>CM062807.1:599944171-600544171 GCA_031772625.1 Pinus tabuliformis | reverse complement strand
TGGTTTTCCACATGCATTCTATACAGTGGAGCTTTTTCCATCACTAGTTCATAGCTTTGACAATTCCCATCGTCATGACCAACTGATTTACAAAAGTTACAAAAGGTTTCTTTGGAAACTTTATAAACTTCTGTAATAAGGAGCAATTATCTGTTGAATGATGTGCCGAAACTTGGAAAATACTACACCAAGTAATTGAACCAGTGTTTGTTCAAGTGGAAGACTCTAGTTTTAATGGGTTAGAATCTCCCATAGCTATATAATCCTAGAATATAGGGAATTAATCCTTATGATGCCCTTCAGCCTTGCATTTTTTGCACCAAACTTCAGAATGTGTCTCTAACTTAACCTGCGTTCCCTTCTTCAAATCCTACAACTCCATATGCAGGCTTGCTAGTTGCACCTAGATATGTTGAAATCCTACATTTGTATCTTGGATCAGCGAAACTTCTAGCTCCATTGTGATTTCCAATGCTTCGGCCTGAGACCCAATCTTCTGCTAAGACAATGATAATATTATGTGAGTTAATAATAAAGATATGTACCAGTCCCTATGTTGCTCATCTGAGATATGAAGGTTAGCTTGAATTAGTAATAACTTCAGTTGTAGATCTATATCCCATGCAGATTCATTAACCCTCTGCTTAATCTCCTTGATCTCGGTCACAACCTGAGCTTGCAACTTTGGCTTTGTAAATTCTGTGTTTAGCGCATCCTTCGTATTATCCAATGAAGCAGTCAGGTGAGTCATATTGTATCTGACATACCAGGTAAGAGCCCTATCCTGTAGAACTCTAACCAGTTGTGCTTTCTTCATATCATCATCATTGATCTATTGTTCTTTCTACACAACTTATTTGATGAACCAAAACTTTTTGGGATCCCTTGATCCCTAACCCCTCAATACAAGAATTTTTACTATATTTTCCATATTGTATTTGCTAGCGATGAACGTGGAATTGGAGTGGTCAGATGTTGAACTCTAGAAGTACCCTGGTCTACAATCTGCGATGCACCTCTGGGCGTACTAGGGCAACTTCTTTCTTTTTTGCTTTCATACTCTCCCAATAGGGGACTGCATTCACTTTCGACAAATTTGTCTTGATCTACTACGAATATCTTTCCACTTCATGTAGATCTAGTCAGACCCCTTTTAAACATTAAGGTAAAGTAATAACACTCTTTTCGTACAAAATCATTTTAATCTAGGTTTTTAGTGATTTCAGGTACTTATCTCTCAGACCCTTGAAGAATTATCGTTCAACTTCCCTATAGGACACAAAAGTATCTATTGTAAATTCAGTGATGAAACCACCCAAGACACTATCAATCCAATAATCAACAGTTCTTGCAACCTTATAATCAAATATTTTAAGGCATTTGGCAAGTTCTGGAGTCCACACAACAGGATCATCGCATTCACAAGTAGGCTCACTATCTGCTAATTGGGACAACCACTCGTGTACTTTGCAGGGGAATGATGAAAATAAAACTTTGTGTACTTGTATGTAAATATAACTTTGTAACCAATTTTATTTTTATTAGCATGGATTCCTATTCTCTTGGCCTACAAACTCATTTCCTTCTTAGTCAGTATCCACTTATGCCACATCACACATCCCTCAAATAGATCCCAGTCGTGATAGTGGAACCATTTGTTGGCTTGAGGGGGCTTGGACCCAGGTTCAAAGTTAGATGTGTTATCCAAGAAAAACCTACACTACCAGTCCTTTCGGCAACAACCCGCGTAGTGCAGGCTACACTCTCACCTCAGGCAATATTGGGGGATGCTAGAACTACGCTTCTGCATCCAGAAGGCTATGTAATGTGGTTTAAGGGGATTTCTATAGTTTTCGTTCTCATCTGACCTTCGTGAACCCTTATTCATGGAACTCAAATTATTTTTAGTTAAGGAGAGTTATAAGCTTTGCATAACCATCTATTCATGCATAAAATAGCATCTAACAGTTGATCACGATCTTCGTTGAGTGATTGAGATAAAATACAGATAAATATCATTCAATTGCACTTAAGTACAGAGAATACAAAAGTTCATAAACATAGACACATAAATGCTTCAAATATTTTTTATTACTTTAGATATTCCTTATTCAACTTTCCAGACCCTATGCACATAGCTGCAGGGGCCCACACACTCAACTGCGGACTTACCAAGGTCTCCGCACGCTGACCTATAGGAGCCTTCCCTTTCACCCAAAACATAGAAAGATCTACAATTACAGACTCAAGAACATATCATCCCATCAATTCCTTGCCTTAGAATTTATAAGACATCCCTTTATATATCCTTTACCCTTACAGTACCATGGTCCAAAAGCCATGTGCGGATCTGAAAACAATACCAAAATTTAAGGGTTTTTGACTATCCTAAAACCCCTTAACTCCTATTTGACCTACACTACACATGATCCCATCATTAAATTGTAGAGAATTACAATATTTTAACAAAATTTACCCAGGGGACCTCATCCCAACAGTTAAACATGAGATCTAAATTCTGGTTTCCCTCATCACAACTATCTCTGTGCGACCGAAACTCCTGGGTCACTCTCTCAGTTACTGTATGCAAGTGACTATGAATACAAAGTCACTCTTAGGAATCCTTCATGTGTGGGACTATGGAATTATACAATTGAGACCCAGAGTCTCTCCCTTACTATAGTTGTGTGAGCGTCCGAGACGTCTTGGTCGCTTCAAGGATTACTTTGTATGAGCGACCAGGGACCAGAACCTTATGTTCTGCCTATGAAGCCACAATTTCTCACATAAGCCTTTGTTCCAGTGTCTAAGGGTCAATAGTATCTCTCATAGGTTTATGTGCTAGTGTCCAGGGATCAGAATGCTCTATTTTGTGTCGGCGATCGAGATCTTAAAGACCGTAACTTAGATTGAACCTTTCACATATGATTTCAGACCCTTGAGCGAACTCCTTTCGTTGAAGCTATGTGAAAAAAGTCAAAAGAGAAGAGAATATGTGTCCAAATGATCTTGAGGTATCTTCTATTTATTAGCTTTCCTAAGGGTTCACTTATGGTTAAGACGGACCCAAGCAGTGACTCATGTGGTTAGAGCCGACCCATTCCATAATACATGTATGAATAAAAGAACTCATAACTCAACTTTCGCTTTACCAAATTGGGTGATATTTAGGTCAGTTTTAGTGCTCTCAGAAAGAGGAGTCTAATGTAGTGTTTATCATGGCAATTTGATCTATCTAAGGTGGAATTTTACTGCAGTTGAAAAAATTAACACTCTAGAGACTAATACCCCAACCCAAAACCTCCAAGGAACCAAAAGACCAATCACCCTTCACTTCTCTTCTATGAGTTCCTACTCTGTGCCCCACTAAATTATGCTCAAATGATTGTTTTTCATGCATGAATGAATGAGAGAGAGTCCTCATCCAACTCCACTAGTATTAATGTGAATCCCTCGTCGTTCATGACTTTTTTTTTTCTTTCCTTCCCTCCTAGACTTATTTTTTTGGATTTTCATTTACTTCTCATCCTTCCTACCTTGAGAGTGATATTCCAAGCAATATGGACTTATGTACCTCTTCTGGTAGCACATTTAATTTAGGAACTAGTCTATTAAAATCATGCACCAACCAAACTTTAATGGTTGTCCAAATAATTCAGTTTTTTCTACACAAGAAACCCTCAACATCCCAAGCAAGTAATCCTCCTCGTTAACTCTAGAATCCATGTCCCTTTGACTGAGTCCCATTTTCGAAATTTTATATCTATAAAATATTTACAATGCATTTTTATGGGAGAACCATGCATGGGGCTATCACAAACCCCTCCCCCTTGAGCGAACAACACCCTAAGTGTTCTTTTGCTCATATGTAACACCAAAAAATAAAATACAAACACATACTATTTTGTGGGACTTTATACACACAACTCTATACAATATTTACAATCATATCCAAATTTTCTTTAATCAACAAACAAAAAAGTATAATTAGCCTTCATGGTATCAATGATTTCCCAAGTGGCTTCCTCTAACCGAAAGTGCTTGCACTGCACTTTTAATTTCTCTATGGATCTACTTTGGAGTATGAGACTCCTCTGTTTTAGAATGCCTGTCGGCTTCTAGTTGGACCTCTCCCTCTAGTTCCACCTGTATCACAAACCAATTAATCACATGATTAGAATCTTCCAGATATATTTTAAGCAAAGAAACATGGAAATACCATGAAAATTGGCTAAAGGAGGTAAATCCAGCCTATGGGCCACTGGTCTAATCCTCTCAAGGATCTCAAAAGGCCCATAATACCATGGTGCCAACTTGGCACATGTCGCAATATTTAGGGAACTCTTCTTAGGTTTAATTGTGAGATAAACATGATCCCTAACTTGGAACTCTTTGTGAACCCTATGGTGATCTACATAGCTATTATTCTTATCTCGTGCCACTTTCAAATTTTGTTTGATGTTTTGAAGTTACTTCTCCATTTCGTTGAGCATGTCAAACCCAATCAGGACCCTATTCTTTGGATCATTCTAGCTGATAGTAGTATTACAACTCCTCCCTTATAGATCCTCAAATGGAACCATCCTTATATATTTTTGATATTAATTATTGTATGAAAACTCCGCTAGTGGAAGATACTCTTCCCACTTCTTGGGTTGATGCATCACATACGTCCTTAACATGTCTTCAAGGATTCTATTAGTTCTCTCTATTTCCCATCTATTTTTGAATGATATGCTATACTAAATGCCAATTATGTTCCCCATATTGCAAACAATTCCTTCCAAAACCTTGAAGTGAACCTAGCATCTCTATATGGCACAATTTTCTTCAGGATACCATGTAGCCTCACAAACTCCTTTACAAATATTTGTGCCACCTCACTAGTAGAGTTAATGAACTTGACTACTACAAAATAAGCTACCTTGCTTAGCTTATCCACAACTACCATGATTGCATCATGTTACCTACATGTTTCGGGAAGTCCTATAATGAAATCCATAAAAATTACCTCCCATTTCCATTCTAGGATGGGAATAGGCTGCAACAAGCCTACTGGATGCTTGCATTCGGCCTTTACCTACTAGCATTTTATGCATTTTTCCACAAAATCAACTAGTTATTTCTTCAAATTCCACTAGTAGTAGTACTTTTTAATGGTTGTAAGGGTCTTTTGATATCATGTATGGTATGAATAAGGCTTAACATGGAGCTCTTTCATTATCAACCCTTTTATTTCATCATTGTTTGGCACATAAATCTTGTTTTTAAACTTGACTAGGTTGTCACTAGTGAGGTGAAATTCCTCATCCTCACCACTTTGTAGAAATTTTTCTTTCAAAATCTGATATTTTCCAACCTATTACCCACTATTTTTTACAGTTTATTCCAAGTATATTTTGTATGAACTTACAACTACTAAGTTGTTCAATTGAATTATTCTACTCAAAGCATCAAAAAACCTATTTTCCATGCCTTTTGTATACTTGATTTTAAAGTCAAATTCATTGAGTGTAGCCAACCATCTTGCTTACCTAACATTCAACTTGGTTTTCCCAAAAAAATACTTGTGTCTACAATGGTTTTTCATGAGTGTAAATTTTCTGCTAATAAGGTAATGCCTCCTCATTTCCAAGCCATTAATAATGACATCCTATTCTAAATCATGGGTTACATAATTAACCTAATGTTCATTTAACTTCTAGGACTCATAGCATATTGCATGTCCTTATTGCATTACGCCTACATTGAGGCCTTCCTTGCATGCATCTATTCACACCATGAAATCCTTGCGTGGATCTGCAATTCTCAACATTGGTGCGTTTTGAGAAACTGCTTTAGTAGAAAGCTTTCTCCACACTGACCAATCCACTCGAATCTATTTCCTTTTCTCTACAAAGCTGTGATGAGATGGCCTATCTTGGAGAAATTCCTGATTAATCTCCTGTAATATGCTACCAATCCCATGAACGATCTGACTTCATCCACATTATTTCTAGTTGGCCACTCCATTATGGCCTTGATCTTTTGAGGATAAACTAATATCCATTCATTGGAGCCAATGTGCCCCAAATAATGTATCTTTCATTAGAATAAATCAAACTTACTAAGCTTTCCATAAAATCTTGTGCTACCTCAACAATTGCAGCACTGTGATAGGATGATTTTAATGCTCTTTTCTATCCTTGAATACATTAATACATCATCAAGAAACATAATGAAACATTTTCCAAATAGGGATGCATCGGGATTTTCATTAGTAACATGAACATGGCAAGGGAATTAGTAAGCCTAAAAGGAACCACTAGAAACTCATAGTGCCCATATCTTGTCTTGAAAGGAATTTCATGAATATCCTCCTCCTTGTTTCTTAGTTGATGGTATCATGACCTCAAGTCAATCTTAGAGAAAAAATGTTGCTCCCCTCAATTGATTAAAGAGAACATCAATCCTTGGAAGTTGGTACCTTTTCTTTATGGTTACCTTATTTAACTTCCTATAATTAATGCATAATATAAGGGTTCCATATTTCTTCTTTACGAATAAGATAGTTTCTCCCCATGGAGACACACTTAACCTTGTGTAGCCTTTTTCAAGAATTGCTTTTAGCTACAATTTTAGTTCAAACAACTTTGGGGTGCTCATTCTATATGGTGTATTGGATGTTGGTGCTACTCCTAGTACTATCTCAATAGAAAAATATATCTCTGTATGAGGAGGTAATCCAAGAACCTCCATTGGGAAGAAATGTGAAAACTACTTCAAAACATCGTACCTCTTTTGTAGCTTAGTTTCCTCATCATCCATTTCACTATTAGCTTTCTTATCCCTAGAAAATTGCAATGCAAACAACATGCATCCTTTTCTGCTACTTTGTTTGGCTTACATGGCCATAATTAGTCTTACTAAGGTAGGATTCTCTTTTCCCTACAGAACCTTGCTTTCTCCTTCCTTGTCTAGGCATACAATTTCCTTTTTAAAGTTATATACCTTCGTTCTATGTAGGTACAACCAATCCATGCCCAACAATATGCCATATGCACCTCGTGGAAATACATTAAAGTGTATTGTTATGGGAATGTCACTGAGCTCAAATTCATAGGACCGTACTCAATGACTGATCTTCCTTTTTGTCTTAGTTGCTATTTGTACTAGTCATGGTTCTTCATTTAATTCCATCATTAGATTGCATTTGCCAACAATATTTGGTTTGCCATAAATATAATTAGAATCTCAATCAATTAAAATGGAAATAACTTGATCATGCAACTTACCTTCAATATCAATGATGGATGCCTAGTGATATTCCTGGAAGTAATCCATTGTGTCATACATTCTAGACATACTCCAAGCTACCTCGCTCATCGTGCAATCCTCCTGAACACTATAAATCATTGGTATGGAATTATGTTGATGTGAACAATCCCTTCTTTTGTGGTTTTCATCGCAAGTGCAACATTTAAGCGACTCTCGACCTTCAAACTTGGGTTGTGATGATACTGGTTATTATACATTTTTCTTAACAACAACTTTAGCTTTCTGTTGAGACTACCTTGTATGAGTTAGGTGCTTACCCTCTCTCTTTTCTGGGATTTTCTTGGACTAATTCTTCTTATTTCTAGTGCTATTCTTTGCCTTCTAGTTGCTTTTGATTTCCGACCTACATTTTTCTTGCTCATAGAAATGCTCTAACTTCTTGGTGGCATCTTCCATGGTTTGAGGTTCCAACAAATCAATTTTGTCTTTGAATACCATAGGAAATACATTGATGAATCTATGAATTTTGGCTTTTTCATCCTTGTGATATTGCTCATACCTCAGTAGTTCTAAGAACTTTGTGACATATTCATGACTAGTCAATTGACCCATCTTGAGTTCATAAAGATATTTTGCCTTGATATCATAATAATGTTTAGACAAGTATTTCCCTCTGAAGAGCTTTTCAAATTTATCCCAGGTCAATTAATTTTCAACAATGCCTCCAACATTCTTCAAGTCCTACCACCATATATATGCTTTTCCTTATAGGCTATATGTAGCAACTCTAGCCTTCATATTTTCAGAATAGTCATGTATTCTAAAACAGCTTCTTCATACACAATACCCAAGCTTCTACATCCTATCCTTTCTTCATATCCACATCAAATGTGGGTGGCTTGGCTTTCTTAATGTCCTTAGGAGTGTGATCCTTTCCCTTAATTCTTGAATGATGATGATGATAATGGTGGGAATGATGGTGGTGCCTCCTATTAGAAGAACTATATTGTCTTCTAGAATGATGCACCTATATGCTAGTCCCTCCTCTTGGGGTGGTCAAAGGTATATATCCTAGAAAAGCATCCTCACATCCTTGCTTATGCCTCTTTCCGAACCTACCATTTTCTACTCAATTGGTGCTCTCTTCTAAATGATGATGGATCTTCCTGTCTCTATGACTGACCCTCATCTTAGATTGCATATATCTCTACAATTCCGAGAGATTGTGCAAGATAACGACATTTATCTCAACTTTCCTTTCTTGAGCTCTTACCAACCTCTCATTGCCTACTTTGAAATTTTTGACTTCAGCCCTTAGGCTCCTCAACGTGTCCAACCAATATGTATATTGATTTCATCACCCTTGGTCCACTGATCTCTCTTATTCATTAGCCTTGACCCATTCACTTCCATGCTGTGATTGCCCAGAACTGTATTGCACCATTCCAGTCACCATCTATGGATTTCCTCTATCTTATGTTGCTTGCGATGTGTTGTCAATCACACACATTGTCAGATTTTTCATTTAATAATCAATTAAACATCATAATGATCATGAACCTTGTATTCCTAGAGATGTCATGGATAATTTTGTTGTGACAGAGAAATCATGATGACATACTCATGAGATGCATCAATTACAATTCAAGGCATCTAAATTGTTAGTGCATCATCAATAAAATAGTTAGCCAATTAAACGCAGGGTCTTACCCTTATAGGGATGTCATAACAATCTGCTTGTGAAACAATGACCAGTTTAGCATGAAAACCATATTTAACAATTCATATGCATCAATCATACAACATGTAATTCCATTAATGTACATGCAATACGATTGTGCACATATCTGCAACAAAACCATCCACATTAGTGCATAATTATAAAATATGTAAGAATTATGAAATGTACATTTAATCCTACCATTTTGCAACTATTACAACTACTATTTTACTCAAACAGGGTACTATTTAGCTTACTTCTGCTTTCAAGTATATTGTGAAATACTAATTAGGTTTGCAAGTAATTTATTTAAGCTGAATTTTAACACCTAATAATTATTTGTTTAATTTTCTAAAAATAATTACTCACTCATGATAGAGCCCATTCAATCCAAGTGTTGAACCTAAATGCTCTGATACCACCTATAACAACACCCCTTACCTAATACCTAGAGTAGGAGGTGGTCACTGTGCAAACCTGATCTTCAAGGCACTGTTATGAAAATGGGGTATACAAATTTAACTTTTCCCAACATTCTCTAGACTCAGGATAACCATCACCATTGCATTCATCTCATCGAGAAAAATTTAGTGATATAAAGTTTTGCCTAAATATCACCTCCGAATCGAGAGATATGGACTCTCAATGAACAAGCCCTGCCACATCATCCAACTACCACATGGAAGTCCACCATTGTTCTGCATGGCAGTCAGGCTCTTGGACCCATCATGGTTGGTTCCACAACTTACCCACCAAATTTGATAGTTGTCGCACTCGAAGGGAGGTTGGTGGTGCATGATGGATTGCACTAGGCTAACATGCTCGACAATTAATTTGTTAATGAGTGGCACAATTGGATTCTAGCTCAAGGTTATATCTCCCTCATCGGATGACCCTCGTTAATGGCATTCCATAAAACGATCCAGGGAAATTGTGCCACCCTTCCTCTCCTTATGTTGACATCACTGAGGTAGGGTGTCACAACCACGTGGCTGATGGACCTTATCTCTACCCACTGTTCCTCTGATTATTCCACGAGGGACATTTCCTTGTCATCATGCACCAACGCACCCTAACGCACTATCCTGACAACTCCTTCTACTGCACCTTTTGATTAACCCGAGTGGGTCCTGTTACAATAGGTTAGATTGTCAGTTGAAAGGTACTTCGAGCTAATTATTTGTTTTTTTAAAGAAGGTCAAAATCATAAATTTTCTCACTGTCATGTTTTGACTTGTCACTACTCAAGGGAGTCATTGTGAGTCGAGTTACCACTTTGGTCATCAAGGTCAGTCATTGGAAAGGAGTGTCTATTGTTTGGTAAGGTCATATTGTTGAGTTGGAGTATTAGGTGACGATAAGTTGGTAACATGGTCAAAGTGTTCGCTATTGAGGAAATTACCTAGGTGGATATTGGTGGCTACCTGCCAATTCCACTTGGATCCCCACCATTGTTTCTTTTTGTTTTTCAGTTTCCTTAATTGTAGCACATTTTACTATTTTTAGCAGTTTTTCAGGTCCTGAACTTCCAGAGCCATTTTGAGGTCCTAAACGACATTTTTTGGGAAAAGGGGAGCATCATGGGCTCATGGACCGATGTTGCTAATCCCAAAGTTGTAGTCCTCTAATAGATCTTTCTAACGAGGTATTTTGTGCATCAAACGAAGATCATATGCCAACGTTACGACCCCGGGAAGTTGATCTACCAATTTACCCAAAAAGGGGCCCATAGTTTGGCGCTTCATCTCCTAGGGTTAGGTTTTTGGATGTTTAGGGTTTTCCATTGTTTCTCAACAATAAGTAGGTCTTCAAGCCTCATTCTAAGACATTCCAGAGGCATGTAGCCACCACATCTCTCCTCAATGATAAGCTACCATCGCCCGAGCTAGTTTTTTTCCATTTTTGTTTGTAAGCATATTTTAGTATTTTACATTAATGAAATGAAGTATTATTTCTACTGCATCTTTGTATTTATGGTTATCTCTGTAATTTTTTGCATACTTATTTAAATCTGAATCAGTGATGTCAGAGTGGTCTACTCTTTCTTTGTTTTTCTTCGCATGTCCCCAACATGGTCGAGATACAAGGAGTTAGGGCTTGAACTGGTCGAACCTTTGTAGGACCAGCCTCGCAAATCCCAATGACCTCCCATGGTGGATGAAAAGAAAGATGAGGGGGTAGGAGATCTTATCAAAATCTTGCTTGAAGAGGGCCTTTAGCGACAAAGGAACGCGATGATGGACAACTTTTCCCAGATCCTTCAGCGGCTGCCCAGGGCGACACATCTACTTCTAGTAGCTACTCTAGAAGCACCACACCCTTTAAGGTACAAGTTAACCTTGGCATTCCCATATTTGAGGGTTAGATAGATGAAAACGTTGTATATAAATGGTTAAATCTACTAGAAGGGTATTTTTATGTTCATGATTTTTCCGGCCAGGAAAGGATTACTTTTTCTCTTCTCAAAGCCGCCCCACATGTCAAGGACAAGTGGGAAACCTACTACGAGTAGAAGGATGAAACTATGGCCTCACTATTTTCAGTAGCACCCACTTGGAATTCATTCTGGAAAGCCATCAAGGAGCAGTACTACCCTATCAGAAGCTATGAGGATAAATACATAAAGTGGACCATGCTACGGCAGGGAAGGGACCAAGACGTGCCGAAGTTTACCAATGTTTTTCATACCCCTCGCACAAAGTTGGGTATCAAGGATTCTGAGCTACATTTGGTACTCAAATACTGCAGCTGCCTACACACGTGCATCCAAGATGAGATGGAGTTCCTGGACATCTCCTCGGTCGGAATGACATACCAATACGTTGTCAAGATCGAGAAGAAGTTTAAACAGAAGAACCAAGACTTTAGATCTGCAAATCCAAAGCGAGGGAAAGGTGCCCCCAAACCGCTGAAAAAAGGACAAAGCCATGGCAAGGTGTCTTAGGGAAACCCACAAAAGCCACAAGAAAAGAACAACACCGCAAAGCCGAAGAAGGACACATGAAAGTGGTGTGAGTTCCATAAGAGCTCCACTCACAACACAAGTGAGTGTCGGGCCAAGCAGTCACTGGTGGCCAAGCTAAAGTCTTCGGAATTAGATGCATGTTCTGACTCCGAGTAAAAACAAGATAAGGGGAATGAAAAAGGGAAGAAAATTATCGATGTAGAGCCCAATGCCACCATTTCCACCACGAAGATCCAAAAGGAGGAACCCAAAGATCCAGAGGAGGAGGAGCACCTCTTCCACTCCCGGATGTGGGTAAAGGGCTCCCTACTACAGTTCATTATCGACAGCAGGAGCCAAAAGAACCTCATTTTGGTAGAGTTTGTGAAGTGGCTAGGCTTACCAACCACAACACATCCACAACTGTACACCATAGGGTGACTTCACCAAGGACGGGATCTTCACGTGAGCCAGCAGTGTCACCTTCCATACAACATCAAACCCTTCACGGATGAGGTATTGTGTGACATTGTTCCCCTCGGTGTTTGTGATGTATTATTAGGCCAACCATCCTTGTGGAAGTGACATGGTGTGTATGAGTCAAGGCCTTGTGTTGTTATTGTTACTTTGGGAAACAAGTTGTACAGGATACCAGAAGTAGCACCGCCTACCGCCATGTCTTTGGTTACTACAAAACAATGTAGTATGCTCATTTCCGAAACTGGGAAATTTGTTTTCACGATGATACAACCTCAAGGAAAGAACAAGACAATGGCCATGACCTATAGACAAGGCCCCTTTGCATGAAAAATACAGATGGGCAAGGTCGTGGAGGAGTACGAGGACATCTTCACCTCCCTCATAGGGGTTACTCTGCACTGTCAGGTAAAGCACTCCATCGATCTAACCCCAAGTGTGTAGGTACCTAATGGACCAATCTATCAGCACTCCATTCTGCAGAACGATGAAATCAATAGGTAGATTCAAGAGCTGCTACAGAAAGGTCACATCCGATCGAGTTCATCACCCTGTGGGAGCCCGATCATGTTGGTACAGAAGAAGGATGGGACTTGAAGACTATGTATTAACTATCAGGCACTGAACAAGATCACTATCTGGAATAGGTACCTGATCCCATATATTGATGACCTTTTGGAACAACTGAAGCGGGAAAAATATTTCAGCAAGATCGATTTGAAGTCAGGATATCACCAGGTACCAGTAGAACCCTCTGATGTGTGGAATACTACTTTCAAAGCCAAGGAGGACCTTTTCGAATGGTTGGTTATGCCTTTCGGGTTGACCAATGCTCTTGAAACCTTCATGAGGCTAATGGATGACATCTTGTGGCCATTCACAAACTCATTTGCAGTGGTATACTTGGATGACATCCTGATCTTCAGCCAAAGTTGGGAAGAGAACCCCCACCACATCCTACAGGTTCTCCAAACACTATGGCAACACAAGTTATGTGCCAATTTGGAGAAATTCACTTTTGGCATGACCCAAGTTCAGTGTCTAGGATACATTATTGATGAACGGGGGTGCATGTGGATTCAGTCAAGATCCAAGTCATTTGGGATTGGCCATCTCCAACCACTTTGAAAAAGCTCCGCAGATTTCTGGGTCTTGCCAACTTCTATTGCAGGTTCGTGTTGGGGTTTTCTCATATCACTTGGCCCTTGAGTCAACTCACCAAGGGAGGAGTGAAAGAAAAATTCTTTTGGTATGAATCTCAATAGAAGACATTCACAGAGTTGAAACATCAACTCTGCTCGACACCAGTGCTCGCATTATCATACTTGCAGCAACTATTTGAGATTAATACAAATGCCTCTGACTATGCTATTGGGGCAGTCCTTACTCAAAACGAGCATCTAGTGGCATACCACAGTGAGACACTTTCAAACATAGTCCGGAAGTATCCCACTTATGACAAAGAGATGTATTTCATTGTGCAAGCCTACTGACAATGGAATCATTACATTTTGGGGAAGGAAACGGTCATCCACATAGACCACCGACCCCTACAATTCATACAGACCAAAGGGAAATTGCAAAATGATCACCATTAGAAGTGGTCCACATACTTGCAACAGTTTTATTTGAATATTAAGTATAAGAAGGGCAACACCAATAATGTTTTAGATTGCCTCAGTCGACCACCAGTCATGGCGTTAACCATCATGATCAACGCTTGTGGGCACGAGACTTCTTATTGGCCACTTCTCTACAAAAGAAACCCAAAATTTGGCCACACATACCAGACACTCTTAGAGGGTCAGCATGTTCCAGATTTTCACCTCCAGGATGCCCTATTATGCCACCTATGTCACCTTTGTGTTCCTTCAAGCAAGCATGCCAAGATGATTTGGAAAGCACAGTACATTCGAACAGCTGGGCATTTCGGGGTCAAGAAAATGGTGGCAACACTATAGAATTATGTCTATTAGCCGAATCTTCGACAGGATGTCGGGAAGTACATCTGATCCTGCACTGTCTGCGCCATTGCCAAACTGACCATCAAGAAGCAAGGCCTCTATACTCCACTGCCTACCCCTAGTCGACCTTTGGAATCCATCTCCATGGATTACATGTCAGGTATTTCTTCTACTAAGCATGGAAAAGACTGTGTTTTTGTGGTCGTCGACAGGTTCTCGAAGATGGCCATTATGGTGGCCTGCAAGAAGAATATCACAATAGAAGCCACTGCTAAATTCTTCTTTGAATGAGTGTGGGTACACTTTGGGATCCCATAGTCTATCATCTCATATCGGGATAGTAGGTTCGTAAGTACATTTTGGTCTAGTCTCTGGTCGATGCTAGACACCAAACTCACTAAGTCCATAGCCTTCCATCCCCAAACTGATGGCCAGACAAAGGTTTTCAACAGGATGATCGTACACATTCTACGCATGTACAACTCAAAGCATCCATGCACATGGGATGAGAGCCTCCCCTATGATCAACACAACTATAACCAGGCTCTCCACTACTTGACTAGCCACAAACCTTTTCAGGTGGGCTTGGGATTCCAGCCACTATGTCCCTTTGATATGGCCATGCCATTTGCAGCTACTCATGAAGATTCAACTCATGTCTAATCTGAAACAGATAGGGAAAACAACTTCATTGAGCACATCCAACATATCGGCCGGTAGGTCACTGACATTCTAGAGAAATCAAATGCCAAGTACAAACAGCGACATGATCAACATCGAGTGCCACACAAATTTCAAGTGGGCGACAAAATCTGGTTGCATTTGAAAAAGGAATGCCTTACCAGAGCCTATCGAAAACTTAGACCACTCCGATATGGTCCTTACACCATTACCAAGGCTGTGGGAGACAATTAATTTGATCTCAGCATTCCCCCACTCCTTGGCCTGCACCCAGTTTTCAATGTGGATCGCCTTCCGCCATACTTTCCACCATTACTAGACACATCTGACATTGCAGAACAAGTCACACCAACAGAGTTAAATCCATATTCCATGGAACAAGCTGCAATTTATTGGATCATGGTCACGCAGATGAAGCACACTCGCCAGCAAAAGAGTTAACTATATCGAGTTGTCAAAGCACGCCAACTCCTTCACCAGGGACCATGTTCAGTAGAAGTTTCCTCATCTCATGGAGGAACTCAACGCAATGGGGACCATTGCTTCCTAAGGGGGGAGGAATGATTCAAGTGGATATTGGTTTCCACCCACCAATTCCACTTGGACCCCCACCATTATTTCTTTTAGTTTTTTCAGTTTCCTTAATTATAACAAAGTTTACTATTTTTAGCAGCTTTTCGGGTCCTGAACTTTCGGAGCTGTTTTAAGGCCCTAAATGATGTTTTTCGGGAAACATGGGAGCACCATGGGATGATGGAAAAAATTTTCTCATCCCAAAGTTGTAGTCCTTGGATAGATATTTCTAATGAGGTATTTTGTGTGTCAAATGGAGATCGTATGCCAAAGTTATGACCCCGGGAAGTTGATGTACCAATTTACCCAATATGGGGCCCATAGTTTGGCGCTTCATCTCCTAGGGTTAGGTTTTTGGATGTTTAGAGTTTTCCATTTTTTCTAAACAATAAATAGGCCTTCGAGCCTCATTATAAGACAATTCAGAGGCATGTAGCCGCCACATCTCACCTCAGAGATAAGCTACCATCGCTCGAGCTAGTTTATTTCCACTTCTATTTGTAAGCATATTTCAGTATTTTACATTAATGAATTGAAGTATTATTTCTGCAACATCTCTTTATTTATGGTTATCTCTGTAATTTTTTCCATTCCTGTTTAAATCCGAATGAGGAAAGGATTTCAAAAATATCCTCAACATTAATGTTTTGACCTATATCATTTCTAAACATCATATTAATCCCTCTACCTATCTCCTTTTTCCTCATTTCATTAATTCCCCTCATTCTCCTTATTCCCCTCAATCTCTAATGTTTACATTACTCCTATCAATTTATTTTAGGCCTAAACCCTTATTTTTGTTTTCACCTAACCACATTTCCCTAGGCATAAAACTATCCCCTTTCCTAAACATCATTGCCCACCATGATTGAATCATCGTGCTTTTCACCTCTGACAGACTTTGGCTACCAAAGTTATCATATCTAAATCCTCTGCCACCATACAACATTTGAACAACACTTTTTTGAGCATGTGAAATTTCATAAGGAACGTGGGTTTCACGTCCATCTTGTTACATCAGCACAATAATTTGAAATCATTGTAAGGGCAACCATTTTTCTGAATGATTGTGTGTAGGTGATGGACTCTTCGCTCATGTAGAGAATGCGATGAGTGATTTTATTCCAAAGCAAAGGTCGCAAGGAAGTTCAGAAAGCACAGAGAAGCTCAGGAGTCATAGGGAGGTTTACAGGTTGTAGAACAATTTGAGCATGGCACAACATTTTCTTGCACAGAGAAAATTTGCATCTCACGCTAGTCTCTAGCACATAATTTGAATGCAGAGTTTGGAGAGGTAGGGAGTCAATCACCCTTCCTGTAGATTCTCATTTCTATTTCTCCTAGTTGTTGTGCTAAAATTGTGTATGTCCATGTTTAAAAACACATGCTACACACACTCTGTTTTGTTTGAAAACATAGTAATGCATCTAAGTGCGCTGTCTTATTGCTCTAAACTTAAAATTTTGATGATGAATGTTTCCTGAAGCATTTAATGTTAAATATATTTTAGATTTTTAGAGCCTCCTTCTTCCATTCCACCACATAGAGTATGTTGTCACCATCCTATTGTTACAAATTCTTGAGTAGAGTTGTGCTGTCACTCGAGCCTATTCTCATTCCTTTGGGTCTGCACACATAGCCATAACCTAAAAGTCAAAATAAATTAGCTAGGTATTGAGATAGGATGTCCCCTGCCTATAGAAAAAAGGGAAGATACCTTGTACACACCAAACCCAACACTTTGAGTCTACTCAATTCATCCCTTGCCATTAGAGAGGCCTTTGAGAATGCAGGGTGCATTCCATTTTGCTAGAAGATGCAAAAAGTAGGTCACAATGCCAAACTGGATAGCTTATTTGCTCACAATTTTCAAGACAACATAGTGAAACTAGGAGACCTACAAATTATATTAACTGGGAAGGTCATGGATGATGGAACCAATCTCCCAATAGTAGGGGATAAACGATTCAAGGGGGATGAGCTAGACATTTTGGCTTAGAAGAAGTTTGTGAGACCTGAGTATCTTGACAAGTTTACTTTCACCTTCCCCAACATTTATCTTCAAGAGAAATATGTAGACCTTCTTAAGGTTATACAAAGATATTTCACTTAGGAGGGTAGGTTCAGTAGAATATACCAGTACCATCTCAGGTTCCTATGAAATTTCACTAAAAGGAAGCTCATGAACCTCCCTCATTTCTTGCTTAAGAGTCTAGAAAGAATGGCCACCAAAGTACAAATTCAAAAGGATAACCATGATTCAAGTGTGTTCCATTTCTCTTTAATCAAAATATTAGTAAAGAATGATGTTGAAAGAAATAAAATGCTTTCATCTGATTTTCTTGTAAGTATTGACATCTTCCAACAAACTGGGTCACCATTAATCAAGGTAGACAAAGAAGACCCCAAGCAAGAAAATTCTAAGAAGGAGAGCACTCATTCAGCCATGGAAATGAAGCCCATAAAGAAGGAATATGCCAAGTCAGGCAAGAAACTTCTAATCAAGTTGAACAAGAAAACTAAATTGCAAAGCACAGAGGATGAAAAGGAAGACAAAGGAAAAGAAGAATAGGTGACATTAGCTTAACAAGCTAGATTTAAGGTCAAAATTGAAGACACAGTCCAAGATGAGTTTGTGATGAGACCAAGAACAAGGTCTACAGTTAAAAAAACTAGGAAGAGGCAGCCCCTAAAGCAATTACAGAAATCTATGAAGACAAATAGGAAGATGTATAGGTTGATGACAAAGTGGATGACATCAAGAGTCGAGAAATGGTTCAATCGGGTCATGAGGAGGACATGTCACCACATGAGACAGGTGTTGTGTGGTACAAAGAAGAGGACCCTAAGATAATAAAGATGAGAGAGGCACTATTTAAAAACTAGATAAGCATATAATTTCTAGAGAAACGGAACAAAGTCATAAAAACGACCATTAAACAAGTAGAAGACAAGATAGAGTCACCTTAAACAAGTGCCAAGGGAATTAAAATCGGGTTTCTTTTTTTTAAACAAGCTAAGAATGTTGTAGTGGGGTCTAGTGAGCCAGTAGTCAAGGTGTTCAAATCAAATTTTAAGTATGTGTAAAAAATGAAAAAAATAGATAAAGCCCCTCATAGACTCCCATTCAGTCAATGGAAAGAGTATCAGAGATACCTGGAGGAGTTAGAAGAAAACAAAGACTAGGTCAATCAATTCAGGCAACAAAATCTGGAGTATAAGAATTCCATTCAACATATTCTTGAAAATTGTGACAATGAAATCAAAGAGGCATCCAAGGATATTGACATTAGTAATAATTTTGTCAAGTGGTCACAGCCAGTTAGGAGAGAATGCATAAATTTGTATGTCATAAACTTGGTCTTGAATGCACAGATGATAAATATGAGGAAAGATTTATAGGAGGCACATAGATTGCTAAACAGATATGAGGGAGCTTCTGTAATACCTCCGCTCATGAAAATGCCTAAATTTGATCCTAAATCCAAAGCCAAACCTACTCTATCACCACCTGTGAAGCAAAAAGACCTCATTACTCCAGATCCCAAGTCCAAGGCTCACAACATCAAGGCTTCTATCAGTAAATTATCAAGCAAGAGGAAAAGGAAATGATCATGCTCTCCTTCTTATTCTCATGTTTTGCTTTAATTTTCTGATGTGTTGATATGTTGAAGTTGACATGATCAACATATAGTGTCATGACAAAATTTAGGAGCAATGAAAGGCATTCAAAGAACAACTGCAACAATTTTGCTACACAGGCGATGCGCACTCGCTACACTGACCATCTTACGTACATAGTACGATGGCCACCTATCATGTTTTGAAGATGTTGGCATGGAGTAAATATGGTGTCTAGGTCACCACCCTAGCTTTTTTCCATGTGTCATTTTTAGAAGAATGAATTTTTGGGCGTTACGCACCTAATGTGCAGGCTTTTTAGCAATCTGAAAGGAAAAATTTATGCCTTTTTCTATTTCAATCATGTTGATCAATCCAAATACCTTTTTAAGATAATTTGTATTTAAATAGGTTGTTTTTCATTTTTAAAAGACAAAAATATGCTTTATGTTTTATGTTTGAGTGAAAAGCATGTAAAAAACAACAGTTTACTATGTTTTTCCAGTTTTGAATCGATCCTCTGAGGGATCGTAGATGCAATGAACTTGAACTTATTTCCATCAATGTATCTACTATATATTTTGATAAATAAAGATAAAAAAGGTTGTGGTTGGTTTCTCAATTGTTAGAGGAGTTATTGTAGTTGTGCTTGTGATTTGGTTTTAAATGAACATGCCTGAATGTTGAAGGGGTTGTAATCAATTTATGGAGATTCTTATGGTATGAATGTTTTTGGAATAAGTTTTTTTCTCTCTTAGTTTATGTTTCGTACCCTTATCTATTTTCTTCATACTTTTTTAAAGGTGTAGGGGACAATTATACTTGAATTCATCTTATATGCTCATGTTTGACTGAATCGAGTATATTTCAGTTGCAAATGAAATATGTATGCCTTTAAAGGTATTTTCTTTTCTTCTTGATGGTCATTAATCTGAGCTGCAACGATAAATGATATTATTTCAACTCTTTTGGTAAATGTCTTGATATTTTCACATTTCTATACTACAATTTCGTTATTCATTCCAAAAATTGTACTAATCAAGCCGCCATATATGAAGCTGGTTGGAAATACATCAACATGTCACAATAGGGATATCACTATTACTATCAATAGTTTTTCTTTGAATCCTCTACCACCTTCATTATCAAAATCCAAAAAATTCTATAACTGGTCTCTATATGCTATAGAGTCAAATATTTAGTTTTATTTAGTTGAGGGAGCCCCCTCTGGCTAGAAAGGCAAGTTTTCTAGCCTAGACAAGTTTTTGGTTACCTCTGTAGCCCTCTCCTCAGCCTAAAGGGATTTACAGAGTGATAACAAGTCCCACCTGGTGATGTCATCTCAACGCCCTTGTATCGATACTCTTCCTTGTTATTTTCCAAGCTCATTTGTTAGGCTTGCATGGATAGTGGGTCCATTCCTTGACCAATGGGAAATCATCTAGGATGGAACACCTCCCCATAAGGTCATGCATAGGTCATCCTGCTCATTACCTCCTGATTCCTTCCTTAGCCGCTCCCCTTGCACCTCTAGGTGGGGTCTGCCAAGCTTGCCTGAAAGGTGGCCTCCCCAACACCAATCAAGCCATGCGTGGGAGTATGTGGAGGCCCTCCTTTCCCAACCCTACCTGATTAACTTATGATCAATGACATGATTGTGGGGAACACTTCATCCCATTTGTTCTATCCCAATGTTTTCTTTTTCACATCCTTCTTTTCTTTCTGAATAAAGCCTCTGAGCCACATGGTTAGTGGGACACATTTATGTTCAATGGTATGAATATTGGGTACATGTCATCCTTCTTGATCTATCCTTGCACTTTCGTCCATTGCGCTTCTCATACCTTCGGGTTCACTACAATGACCTGACATGTCAAGGGGTCCACCTCTAGCCAATAGTAGGACCGTCATGCTAACATACCATCCAAATCATCCTGGATGACATCATCCTGCCAACCATTTTATGATGCAAGATAATTCTTCTGGGCTAGATGCTCTAAGCTCATTGTCTTGTGGGGACTACCTCCAGCCATTGGTAGAACTGCCGAGCTGGCGTGTCAGTCAACTCATCCTATATTGCGTTATCCTGGTCAATCATGTTGTTATACAATTTATTTTTTGGGGTAAACCTTATGAGTTTTACCTCTGGTCCATGTCATATCATCCTCTTCCAATCACTTTGGAGGGAAATCAGGTGCACCAATATATGGCTTCCATGACTAGGGTTCCAACTAGTTAATGGATAATATGGCTAACTTTGTTATAAAACTATGTCCCGACCCTCTTCTGTTGCAAATATTTCCTGCCATTGACCTATTCAATGGCTTGACTAGAGGAACCTTTCCAAGCCTTATCTAATATGCCTGATTTGGGCTTTGATGAGTATCATGGGAGCTCACTTCAGCTCTTTGTCGATCCCTTCTTTATAGCCGTTTCAACCATGGATCTGCCATAGGGGTTCTGTAAACATTAAGAATGACATTAACACTTCACAACAATGATGGAAAAAGTGGCTTTCTAATGCACTTAACAATGCTATCTCTATTGAGCTTGGGTGAAATCCTTTCTAATGAGTTCCTAGCTCTCAAACCCTCCTCGTACTAGAAAAGGGAGTTCCAAGTAGTCTATCATAGGAACTCATGCATCCACTCCTTATGTTCCTACATCCATCCCCTATTAGAGGTTTGTAGTGAACTCTTGAAGGGTTGCCACCTCTCATGGGAAACGCCAAGGGATATAGGCTCCAAAGAAGGCATATAGGTATCTCCTTGGATCTATGCAGGGGTTTCTAGGGCCTGGCCGATAGCACTAGGAAGATTGTTGAAGACCTCCAGGTTGCTGAGAACGTAAGGATGACTAAGCCTTCAAGAAAGTGTTTTGGCCTACCGTTACACTCAAAAGAGAATAGATTTATCAATGTTACTACAATGTCACTTATGTAGATTCAAAAGATTGTAATTGAGTGAGTTAATGTATATACATTTATACATAGACGCTGCTAAGCAAGAAGTTTCTCATGTAATCAATTTATATTAATAGAAATTGTTTTCAAGACCAATTATTCTTGGCTTCAATCCAATTTGTCATGGACTATTCCACTTCCTATAACATTACATAATGTTTTTGGTGTTACTTATACATGCATCATTAACAATAATATTCTAGAATTTATACGGGACATAATTCTAGTTCAGGGTTGCAACCAGGAAAACTTTTAGTGGCAAATATTCACAGGTGGGATAATATTCCATGCTTTTTCCAAAAAAGAATTTGCCAATTTCCATTTTTCTAAAATTGAATTCACCCAAATTTTATAATATAGAATTATTTTACCTTAAAAATTGTCAATATTAAATTTTCTAATATAAAATAATTAGAAATCTAAACATTTTTACAAAATAATCATCAACCATTTTAAAATTTGGGTATTAGGGACTAGTATGATTCACTAATGTTGTTAAATTTTGAGATAAACTTCCATCCTTAAAATTTTCCCTGGTTGCAACATAACCATGGTTATCATATAAGGATTACATATTTTTTCGTATTATATGTGTTATAGTTAACACCAATAAGCATTTCATACAACACTTCATTTCCAGCCCAGAAGCACACTCTTTCTTAACTTATTTAACAACATCAGTCATTCCAGAGATGCAATATTTTATATACATTATTTCATCACAATAGTAAGTGCCATTTTTAATAAAAGATGTAGCCATACACTCATTAGAATAGAAGTATTGTTACAATCCAGAAACCTAGAGCCATTTCAAGCCATAAATGGATCACACTTTCATTAAGATAAAATAAGTATATAAGGATACTTATATTTAAATTTGAAGGGAAAATGAGTCTCAGAGAAAGGATTTCCACCCAAAAATACACAACTACAACTAAGCTCACTTGCAGCTATCACCCCCGAGCCAGATTCCAGAGACTAAGAGGGGGCTTGCTCAAAGGACTAAAACACCAACTACTAGTTGGAACAGGGACTCCAAATGACCTATTTCCTCAATCCCACTAGCTTCATATTGCAGTAAGAAATACACAGGGAATCCAGAGGTTCACCACCTCCACTCTCAAGTATAGTACCCATGATTCACCTCCTTTCCCAGAAGTCCATAATCCAATGCAGATATTAACTCAAGGATTGATCTCTTCCCAATCTTTCTAAGGCTCTAGGGACTATCTCAACCCACAACCTCCAGGGAAGGGAAGTCATTACAGGGCTCCATAGATTTTTATCTCAGCCCACAGCCTCTATGGAACCCAACCTATTACTGGGCTCCATATATTTCTATCTCAACACACAAAGTCCTGGGAACCCAAGCTATTACAGGGCTCCAAATATTTTTATCTCAACCCACAACCTCCAGGGAACCTAAGCTATTACAAGGCTCCAAAGACTAGTATCCCAACCCACAACATCTAGGGAACTAGAAGACCAACCCCCCTTCACTTCTCTTCACTTCTCTTCTACGAGTTCCTGCTATGTTCGTTACTGAATTTTGGTTGAATTGTTGCTTTTCCAACATGAACGAATGAGAGAGAGTCGTCATCCAACTCTGCTAGCATCAACAAGAATATTCTTTCTTGCCTGCCATTTTTTCTTTCCTTCCCTCGACTTCTTTTTCTAGACTTGTATTTACTACTCATCCTTGTTGCCTTGAGAGTTCTCTCCCAATAAATATTGACCTACGTACCTCTTCTTATAACCCATTTAATTTAAGAACCAGTCCATTAGAATCACGCACCCACCAAACTTTGATGATTGTCTAAACAATTAAGATTTTTCTACACAAGAAATCCTCAACATCCCAAGAAATAAATCCTCATCCTCATCTTTGGAATTTGTGTCACTTTGTCTCAATCCCCTTTTCTATATTTTATATCTGTAAAATTATTTAGAATGCATTTTTATGGGAGAACCATAGATGGGGTTGCCACAGTAATTGCGAGTAAACAACTTCAATTTCTTCCCAATAAGACAAATATGCTTAAATAAAATTGATATGTGACACTTGAAATTATTAATAAGAAAAAAATCCAATATAAGCCATAAATAAAATATTTTAATGCCCATATTCAATCAAATATTTTAATGTCAACTATATTATATTTGCTTATTATAACTACTCTACATTTTAGCCCTTTCTAGATATAATGTATGGTTTGAAATCTAAATATTTGTTAGAAATATGAACTAAAGTCATGCATTCCACACAATATGAGTGTCCAAGGGAATATTCAAAGGGATAAATCAAGTTATGCATTAAAAGTGAAATTTAAAAATGAAAAATTAGAATGTGACGAATAATCATATATTTGACATATTTCTAAAAGATAAGGCGATGTGTAAATTTTTTCCATGCTAAGCATGGAGTTGATACATGGAATTTATATATATATATATATATATATATATATATATATATATATATATATATATATATATATCATGAATTAGTATATATCGATCTTAACCTTGGATCAAAATATCTTGCAATGCAAATCGTGTAGAATTTTGTAGATTTTTTCTACAAATCAGCTAGCTCTGATACCATGTAGAACTTTTTTCTACAAATCAGCTAGCTCCGATACCATGTAGAATTTTCTCTACAAATCAGCTAGCTCACTGATATCATGTAGAAATTTCACCTGCAGATCAAACTGATACATGCAATGTACTAAAGCATAATACTAGATCTACATCTACCATAAACTTTGCGGAAGCTAATCAACCATGAGAATCATCAATAAAAACACATATAACTGATAAGAAGGAATCAATCAAACATAACACAGAATATATCACTGGGGAAAGCACTAGCATAAAACCCCAACTCTGTATTATCAATCAAGTGGAGATCCTCAACAACATACAAAAAGAATCAGCTCAATAGCTATCCTGCTCTCTCTGTAAGCAGAAGATGAAAATCATGGACTACCTAGACCTTAATATATAAGCTGTAAATTGGCCTAATCATACCTGCTATCACCTGAGGTCCAACTACGTATTCATAAAAGAAAATAGATTCCTTCCTCATGCAAGGAATACTTACTAAAAATATCCTAGCATCTGATAGTACATTGTCCCTCATCTGATCGCAACTGGGTCTTTGTCTGAACTGCCATGCATCAGTTATTCATGAGAGAATACGCAGTTATCTGAAAATAATAGTTGTCACATGCATGCAAAAATCAACAAACTATATCTCATTAATTTAACAACTTGTTAAATTAGTCTAACTGAACTTGACTAAGTTAAACTAAGTTAACTGATCCTCTCAATATAGAACTGAACGTTATGGATAAATTCCTTAATCAAGAGAGAAAATAATTGCATGATCTCACAAAGACTTCAAGTTTAGTTTTCCATAACTAATTAACTCATGGAGATTAATTAATTAATATTTTAAACTGTTGTTAAGACAAAATTCATTTTTACTTCCTATAGTTAAACCAAGGACTACTAAAAATAGGAAGGGACCCAGAAATGCTATTTTTAAAAGATTCTATTTTTAGCAGTTTCACCTCTCACCCAAGGTGGCCAAAATGCATATTGGCGAAACTACTATTTTTAGAAGTGCTATTTTAGCAGTTCTATTTTTAGCACTTCATAAATTTAGCATTTCTTATTGCACACTTTTCAACAGTTCTTCAAGTTTCACACTCTAAAATAGGTTTATAACTCAAGATATTTGATGCCTCTTAACAATGCATAAATATAAGATTAAGATGAATTTATGCTTGTATATATAATTGAAAAATCATGGAGTTGATACATGACCTTTATATATATATATATCAATCTTAACCTTGGATCAAAATATCTCGCAATGCAAACTTTTCTTCAAGTTTCACACTCTAAAATAGGTTCACAACTCAAGATATTTGATCCCTCTCAACAATTCATGAATATAAGATTAAGATAAATTTATGCTTGTTTATATGATTGACAATAGATACTATGTGATAGGTTAATAAATATTATTGGGGCAAATTAATACTTATTGTTGATATTTAAAATTTAATATATGTATATTAATAGAGAATAATCATAGATATTAGCCTAGATCCATCTTAATTTCAGATCTATCAATCGCCAAGAGGAAATGAATTTTTCTAGCTATAAATATCTATTCAAATTACAAAACATGAGGAAAGGTTTTCACCTCGAGAGATTTGACTCCCCTCAATGCTTGATCGATCCAAAACTAAAATAGATCTAGGCTAGTATAAATAATACTTATAAAACAAAATAACATTTATGTTAACATAAAGACATTTCATGATGTATAATATTCATTTGTGTAAAAAAACTTTAAAATAATATAAAATTATAATATTTTTTTTTTTTTAAAATCCATTTTTCTATATGAAAATATAGTTTAAATAATAAAATTTTAAAAATTAATATTACGTGAGATTTAAAATATAAAAGAAAGTATAAAATAAGTAAATAAAATTTTAAAAATTAATATTACGTGAGATTTAAAATATAAAAGAAAGTATAAAATAAGTAATTCAAATAAAATAGAAAAGATAATTTAGAATATGTTATAATTCTCTATAGAATATCTATTATAAGTGTTAACAATGGTTAAATCTGTCACCAATATAACAAATATTAAACATTATAATTTATGAAGCAAAAAGAACTTAGCAATTTATTTTAGAAAATCCAATGAACTTTCATGGTTAATTTGAATAAATTTTCAATCAAATTTGTTTAACAAAATGAATACAAACTCACTTTGAAAATCACGGCTTTTCCTTGACAACCGACATCACATTTCCAGGGTCCTTATGTGGCATAAACTTGAAATATTTTTCTTATATCTCTTGCAAGGATAAAAAATACAACGCATTCAAAATCTATGTTGTTCTAGTATTTCTGTTCAAGAATTTAGTTCTCCAACATCCTCCCTTTTTTATATATAAATATTAATGGTCCTGGCACAGTACCTATATTTTGTAATAAGCTTTCAGAAATACAAAATTTCAGCTTGGATCGTTGAAAGAAAACAAAGTGATAGCCTATAAATTACACACATGTTTGATTTATGGTATATCTATGTGACTTAGATAGGCTCAATGTTATGACCTTTGGGATGAGTGAAGAAAACCTAATGTATAATATATGGGTGGTTGCAAACTTGTTTGAAGAATGGGAAATCGAGTATTAAGATGTTTCAAAAAAAATTGATCTGCATATTCATGTTTATATAAAAGTAAATAAAATGGCGATTCTAATGAAGGCTTATGTGAGCAGAGTTATTTTTAAATATGTTTTTTAAATTTATCACATCAACTTTATTTTTAAATATGTTTTTCAAATCTGTCACATCAATAATTTGATTGTCAACGTGTTTTGAACCAAACAATGTATTTCATCCTTGACAAAAAGTGAAAAGAATTTGATCTAACAAAAATTATAAATTGGAATGAGACCTAAGAACTAAATAATTAAGTAAAAATCACCCAAAATTAAATAAAAAAATAATAATATAAAAATAAAAAAAAGGATTGAATAAGGTATTACTGTAATAATTTAATAATATTGATAAAAAAAGATTATATATATATATATATATATATATATATATATATATATATATATATATATATATATATATATATAATACTTGAAAGGTAAATAAATATAATACAAATTAATATTAAATAATACTATTAGGTAGTAAATAATTAATAATATATCCTAAGTCAAATAGAAAATTATAATATTATTAATGGGTAAAGAAATAATAATCAAAAATAGGGAAGAAGGAAAAAAATTATGGAAAAAATAAAATAAATAAAAATATAATAGTAATTTTATAAATTATTATTAAACAATAAATTATTATTGTAATAAATTATAATAATGATTATAAATAATATAATTATTAGAAATTATTATTATTATTTAAATAATAAATTTATATAATTTAATAATCCTAATTATTAGTCAAATATGGTTTAACTAAATAATAACCAAAGACAAAGAAGAAGAAGAAGGACGACCAAAAATTAAGGGAAAAAATAAAATAAATAAATAATAGTAGTTAGTTTATAAATTATTATTAAACAATATATTATTGGTTATAAATTATAAAATTATTATAAATTAATGTTATTTAAATAATATATTTATTTATTTATATATTTTAATGATATTAATTATTAATCAATAATGTATAATAAAAAATATAATCAAGATATAAAAATATAAATAAGAAAGGAGAAAAAGAGGGGAGGGGAAGGGTAAGGTAGGGTAGGGTGAAGGGGAAATATATCGAAAACTAAAACATAAAAAAAAAAAAAGGGGATGAAAAAGGAAGGAATTAAGAAGAAACAAATTTCGAGGATAGAGCAAGAATCTAATTTCTACTAATTTTATAACTGTGATCCCTATTTACATTGTTGGTCATTTTCTCTATCTCAATGGCTTCTCTAAAATTTCTATGGTGATAGTTAGAAACTTTGTCAAGAATGCAAACATCCTCAATATATATGTGATGTTTATTTCTTTCTTAACATTCAACAAGAACTGAGGAATGAGAGTGATTATGCTTGATCTTCGTAAAGTTCCCCTAAATTCTAGTCTTTATAGAAAGACCAGTCTATCCTATATATGACTTCCCACAGGAACAATAGATCATGTAAACCCCTTTAGTGTTTGAGGGGTCAAATTTATCTTTGGAAGGTCTAAGTAAACAATGAATAGCGCTATGTTTCTTGATGGTCATACAGATATTATTCTTCCTTAAAATATGTGCCAACTTGTTAGTGGTTCCTTGAATAAAAGGAAGATGAACAATGGAAACATTATTGTTGGGATTAGTCTTAGCTCTGGGTCCATTTGCCACTTTTTGGAAGGCTTTACGATGTTCATTTTTTTATAAACATTATTCATATAAACATCTAAAAGATGATATTTCTCATAATTGATATGTTGATCATTAGAAATCCTAAGGGATTTGGTGGTAAGGATGATTAAAACACCAAATTTATGGGTGTGATGATGATGGGAATATGCATGGAGATACTGCTCAGTGTGAGTCTTCTTGCAGAAAACCTAATGGGATATGGAATCATCCCCCTTATTAGTGATGAGGACATCAAGAAAGGGAACTTTATTGTTGACTTCAATCTCCATATTGAATTTAACGAACTCAACTTGATTATTAAGATATTGTTTCAACATTTCAAGCTTGTCATGGCCATGGGGCTAGATGACGAAGGTATCATCAATATACCTTTTCCACAACTTAGGGAAAAAAGGGGAAGAAGCAAGGCCTTTAATCTCAAAATCCTCCATGAAAATATTTGCCACAACAGGGGAGAGAGGAGAGTGCATAACAAGTCCACAAGTCTGCTCATAAATTTCTTCTTGGAAGCAAAAGAAAGTAGATTTTAAGGAAATAATTTCTAACTTGGTACTCGGGTCAGTAATGCTATTAATGATATCAATGGCCTCATTAATGAGGATCTTAGTAAAAATAGAGACAACATCAAAACTGACCAAAATATCATTGGGTTTGAGCTTAAAACCTTAAACTCAATGTTGAAAGAGGAAGAGTCCTTAACTAATGATTTTGTGTTACCAACAAGAAGTTTAAGCTTACACGGTTTATTTTTTATTAATATTTCATAAACTAACTACTACTATTTATTTATTTGTCTTATTTTTTCCTTAAATTTTGCCCCCACCCTTTCTCCCTTGTCTTTGGTTATTATTTATTTACTCCTTAATTATATTATAATTTTATATTTGACTTAATATATACTATTATTTATTTATTCGTAATAATATTGTATAATAATTTATATAATAAATTTTGGTCTAGTTATATATTTATTTTTTATAATTCATATTTTTCTCTTATTATTAATATTATTATATTATTATATTATTATAATAATACCCTATTCTACATCTATTTTGACTTTTATATTATTTCTCTTCTAATGACTATTTCATGTGACTTTTGACCTAACCTTTTAGTTCTTAGGACTCCTTCATATTTATACCCTTTGTTGGATCAAATTCTCTTCAGTTTTTCATCCAGAAGACAAACCATATTGGTTGGTTGAAAATGTGTTAACAACTAAATTATCGTTGTAATGGATCCATAAGACACATTTCAAAATGGTCATCCATTGTACATACCTTTATCAATTAAAACTGAGATCAGTAGGTAGTGGAAACAACTATACAACATGGCTTGGCATCCTTGTATAAAATTGAATAGCCTTACCTATTTAGAAAAAAAATTATGGGTACAAAATAACAATAGAGATCACAATAGTTTTCTTAAAATTTCATTATGGATATGACAAAGCTATTTTAGACATATAACATAAGGCACATTGCAAGATTCAAACAATTGAGTTGCATAGTCAAATTATTTTCTCCTCTTTAAATATATTATATTCCACAAGAATACCATGGGTCAATAAACTTATTACAAAAGAAAGACTAAAATAAGTAAATTTAAAATATATATATAAAATTTAGAAAATGTTATAATTATTTATAGATATTTATTATAAATATTAAAAAAGGTTAAATTTGTCAACAATATAATAACTATCTAACATTATAATTTATGAAGTTAATCTGAATAAATTTATAATCAAAATTAGAAATTGCTTACCAAAATGAATACAAACTCAGCTTCAAAGCCACTATTTTTCCTTGACAACCCACATTACTTTTCAAAGCCACTATTTTTCCTTGACAACCCACATTACTTTTCAAAGCTCTTTTCCCAGCATAAACTTGGAATCTTTTTATTATATCTCTTGGAATGATAATAAATACAACACATTCAATATATATGTTGTTCTAATATCTCTATTAGAAAATTCAATTATTAAATATCCTCCATTATTTATATATATATATATATATTAAGTCCTAGCATAGTACCCATATTTTGTAATAAGCTTTCAACATTACAAAATTGCATCTTGGATCATTGAAAAATTGCATCTTGGATCATTGAAAGGAAAGAACTGATAACCTGGAAAGAAGGATCGATTTCTTGTTAGTCTATGTGGCCGGGGTAGCCTCAATGTTGTGGCATTTGATATTGGTGAAGAAAACCTCAGGCAAAATAGATTAGTGGTTGCAAACTTGTTGAAGAATGGAAAATGGAGTGCCATGATGTTTCAAAAACAATGACGTGATATCCATGTTTATATGAAGGTGGAGCAAAAGATGATCCATTGGCACACATACTTTTAGATTAGTAGGTGGAAATGATGGTATGCCATGGCTCAGCGTCTTTGTAGACAATTGAATAAAATAAGTTCAAATAATAGAGCTATGTGTTAATTTATTTATTGTTCTTTTAAGTAGATCATATTTCACATGAATATCATGGGTCAATATGATGGGTTGTGAGTCTAAAAACTGTTAGCAATTCGATAAAGTCAAAGTGTTTCTAATAACAAAATATTACATCTCTTTCATACTTGCATAGAAGATAATTGTAAATAGCCTAGATCCATCAAGGCTCCAGATCTACCAACCATTGAGAGGGATCAAATCTCTTTTCACTTTAAAATAGGCTTGCATATCAAGACTCTTTTCACTCTAAAATAGGCTTGAATATCAAGAGACTTGATTACTTTGGACGATTGGTGGATCCAGAGTTTAAATGGATCTAGGATTCTTTAATTCCCCCTTTAAATAGGCTATATTCGACATGAATACCATGGGCCAATACCATGACTCATTGTCATTTTATTTTTATAGGGTTATTTTTTTTTTAATTTTGACTAAGTTAAAATCTTTACATTACATTAATATTTTTATTTTTACTTTTTAAAATTAATTTAATTTTTATTTTTATGTAATTAACCTTAGTCATAATGTTAAACATTACATTACAAAATCTCTCTTGAGAGTTAATTTCCAACATTTAAAAAAATGACAATAAAACCAATTTTTTTGTGCAAAATAAATGAAAAAGAAAACCCTAATTTTGTTTGTAGAATAAATTTTTTCTTTTTTTTGGTATAATTCCAACATTTTTTTAGTAATGATGTTTAAAATAAAATAATGGGATATGAAACACATTAAAAATCCAACATTTCCATCCATGTCATTAAACATATAATAACATGACATCAAAGATGACTAAAATTCTAATTGTTTTGAACTTTGACATTAGAGATAAAAAGAATTTGACATTTTTTCAACCATAGAATTAAAAAATTTTAAGTTTTCAACATATTTCAACCATGACATTATGAACAAAATATATGACTAAATTAATCAAAATATCAATACTTGCATATTGAATGAAACATAAATTATTTCTCTAAGTTAGTGTTGCATTGGGATATTCTAAGATAATAATTTCATCATATTATTTTTTAAATTAAATGAATATTGTTTCATTGTGGGTATTCTAAGATAATAAATTCATCATGTTAGCCATTCTAAAATAAATGAGTTTATATTAGTTTTTCTAATTGTGTAACTATTATATATATATATATATATATATATATATATATATATATATTTTATGATTTTTTTCACTTAATTATTAATGAGTTAATCCCATTATAAATAAAATTAATTAATTTCACTAATAAAATTTTTAAATTTTTGACCTTGTTAATTAATAATATTTAATATAAATGTAATTTAGACATTATAAATTAATTAAGTGGTAACTGTCTTTAGATTCTTTAAGTAACTACCCACCCACCAATTTCATAGGAATTTGAGATTATTCCAATTCTAATAAGTTCCTCCATGATAAGTTCGTCATTATTATTTATAACATTCATTTATATATAAGAATTTTTTATTGACCAAAATGGTCCATTTTTCAATAAGATGTGTTATTCATTTTTTCCTCAAGTTAAAGTTGACCCATAACCTTTTTATACATGGTTAATCAGGTAAATATGTGCATTGGTAAGGCATTCTTCATGTTGCGTAAATATGTGCATTGGTAAGGCATTCTTCATGTTGCAATAGAATTTCCTGTTATATTTATGCACCTTATATCAACCACATTAATATTTTTAATGTGGTTGTACTAGTTTATGATATTGTTAAAATATCAAAAAAAAAAATTAACTATGCAAAAAATAAAGATCTCAAACAAAAAAATATGAAGAAGACTAAAACTTCAAAAATTGTTAAAATATCCACAACTTTTTTTAACTATGCAAAAGAATAAAGATTTAAAACAAAAAAATATTCCAAAATTGTTAAACTTAGAAAATAATTATTCACTTTTAATACATCTAAAAAAGGGCTTGACACTGCATCTACAATTTTAAAAATTAGCATGAGAATCACTCACATTTTAAAAATAATGTGCATACGAAAATTTAAAGTGTCAAAAAATATGATATGATATCTATAGTCAACATTTTTCAAAATCATTTGATTTTTTTTCTACCTCAAAAAAATGGATAATCGGTATAGTCCTGTTTCAAAGTTTAAATTGTTTTTTATTATTTGATTTAATTAATTTTTTCTTTTAATTTGACTGAATCAAAATGTTTACATAATATAACATAACATAACAATGCATAACACCATTCCATATCCATATTAACTCCATATCTACTAAGCCCTAAGAGAGATTAATTTTCTTTTCACTCTAAAAGAGATTTGCATCTTACGAGATTTGATCTCTCTCAGTGCATTTTAGATCCAAAGATAAGATGGATCTAGGTTGGTTTAATTTCCCCTTTAAATAGGCTATATTTCATATGAATACTATGGGTCAATATCATAGGTTCTCATGCCATGGATCAATACCATGGGTGAATACATGAAGTTATTTTTATTTTAACAATATTTTTTTATTATTTTTATTATTTTATTTTTTACAATGTAAAAATGTTTTGACATGGATAATACCATGAAGTTTTTTTTTTTTTTTTGATCCAGTAAGAGTGGAGCCTTCCATTAATCAAGAAAAAATTACATAATGTACACTTTTTTAATGGAGCCAAGAACAACAACACCAGCTCTGTGAACACTCAGCAAACAGCTGGGTTGACACAACCCTGTACCTGACTCATACAAAACTACAAAAGGAATGATACTTAAACCACCAATGAACTACTCATTCTCAAAGCTTCGCTCTAGAAAACCTGCCTTCCAACCTAACCCGAAAGGTAAATTTGAAAAGTTCTAAGGTACTTTCGGGTCCGCTAAACGTCATGAGTCTCGAGCCACAAAGAACCCGACAACTCTTAATGATGAGGGCCCACATAACCTACGACCCACAAAATCTGACGGCCCACAAAGCAACAGTGAGTGACTAAAAACAGGCCTTAACCTGTGTTTGACTTCTCCACCCAATGATCGAGTGATCTAGCCCTTGAAGATTCGACGGTATAAAACTGATTTCAGATCAACCAGCTAGCTTGCTCGTTAATTGGCTTTCAGACTCGATGAGAAACTAAAACCATCTTTCTATAAAATTGCGGGTCTGATTTGTGGATTATCCCTCGATTAGTTTTATGACCCGAATACTGTGTGATCTGACCCTCGTCGATCCGACAGTCCAGAGTTGATTTCGGGGTGGTAACATGCTCACTCTCTATTTTTCCAATCAGACCCGATGGGTGGCCTTAACCGCCGCTCTATAGTTTTTCAGGTCCGTTTTATGGGATATCGTCCATGCATTTATCTCCCCAAAATCCGTTGGATGCTAGCACTCACTGCCATCGTCGGTCGGCTATCTGTCAACCTACCCATTCTTTACCCCTTGCTTCTTCCTTGTTATTGGTTCATTTTCTCCTGTCTCCATTGGTCGATTTGCTGCTTTTCTTTCATAAATTGACAATACTCCCTATCTGCGATCACCTATCTGTGATAGTCCTCGCGCAGATTCCCTGAGGGTGTCGACTCCCGTGCATAGCTTATGTTATCTCTTGTATAGAGCACTCCCTCATTCACCAGATGATTCGCTAATCTGTTGGTTGTTCTGTGCACGTGCACAAACCTGAGTGTTCTTAGGGTGGTCAGATGGGATTGTATACATTGATAGACTTGCAATAACCACCAGTGCCTTGATACTTTTGCTAGTGTTGTGTCGTTGCCTATCTTTTTGACTAAATTAATTGTCAATTTAGAGTCTGCCTCTATGATGGCATTGTGTAAATTGGATTCAATCAAGATTTTTAGGCATTGTTCTAAGGCCATGAGTTCCGCCATATTATTAGTGGCATTCACCAAATGACTATGAAAGATGAATTTTATGTTTCCCTGGTCATATCTTATGACTCCTCCATAACCAACAACCGCAAGGTTTCCCTTAGAGGCTCTATCTATATCAAATTTCAAAAATCCATGAGGGGGCAGTTGCCAAAAGTCCTTCCCCACTAATGGATGTCTTACGATCTTGCTTGTGCCCTAGGGGAAAAGTGATTGGAGACCCAAATGCAAAAGAATAAGAGAATCCTGGTTTAGAGGAGGGTTCTCTGGGGGTTGATTTAGAAGGGTGCTCACAGTTTCTTTGAGCTGTCTTAAAATCTGAGTTATGATGCTCTGGGTTGAGCCAGTTCTGTTCTTGAAAATCCTATTGCTGTGTTCTTTCCATACATCCCAGATCAAAAAACCTAGTACCAGAGTCCAGGCTTTGTTGACTATTTCATTTTCTGAGAAGTCTCTCCTCCAATTCGTTAAAGTGCCAGTGATGTTGTATTCGTCCCTGTCAGTTTGCCTAAAGATTGAGGCTACCCAATTCCACAAGGTAGAGGTGAAAGGGAAGAGGTTGAGAAGGTGATCCATCATTTCTTCTTGTAGACCACACAACTGACATCTAGATGGACCTGCTAAACCTCTTTTTTTGAGATTTTTCCAAGTCAGAACTTTTTTATGATGCACCAACCACATGAACAGTTTGATTTTCATCCAGTGCAGGTTCTGCCATAGGTCCTTCCATATCTTATCAGGGATTGGAAAGTCAAGCCCAGTGGAAATTCTTTTGGCTTCTTTGAGGTTGAAGTTGCCTTCGCTGTTCGTTCCCCATCTTAGTTGGTCAGACGATGTTGAAGTCAAAATCTTTCTTTATTCCAGGATCACTACAAGAGCTTTTTCCCGGGCCTTCAAAGGGGTCTCTTCACTATATATTAGGTCCTTCCATGTTCTCCATTTTCGCTTGTCCCTTGTCTGATCCCAGAAGTCACTTACCCTGAGCAGCCCTTTATTTTCAGTGTCATTCTTGAGAATGTCTAGTTCTTCTCTACATAGTTTAGGCTCTTGCTGCCAGTTATCATCCCAAAACCAGGCTAGGTTTCCATCTCTGATCTCCCAGAAACTATGCTTTTGAACAATGGCTCTATTCTCCCAAGCATTGTTCCAAATGTGGGAGCCCTTGGTGATCCATTTCTTTTGAATATGATCCTTTTCTTTCCAGTTATTTGTATACTTCTGTTTCCAGAGCTTGGCCCAAGGAGTTCTCGTTTCCTTTAGCCATTACACCAAATTTTTGGCCCCAAAACTTTTCTTCGGGTTTCAGGGTCATAAAGTATCAAACCTCCATGGATCTTGGGTTTGCAGAGCTTTTCCCAAGCTACCAGAGCCCATTTCCTTTTCTCTTCCCCTTTGCCCCAAAAAAAATCTCTTTGGATGTTCCTGATGTATTGTAAAACTCCTTTTTGGGTAGGAAGTGTTGAAAACATGAAGATGGGGATGGTTTGCAGGATAGCCTTTGTAAGCAATAGTCTTCTTGCTAAATTCAAAGATCTACTTGTCCATCTTCTGATTTTTTCCTATAGTTTATTAGTCACTGGCTCCCAAGCTTCCTTACTCAGAGGTTTGTCAGTGAGAGGTATTCCTAGATATTTGGAAGGTAGTTGATCTCTTTGAAAGCCAAGAATTCTAGAGAGATTTCTTTGAATTGCAATGTCAGTGTTAAAAAATAAAATTTTTGATTTTCTGAGACTTACCTCTATACCAGCAGCCATAGCAAAATCATTCAGGATTTGTTTGAAATCTATAGCTTCCTTGATCGTTGGTGTACCCTGCAACATGGTATCATCCAAAAATTATTGATGAGTCAAGGTGTCACCATTCGGGGTTAGTTTGAGACCTTGGATTCTTCCTTTTGCATTGGTTGATTTGATCGCTTTTCCTAATCCTTCCATCATGAGAATAAAGAGGAAGGGGGAGAGTGGATCTACTTGTCTAAGGCCTCTCGAAGGCCTAAATGTTTTGGATGGAGAGCCATTAAGTAGGATTGTAAAACTAGTTGTGGTAACAAGGGCCATTACCCATCTTATCCAGTTGTGGTTGAAGCCATATGCTTTTAGTACTTCCCTGATGTACGACCAACTTAGTTTATCATAAGCTTTCGCTAGGTCAAGTTGTATGATCATACCTGCTTGCTTATTTCTCTTGAGAGAATGAACCACCTCATGAACTTGAATGATGTTATTGAGAATTTGCCTTCCTTCCACATCTCTAGTTTGCTCCTCAAACACAAGAGTTGGAAGAAGGGGCTTGAGACTATTTGCAATTACTTTAGAAATAATGTTTTACAGCACATTGCATAAAGCTATGGGTCTGAATATATCTGCTGTCATAGCTTTTTCCTGCTTTGGAATTAAGGCTATGAAAGATGCATTGAGCGCCCTCAAAATTGTTTTAGATTTTCTTGATTCCTCCACAACATCAAGGATATCTTGTTTGACTATTTCCCAGCTTGTTTTGAATAAGTCTACATTGAACCTGTTATCACTAAACAAATTTCAAAGAAAAGGGGTAAGGTAAGGAAGAATTGGTCTTGGTCACTTTCGTGTTCCTTTCATGCATAAGAAGCACTTGGCAAGCTCAGGGTCAGCATACATTAGAGTTCTCCATTTTAATTCAAGCAAGGCAGTTAGCACTCAAGAAGAAGAATATAGCTTTGAGGAAGTCAAAAAGGAAATTGATGTCTACCAACCTTGAGATTGCCCAATTCAAGGAAAGGGCAAGGAAATATGCAATTGAAAAGACAAATTGAAGATCTGAAGACACAACTAAGCAAACATGAAGGACATTCTTAACTAATAAAAATCACATAGCAAGTATGGTTAAGTCCTAAATTTTGATAGATTTCCTTTTGAAGTTTACTTTAAAAGAATGGTGTCTATGTTTTTAGTTTTGGACAACTTCATGGCAAATGGAACAGCCATTACACGGAGAAGAAAGATCAAAAGAGTTAAAGTTTTGGCCTCAAATTGTGTTTTTAAAATTACACAACAGTTTCGTAGCACACTACAAAATTGCTGTAAATGATGCCTAATGCACAACAATTTCGTAGCGTGCTACGAAATTGCCGTGGTTGCATATTATGTTTTGGTAGACCAATTTTGGGATAAAAAAGGAAATATTTTTGAAGAGGAATGTCTGAAAGGGGAACATTTACAAGGTGTAAGTATCTAGCAAAGGCAAATCGAGTGAAGGAAGGATATCTATGAATTCTTAGCTACATAAGAGGTCATCATTTCATAGCTAGTATTTTTCATGAGACATCAGGTAGCATTAAAGGGTTTTTGTCTTCACATGTATATATGGACAAGGTATGAAGTGTCTGTAAAACATGATAATCCATGAAATTTTATGAAAAACAACAGGGATAATTGATTTCGAAGATCCTTGTGGAGACCAAAAGCAAAAAGGGAGGAACTTTGTCTCCTTGCTTTTACCAGTCAACTTCTAGAAGAGTTTCTGAGCAGTTAAAAACTCATTTCTGAAAAGTGAAAGAGGTTTTCATTCCTAAGATACTGAAGTACAAAAAAATCTTCCACTTTCTTCAAATCCATTATGATCTGGGAGAAATGAAGGACTAAACTTGCGCTACGAAACTGCTGTAGGTGCAGTTTTTCACAAGCATATTTCTCTGTTTTACACCTATTTTTCAAAGACACATTCTACGTTGTAGGAAAGGTGTTTCAAAAAACCAAGAGAGGTTTTTGTTTAGCACGGATTGATTCACAAAAGCCTCCTTCAGGTTTTCAAAATACATTTTTTATGAGAAGATATGAGCTCTGTCCCAAGACCTATTTTTCATGTAGAACAGAGCAAGGAACAGTCTCCTAGTTTCTAGGAGCAGTAAAAGGATGAGTCATCAAGGGCAGTTGGAGGGTTATGAGCAATATCAAATTCGAATTCATGGAGTTATAGGTGTAATAAGGAGTGTTTAATTCCTATATAAGCTTGTTTTAATCATAATGAGGAGTTACACTCCTAATTGTTTTAGGTCTCTAGGACTGCCAGTTAATAGTCAGTTTCATTTAATAATTAGTTTTAGGTGTCAATAGGTGTCATAATAGGTAGAATTCGAATTCCCCTCATGCTGGAGGAAGAATCTTAGTTATGTAATGAACTCTATATATGGGAGAGAAGCCAATGTATCAAGGGTTGAAGATTTTTCAGAAAAACTCTCTTATTGTGCTTTGTGTAATACTTTGTTTCTAGTAATACAATACGTGGATTTGCTTCTCAAGAATCAGAAGGAATTCAACATTTAGAATGTCTTGTGTTGTTCTTCTCTCTTTATTTACAGTGGTATGAATGTGTGATTACTTAGAAATCACTGATAGTGCTCTAACTTCCTTTACACATTTATAAATTGTGTGGTCTTATGTTTTCTGGTATATTCTCCATATGATGAATTCTTATGCCCTGACTTCTATGTAAAGCTAACATTATTGTCCATACTGAAGCATATTTGACTCCATAAGCCCAATGGATATTTTCTAATTGTGTTTCAACCTTCTTCACTGGTTCATTTGTTTCTTAGAGTTAGCCATCTTATTTATTATCAATATATTTAATCTTGTGAGAGAGCCCTCTCAGGTTGAGGAGGCTAAGCCTCAACCAAAAGTAGGTTTGAAAGAGTTACACAAGGTCTTCCTGGTCAGCAGCCCATCAGGGTCTGATTTTGTGATAACATTTTGGTGCGTCTGCCGGGAGTCTGAAGATTAATCATTCCTGAAATCAAGAAGCTAAACTTCTGAAGGTAGCAGGAGATCAGAAATATTTCGAGGTTGCAAAACTACCTCGGCGACTCCATTGTTGAAGAATTCAAAATTCATAGATTCATGGTGATTCCACTGGAGTTATGAAGAACTCAGATGCTACCATTCTTATTTCAAGGTATGCATGCATAAATTTTTCAGGAATTCATGGTTTCCCAAATCATTTTCCCAAGGATACATATTTTCTAAGGAATGGTCCAAAATTCAATGGAGAAGATTTGAGTTTAACTTTGAAGCATATATCAGATTTATGTGATTTTACTAAGCTTCTTAGAGTCAAACATGAGGATGTTTGCTTTATGTTGTTCTATGATTCATTTCAAGGGAAATGTAAACAATGGATTGAAAGCTTTCCTGCCAAATCTATTAAGTCATTTGAAGACTTTTGGCTTATGTTTTTGGAGGAATGGATAGATAGATCAGATTTGGTGGAAAACTCTCCTTCAATTCAAGGTTTCAAACAATGGAATGATGCTCATATTAATGAAGAAATAGATGAAAACTTTTCTTTGTCCTTGTCTTCTTATCTAAAATCATTTGAGTGTAAGACAGAAGATAAGATGAAATTTTTGGATGAAGTTGCTAAGGACATTAAGAAAGACATTGAAGGTTTAAAAGGTCAAATTCAATCATATAGTCTTCATAATTATGATCATTCTTTTCAAAATATTTCTATGGAAGAACACAAGGAGAGGGTGTTGCTTCCTTTCTCTTTCATGATTGAGGAAGAATACACTGTTATTGAAGATCAGTTTGCACAACCAGAGAGTTATGAGAATCATCAAGTTGATTATGTATTCTGGGATCCTATAGCTAAATACATGGAAGAGTTTTACTCTCCAGTATTTCATTTTCGTTTGCATTATGAAGATCAGGTACATTATGAGTTGATTTGGTCATCTCACTATCATGGTTATTTTGAGGTCGAATGTAATCAAGAGCCTCCAATATCAGAAAAGACAATTGATTGGCTTTATTGGAAATATCATGTTGCTTGAGCTACAAGTGGAGATTGCAGCTGATAGGGTAGGTAGGTAGGAAAATGAAAATAAGCTCAAGGTTGACTGAGCATTTTTTCAGTAGATATAGACTTCTTTCTCCTACAGTGATCATCAAGCTTAAGCCCGAGGTGAAGGCCCAAGAAACTTAAAGGAGATGTTTGTCAAATAAATTTTTGTTTATCATAAGAGGATAAGGCACTGGAACTGCAGGTTCTTAGTGTACCACAAGGGCACACTATCCCAAGTGGAGCCACTGTTATCACTAAACAAATTTCAAAGAAAAGGGGTAAGGTAAGGAAGAATTGGTCTTGGTCACTTTTGTGTTCCTTTCATGCATAATAAGCACTTGGCAAGCTCAGGGTCAGCATACATCAGAGTTCTCCATTTCAATTCAAGCAAGGCAATTAGCACTCAAGAAGAAGAATATAGCTTTGCGGAAGTCAAAAAGGAAATTGATGTCTACCAACCTTGAGATTTCCCAATTCAAGGAAAGGGCAAGGAAATATGCAATTGAAAAGGCAAATTGAAGATCTGAAGACACAACTAAGCGAACATGAAGGACATTCTTAACTAATAAAAATCACATAGCAAGTATGGTTAAGTCCTAAATTTTGATAGATTGCCTTTTGAAGTTTACTTTGAAAGAATGGTCTCTATGTTTTCAGTTTTGGACAACTTCATGGCAAATGGAAAATCCATTACAAGGAAAAGAAAGATCAAAAGAGTTAAATTTTTGGCCTCAAACTGTGTTTTTAAAATTACACAGCAGTTTCGTAGCGCGCTACGAAACTACTGTGGTTGCATATTATGTTTTGGTAAACCAATTTTGGGATACAAAAGGAAATATTTTTGAAGAGGAATGTATGAAAGGGGAGCATTTACAAGGTGTAAGTATCTAGGAAAGGCAAATCAAGTGAAGGAAGGATATCTATGAACTCTTAGCTATATAAGAGGTCATCATTTCATAGCTAGTATTTTTCATGAGACATCAGGTAGCATTAAAGGGTTTTTGTCTTCACATGTATATATGGACAAGGTATTAAGTGTATGTAAAACATGATAATCCATGCAATTTTATGAAAAACAATAGGGATAATTGATTTCGAAGATCCTTGTGGAGACCAAAAGCAAAAAGGGAGGAACTTTGTCTCCTTGTTTTTACCAGTCAACTTCTAGAAGCGTTTCTGAGCAGTTAAAAATTCATTTCTGAAAAGTGAAAGAGGTTTTCATTCCTAATATATTGAGTTACAAAAACCTCTTCCACTTTCTTCAAATCCATTATGATCTGGGAGAAATGAAGGAAGAAACTTGCACTATGAAACTGCTATAGGTGCAGTTTTTCACACGCATATTTCTCTGTTTTACACATGTTTTTCAGAGACAGATTCTGGGCAGTAGGAAATGTTTTTCAAAAAAACAAGAGAATTTTTTTTTTGGCACGGATTGATTCACAAAAGCCTCCTTCAGGTTTTCCAAATACATTTTTTATGAGAAGATATGATCTCTGTCCCAAGACCTATTTTTCAGCCAGAACAGAGCAAGGAACAATGTCCTAGTTTCTAGGAGCAGTAAAAGGATGAGTCATCAAGGGCCAGCTGGAGGGTTATGAGCACTATCAAATTCGAATTCATGGAGTTATAGGTGTCATAAGGAGTTTTTAATTCCTAGATAAGGTTGTTTTAATCATAATGAGGAGTTACACTCCTAATTGTTTTAGGTCTCTAGGACTACCAGTTAATAGTCAGTTTCATTTAATAATTAGTTTTAGGTGTCAATAGGTGTCATAATAGGTGGAATTCGAATTCCCCTCATGCTGGAGGAGGAATATTAGTTATGTAATGAACTCTATATATGGGAGAGAAGCCAATGTATCAAGGGTTGAAGATTTTTCAGAGAAACTCTCTTATTGTGCTTTGTGTAATACTCTGTTTCTAGTAATACAATACCTGGCTTTGCTTCTCAGGAATCAGAAGGAATTCAACATTCAGAATGTCTTGTGTTGTTCTTATCTCTTTATTTACAGTGGTATGAATGTGTGATTACTTAGAAATCACTGATAGTGCTCTAACTTCCTTTACACATTTATAAATTGTGTGGTGCTATGTTTTCTGGTATATTCTCCATATGATGAATTATTATGCCCTGACTTAGACTATGTAAAGCTAACATTATTGTCAATACTGAAGCATATTTGACTCCATAAGCCCAATGGATATTTTCTAATTGTGTTTCAACCTTCTTCACTGTTTCATTTGTTTCTTAGAGTTAGCCATCTTATTCATTATCAATATCTTTAATCTTGTGAGAGAGCCCTCTCTGGTTGAGGAGGCTAAGCCTCAACCAAAAGTAGGGTTGAAAGAGTTACACAAGGTCTTCCTGGTCAGCAGCCCATCAGGGTCTGATTTTGTGATAACAGAACCCATCTGGGCCTCGAGCTTTCCCATTTTGGATCTCTTTTATGACTTCATTGACCTCCTCTTCAATCACTGGCCTATTGAGATTGGAATTGTCTTCCCTGGTTACTAGTTTTGGAATGTACTGTGTGAAGTTGTTGATAAATTGTGATCTGTCTAAGAGAGGCTCCTCTGCTTTGCTTTGAAAATGTTGTACCAGAGCAGATTCCATTTCTTTGTGGGTACTTAGCTCTTTCCCTTGAGTGTCTTTGAGTTTTACAATCCTGTTATGTGCCCTGTGATCCATAGTTGACTTGTGAAAAAACTTTGTATTTCTTTCCCATTCTTTAATCCATTGCACTCTCAATTTCTGTCTCCATAAGATCTCCTCTTGCTGGTATATGTTTTCCCACTCCTATTGAAGAGAGTCAGATTGCATTTTTCTTTCCTCGGTAAAGCCATCTATGATGAGGATTTGGTTAATTCTTTATAGTTTCTATTCAATTTCTCTTTTGGCTTTGACGATATTTCCAAACTCATTTTTGTTCCATTCTTTAAGCCTGAGTTTGATGTGTTTCAGTCTCTGTTGCAATAGGAACATCTTCGTGCCTTGAGTGGGCATGTCTTCCACCGACCATTTTCCAATATTAGTGATGAAGTCAGGGTGAGTAAGCCAGACATTTTCAAACCTGAAAGGTTTGTTCCTCAAAGGGCCTATAAACGAAGCTTCAAGCTGGATAGGCCAATGATCCGAGCCTCTGAAAGGAAGGATCAAAGTAGTCAAGTCAAGGCTAGTGAGAAAGAGGTCCTCCGATTATGAATCTGTCTAGCTTAGAGGAAACATGAGAAGCCCCTACCCTCTTATTGTTCCAGATGAAGGTGCCATTTATTGTCTCCGTATCCACTAGCCTCATGTCGTTTAGGAAGTTCTGGAAGGCAATGGAGTCTCTGCCTAGTATTCTGGTCCCGCCTTTTTTTTCTGTAAGAGATCTGATCATATTAAAGTCCCCTCCCAGAATCCACGGCATAACAAGATATCTCTCTCTCAGCTCCTCCAGTGAGGTGAGAAGCCTGAGTTTGTCTTCAATTTTGTGAGGACCATAGACATTTGTGATCATATAGAGTTCCTTGTCACGCAAAGGTTGGAAAACCATCGAAAGGTAGTTCCTGGATGCTTCAGCAACTAGTATTCCAAGTTTCTGGGGGTTCCAAAGAGTGAGAATACCTCTTGTTGTGTTGTTTGCTTTAACTTCTAGATACTCGTACTTAATAAGCCATCTGCTATGTATCTCTCTGATTTTTTCTATTGAACATTTTTTTTCCTGTATGAATACGATATCTGGTTTTTCTTCTTTTATTCTATTGCTAAGATTTCTTTGTTTTCTTTTACTTCCTAGACCCCTAATGTTCCAGGTTGTGAGCTTCATTATGAAAGGTTTGTAAATGAGTAACTAGTAAGATGTTTCATCTTTCCTGAGTTAATCATGAGTTTCCCACACTCTTTCAACAACACATTCTGTCTCTTCCTTCCTCTTTTCCTACCTGGGTCCTTGGAAGAGTGTCCTGATGTTACCTCCATCAATTTTACCCCTCTATTTTCCTGGCTATCATGGTTCCTTTTGACTCCAGAACCCTTTGCTTGAGATCTCCATAGGAAGAGTTGTTGCACTCTATCAAACTCCTCTTATGGTAGAGAATCAACACCTTTTGTGGTTCCCTACTCTAGGAACTTTTATAGATCAAGATTCTCCCTCTCAAGAATCACCTGTAGTTCGTGGTCCTCCATACCAACTTCACTTGGGGTCATCTCATGGTCCCTGCTAAGTTCCATAGTGCTTGGCAGGACCTCCTATTGTTTGTTGTTCTCATGTATGTCCTCCATGATGTCATCTTTTTCCTTCTCTACAGGATTATTCTACAGTGCCTGGTCCATTTCAGTGTTCCCACCTTCTTCTTCTAAAGTCTTGAAACTGTTATGACTTGGTTGCTTATCCTCGTTAGCTTTCTTTTGGTAATTTTTTCCTCCTTTCTGTTAACGAGAAAAGTGTCTATTCAGAACGACTCTATCCCACTAAGGTGTGACAGTTACCTTAGAAACAAACAGAGAAAACTACTTTTGTATTCTTCTTTATGAACTATAAACAAAGAGGAATAGGATGAACCACCCTGTGTCTTGCGCTAGTCCTTTGATCTAATCTCTCTCTTCTCTGACAGCTTCCAGCTACCTGCTTCCTTACTTGCCCAGCTTCACCAAGTTCCTGTAAGATCACAGAAGAAGAAAACTACACAAAGACATGGATTTATATTGATAAATAGCTTAGGATCATATTTAAGCTAAACATACAAATGTAACAAACATCAATGATACACAAGCATGTACGAGAAACTCAAATAGTTTTATTGATATAAAAAGAAGATCCAGGAGGAGTTACAACCGATGATTCTTGATCCAGCATCAACCTCCCAGCAAAGAAGCCCCTCTTCACCTCCAACAAAGCATAAATCACCCAATACTCTGATATCTATTTCAAAACCAACAGCAATTCTTTGCAATGTACAAAATTCCAGCCTCTGGATCTCTGGGATGAGGGATCCATATATAGATGTATGCAAGGAGGATGAGTCAGCTCATGAATTGATTAGTGGCTTCTCTCTGTCAGTTCTTGCTTCCACTTGGAGACTGAGAGCCTCTTACTCATCCTTGGTCGAATTCAGTGAGGCAAGTGTCATTGGAGAAGATTCTGGAAGCTTCCATTGTATTTCCACCTCGCGGAATGGCACTACCATTTGTCATTTCCCACTCAACGCACCCTGATAGTGCATTTAGGTGCGTTGCAACGCACCTAGCTAGTGTATTTGGGTGCTATGCAACGCAGCTAGCCAGTGGAGCAGCTGAAATGATCCTGATTTGACTGATTCTGAGCAGTTTCTGGTGGAGAACTTCTGGGAGAAGTTGTAATTTTCTGACCTTGTTCCTTTAGGGGTCAGAACAACACTTTTAGGGACTTAGGATCCCTTGGTTTATGGACATTTCATGCTTGGAGCTGCAAGGCACAAAAATATCTATAACAGTTTCCCCCTAAAGTATGAGGCCGTTTATCGGGTGAAATGCTTTATTTAGAGGATCCAAAGTTCTTTCAATGCTGGGAGGAGACCTGTAATAAGATACAATACAATACATTATCTTCATACTGTTTTCATGATCTAGCTAAGGCGGGCATTCCCATGCTCAGCTTTATAAATTCATTTTCATGTACATAGGACAGACAATCGTCTGATGGTAGACTGATGATTCTGATAGAGCCATCATCCTTTTGGTAGGATGATTATCTGTGCTGCAATGTTGTACATTTAATGTCTTTATTTTCCTGAATATATATCGCAGCACGGATGGATGAAACTAGATCCGGGGTCTTCAATCTCGTTCGATCTTCACTCGAAGTACAAGTCAATCCATGTGAGAAATGTTTTGAAGTCGAACATGGAAAGACATCGCTTGATTACTAGTCAATGATGTAAACTGTTAACAAGCGCGAGAGGAATCACCGATAATGATAATGACCCTCAAGGTACTACAGTAAAATTCATGTGGTGTGAATAAAGGACTTGGCGTCGAACACCACACAAAATCTTTCGGTCGAAGGTCATTGACGTATACCTGTCGCTAGAAGTGAGAAACTTGCCATTGAGGCATGCAAGCTTCAAAGTACTGAATGGGGTGTTCCTAGATCAACTTCTTGGATAATGAGCTGATGTCGACAAGAAGTGATCCGTCAAAGGAGGGCCTTAATGAATCCCACATCAATGACACGGAACGGAGCAAATGATTTTGATGGAGGTGAAAACAATCTGATGATATACGGTTCAGGATGGCGGTCATGAAAGAATGAAGTATAATGTATGGTAGTGGATGGGACACAGGTGACTTCTCTGGATGACTTCTCTTGAACATGTCGGCAACACTTATGTGATGGATTGGTAGCATTTACCCCAAGTGTGGATGGTATGGCGTGACCATGGTGATGTGACCAGTGAATGAAACAACCCAACCCGACTCGGACACGGAGTGGAAGTGTCATGTTCAAGAGCGACTTGCTACCAATAAATATTCTTTGAGTTTTCTTCCCAATTTTTCCCCAGTCATTGCTGACCAGTACCTCTTTATTTTTGTCAAGCTTAAGGAGGATAACATATTCTTGTTCTATAATTTTCCCTTCGGGCAAACCCATCGCTATGTTTTAACGAGCCTAGCGATAGTGAAACTCGTTCTCATCTAAAGACAAGTTTGTCGCTATTAATATTTTTAACGAGTTTAACGACAAAGATAACTCGGTCCTTTTCATTTTTAGAGAGTCTGAAAAGGTACGTAAAGTTAACTCCAAAATTCCTTTTTCGTCATCTAATCCCTTAAGTCCGAAAAAGTATAAAACAATACAGAAGGGATGAATTTTCGATAGTTTTAACGAGCCGAACAAAACAAGCGCTCGATCTTTTTGTGCAATAATCCCTCAGGTCCAAAAAGATTAAAATCTAGAGGAGGGATAGCACTTCCCGTCGCTTTAACGAGCTGGAAGGCCAAAACTCGGCAATCTTTTCATATTTTACGAGTCAATTGAAAAGAGCTTAAAGAAGACTCGTCTTTTGAGGAACGAGTGATAAAATGGGTAGCAGCTGATTCCAGGTAAGGTTTGGAATTTTCCAATCACGACAGTGTCACAAGGATGGTTAGTGAAATCACTCTTCGCAGCTGTTCCTCAAAATGGGTAAACAATCAAATGGAGGTGAATGATCAGCCAATGAAAAGTGGAGGTGACGGTGCAAACACGACGAAGGCTTTAATGGCTGAAGTACTACATTCACGGTGGTTATTTACTGTGGAATAGTTCATTTTTTAATGAGCTTAAACGCAGGTGGAAACATTTGCTCATGTCTTATGTTTATTTTTTAACGAGCTTGAACTATGTGCTAAAATTGCTCGATTAATCCAGTCATATGATAAGAATGTCTCATATAAAAACGGAAACTTTTAGATTTTTTCCCCACATCCTTTCTTTATGCAAGTTAGGAGACGACCGATCCTACGCGTTTAAAGGGTTAGAGGTCCTAAAAATTTTAAAAATAAATAGCCTCCCCTTGCTTGCACTCCAAAAGGTTTGCATGCCCCAAGGTATAAAATATGGTTTCAAGGTTACCCCTCAATTTGCAGACAAAACATTTGTTCTATCGGGAGAGGCCTACCTCTTACAGGTTACCAAAGATTGTCTTATTCGCATTGCGAATGAAACATTTCTTCGGCAATGTCTATCGAGATAAAAAAATGTGAGCGACGATGCCCGCCAACTCACATAACTTTGACAAGAGAATCTTATTCTAGAATAACCCCTCTTCCAATCACGGACGAGGTACAGACTAGTCATATTCTCCTGCGGAAACCTACCCTATACCCGAAGTTTTCCTGCCGAAGAAGACCAGGATGCATGCCCCCTGGGTTTCAGTCATATCCCTCCGAATCACTCGCGCTCATCAGGAGGACGGACTGGAAATTGAGACATTTCTTGCATGAAGAGACCATTTAGGGACGGTATATGACTATTTGCTATGCGTGATCCGGGAAATGAAAGCTAGTCCACGAGCTTGACCACTCTTCCTTCGTGCGGAAAACACATTACTCTAAAGAGTGAGGAGACAATGGCTCCCATGCAATAAATATAGTCTCATCCAAGGAGTAGGTTATAATCCAAGGGTCCTTGAACAACCATTACGTTCATGCGAACTATCTTCCTTCTCAATGTTATGGGCACATCGGGAAGGATCCCTAAAGGTCGACTGGTTCCTTTATCAAAGCCTGTCAGATTTCTCATTTCAGGCAAAAGCGATGGCGAACCAAGCGCTTTCCAAGCAGTAGAGGAAAGGATACTCACAGAAGCCCCCTCATCTATGATGGTACCAGCCATGACCATTCTATATATTTGAATGATAATTCGGAATGGCATGCTTGCTGGTAGGCGGGGTCTGCCTAGTTGATTCCAGTCGAAGGAGACAACTAGGTTGCTTGGAGGTGGGACCGAGTAGATGGTCGGGTATGGCTCTGACAAACTTCCTTCCTGCGGTAAAGGAATGGGTAGATTTCCCCCATGTTTGTCGGAGTCTGTGCTTATGAAGAGAATTTGGACGGTGTCATCCTTGTTCTCTTTAGTGACTGTATCATCTGAAGATGAAACCTCTGAAGGCAAGACCGGGTCAGCTGCCGCCTCGACCTTTTGAATTTTGTCTGGTATGGATCCAGATGGTTTATCTTCAATGATAGGCGCTTCAGCTGACCACTTGAGCGGCCAGCTGGATTCTCAACTAGCGACGGACTCGGTAAGAGTTTTTTATATCCAAGAGGAAGTCGTAACGGTGAAACCAGACGATCATCCAAAACTCTTTTAGCTTTGTCTAAGAAGGGACAATGGTGGACGGCATGATTGCCTTCGCACAGTTTACAAGGAAATCTAGCTTTCCCTTTTTGTCCTGTGGCTTCACTTTCGCTAGTTGACGGTGTGCTTTCAACATGATCATCAGAGGTTGATGACACCGGATTGTGCAAACGAGGAGACCAGTCCCTTAGTATCCGGGGGATGCAAGGACAATCTCTGTGAAAGTGGTCTCCTTTGCAAATGACACATCGCGATTTAGGCCTGGTCGGTGCAGTGTGTGGATTTTCGTTAGACGACACTCATTTTCCTCCATTCGCCTTTGGCTCCTTCTTCTTCTTCTCTTTCTTCTTCTTTTCCTTCTTCTCATTAGGAACTTGACTTTTGGCTTTGCCAACCCCATCAAGCGAAGAGGAAGGAGGAGAGGAAAAATTAGAGGAAGTAGAAGGCTGGTGGGCAACTCTGGACTCGTCTAATTGTTGATTCGATTGTTCAGGAATAGTGGTGTTCTGAATGACATTGGTTGAGAAGAGCCATACCGGCAAGCCAATTGTCAGTCCTGGAAGCGAAAATGTGGCCATATGGGGTGCACCAACATCTCCCCAAGAGGAGAAGGGACTAGGATTTCCACCAAGGGGAATTCCTTGGTTGGTGGACTCCATTTTCTCAACCTAAGATCAACGTAGGAAAGGGGTAATGAATATTCTGTTTAAAATAAATTTTGAGACGCTTTGACACAACTTGTTTTTTCAGTTTTTAAGAGTCAAGAAAAAACAAAAGATGACTCTAGTCTCCTTCGATTTTTAATGAGCCTGAAGTGACAAGTGCTCAGATGGACCTTTTCCGTTAAGGAGTCTGAAAAGGAATGAAAGGGACTACTCTGGAGTTCTAGGTAGAGGGAGTACCAAACCAATCGAAAAACTGCAGAATACTTTTTACGGTACGGCAGTGAATCTTCCCGAATGCTGTGTTCGGTGCATTGCGATCAGTAGGGCGGCCGACACGGCTTCCTATGGATAAAAGGTTTTAAGCCTATAGGGGTATCCCAATATATACTCGATGGTACGTGGGAGCACAAGTCTGTACTGGCACTTATCATCTCAAAGTGGTGGAATCACCCAACCATCAGTGAGGACAACAGTTACCAGGCTTTACGACGCCGGAATACGTCTCTAGCCTATACCTCTAAATGTTGTGCGTTAAGTTCCAAAGCGTTGTTAGATTCATTGAATTTATTTTAAGTTGATCTTTCTTATGAATTTTTCCTTTTGGGTTCACCACGAGATGTAGATGTAATTCCTAAAATGCAATCTAAAGATGATAAGCAAACTTTTATCTCTTTTCAGCAATGAAAATCCTAGCTACAAGGGGAAAAGAAAGACACAATCTTTTCGCAAAGAGAAAAGAGAACACTGTAAATGCACTTTCCTAAATCAAGCCAGACAGACTGTCAATATGCAAATGCACATGTGCATGTATTTGTTTTTCACTTTCTTGATATTGATGCCTAAAAAGAAAGTTGATGTACAAATCTGAATTTGCTTTCAAGTGACAAACACAAACAAGCTTATTTTCGAAATCAAAAGGTAGAGATGGTTATGAAACTTTATGATTTTGAAATAAATACTCGTTTCGACACTAGAAAGTCACAAATTCAATCCAAAGGCAAAAGTAAAAGCATAATCGACTATCAACAACAAATAAACTTTCTCCTATGATCAAAATCGACACTTGCGACAGATCTAAATCAAAGGACGACAGTATGACTATTCTACTTTTGCAATGGAAAACTATAAATGGCGCAACAAACACACAACAACATCTACAGTCTTTTTGTACAAAGGAGGCGGAATTATGGCAAGGAAAAGGGGTTTATAAACAGACACATACACTGATCACAGGCTGCAAAAATCAGAGATAAAACTGGAAAGAATGAAGCAAAGAACCTCAGCTGCACAAGGCTAGGCTGATCAGCGCACCTGTTACACAGAGAAACTGCATTGCAACGCAGGTAGCCCTCTCGGGAAGTGCGTTGAAATGCAGAACCTCTTCACAGAGCCTGCGCTGGGGCAGAAACGAAAATTCTATCTGGGTTCTGGGTCACGGTTTGCAGTTTAATCTATGGTTTTTGGCCGATTAAAAGCAATCAGTAATGCACAATCAGAGAGTAGATTTAAAGAAGGTGTAAGAGCTATCACAAAGGGCAATCAGATCATTTGTGAGTCAGCTATTCAAATCATAAACAGATCCAGTGAATGGATTGAAGTAGCAGATGTCTACTTTGCATTTGTTAATGGCAAATGCAGTTCGATTGCTACTTCTAAGTTTATGAAACAAACAACAAGAGAAACACAAACAAACTAACTAGACACGTTCCCCAGTATGGTCGCCATTTTGTTAACGGGAAAAGTGTCTATTCAGAATGACTCTATCCCACTAAGGTGTGACAGTTACCTTAGAAAGAAACAGAGAAAACTACTTTTGTATTCTTCTTTATGAACTATAAACAAAGAGGAATAGGATGAACCAACCTGTGTCTTGCGCTAGTCCTTTGATCCAATCTCTCTCTTCTTTGACAGCTTCCAGCTACCTGCTTCCTTACTTGCCCAGCTTCACCAAGTTCCTGTAAGATCACATAAGAAGAAAACTACACAAAGACATGGATTTATATTCATAAATAGCTTAGGATCAGATTTAAGCTAAACATAGAAATGTAACAAACATCAATGATACACAAGCATGTAAGAGAAACTCAAATAGTTTTATTGATATAACAAGAAGATCCAGGAGGAGTTACAACCGATGATTCCTAATCCAGCATCAACCTCCCAGCAAAGAAGCCCCTCTTCACCTCCAACAAAGCATAAATCACCCAATACTCTGATATCTATTTCAAAACCAACAGCAATTCTTTGCAATGTACAAAATTCCAGCCTCTGGATCTCTGTGATGAGGGATCCATATATAGATGTATGCAAGGAGGATGAGTCAGCTCATGAATTGATTAGTGGCTTCTCTCTGTCAGTTCTTGCTTCCACTTGGAGACTGAGAGCCTCTTACTCATCCTTGGTTGAATTCAGTGAGGCAAGTGTCATTGGAGAAGATTCTGGAAGCTTCCATTGTCTTTCCACCTCGCGGAATGGCACTGCCATTTGTCATTTCCCGCTCAACACACCCTGATAGTGCATTTAGGTGCATTGCAACGCACCTAGCTAGTGTATTTGGGTGCTATGCAACGCAGCTAGCTAGTGGAGCAGTTGAATGATCCTGATTTGACTGATTCTGAGCAGTTTTTGGTGGAGAACTTCTGGGAGAAGTTGTGATTTATTGACCTTGTTCCTTTAGGGGTCGGAACAACACTTTTAGGGACTTAGGATCCCTTGGTTTATGGACATTTCATGCTTGGAGCTGCAAGGCACAAAAATGTCTATAACACTTTCCCTTTGCCTCCCACCTCGGTAAAGCCTTCAAGATCTTTGCCTTTGTTGGTTTTCATATTGTCTTCTAGTTTGTTGAGTGGGCAATCTCTGAAGAGGTGCCCGTGTTCATGACATTTACAGCATTTGAATGGGACATGTTCATAGTCCACCGCCTATACCCATTCTTCATCATATACTTCTAGAATGATTTCGTTCGGAAGTGCTCCCAATAGGTCCATTTCTACACATATGGGGACGAAGGAGGTATATTTTCCTCACAGAGTCACATCTAATATTTTTTAAAAATGACCTAATTTATTGCCTATGGCTTTTAAGGATTATGGCAGCTAATAATCTAAAGGTAGGGAGTAGAGTCTTATCCATACCGGTACCGATATGAATGTTTCTCGCTCTGGGACAAAATTCATCACCCATGGTCGCATGTAGAGGCTTGCAGCAACATAGAAATATGGTCTTCCTTCGAACACTCTATCTTTATCCTCTAGGTTTGTGAAAACCACTGTGAAGAAACCCTTGGACCCAAGATGAAGGTTTATTTCTCCCTTTGGTTTCCAGTGGTTTCTTATCCATGTGTGCAAAGCCTTCTCCGTTGGCCATATTCCCATAAATTTGCATATAGCCGCATATGTCACCATGTGATCCCTGTGCACCTGTAGAGCTAGATCAGTTAAGACAACCCGGGGTTTAATGGTTGACCTGGGTTTGCAGGGTCATGTCATAGTCTTGTGCTTAGTTCTCTAACTGTTGTCTCATGTTCTCTTCTCTCTTCTGACTTCCTCGTGATTCTCTTCCTGTTCATGAGATTTGATGCTTTCTAACTTTTTTGTGCTTATCTTCTCCGTTTCTACCTCCATTGGTTTCTTGAATCAATTTGAACCAGCCTCCTTGCTTATGTTCACAACTACATGACTGTAGGAGGGAGTGGAGCTCCCCCCTCCTCACCGCTCCATTGTTACCAGCTCGCACCCGTCGCTCCCTGTTCAAAATCCTCATTCCGCTTCTTCAGCTTCTCTAAGATGGATCTACATTGATATACATATTAATGATATTTTATTTATCACCATGAATTTATTTTTATTTTAACAATATTTTTTTATTATTTTTCTTATTTTATTTTTTACAAAGTAAATATGTTTTCACATTATTAATTTTAATTTTAATTTTTATGTAATTTTATCGAGTCAAAATGTTTACATGACAAGACATGTCATTACATCATGTCTTCCATATTGGGCCAGACAACATCTAGAGTGGGCCCTTGGTAGATCCAAAATTAATATCCATCTAGGATGGTTTTAATTCCCCCTTTAAATAGGCTATATTCCACATGAATACCATGAGTTATAATACCATGAGTCAGTACTTAACTTATTGATACATGTCTCTTTTAAAATAAGATAAAAAATTATTGTGTGGTAAAAAGATGAAATTAACATATATTGTTTAGTTTTAATTTAAAACATATATTTTTATATCAACTTTATATAAAGAAATAAAGTAATTAAACGTGATTTTTTAATTACTTTTAATTGCTTTATCTATTTATATAAAAAAAATGATATAAAATGATATTATTGGATGTTTAAATATTTTATTTTTAATCTAACATTAAATGTATAAGAAATTAATATTGAAATATGTGTTAAGAAAAAAAAATATATTTTGATTTTCCATTATGGAAAAAAATCAATGTGAGCCCTAAATAAAATATCAAATACCTATCTTAAAAGATATATTTCAATATCAATTTCTTATATATTTATATATTTAGTGCTAGATTATAACTGAAAACTTTTTAATATAAAAAAAAGTGCTACATAGTAGCTAGTACTTACCACTAAGTTTAAATATAGCTAAATTAAAGTAACAATAGTGAATTCAAGTTAGTGTTAAAGTTTAGAGTCTAGGTTTTATTGATTGGTAAATTGAAATAGTTTTTTAATTGTAATTCTCCATTGTGGTGGTGGAGAATCTAATCCTACCTAGTGAAAAAGAATTTCTTATTGTAGTGATAATGTTTTTATTGAGAAGGTTGTCTTCAATGTTTTACATTTTCTATGTAAAATATAGATAAACATATTTTAAAGAGAACTTATTTTTGGGAAATATATATGGGAAACTTAGAATGAACATATTCCTTAAAAATATATATAAAATAAATAAATATAATAAATAGTTGTTTTATTTACTTATTTGTTATTTGAATTGATAACCATTTTAATTTATTATTAACATTTTTTCACTACTTTATTTTTTACATTAATTAAAACTATATAATTTTTTTACTATAGTTTAATTTATTTGTTAAAATTCATTTCATTTTCATGCACTTAAACCAATTTTGTAATAAAAAATAAATACCTAGGCGTGTGTGCATGTGTGCGTGTGCCGAGTGTGTGTGTATATGTGTATTTTGTAAGCTTGGTAGGCCTACATCTTCATCATGTCCAACTTCTCACCCAAGTCGAGGGATAGCACAAGATTTGAAAGAACCCAAGACTTACGGTTATGTGACACTTCATTTCCAAGGCCATTGTATCTATTAAATAAAAATTTATGGTTTGAATTTTTTTTCACTTAATTATTAATGAGTTAATCCCATTATATTTCTTTATGAATAAAGTTAATTAATTCTGCTAATAAAATTTTAAACTTGCTAACTAAAAATATTTATTATTTTTGAACTTGTTAATTAATAATATTTAATATAAAAGTAATTTAGATATTATAAATTAATTAATTGGTTAACTATCTCACATATTTTATGCCATAATTGTCCAAACCTTCTTATTTCAACTTAAGGTTGATGATGACCTATTGATTTTTTTTTAATTTACAGCCTAGATTGATTCTCAAGGGAATATGCTCAACATATTCTTCGTGTGAATGCTTATAGTGTGTTAGATTTTGTTAGGTTGCATTGAAATTTAATAAATTTAAAAAATTAGATTCGTGCCAAGTGGCTCCCTGCCCACCAATTTCCTAGGAATTCGAGATTATTCCAATTCTAATAAGTTTCTTAATGATAAGTTACTCTTTATTATTTATAACATTCATTATATATAAGAAAATTTTATCTAGCAAAATGGTCCATTTCTTTTAATAAATTTAAAAAATTAGATTCTACCTAGCAATTTCCTAGGGATTTGAGATTATTCCAATTCTAATAAGTCCCTCTTTGATAAGTTCCTCATTATTATTTATAAGATTCATTTATATATAAACAAATTTTATTTAGAAAAATGGTTCATTTTACAATAATATGTGTAATTCATTTCTTTCCTCAAGTTAAAGTTGACCCATAACCTTTTATACATGGTTAATGAGGTAAACATGTGCTTTGGTAAGACATTCTTCATGTTGAATTTTTTTTTTGTTATATTTATGTAGCCTTGGGTTATATTAACCACATTAATATTTTTAATGTGGTTTTTATAGTTTATGATATAGTTGCAGTATTCATGCATTATTTTTAGATATTTGTGTAGTGATTTTTTATTCTTAAAATTTGAAAAAAGAAAATAAAACATTTACCATGACTTCCTGACATAATTTAAGAAAATCTTTGCATAAAAAATGGAGAAGAACAAGTATTGTAAGACATGTATAATAATATAATTTTATATAAACTTCATCTAAAAAGATAAAATAATTGAAAGTAAAATTAAAAAATACAAACACTTTCCATGATAATGAAAATATCTATTTATTTTACTTATTAAAATATTTTAATATGAGTCCTAAATAAATACTTTAATATATGTGCTAACAAATATATTTCAATTTCAAAATTTTATTAAAAATCTCGATATTAAAATAATTTTCTTTATTATTAATTTTTTTTTAATTGAATTTTATATTTTTAATGTAACATTATGGCCAACATCTATTCCATATGTCATAACACTACATTATAAGTATTATTATATTGTAACTATTATTATAATATATGTGTTATATAATTATAGTTATATTATGGTTAACATATTTTTATTAGGTAAGACAATGCATGTATTTAGAATTATTATATATTATTATTTATTTCCCATATAATTATCAATCAATTTTATTATTATATATATATGAAATGGTTTTTTTCATGACTATTTTTCTAGTGAACTTGAGTTTAAATTGTTTAAACCACATACTTCTAGTGCCTCGTTTTTATCTATTTATGCATTAAAATATATATATATATATATATATATATATATATATATATATATATATATATATATTTTAAATTTGGAAAAACTACATCTTCATCATGTTCAATATATCACTTTGATTGGGGTGGGGAATTGAACTAATGACTTCACATCAAGGAGGAGTGCCTTAACAAAGCACTCGATCACCATCTATCCAAGACCTATGAATATTAAAAAATATATTTTAAACAACAAATTTTTTGGAATTATATTTTCATATTTTGGTGAATTCATGTGAAAAATGTTATTTATTCTATAAGTTAGACTACACCTATATATATGAATACTATAATATAGATATAATAAAAAGTATATTAATTATATTGTATGCTTAGTTAATTGTAAATTAGTTATTTTGTAATATTAAAACTAATATCATATACTATATATTAAACTTTTATATCTTCATATTAGTTAATTAGGATTATATATTAAAGATATCTATATTAACTGAATTTAGGATTATGTGATCCATATCATGAAAAGTAGGAAAAATTTCAGTAAAAATCACATCATCTGAGTTTTTTCGATGCGTTTCTAACCATAGTGTGGTTCATCATTAATATATAGTTAATATATAGTTGTTAATATATTATGAATTATTATAGATGTATTTTACTAATTTAAGTCAATTAAGTCTAACTATCTTTGGATGGGTGACTAAGGTGGAAAAAAGGGGGGAGCATGTCACTACCACCCCATTGGCTCATGAACCCTCGAAGAACATTTAAGACATGCATGCAATGCCAATGGCTACAAGAAATCATAACCTCACAAACTTGCTTGACATTCATTATTGAGCCTAGTTCTCTATGCAAAAGGGAATTTCAAGATATTCGCTAAGGTTTTACAATGATGACAATACATATCTCATGTATTTTCATGATAAGCACAATATTGTCAATTGTCTAGCAATCAATGATTTTCGATCATAGGATATCCCATCAATATTTTGCATGTTTCATAGGGATTTTCATAAGAGAATATACTATGAAGAGAATTAACTATAGGTTTCCTTTGTAGTTCAAATTGTATTGACCTTCTGTCAAGCCTTCCCTCCCTCTTAACTTGTTGCACTTTATTATAGATTCCCTATTAAACATCATTTTCTATGGATTTTTCACTAGATGAGTGTCACTGCCAACCCCATGCCTAGGAGGGAAAAGTTGGACCATCCAAGATGTTTCCTCTTCCCGGACTTAAGTAGGTTCTCTCTCTCTCTCTCTTATAATTATGGTTCTTTGGGAGTTCATATGTATGTTCGAATGCCCATCACATCACACATCACACTAGATTGAGTTCGTAATGTGGTGTCACTCTCCACGTGAGTGTGTAGCCCCCTCTCCATGTAGCCTTATTGGACATAGGTATGCTACAATTACTTGGTTATGTACCTTTAATTCTAATCCTTGACTTCGTCCTTAATACTTTCTTACAAATTTTAGGGATGTAAGCTTGCTTATCCTCTAGGAAGTTTGGTTAAGAAAAAAGAGACTCTATTTGGGCCCCTCCGCTCTTGCTGGATTATGTTCAGCTCTATCCGATATTTTTTCCTTCTAGTTTATTGCGATGCCTTGGAAATGGGACAGAGCTCGGTGTGGATGAACTTACTATCAAAAGAGAGGTTTCTCTAGAGCTCAAATTCAAGTTGTGAACTAAGCCACTTGCTACCTAGATTTGACCCCTCAGTCTAGTTAGGAATAAATCGGTTTAGTGTATAGAAAATTCTCTAGGTGGTTTAATATGGAAAACACCAAGGTGATGGATGAGGTTATAGATAGGATTCCTATGATGGTCATACAATGGGTAGATATGATTAGTATATGAACATAGTAAACATCAACTAACACCTCAAGTTTCTCATGAGAAGAGTGTTTGACTACAATTTATTTGTTGTATTTAAGTGACTAGATAGATCCAAGATTACCATGGATCTACATGTTTATTTCTATATGTGTGTATATACCATGTATCAAATCCATAATATGATTCCTCTAGTATTTCCCCCACCATGTTTTCTATAATATTCTCCCCCACACCAACCCTCAACAAGTGAGCATGGAAGGACTTACACATCTCCTTCATTTTGAGCAAGACACTAGAAAAATGTTTTAACCACACCTTTTTAATTTTCAATATATATATATATATATATATATACTCAACATATTCATTGAAATATTTTATTTATAGTGAACAATGTCTACATTGATTTTTTTTAATCACTATATTCTAAATACATGTCTGCCTCTCAAAATGTGTGTGCGTGTATGTGTGAGTGATATTACTCTATATATCTATTTATATAGTTGATATTGAAATGATTTTTAAATATGTGATGAATTATACCTCTCTCTCTCTCTCTCTCTCTCTCTCTCTCTCTCTCTCTCTATATATATATATATATATATATATATATATATAAATTTAAAAATTATTTTATTTAAAATTGTTATTAAAATATTCCATTTATAATCAAGCACTAAATATATAATTATAGAAGAAATTGATATTGAAATATATTTGTTAACATAAATATTCAAATATTTTATTAAAGGTTCACATTAAAATATTTTTTTAAATAAATGAATTATACATTTGAATCATAATGGAAAGTGAAAATGTAATTTTTTTTTACTCTCAATTACTCTATCTCTTTATATAAAGTTGATATAAAATTATACTATTTGATATTGAAATTTTTTATTTATAATTTAACATTAAATATATAAATATATAAGAAACTGATATTAAAATATATTTGTTAACATGGATATTCAAATATTTCATTTGAGGTTCACATTAAAATACTTTTAAAAAGGTAAAATAATTACAATCATAATGGAAAAAGAAAATATAAGGTTTTTTTTTTTTTTTTCTTTTTATACAAAGTTGATATAAAGAGATAAAGTAATTGAAGACATAGTAGAAAAAAGAAAAAACTTATATTTTCAATTTACATTATGATGAAGATGCTTAATTATTTTACTTTAAAAATATTTTAATTTGATCCCTAAATAAAATATATCAATATAAAATTAAGTAAAATGTGTCAAGTAAAACACTTCAATATCAACTATATAGATAATGAGATGCAACAATCTCTCTCTCTCTCTCTCTCTCTCTCTCACAGAAACCTATATATTCTTATCAAGAGTATAAGAATATAATCTCCTTATAATATTCTTGTACTCTTGATAATAGTATAAATGTTGATGTGGGCCTCCTTTCTTAGGAGGGTGTGCGATAGGCCTATGGATTATGGTAGGTCAGCGAATAAATAACTGTGAATGTTCAAACAAACCAACATCCTCCATTTTATGAGCTATGGTACATTCATTTACAATTTTATTTGTATATGATTTTAGACTATTTTTTCTGTTTTCATCTTCTCTTGGCAACCATTTTTGCCAAGTTTTTGAATATGTATCTCTGCTATGATGGACTTAATTATTTTTTTGGTCTTTTCTCCTCTTGTGAGGAGGAACCATTTGTCGATATTGGATGATCAAAGGGATGGTATATATGGAGCCCTATTTTTTGAGTTCCACTTGGGTTAGGATGAATACGTTAAGACATGTGCAGACGTAGCTTTTTACTATCTTAATAAAAAGTTGTGATTTTTCTGTTAGAAAAAAAGTCAAAGGGAGAGATGTATTTAAGAATATATTGATAAAAGAAAATATTTCAATGTAGGCAATGTGGACCATAAATGAAATATTTGAATGCATATGTTGAGTATAATATTTCAATGTCAAGTAAGTATATATTATATAAACAAATTGAAAATAAAACTATGGATAAGACATTTTATTAGGGTGTTGCTCAAAATGAAGGAGATGTGTCATTCCTTCCATGCTTACTTGTCGATGGTTGTGGTTGGGGGGAATACTATGGAAGACATGGTGGGGGGAATACTGGAGAAAAAGTATTATTGTATTCACACGCACACACACACACACACACATATAGAAGGAACCAATGTAGATCCATGTTAATATTGGATCTATCAATTGCTCATATCAATCAAATCTATTCTGGTGAAAACCTTTATTCAAGTTTTGCACTATAAAAGAGGTTTTCACTTTGATAGATTTAATCCCTCTTGATGTTTAATAGATCAGGGGTTAATATGAATCCACAATAGTACCTAATAAATCCCATAAATAGATAATAATAGATAATATTGATATAGATTAATAAATACTACTTATATCTAAAATTCAATAGCTATAAATTAATAGAGAACAATAATAGAGAACAAGTTAATACAACAATACAAATATTTCATATAATAATATAGATAGTAAATAAAGTTATGACGAGTTAATAGAACGATGTAATGAGTTAATAATAATATGACTTTGTAGAGAAGAATAATGAGATAAACACATTGAACGAGTTAATAAAATTAATACATTTGTACAAATAATGATAGAGAATGAGATAATAGTTAATTGGGAATAAGATATTAATACAAGTAAACACAAAATAAGATAATATATAATAGAAAACAAGAATGAGCTAATAGTTAAGAGAGTTAGAGAATGAGACCATAGTTAAAAAGAAAAGGAGATAATATATAACAATTAATATAGATAGAGAAAGACATGATAGTTAATAGAGAACAAGAATAATATAATAGTTCACTGATCATGGTCATAAAAGTAATAGGCTTAAAGGAAATAAGGGAAATGTAACAAGTGCAGACAAAGATAGTAGAGAGTATATTAATATAGAGAAAATCCAACGTCTATTAATAAATAAAATTTCAAAACACTATAGAATATAAATTCACTAGAATGTTGGTAACTTATCTTTGAAGAGAGAGATTTGGCTACACTCATTAGATAAAAATATTACAAGTGGTTGAAAGAATGAAATTTAAATTTAAAAAGAGAACCCTAAAAACCCAAAATCCTAACCCTGGAAGATGAAGCACCAAAATGTTTGTGGGCTCTGAGGTGGCTAATTCATACATGTGCTTCCAAGTCCTATGAATTTTAAATATAATATAGTTTTGGGGCACATAATAGCTGATTGGAAGGAATTATACTAATATTACAACTTTTGGTTGGATCTCGGGCATGTTATTGCAACTACTAATCCCTTCAATGGCAAAACAAATATCATTTAGGTCCTCAAGATGGCCTCGAAAGTTATTATCACCTAAAAAGTGATCACCTAGCCATTTTCCACTACGATGCTTGAAATACGCCATATGGTATGTGATTTTACATATTAAAACCCACTTTCACCTTAGCAAATAATTTAGAGAATCATTTGTCCTAGATTATTTATGGAAATAACCCAAAATCCCTTAGGAATAATTAATTAATCACTATTTATTTATCAGTCCCTTGAAATAAAAATTAAATCACTATTTATTAATTATTTCTAATCACATTACCCACGAATAATTAAATAAGTCATCATTTATTTGTTATTCCTTAATCACCACACTTTTCTCTCATGAAATAATTATTTAGTAATTATTTCTAACTCTCTTTGACCATATCTCCCTAAAGTAATTAATAAATAATTTTTATTTATTAATTGCTTAATCATTTTTCTTAATTAACTTAATTAATAATTATTTTTTGAGTTAGTTCACTAAATATAGATTTTTTACCACTTCATTAATTTTTTCCTCTCTTAATTATAATAAAATACTCTCAATGGTCAGATCTTGATTTTTTATAATAATATTTTATTAATTTACTAGATCTAGATATATCCTAGCATTTTATTATAAATAGAGAGGGTTTTCCTCACTCCCTAGACATGACCATTTCATCGCCATCATTATCATCTCCAACTTTTCGAGCTCTCACCTTTGAGTTTATACCTTCTCTTTGTTTTTTCCCACTTATAAAGGAGGAGAGAGAAACTCAACTGTAACAGTGAAGGGAACATCAAGGACCCTCCCATAGAGGACGACTTATAGAACTGAAGTCTCACTAGTCTTGCTTCATTGGGTGTATCACTTTCTTATTAATAAAAAATCATTGATTTCATTGGGTATATTTCTGTGGTTTTTATCTTGCATTTTTAGTTTCTATGATCATGTTTTGCAAGGTTTTAATCTAACTAATTTTTGCAGATCTAAAGTTTTTAGGCTGAAGGCTACACAATTTTCTTTTATTTTTTATTGTTAGGGCTATTTGTGACCAGTAGCTAAATTAGAGACTTTTTTTACACCTTCCATAAATTTCCATACTAACAAATGTTAACTCAACTAGGTTTTTAGTTGTCACCAAATGGAAACTCCACTGTACTGAATCATTTCCCTGGTGATTTCATTGCTATGTCAATTTTTATGTCTTCCTTCATTCTATTTTTAGATATATAGTGGTTTTTGGAAAGGTTTTTGTGTTTCCATGGTTTCACTTATTATTTATAGGTCACAAGTACCAGCTGAGTAGGAGACATCAATTTATTTTGCATATATCTGGAGTGAGAGCCTTGGGAGAATAAAACACTTTTATGAGGATTAAGTGCACTATCCATGTTGAATTAGGGGGTCTTAACCTAGGTTCAGAGTTAATTGCGCCAAACAAAACCCTAAATTACTGGCCCTTTTGGCAACAGCCTGCGTAGCGCAGGCGGCAGTCTCACTCGGAGTAGTATGGAGGGATGTTGGAACCAAGTTTCCACATCCAGAGATTAGTGTGATGTATTTTATTTCCCTAGATCTGCCTTTGTGTAGATCTATAAACCTTTAGGGCTCAGTATTGCAACTCCCTTTTAAAAATCTTTAGACCTTTGGGAAGGTCTACAATTGGTCTTTGCGAACCCTTAACAGTCGAATCACCCACTTACATGCATCCGAAAATAACCCTAGATTTAAGCTCACACATATCTACCCAAGTATTTAATAAACATAATAGAATGTATCACAATATTCATGAAAGTAATTAACATGCAGTGCATACAATTATTAAAACTTATTCCATAGGGTCACGCATCATTAGATCAATATTTCATAAACACATTATTCATCCACAACATATATCACAATTCATAAATAAACAGAAGTAAACAAATAAACACAAAAATTCTTCAATAATCTTCTTTATTGATATTCAGTTAGGATTTACACATTCAAATCTACCCTGTGCACTGAGCTACAGGCGTCCGCACACTCAGATGCTGACTCTATCTAGGCCTCTGCGCACTCAGCCACAGAGCCTTTTGCTCCTATCTGACCCACTTCTTTGTGCTATCCTCTATTGACCCAATACTAACATGAACTCCATTGACATGCCTTAGACTCTCTAAGACACACCTATTTATACAATCCCATGGTCTGCAGACCATGGGTGGATCTCAAAGCCGACTCAACTTTACATAAACCAGCAGCTAAAAGCCCTTTTACTCCAAATCATTTACACGCTATGCATCCACAATTCATGAACACTTTACATCATTTTCAACAATTACATCAAAACTTGGGTTTTTAACCCCAAAACTGACCTAGAGGACCCTATCCCAGCAATCCCCCAACACAAAGATCATGACTCTCCCTTGAGTCACTCGGCTGGCGCGATGATCTTGCTGCAAAGATCCCCCAGCTCCACCTGAACTATTGTAACCTCGGCAGCGCTTTGCGTGGATGCTTGCTTGACCTCTTCCACTAGCTTCTTTGTAGTTCATCCTTCTCCAGCCAGCTTCATCGTCTAATGTGTTTGCTAAAAACCTGTGAGATTCTCTTGAATGTTGTTCATAACCTAGTAAGATTCATCTAACCGGGGCCCCAACCTGGCCTTAAGCAAGGCCTCCTTCTTTTCTGTTGCTTCAACCTGCGCGAGGAGATTCTTCCCTTCCTGCAACTTGGCTAGGCGTTGCGCTAGAGCAATGGAGTGCACCGTTGACCTGACTTCATCATACTACTTCTATAGCTCTTTGACCTCTGTATTCAATTTCTACAGGTTTAGGTCTTCCTACAGAGTAGTCACCAACTCCATTTCCTACTCAAATAATGTTGTGCACTCTACAACTATGGCATCTATAGTAGCCAGCCCTTCCTGGATCATGGCTCCACGCTGCTCCCAGACTTCTGGTGGAGTCGAAGGCTACATCTTCAATTGCAGCTTGGTTATCTTCATTTTGAGTTTAAATTGAAGTCGACTAACATCTGATTTTGCTTTGTGCACACTAGTGGCTAACTTCCTGACCTTTTCTTCTCATTGTGTGTGCTCAGGAATATGAAGTTCAGGCACAATTCTGCATGCCTCCACTACCGCTAACTCCACTCGTGAACTATGCACCTCGATCACCTCCTTTTCTTCCAAAATATGTGTCTTTTCAGTAAACAGCTATCAATTATTCACCTTGATCTCTCTAACAACATTAATTGCTTGCTTTTCCTGAAGGCGAAGTTCTCCCATAATTCCATGTAATAATTCATGCAACGTATTTATTTGCATCGCGACAAGGTTCAGGCCCATCTTCAGGATGCTATAAAGGAGGGTGCGATTCTCCTCAGTCTCAGTGCATACTGAACCTGCAGGCAAGGGGAAGACTCACACATCCATTGTCAGCCACAGAACTAGCTCCACGCTGACACTTTGTTCTTTCGGCAAATTGCCTGCTTCGCCACTCACTTTGCTGACATCTGCTTGGAGATTAGTTGCTTGGAGCTGCAACACTCAAAGATCCTTTTGCACTCCTCTGAAGATCTGAATGTACTGCTGTTCCAACTGCTACAGTACTTCTGTGGTGACGTCCCTGACTTTATCATCGATCTCATCAAGATTGGTTTTTGTGAGCACCAAGGGCTCAACTTGTGTTTTGTGTGCCTTCTGCTTCTTCCTCGATCCTGCTTGTTGTTCCAAATCTCGCCTTTTCACAACGAAGGGGGTGTATTTCCCTTCCTCACCTCCGCCTCATTGCCCTATTTCTATTTCTATTGCTATCAAAGGTGACTTGTCACCTTTCTGGGTCTCGCGCTGCTCTTGCTCTACCTTCTCCTTGGCTTTCCATTCCTCCTTGACCCAAGCCTTTTCTGCAACATCTTTCTTCTTTTGTGCAACTTGCTTGGCTACCTCCTTCCTTTTCTTTGTGGCCACACTCTCTACACATGTGCTTGGCCCAAGAACTAAATCAACACCACTCTGCTAGCCACCGCGAGACGTCCTCTTACACATCAGCATCTATTACCGAATAAGGCAAGTCATGCCACTTATGTGTTGATCCTTTCGTGCCTGGTTATACACCCTCTGAAAGTCATCTTTGAAAGTTGCGTAGGTTGATAGCTATGTATACAAGGTTGGGGACAACCTTGGCCACTGGTTAACTGCGATGCAAATATTTTATTCCATCAAGACCCAAAAAATATTAGTGTCTATGACGCATGTGGGGTCCTTTGTAACCCATAGGGAGGCTAACTGTGCAGCCTCCGATAATCCTTTTTCCAATGGAGGAAATCAGTTGTCCTCCAGTAGCTCCCATGCAACCAACACAATGGAGAGCAGCAACCAATCGTAATGGAACAACTTGGTTGCATCCTATGCCTCGCAGCAATTTGTGAGGAATTCTTGGCATAGGTACCTAGACCAATTGAATAGTACACCTTTCGCGCACTTAAGTCCTAGAGACATGGCAGTCACCAAAACATCATCCACGCAACACGTCCTCATCACCTTGCCAACCAATATTTACATGTCCAATTGAACTACAGGGTCGTTTATTGACAAGATGGAGTACCCTCGTGCCTTCTTCACAAGTTCATAATCTTGTTTCATGCACTCAACCAACTCCTTCTCTCCTGTTTTTTTGCTAAACTCCTTGGATGGATTCAGACCTTCATGAGGTAGGTGGGTAATACTAGGGATAAGCATATCAATAATGGGGATAGGCCCTCCTAGCCATAAACATCCTTCATGCACCAATGTGAGTAGTTGATGTATGCAAGTTGTGTTAATTGGGGTGCAGTGGTAATGTGGCACCCAAAGCAAGTTGAGCATCTTGGATTGCTCAACACCACGAGCCCATTCCTCTGTTTCCAACACTGTCACACCCGTGCCTTCATAGTATATGTGCTTCATGAATTTATCCATCACTAAATGTTGCAACTTAGCATGATCCACTAAATCCCAGTCCTCCATCTTCAGTAATGGGACTCACGCAAGCCGCAAACCTTCAAAAGTCACCTGCTGAGGTAGCAGGGGTGTGGAATTGACAAATTTCTCAGATTCTGGGTCTTTTGGAATATCTCCTTTCCCTTCCTCGGAGGGATATACTAAGGGAGCTTTGTTATGGGCTTCGCTCCTTTGGCATCAACATCTTCGGTCCCATGGCCTTCTTCTGCCTCCAGGTCTACAACCTTCTCTTTTCGTTTTATTGGTTGCTTGTATTTTTTCTGTGTTGGTGTCGTGGTATGCTTGATTGGAGAAGCGCGGACCTACACTGACTTTTTCTGCTTTTCATGTGCTGTAGATTTCTTTTCCTTCATCATTGATTGTTTTGGCCTTGGCAGACTTGGTGCCATGGGAACTGCAAGCGTAGCTTCTGGATTGGATATTTAAGGTCTTGGGGCATCAGATACAACAACTTCCCCACTCAAATCTTTTGCGAGGTTGGTGGCAGTCATCTTATCCATAAATAACTCACGGGCTTCAAGGGAAACATCTGTGGGGGTGAAGAACTCTTCCCAAAATGATCGGCTCATAAGTGACAGACAATAAGTTTCAGAAAAAAATCCAAGTGTGCAAAGTGTTCTCTGTTGGACAAACACGCGTAATTTATAGGGGTTTTTGAATTTAAATCCGACCGTTTCACCCAAATTTCGATCATCAATGTTGTTTTTGTGGTAGATATTCAAAGATTTTGGCCTTAAATGCTGCCAACCCACTCCTCTTAACCATCTTCTAGTTGTTTAGTCATGAATAATGACTCCAATGGTCACTTTCCTACTACATTTCATGACATCTCCCTCAATGGCACAGCTCCATAGGTTGCAACTTCACCCTTTTCTGTGCAGCCCACCTACTGCGTATTCCTCCAAGCCTGGTAGTGTAGTTTATAGTCCCATGCTTCCTTGCAACTTCCGAGAGCACTACGACTGTCCTGCCACCATATAGTCATTGTGCATGATCCCCTATGTACAACTTTAATTGGCTTCCGTTCACTCTTCCCAAAAAAGGTTCTCCATTCAATTTCGCAAGCTGAACTTAGGGAAAATTTTAAGAACCACCCTAAATTTATGTGTATAATAAATGGGCGAATCCCCATGATACATAGGAAAAATGGGAGGTGATTTTATCAATAATATAATATGTATATATAATTTTTTTGGTGAATCTCTCACCGGATTATATTATCTTGTAAAGTCATGGCGAATCTATCACTGAATTATAAATCCTTGTAAGATCTTGGAAAATCTTTTACTGAATAATAAAAAGTGAAGTCTTGGTGAATTTTTTGTTAAAGTATGAAACCATATATGATAATATGAAAACATATTCATTAAATTGTAATATACTAACACACTTGTTTGGAAAAAAGAAACATAATTTTCTCTTCCTACAAACAATGTTGCAAGTTTCAGTGGCCATGTTTGTTAAGGTTCTCACTGTACACTCTTTCATATCCTTCTATTAGTTTTGATAATATTCCACAACAAAGTTCTTGTAGGTGTTGATCTTGACCACCAATTCTGTCAAGGTAGGAGAGATTAAGCTTTTCTCTACCACTTTTGTCAAGCTATCAAATTTATTTCTTATTCCATAGAGTCCAACTACGAGATTAAAAAAAACATATTTTGTACCACTTTTGTCAAGCTATAAAATTTCTTTCTAATTCCATAGACTCCAATTGCAAGATAAAGAAAAGCACATTTTGTTTACCCCAACATGCCAATAAGTGGCAAGCCCCAACTATATAATATAAGAAAGTAGTAGGTATCCCAAAGGTCTGAAGGGGATCTAATGGAAAGAAGTGACCATTGTCAGAAGCCTTCCATTCAATATATTAATATATACATATAGATTTATTATTATTTTAATTGGAAATCTTCAATTAAATAATAAAATTTAATTATGTCTCTCCCAATCTAAATTGCTTATTAGCATAATTCACTACCTTCATACGTCTTACATTTTTTAACAATGTTGTAACATGTGGATTAATTTCCTTTTTGGTGCACAATCTCCGCCTTTTAGGACAATATGGTGCACTGGCCCAACCCCATATGGTGCAATGGCCCAACCCCTACAGATCATTACAAAAAAAAAAAAAAAAAAAAGAAGATGAAAGGTTGTACAAACCAGCATATTTTTCAAGCACTGGCCCAACCCCTATAGATCATTACGACAAATTAAGAATAACAGAGAAGATGAAAGGTTGTACAAACCAGCATATTTTTCAAACAACTAATCCAACATCAATACCTTAACTTTTTCATGAAGATATCATATTGATAACGTTTGAAAAATGGTGGGAAATCTAAGCACTGACTATCTCTCTTCTGCGACGGTGATGCGGAAAGAGTGATAAGATTTCACTGTTTTGTTTTTTTTTGTTAAATCAGAAAAACCCATATTAATGGAGATATTGGTATTTTTATAATATAATATAATTTCACCTTAAGATGTTTTTTATAATATAATTTCCTAAGTCTATTTAATATCTTCATTATCATAAAAACCAACATATATCCATCTCAACTCCACTTCTACCACTCTTGGAGGGATGAAATCTATTTATCCCTCTTAGCACTTGGTAGACCCGGAATTAAGATGGATCTAAGTTGATAGAATTTCCCCTTTAAATAGTCTATGCTCACATGAATACCATGATATTACCATGGGTTATCATAAACGTGGAGCTTAAAAAATACTATTAGTAATTTATAAAAATTAATAAAATTAATAATTGATTTTTATTTTATTTTTTTATTTTAACCAAACTAAAATGTTTAAGTGACATTAAATTACAAGATCCATTTTTACCCTTGATCACGTGAATACCATGGGTCAATACCATGTGCCGTCTTTTTTATTAATACTAATATTAGGGTTAATAATGGGTTAATAATGTTCTTTTTGCATGGTATTAATAATAATTTGGCCCATGGTATTTGGCCCATAGTATTTGGCCCATAGGCTTCACCTAAATATAACACATTTTTTGAGTGTTCTTAAATATAATGTGACTTCTAGAGTAAATACAAAAAAATGTTTTATTTATTTACCATACCTCTCATTTATTTATATTTTGATTAATTTACCATACCTCTTTTATAAATATGGTATTTGGCCCATAGGATTCACTTAAATAAAACCTCTTTTTTTAGCCTTCTTCAATAGAAAGATGGTTATGGACTAAATATAAAAAGAGGTTTTATTTATTTACCACACTCCACTTTATTTATATTTTTATTTATTTACACGTAAATATAAGGTGACTTATGGAATAAATATAAAAAAATATTCTCCATTATTCTTTATATGATTATGAATAAACAGATGCAAACTTGGAATATGGAAAGAACGTTATTCAATCTTTAAATAAACATGAAAATAAGAGACTTGAATTTTTAAATAAAATGAATTATTCTTTTGTGATTTGTTCCAAAAAAATAAGGTCATTTTATCGAAACTAACCCCAATACCATGAAATACGAGAAAATGAAAGAAAAAAACCTTTTTTACACCGAATGTGGAGGGTGAAATAACTATCATAAATACCTATTCTTGAAAATTAGGGTGAATGGAAGGTTGTAACTCCTAATTTCAAGGGCTAAATTTACTTTTTTTACTCTCTCCCTTAAAATAAGGTGGGCTAACCTCCATACCTAATTTTTTTATAAAATAAATTTGAGGCGATTTGTAACAATGTACTGTGATACAAAATATTCATCCAATAAAAATGTAAAACCCCTTAATTTCGCCCAAGGGTGAAAATACGCCCCTAAAATTTTCCATGGCTGAATTACGCCTCCATCTATAATTTCTTTGATAATATACAACCCTAGCCAATGCAGCTGAAATTTCCTCATAAACCTAGTGAATTTACTATCATATAACAAAACAAATGAACGTGCAAAGCTTGATGTGTCAATTCTGCCATGATTTTTCACGTTCCTTTTGTACTTGCTGATGGAATCTAGCCATGAATCGATCCTCTTCAAGCTCCATCAGCTACGCGAGCCATTCCTCCAAGTCTTCGCGATCTGTCATACCTGTGAGAGATGTTATGTGTAGACTAGGCACATCCTTCCCTTAATATATCCCACTCTATAGTCCCGCAATTCATCAAAGCTATCCTTGTGTGTACCCCACCATCATGCAGGCGTAGCGCGCAGTGCTAAATCTAACACTCAGAAGTGGTGATGCTCAGGGACTTCACATTCAAATGCATCCAAAAATTTATCCACATAAATTAAACCATAAGAATAAGGTAAATTACTTACCTCTAACGAGACATAATGCAACGATTTAGTCATCATGTTACAACACAGTGTAGATACTTCATGCAGCTGATTATGCCAATGATCCAACTCTTCATCTGAGTCTGAGGTGCAGGAACTCTTCCAGTCCCATGCATTCCTTCCATCCATCGTCGGGTTAATCAAGTCCTGGTCTCTCGTTTTTATTTTATAGATCTGATCTATCTCATCCTCACTTTCTTCATAGTCGCAGACTGGTTCAGTGTAGCGCAGCCCTTCTGTAGGGTCCAGCGGCACTACAACTTGAAGCGATTTTCATTCAAAGGACATTATTCACTTCTTTAACTTGATGACTCCATTCATTTCAATGGCTCAGTAAATTCCTAGGAGTGCGGGGTATGGGTTGTTATCACTAATGATCTCTATCACTTCAAAATCAGCCATCGCACTCGCACCTTCAATATCAACTGTGACTCCATATAATTTTCCCATAGGAATGATCTTCTATTGGTTTACCATTCTGAGGTGAATAGGAGACCACTGTAGTGTATGTCTCCCCATTCTTTCCCATGTCTATTTAGGAAAAACATTCGCATGAAACCCCAAATCCAAAATGACCAGGTCCATCTCATATTCTCCTATCTGCACGGTGAGCCTCATCTCACACCCTATTATTGCCTTATGTTTGCCAATTTTTTTAACTGCATGGTGTCCATCAGGGGTGTTCTCTTTGCCAGCGCATTTGTTTATTAACTCCTGCAGGCCTTTCACAGCATTGCTATCATGCAATAGTTTCATACAGGTCTCGAAGAATGTGGGAAGCATAGAGGGATCAACCTTTGGAGGCGCACTGGTTTCTTGTACTTTGTTCTAGCTTTCTGAGGTGGATGCCTCAGCAAAGCTCTTCTTCTCTTCCATAAAAGTTTACTCTGCATGCTCCAAATCAAACCAACCTTCTTTTCTTGTGCTTTATGGACCCACCCGTCCTTTTCAGGTTGTTTCCCTTTATCATCACTAGTCGTTATTCTGCTCCTCGACACTATATTCACATTCTGATCTCCTTCGTAGGGCTCACTTCTCATCATTTGTAAGTTCTATGTAGGTTGTTGAGGTTGTGCCTTCTTCTTTTGCATCTTAGCTATCAACACGGGGCATTCTTCTATAGTGTGGTCAAACTGGCTACAGTATTGACATGGCGAGTGTGTCTAATTCTGACACTCCCACGCATAGTGCCATGGCATTCCAAAATTGTAGAAAATAACTTGTCCGCGACCAAGTTTCTTCTTGCATCTGATACATAGGTGTTCTTTCCATCATCAGTTCATAGCTACGACAGTGGCACTCATCATGGCCCACAGATTTACAAAAGTCACAAAACAACTGTTGTGGTGTCTAAACAGGTTTTTGAAGCCAATGACAATTATTCGTTGCATGTTTTCCTGCAACCTAACAAATATCACACCATAGTGAAACCCCCATGCTCAGCCCTACTGGGGCTTTTGGATTTAGGGGAGTTGGTCCCCCTCCTATAATATAATTCACAAAGAGAGGGCAGTTCTATTTATCATGCCCATAGCTCTTACACTTCAGACACTAGACTTTCGCGCACACCTCTGGTTTAGACTCCTTCCCTTTCTTCAAGCTCTGCAATTCCAAGCAGAGTCACTGCAACTGGGAGTGAATATGTTGTACCCCCAAGGTCAGATCCTGAATAGGGGTTGCATGCAATCGCATCATAGTTTCTAGCACTTCTACCTGAGTTCCTATCTTCTCCTATGAAAAGGCAATCCTCTGGTGGGGCAGAAGCAAAGCTATGAACCATTTGCGATGCTAACCATCTGTGAGATGCATATTAACTTCACGAATTACACAATTCAAACTTTGATCTAGCTCCCAAGGTGTCTCATAAATCCTCATCGTGATCTCCTTAAAACCAACTACCAACTACAAGTCGGACTTAGGCTTACTGAATTCTTTATTCAAAGTAGCCTTAGTCTCTGCTAGTGTTGCCACAAGATTATCAGATAAGTACTTAATATACCATGTTAGCACAAAATCCTGCAAAGTGGTAACCAACTACACCTTCTTTATGTTATCATCAGTAATTTGTTGCATTGTCCACACAACATTCATAGCAAACCAAAATTGATCTGTATCCTCACTCCCTATGCCCTTGAAAATTGGCAACTTCATTGTGTTCGACATGTTGAGTGGCAGTGGCGGTGGTGGAGGTGTGGGAGAACGTGTATGCATAGGAGGTGGAGGTGGAGTGGTTGGATGATGTAACCATGGAAAACCCTATCTTATTAGTTGAACAACACTTCGCGGTGAGGCTTATACCGCTTCCTCATCATCACTTGAAGGAGGTCCAATCAATGGGCTATATTCAGGACCTCATCTCTATCGATCTCTGAAGTGTTTTCCACTTCGCATAGCTCCGAACAACAAGGCAATGCCGTAACCTGTTTTTCACACAAAAACATTTTAATCTAGGTATTCAAAGATCTTAGATACTTACCTCGCGGTTCTTTGAAAAGGCTTTCCTCCGCCTTATTATAGTTGACTGAGGTATCAACTGTGAATTATATAGCAAATCCTCCAATAATTTGATCGAGTGAGTGATCAACAATGCACACGATCTTGTCTTCAAAGGCTTCTAATCATCGCACCAGTTCCAGAGTCCACATTATTGGACCGTCAAGCATCCACCTCCCTTGGCCATCTGCCAACTTAGCTAACCACTCGTATAATTCGATCAGGAAGGTGAAGAAGAAAATTTCATGAATTTCCTTATACAAATATCTCTCCAACCACTACTCCTTTGATAGGCATGGAATCCTATTTTCCTGCACTGTGAATTTGTGAATCTTCCTGTCTAACCACTTTTCGATTTCCTTCTTAGTCAGATTCTAGTGATGTGACATCACACCTCTCCTTACATAGATCCCAATCTCGAAAATGGAACCATTTATTGGCTCAGGGGTTCCTATCGCAGGTTCAGAGTTAATTATGCCAAACAAAACCCTACATTACTTGCCCTTTTGGAAACAACCCACATAGTGCAGGTTGCAGTCTCACGCGAAGCAATATGGGGGGATGATGGAACCAAGTTTCTACATCTAGAGATCAGTGTGATGTATTTTATTTCCCTAGATCTTCCCTTGCGCAGATCTATAAGACTTTAGGGCTCGCTACTACAACTCCCTTAAACAGCCTCTAGACCTTTCCAAAGGTTTAGAATTGGTCTTTGCAAACCCTTAACAGTTGAATCACCCACTTACGCACATCAGAAAATAACCCTAGATCTGAGATCACGCAGATCTACTAAAGTATTTAATAAACATAACAACATGTATCACAATCTTCACAAAAGTACTTAACATTCAGTGCATACAGTTATTAATACCTTTTCTATAGAGTCACACATCATTAGACCAATATTTCATAAACACATTATTCATCCACAACATATATCACAACTCATAAATAAACAAAAGTAGACATATAAACAGATGAATTCTTCGATAATCTTCTTTATTGATCTTCTATTAGGATTTTTAAACTCAAAACTACCCTACACACTCAGCTACAGGGGTCCATGCACTCAGCTATGGATGCTATCCAGGCCTCTGTGCACTCAGTGGCAAAGCCTTTTTCTCCTATCTGACCCACTTCTCTGCATTATCTTCTATTGACCCATTACTAACATGAACTCCATAGACATGCCTTAGACTTTCTAAGACACACCTATTTATATAATCCCATGGTCCACAGACCATGGGTGGATCTCAAAGCCGACTCAACTTTACATAAACACGGGGCTAAAACCCCTTTTACTCCTAATCATCCATGCGCTCCGCGTCCACAATTCACGGAGACTTTACATCATTTTCAACAATTACATCAAAACTTCGGGTTTTAATCGCAAAACTGACCCAGGGGACCCCATACCAATAATCCAACACATGTTTTAGGCTAGAACCAACGCTATAACACAAGATCCAGGTCAGTTTCTATGTTATCCAATTTTTCTTCCTTTTGTAATTTTATCTGAGTTCTTTTTGAGTTTGGATTCTGTTTATTTGTTAGGGATTTTTACACTATTCCTATCAATTTCATTACAGCTAGATACTCTTGGTTTATGTTTCTTTAGGAAGAAGGAAAAACTTCCCTTCTCATTTGAAGTACACCGACGCCACTTGATAAAGGGTTTGATGAGTTCAAAAGTCTAGTGTTCAAAACCTATATACACTGTTTTTCCAACATAGTAAACCTTTATTTTCCATTCCTTTTAAGGCTTAATTGTATCACTTTGGATTCCCTTTGATCCTTCTGTTGCATGATTGGTTTAAGGTATTTTTAGGTTTTCTTTTTTATTAAGTTTATTTGTTTTTCTTTTCCAGCATTTAGACAACCTTATTTTCTAGTGTTTGTTGCATAAATCTAGTAGCATTGACCTTGAATGCCAAGAAAACTTTGTTTTAGATCTTTTTATCCCTTTTTTTCATTGCGTTTCTTGTCTTCTCATAGTTTTTTGTGTTGTATTCATAGCCTCTTCGGTCAGAAATAATGTGTCCACTTCAACTTTTTTCTTCTTGTTCATTTTTCAGTATAGTTTACAATTTCATGCTTTAATTTCCGGCAAAACATGGCATCTGAAACACATTATTTCACATACATTTACACACCCTAAGAAATTAAGGCTTGGATAACACCTCACACAAATAACTTAACAACACACATAGATTAAAGCCCACTTGGGGAACCAAGGCCAAAGAATCTATTAGTTAGCTTAGGGTCACTGGGATAGGCATCCCAATAACACCCATAAATAATTTATATTGAGTCATATAAGTTGACTTATTAGGGAGCTTAAAATCCTCAAGCCTTCAATAGTTAAAACCGAATTTGAGTAGAAACCCATGTAAGAAGGGGTTAAGCTTAGGCCAAGGATACTGACAGTTCCCATTGTAGGCTAACCACCTCTTAGTAGGGAATCTAGGTCAGTGACTGACTACCCAGAAACTCAAGATTCACTCACCTTTGTTGAATGAAGGTAAATTAATCATGATTTTTAGGATAAACACCCTATAGGTGGTGGTTATGGGTAGGTCCCATCCATTTACCCTACCTACTGCTCAACATTTTTGGTTGTGGAGTTGAGATCCTGCAACTAAGAATGTTTTTAGAAGGCCATAGAAACATAGTACTATGACTTGTTTGAAGAGTAGACAACCTTTACACTAGGAGTAATTTTTTTCTTTGTAGGACAAGTTTGCTTGAATTAGAGTAGCAATACACTATAGTTAGCTTTCACTTTGCACCACTACATTAGTTTTTTGCTTCTTCTATATTATTCTTTTTCTTCATCATTTTCCTCTATCCTTTAGCATTTTCTTTGTCTCAACATAATTGCTCCCCCTAAACTTTTGTCACAGAGACTCTGAGTTCTTCACCTTAGTTCCCATGAGGAGATCCTTTAAATGTTGTTGTAGTTTCCTTCAAATGGCCTCTAAACCTTCATGAAGGTCTACGATCAACTTTTGCAGACCTTTAATAGATAGGTTATCTAATCACACACTTCATAGACTAACCTCATATCGAAATCCACACAGATTTTCTTAAGTGATTAATAAAATTAACAGAAAGTATTATAACCTTTGCATAAAAGCGTATCATGAATTGCATTCAATTAATAAGACCTATCCAGTCGATTCTGCATCAATACATCATTATTTCATAAATACATTATCTTATCACAACATATATCGCAAACATAAACAACAGAAGGAAACATATAAAACATATGAATTTCTCCACAATATTCTTTATTGATCTTCAGTGTAAGGTTACAGACTCAAAACTTCCCTGCGCACTCAGTTGTAGAGCCTTTTCCCCCTCTAGGACTTACTTCTCTCCACTAACTCTCTAAGACTCCATTCATCATACCCATAGACAAAAGCATAGGTCTACCTTAGACTCTCTATGACACGCCTATTTATATAATCCCATGGTTTGCGACACATGGGTAGATCTCAAAAACCGACTCAATATTTTACATAATGAGGGTAAAAACCTTTTTTGACTCCTATCTACCTACGTGCTCCATATCCACAATTCACGGAGACTTTACATCTTTTTGTCAAAATTTACATCAAAACATGGGTTTTTACCTCAAAACTGACCCAGGGGACCTCATCCCAATAGTAGATCTCGCAAAGATTTTTCGGCTCCTACTTGGATGGTACCTGTGACCTATGGAAAGAACTAGAAAACCACCAAAATCCGAAAATTTGACAAAAAGTAATGATACTATAAATAGAAATTGAGAGGCTAAAAATAGCTATAGAAAAGCCTAAAATTTATTGAAACTTCAGTCACCTAAGAACATTATTATTACACAAGTGGAGTCACCATTTGTTAGTGTGAAACTGCTTGGAAGGTGTACCAAAAACACTTCACTTAAGTCATTAGGTGACACGTGACCCTAACAACAATTTGTGGTTGCTTATGCCTTAGATCTATAATAAAAATTAGAAAAACCTACAACAAAATAGCATATACTATCCAAAATAGAAAAACAACAATATATCTATCCAATGCAATAACCCAAATGGGAAGACTTTTAAAATGAATAAATATTTTATTGATAACACTTGGTGAAGGAGATCTACAAAAGGGTCTACAAATCCCCCTCTATGGGGTGGGTCCTTTGATGTCCTTGATGCTTTAGTAATCAATTCTCTCTCTCAATGTGTGAGAAACCCAAAGTAATATGGAGAACTCAAATGGTACCTCAAGTGAAAAGAGACAATAATGGTGACGATGATAATGATCATGGTGAAGAATGAATGGAAAACCCTCCTATTTATAATAAAGTATTGAGTTAATCTAAAAAATGGAGAATAATAAAATAATATTGACCAAATCAAGATCTAACCATTAGGAATACTCTATTATATTTCTTGGGGAGGGAAAATATATTCAAAATGGTCCAATATATTTATTTAAAAATAATTAACAAATAAAGTGATTTATTAATTATTTCACCAGGATTAAGAATGGTGTGAAATCGAAATAATTATTAAATAGTGATTTATTTAATTATTCCTAAGGGATTTAGTCAAATCTGACAAGGAATAATTATCAACAATGATTTAATAATTATTCCTAGAGAAAATTAAATAAATAGTTATTTATTCAATTACTCTCATGGGGTTTTTTTGAATTTTAATCAGAAAATAATTTAATAAAAATGGTTTACTAAATTATTTCCCATGGTGAAAGTGATTTTACTATGGTAAAATTAATCCTATATGGTGTATTTCTATCCATCTAATTAGGAATGTCTAAGTGATCATTTTTTGGTGATAACAAGAGACATATCAACCTATCATGGAGTGGTTATATTATCTCTCCATATTATGAGTGATGAGAAATTAGCTGGCAAGTTTAACAGAAAGCTTAAAACTACTTTCAAAGATGAACAATTTTCAGAAAGGCCAATTTTTGTTAACTTGCTTTAGCATCATTCCATACGTGTCCGTTATAACAAGAGAAGAAAAATAAATAGTTTTTCCATTGATTCCCAAATGGTTGGGTACGAGATCAAAGACACTATGTTGGATTTGGGATCATATTTAAATATCTTACCAAGGAAAACTTGTGGGGTGTTGTGAAAACCCAAGTTGGTGTTTTCTCCTATTCAACTACGCATGGCCAACAAATACTACATTATTCTTGTTGGTCATTTGAAAATTTTCAAAGGTGATACCGATGTACTGAAGACATATGTAGATTTAAAAGCCATTATTATTATAGGTGATAAATATCCTTATCTAGGTATATTGTCAATAGACTAGGGATTTGAAAATTCTGTTGTTATCAATCATAAATGAGAGACCATGATTTTCAAAGTAGATGTAGTTAGAGTCATATAACCATTGGATCTTTGTCAAGTTCCAAGGTTTATAGAGCCCATTGATGATGTGGAAGAGCCCAACATTTTGGATCAATTGTATCATCTTATTGCAGGAAAGAGGGAGGACTATATAATCCCTACAAGAGATGGTTATGTTAGCTGGAGGGGTGTTCAACATATAAAAGTTGGTTCAGATGTGGTGTTGGATCATTGAAAACAAGTGGATGATGAGTGGCACTCTAGATTCTCTACAACTATTCATTATGCTCATTGGATTAGTACGGAGGTAAGGGATCATCCTACTTTTAATGGTATTGGATTTTTTTACTAATTTTATTAAATTATTTGATCTGAGTATTGAAGAAATTCAAATAATTCCTTTAATGGAAATTTCTCTACAAGAAACCCCTGCGAGATGCTGGGGTTCAACACAACCAGTTTTATATTATCCCTCAAAAGCATGTTCATACTTGTAGTGTTATTTTGACAAAAAAATGGACTCCTTGTTGAGTTGTGAGTGCATGAATTTATTCACACATTGGGGACATTTCCACAAGACTGGTATGTAAAAGAAGAAAGGGAAAGGAAAACAACTAATTGGGAGGCATTGACATCTCAATTCTGTAGTGATTTCTTCTTTTTAGATGAGGATGTAAAGATAATTGAATCTTTGAAAGAAATTATGAGGATGTTCTTCCCCACTAGAAACCCTACTAATAAATTTAGTAGCTATGAATATTATAGGCATCTATATGAATCTAGATTCCATGAAGCTAACGCTTATAGAAAAATTAATAAGGAACCCAAAGAAGATGATTTGGAAGAGCTAAGGTATTTAACCTTCAAATAATTTGAAGGGGAGAGGAATATTAGAGATGACCATGTCAAAGATGCTCCACATATAAAACCCTTAAAGTTGCATAAGCATAATATTGGAACTGAGGAGAAGCCCAAGCTAGTCTCTATTGGTCACTATTTAGACAAAAAAAATTCTTTGATTTGGTAAAATAATATGAAAATTGTTTCCTACTTTAGTTTCATAAGTCAAAGGAATTAAGAGATTTTTGGGTGAAATAAGGATTGTTTTAAAACTGGATGCAAGGCCAGTCAAACTTGGCCCCTACCACCTGAATCTAGGAGTCAAAGAGAAATTTGAAAGGGAGATAGATAAGATACTAGTTGTTAGTATCATATTCTGAATTGATGAAGCTAAATGGATCATTCCAATTGCTATTTAGGATAATAAGGATTTAGATGAGATCAGAGTCTGTGCAGATTATCAGAGTCTTAATAATTGTTGTGTTCATGATCCATTTCCAACTCCTTTTAGTGATGAAGAACATGATAATGTTGCAGGTCAAGAGGCATATTCCTTAACAGATGGGTTTTCTGGATATCATCAGGTGTGTATTGTTGAGGAGGATAAAAGGAATACCACTTTTATTGTTGAATGGGATTCATATTCTTATCATGTTATCCCATTCAGTCTTAAGAATGCTCCAACTTTCTTTTTTAGGATTGTTACCACTCATTTCAGGGAATATATTCATAAATTCTTTGAATCCTATATGGATGATTGGACAATCTATATCCTATTGAAGGAGCACTCTATATTGTTGTGGGTTATGTTTGATCGATGTAGGCAATTTCATATTTAATTAAATCTAAAGAAATGTATTTTTTTTGTGCCATTTGGTGCATTGTTAGGCCATATTGTTTGCAAAGATGGTGTGTGTGTAAACCTTGTTAAACTTGTGGTGATCCTAAATATGCTTCCACCCAAAAGTGTCAAACAATTACAATCAATGTTGGGACATATAGGGTAGTACAAAAGATTTATCTACAACTACACTTTAATTAATATGCCATTGGTTAAGTTGTTCAAGAATGCTAAACATTTTATATGGAATGAGGAATGTGATGTTGCTTTTAATATTTTGAAATAAAATCTTACAAGTGCTCCAATATTAGTTTACCCAAATTGGAACAAAGATTTTCATGTGAACATACACACATCACGTATTTCTCTTGATGCTATCTTCACACAAATAGGTGAAGGTTTTCTTGATCACCCATTTATTTTGCTAGTAGAAAACTTTCTAATGTCGAAAGAAATTATACAACAAATGAGCGGGAGGCTCTTGGTATGGTATATTCACTTCAAAAGTTTAGGCATTAGCTACTTGGACATCCTTTAAATTTATTCACTAATCACTCTTCATTGAAGTATCTTGTTAAGAAGCCCACGGGGCTTTGGATTGACGGTGAATGGGTGCGCTGTTAAGGCACTCCTTGCGATAGGTCACTGGTTCAATTCCCCGTGGGTACTTAGTTTAGTCTTAACCTAGAAAAAAAAAAAAAAAAAGTATCTTGTTAAGAAACCTGTTCTTGAAGGGAGAATTTGTATATGGCTACATTTTTTCTTGGAATTTTCATTTGAAATTGTTCTCAAGCCAGGTCGTGCTAATGTGGGGTCAAATCACCTTTCTCACTTGAAGTCTAGAGAAGCAAGAAGGTCATTTGATGATCAATTTCTCGATGTTGATTTATTTATAATTGAAATTGTGCTAGATTATATTGAAGATATTTCACTATTTTTACCAACTAGTAAGTTCCTGATGACTATACTATTATGAAAAAGAAGCATTTGATGGTGCATGCACCAAATTACTAGTTAATTGTAGGCCAATTATACAAGATGATACTTGATCATATCTTCCACAGATGTATTCTTGACCATGAGAGAGATGATGTTTTATGGGTATTTCATAGTGGTGTTGTGGGAAGCCCTGTTAGGGGGAAATCAACTGCAAGGAAAGTGCTCTAAGTTGGGCTATGGCTGCTCACACTCTTTAAATATGCCAAGGAATATGCTAGAAACTACGATGTGTGTCAAAGGGTTGGGAGACCTTCCCACCAGGATGAAATTCCATTGCGTCCATTCAAAGCTCTTTCATCCTTTGAGAAGTGGACAATTATGACACTCACACACTCACTACATTATTATCACAAATCATTATTTAACACGTTGGGTTGAAGAAACTCTTGTTAAAGATTGTACTTCTAGTACTTTGGTGAGGTTCATATTTGAAATATTATTACCCCATTTGGATGTCCAGGGAGTCTTATAAGTGATCAAGGATCAAACTTCATTAGCTATTGTCATTTTATTGTGGAGTTCATGATTCAACATCATAAAGGTATCCCTTATCACTTGTAGGTGAATGAGACTATTGAATCTTTTAACAAGATTTGGGTGAAGGGATTCACTAATCTATGCTTTCCTAGCAGGGATGACTAGGATGAAACAGTTAATTCTACACTGTGGGCCTATCACACTACTGTCAAATAATTGCACAAGTATACTTCCTTTCAAATTGTATATGGTAGAGAAGCAGTTGCACTTGCTGAATTTATTGTTCCAAATTTTCTCATCACACAAGCCACCAAAATATTTGATGGTGAGTCAACTGTAGAGCATCTATAGGAGTTGTGGGAATTGTATGAACACCGTTTTCTTGCATATTTTCAGCGAAGTGTTGAGAAGGAGAGACAAAAAACTTGGCATGATCAACATATCAAAAGGAAGTATTTTTCCAGGGGAGATCAAGTATTGCTATATGCCACTAAGCACCTTAAAAATCATGGAAAATTGCAAATGCATTGGTTGGTTCCTTTCAATGTTGCAGAAATTAGAAAATTTGGAGTCATTGAGCTCACATAACTTGTTGGAATTCTTCTACCTGGTTGGGTGAATGGTGCATGCCTGAAGCCCTACCATGGTTGCTGAACATGTTTTGCTTTTATTGATCTCTAATGAAAGGGTACAAATTAAGTTTAGGATCAAGTAAGTTGCGTCAATTAGTTAGTTAGTCTCATTGCATCAATCATTTATCTTATTTATTAGTTGTGACCTACCACAACCCATTGTGTTAAGGGGGGTGTATGTTTTCATTTCCATCATTTATTCAGGCATTTAATATGATTATTTTCATTCATTGAGTTGTTTTCCCCGTAACATTCATTTTTTGTTGATTTGATTTCCATTGTAAAGAATTAAAGTAATTTTAGTTAAATTTGTCATGATGAAATTTCCTTTTGGGTCATTTGTGTCATGTTTTAGGAATCTATGCCCTGGTTCTCATAAATGTCTAAATCAAGTTTGATATTATTACGTTTTTTGATTTAGTAGCCAATGGTCGAGTCATTCAACACCATGTTGTTTCTTTTTTTAAAGTAAAATGCATTGAAGCATCATTACTCATTTGTGTTTTTAAAAAATTTGAAGTTTTTCACCCTCACTTCCGCATCTATTCCCCCTGTGTCTCAATTTCATTTCCATCCACCTTTATAGATTTGTATATTTGTCAACCATCCACTATGGGCCATTGTTCTAAAACAAACATTCCTTTCAATTTCTCTAATGATTGTGTTGAGACTATAAATAATATCTTGGGGAAATAGGGAAGGCCACTCTAATCGAAAATGATTTTTCTCAACCAACTCTATTTCTAGATCTAAGTCTAGAAGTACAAGTATTCTCTTGTAGCTCCATCTAGCGATGTGAGTCGAAGGATCAAGCCTAATTTTCATCCCTTGCACTAGTCTACCCTTATGAAATTGTTAGATTTTCCCATATTTGGCACTACATGTGGAACCATGAGATGTACAAAGTTCCTAATCAGCAACAAATATAATATCTCTCTATGGCTCAATAAGGACTACCCTATTCATGTGGAGACATTTAGAAGCTCATTAGATTATCCATGCAGGGAAATATTTCTCAACTAAATTTTAAAGCACCTCAAAGTGAGCAAAGAAGAACAGTGATGACAATTTTTATGAGAAATATGGCACTCAGAGCAAGGGTTGTGGAGATGTCATTGATATTACCAATAATGACAAGATTAAGTTTTCAAGTTATATTAGTGTTGGTAAATTGATGTAGCACTGCAAGAATGGAGTGTGTACATTGGATATGATCTTTGTCGCATAATTTTGTGTGCAAGGTGAGCTTCTAAACTGGTGTAACTTCTTCCTAAATGAACTTTTTTGATGCGTATGAGGATGTGTATAGGAGAGATACCTATTTATTTTATGGATATATATTGGTTACTATCAAACTGATTAAATAGTGCACCCTAGAGAGCTGAGACCTAGCTGAATTACTAGATGGTGAAGCTCCCACTCTCACCTATGTTCTATGGTAGACTCAAGCTAATGTTGCGAATAGAGCATTCAATGAAAAGCAACTTGAGAAATGGCACATCAAAATGCTTGATGCTACTCAGATGATGATCAAGGTGCCCATGTCTATCTTAATCAAATATACATGTCATATGTGGTTTGGTATCTGCCATAATAACACCTATGCTCAACCCAATCTTTTCAATAATGATACATTCAAGATGAGGGAATTACTGGATTATATTTCAGAGGAGGTATTTCACCATGAAGTATTATCTTGGCTAGGAATCTAGTGTGTGAGAACACCTGATGTAATTTTATACTCTCTTGACATGTTGTAGTCACACAATCTAGCCTCTGATGCTCTATCATCCTCCAATAAACACTTGGGTACACGTACAACTGATTTTCAAACCTTCATGAAGTGAATCTGGGCCATAATCAATTTTAGGGGCTAATACTCATAGGTGGGCTAATTTTCCATGTCTTTCCAAAAAAATTATTTTCCAATTTCCATTTTTTCTAACAATGATTCACCCAAATTTTACAGTCCAAAATTATTTTACCTTAACAATCGCCAAAATTTTATATAGAGTAATATAAAATCATTGGAAATCTAAATATTTTTACAAAAATATCACAAGAAATTTTACAATTTTAATATTAGGGAAATTAAGCTTCTTTAAGGTTTCCAAGCTTTAAGATAAACTTTGATCCCTTTTCCCTACTCTAGGCATGTGTGTCCTTTGATCACACCACAATATCTACTGTGGAATCACTCGTAAATCCACCTACTATAACCTCCTATATCCCTGATATTGTCCCATATGTAGACAAGATGGTCAAACCTCCAATGATTTTGTTTGTTTCTATGAGCCCTATATCATCGAATTCTACTACCATTATAGATATTGAACCTTCTATTTGTTTTGATGCCTTTTCTTTTGCTCAAGCTACCTTTACAAAAGTTGCTTCTAAACACTCTAACCCTATTGATAGTTCTTTAACCATTGTTTATATCCTAGACAATGGGTTCGAAGACCCTATTCATGCCACCACTATTGTTGAGGAACATTCTCACTCTTCATCTCCTACATCTTCAACACATAGCCCTATTTCATTTCCTCATACTGACACACCTTCTGAAACAATCTGTGATCACCACTTTGAGCATTCTGACTCTAAGGACATCATTCATACTATTGCTGAAATGGAGATTAAATTTGAGCCCTGTTGGTTTGAGGGGGCTTGAACCAGATTTAGATTGTGTTGTGCACCAACAAAACCCTCAACTATTGGCCCTTTTAGCAATGAATTGAAAGCAGCTCGCAGTCTCACCCGAAGCAATTATGGGGGGTTGGAGAACTAAGTTTCTATAACTGAAGGGATATCCGCAAAGTGGTGATGTGTATTTACTTATACTTTATATCAATCTTATAACTTCATATGCATAAGGAATTCACGTATATGATTAATTTACAACAACTCCTAAACTGTATAACACATAATAGGATATCTTACAAGTCTTCTCATAATTCACTAAGAATAATACATAATTATATACATAATAGTAGACAAATAACATATACAAAGATACAATACGTTTCCAAAAATTCTTCTTTATTAAATAGATATTCAATTACATTCACTTCTATAACCTGCGCATTGAACTATAGGTGGTCTACGTACTCAGCTACAAACTCTTCAAGGTCTCCGCGCACTCAGCCACGGAGCCTTTTCCAAAACTGTAGACTACAGATGTGAAAACAAAGATTCACTTGTGCTTCTATGATTAATATTCTACTACATTCCTTTACAAATAATTACATATCCTTATATACAATTCATCTATACAAAAGCCATGGTCCAGATACCATGGATCCATAAAACAAGGAATTCTACCTGATACCTGTTACAAAATAGGGGATTTGTGCCATCCCCAAAGCCCTAAAAGTCTGCGCAATGAATATATCTTCCCCAACTTCGTGCGGTCTGCTCCTTGTTTCATAGGGTATTTTACCAAAAACTTTGACCAAGATACGCCATCCCCAACATGCCCCTAACACTCACCAGTGATGTGTCTTGAGTCACTCAGCTTCGACATCCTTGGCTTTTGCTACAATGTCATTGTATACTGCATTGAACTGCTAGAGTGTTTCTGGTATCAACTTTTCTTCCTAGTGCGCCTCCTTCGGGAAAGCTTCTGTAGTAGGGTCAACGGTCTTCTGTAGTAAGTTTTCTTCCCTTTTATTCAATTCCTTCAACCATTCATCTACTACCAGTGAAAGTTATAGGGCTTCCTTCTTCCAGGTTGAGTCCTCTGCTGCAATATCTACGCTTTCCTCCGTAGATGATTGATTTGCACCTGGAGGTTCTTCCCTTTAGAAATGCTGGAAAATTGATGCAATATTGGTAAGGTCTTCACAACTACTAGGATCTCATCGCGCCACTTCTTCTTGGCCTGCAGTTCCTCCTTAATATTCATGACGTTTGGATCCTCCTACAGTGAGGTCCAAATCTGCATCGTGTCGTCAAGCCATTAGGGGAATTTTTGAGGTCTAAAATGAGACTCCTAAGAAAAACGTAAAAACAAAATAAGCTTTATAAGAACCAATAGGATTCAAGATGATAATTTAACCATGGGGGATGATTCACCATTTTTGGAGTAAAAAAGTAAAAAGATTAAAAAATAATAAAATAATAAAACTACTTTTTCAACTCGTATTTCAACTTATCTACCTAAGTTTTTACTCAAATTTTGAGCAAGAATACTCGTTGGATGAAAAATTTAATTCGACGTCCAAGGAGTACCCATGTTGCATACTTTTGATGGACCTTGCTACACAAAAAATCAGAAATACATGAAAAAGCATGATTGCAATCACGTTTTTCATGTATTTCTCATTTTCCATGTAGCAGGATCCATCCAAAGTACACAACATGGGTACTCCATGAATGATGAATCAAATTTTGCATCCAATGAGTGTTGCTGCTTGAAATTTGAGTAAACCCATAGGGAGATAAGTTGAAATACGAGTTGCAAACATAGTTTTTTTATTTTTTCTCTCCAAAATTTGATGATGTAATCTAATCTTATTTTATTATTTCCACTATTATTTTATAATTTCCTTAGGAGGCCCATTTTAGACCTCAAAAATCCCCTAATGAACTTCCCACAATATGCCACCATCTCAGATATGCCTTTCAGTGCTGCGGTGAGGTCCCTTTGTCTCTGCTCCCAAATCTCTGGTGGTGTACCTGGCTGCAACCTTATTTGCAGCTCTGATATCTACACCTCATAGTCAAATTTTAATTTCGCCATAGCATTCTTTGAGTCTTTGATCGTGAGGGTAAGCTTCACAACCTTCTCTGCTAGTGTCTCATCATCGCGGACCTTCACGTCTGGAACTGTGCTACAAGTCTCAACAATGGCTTTCTCCAACTATTGTCATTGCTACCTTGCTTTCTCCCTTTCCTTGGCCACTTGATTTAGCTCCTTTTGCATCATTACCTTCTCTGACTCCATGTTTTCTTTTAACAATGACATACATTTCTCTCATTCTTGCATCTCTTCTGTGATTCCTTGATGAAATTCATGCAACACCTAGAAGAGTAGCACAATGACATTCCTTTGGACACTCCACCACGCCCTGGCTCACTCTTTATCTACTGTCACTTCAAACTTTAGGTCCCCACCTAGCACATGTAACATCCTCATTCCAAACCTCATTTCCAGTCTTTGTTCTTGCTGGGATGACTAGGTTACCTTCTCTGGTTCCTTCACTACTTATGGCAACGCCTTCAGCTCCATGATTCCTTGCTATACCTTAGTCAAGATCACTTTGTAGCGATCATCAATCTTTCCGCAGGTGTTGGGACAAGGTCCCCTAAGGTTAATTTTGGCACAAAAGCCCAAGTTTTTGTGATGTAAAGTGTAAAGTCTCTGCAAGTTATGGTTGGGGAGTGCATAGATGTAAAGTGTCATAAAAATGTTTTACCCTTTATTTATGTAAGTTATGTTGGCTTTAGCAGACCTACCCATGGTTCGCAGACCATGGGATTGTATAAAAAGGGAAGTCTTAGAGAGTCTAAGGTAGTTCATAGAAGTTTTGAAGATGAATGTAATGGGTCAATAGGAGCTAAGAGTGAAGAGTCTTAGAGTAGAAGAGAGGCTCTGTAGTTGTGTGCGCAGAGGCCTAGAATAGAGTCTGCAGCTGAGTGCGTGGACCCTTGCAGCTGAGTGCATAGGTTAGTTTTGAGTCTGTAAGAAAATATGAAGTATCAATAAAGAGATTTTTCTGGAAATATCTGTGTTTTACCCATTTACTTCTGTTACGAATGAATCCATTTATGTTATGATGAATAATCAGTTTATGATTTAATGTTGTATTGATGCGCAAATCTGTAAGTTTTACATTGTTATATGAATGCAAATAATAATATTTGTTTACGTGAAGAATATCTTAATGCATTCTAAAGATATCAGACACTTAATATGATCTGGGTAATAACAATTTTAGGAGTGATTACAGAGGAATGTAAGTGGTTGATTTCCTGTTTAGGGTCTGTGAAAGATAGCAGTAGACCTTCATGAAGGCCTAGACGCTGGTAAGAGGAAGTTATATCAATAAGGCTCAAGGGCGTGTTGATCTACATGAAGGAAAATAAAGGGGTACAAAAACGACATCATAACCATCTCTGGGTGCAGAAACTTGGTTCCAACATCCCCCCATACTGCTTCGGCTGATACTTCAGTCTGCACTCCGCGGATTGATTCCAAAAGGACCAGTAGTGTAGGGATTTTCTTGGCTAACTTAATGCTTAACTTGGGTCAGGACCCCCTAAGCCAACAAATGGTTTCGTTGCCAGGACCGAGATCTGCATAAAGAGATGTGTGATGTTGCATCACTGGAATTTGATAAAGAAAGAAATTGAATATTGGTTGGATACGAAGATCCACGAATTCGCGGCGCAAGAAAATAGGAACCCGCAATTGATGAAAGAACACTAGTTGGATAGGTATCTATACACAGAGATACACTAAATTTTCTTTTGTTCCTTCTCAGTCGAATTATACGAGTGGATCACTAAATTAGTAGACGACCAAGGAAGGTGGAGGCTTGACGATCTGATAATTTGGACCCAGAAATTAGTGTGGAGATTAGAAGCCTCTGAAGATAAGATCGCACGCACTATCAATCATTGGCTTGATTGTATCATAGGAGGATTTGTGATAGAGTTTGCGGTTGATACCTAGGTTAGCTACAACGAAGCAGAGTGATTCTTCTTCAAAGGACTATGAGGTAAGTATTTAAGGTCTTTAAGTACTTGGATTAAAATTCTTTTGTGTGAAAAGCAGGTTATGCAATTACCTTGATGTTTGGAGCTACGCGAAGTGGAAAGTTATTCAGGGATAGAAAGGGAACAGGACCTGAATATAGCCCGCTGATTAAGCCTCCTGTAAGTGATGATGAAGAAGCATCACAAGCGTCTCCATAGAGTGTTGTCCAGTTAATAAGGCAAGGGTTCCCATGAATACCCCATCCACCCACACCACCTCCATCTTCACCTCCACGGCATACACCTTCGCCCACACCACCACCACCTCCGCCACCATTCACTATGGCGAATTCAGTAAAATTGCCCGCTTGTAAGAGATTGGGGAATGAGGACCAGGACCAGATTTAGTTCATTGCGAAGGATGTGTAGGAATCCCAAGGCATTATAGATGATCAAATAAAGAAATCTACATTGGTTACAACTTTACAGGAACACGCGCTAACATGGTACATTAAGTACTACACTAATAACCCAATGGCTGCGTTGGCAGAAATTCAGACTACGCTGAATAAACAATTCAGTACACCCAAATCTAAAGCGCAATTGATCATTGGATTCAAATAAATCATGATGAAGCCTAACGAGACACCCTGGGAGCTGGATCAAAGATTGAAGTGCAAGATCTGTGAAGCTAACATGAATCTTACGGATGGGCAGCACCGCGAGTCTTTTGTGGCTTCGCTCTTACCAAATATAAGGGTTTCTTTATCACAACAAAAGATTAGGACCCAGGCAGAGGACCTAGAGATTGTGATGAGATTGCACGAGACACCAATTCAATATGGTTCTTTAGGAGTTCAACAGATTCATACGGAGTTGCAGAACCTTTGCCTAGAATTCCAAAGTCTAAAGAAGGATAGAGTGGCTCGACCATAGGCGCACGAGAAGGTTCAGTGTTTGAAATGTAAGATTCAAGGGCATGATAAATATCATTGCCCTATCTTCATGAATTATGTTGCAGGAGGAGGGCCAATGCCTCTAAGGCTGGAAGCTCAAGTAGGGCCTAGTGCAGGGTCTGCCCCGTGGTGTGATATTTGTCAAGTAGCTGGAAAACATGCGACAGATAATTACCACTTGTTGCAAAAATTTGTACAGACACCACAGCAACTCTTCTGCAACTTCTTCCAATCATTAGGCCATGCTGATCATAATTGTCATAATTTTGAGTTAATGATGGAGAGAAAACTTGTGTATCGAATGCAAACAGAAACTCAGCCTCCGGATCAAGGCACTAGGGGGCCACGAGGAGGATATTAGGGGCTCGGATGAGGCTGAGGTGGAGGAGGACTTGCAAGAGGTCAGGGGCAAGCTATCTCCTACAATGGTGGAGTTCCAGGACACTACACATGAGAATGCATGAACTCGACGTGCCTGTCACGCCAGTAATGTACCCAGTTTGACCACGCGACAGAAGACTACCTGTATTAATAGCTAAGATGCGTGAAAAGGGGATGCAGCCTCAGCAGCCTACACAGAACCTATAGATGATGAGGGTTGAACCCTGTGAAGAGGACCCCAATGTGAATATTGTGTTGCGAAGTGGAATCATAACTAGTGAAGATAAGGGAAAGTAGCCTGAAGAAGGTGAATGGGTCTACAAAGCTCCAGAAAAGGAGGTTGGCTTTGGTTTGGAGCACATGAAGGAAACCTTCATGGAAGAAAAGAAAAGCTTCCCTAAGGCTTCTACCTCGAGAAATCGGGATAAGAAGTCTAAAGAAATGGACCCATCCATGCTTACTAAATTTTTGGAGAGCTATATGAAGCTGCTATGTGATAGCAAGTTACTAAATGGATTACAGGAGTTGATCAATAAATGTGTTCGTAATGCTCCCATAGGACTATGCGTGGTCAAGAAAATTGGTAAGCATAATGCAAGAACAGGGTGTGAGATGAGGCTCACCACACAATTATGAGAGTATGAAATGGACCAATTTATTCTGGATCTTGGGTCAGATGTGAATGTTTTACCGAAATAGACATGGGAGTGAATGGGAGACCTATGATCTCCTATTCAATTGAGGATGGCAGATCAACAAAATATTATCCCCATGGGAAGATTACAGAGAGTGACAGTCGATATTGAAGGCGCGAGCACATCGACAGATTTCGAAGTAATAGAGATTGTTGATGACATCAATCCCTACCCTATGCTCCTAGGGATCAATTGGGCTATCGACATGAACAGGGTGATCAATTTGAAGAAGTGGACGATGTTATTTGAAAGAAAAATCACTCCACGTAGTAGTACCATTAGAGCCTGCAGAAGGACCGCGTTATACTGAACTAGTCTGCAATTAAGAAAGTGATGATGATTTGGAAAAAAATTATAAGATAATGACATGAGATCAAGATTGGTTGAATCTGACAATAGATGGATGAATTGCATGGGATTACAAAAGCTCTTGCACCTCAGATTCAAATGAGGAATTGGAACACTGGCATAATCGATTGCATGAAGTGTCTACACTACATTGTAACATGTTGACCAAATCGTTGAGTTGCGTATTGTTGGAGGTAATAAGTCTACCTTACTATGATGGTTTAACTGATGTTGATAAATTTCTGGATGTGTTTGAAAGGGAAGTGCCAGGGAAGCATCGCTTCCAAGCCTTGGACTTGGCACTATGCACTAAACCTGTAAGATGGTGGGGTACGCATAAAGGCAATTTCGATGGATGGCACAAATATAGAAGACTAATGAGGGTGTGGTTTGGTCGCTCAAAGGTGTGAGTGACAGATAAATATGATGGGAGGAGTGATCCATGTGATCACTTAGCCAAATGGACTAATTCTTATGGAGCAGAACCACAACCAGAGTTGGTGCATTTGTTATGTCACACCTTGGATGTAATACCTATGAATTGGTACTTGGAGATAGAACTCTGCCATGCCATGGACGAATGGGATATTTTGAAATAGGGATTCCTAATGAAATTCATCTTTCAATACAGATTTGAGTGCATTGGTGAAGTTCTGCAGGAGGTCAAAGCAGTAATATTCAAAATCCCGCAAGATCCCATGGAAATGATTCAACCAGGTTGGACCACCCAGCTACACCATGCACTGGAGTGCTACAATGTGACTACTAAAGAAGAATAGGAGGATGAGAAGAACATTACTATCCTAGAAACATAAGGTCATTGCAAAGTGGAGGGGCCACAGATAGAGAATCCTGATATCACCGCGTCACTAAAAATGAGACAAGTGTACATTGGGACTGAGGCAGAGCCAACGTTTGCAAAGATAGGGGACTACTAGGATGATGCTACATTGGATAAGGTCACTGAATTGCTCCACGAATACCAAGACTTGTTCCCTACAAAATTTTCAGACTTGAAGGGATAATAGGTGATTAACGAGTAATGAGGATAACATTGAAACTAGATACAAAGCCTGTGAAACAAAGGCCATATTGCTTCAATCCTGAGTACAAAGAAAGGGTCCTCTTAGAGTTGGACAAAATGCTCGCAACGGGAATCATTGAACCAGTGGAGGAATCCGATTGGGTAAGTCCAATGGTTGTTCAGGAAAAGAAGCAAAAGGATGAAATAAGGATATGCGTAGATCTCAGGAAGTTGAATGACACTTGCATTCATGATCCTTTTCCGACTTCATTCACCGATGAAGTGTTAGATAATGTAGGATGACAGGAAGCATATTCAATCACTGATGGGTTCTTAAGGTACCATCAGATCAAGATCACGCCGGAAGATAGGAGTAAGACAACCTTCATGGTTGAATAGGGATGCTTTCAGTATACTATAATGCCTTTTGGACTGAAGAACGTTCCAGGGATCTCTTCACGTGTAGTCATCGCGACATTCAAGGACTTCTTTCACAAGTTCTTAGAGGTATAATTTGATGATTAGATGGTGTTTGGGCTGGTAAAATGCCATGTAGCTAGTCTATGCTTGATGCTGGATACATGTAGGAGGTATCGCAGAGGTCGTCTAGGCTGAAGCCTACGCCAGCAGGAGAGGTTCCAAAGCCAAAGAAGGATAAATAGAAGAAGACATTTCCAGTGCGTGAGTCACCAAGGAAACATCAGAGGAAAGAAAAGACAACTACGTTGGAAAAGGGCAAAGTGGTCAACCTAGAGGGCGATAAGGGCGCAGAGGACATTGATATTTAAGGGATAGACCCTATTTCGAAGCTACCATAATACATCCCTCCATGCCATGGAAAGGTGAAGGTCCCAAAGGACCCAGATGAGGGAAATTTTCTTCTTAACACACTCTTGCTGCCAGAAAACATAATATTTGAAGGTCCGCACTTGGTATGAGTCCCACACATGAAGCTTGAAGATTGGGACTTGGGGGACACTAAGCAGTTCCGCCACTTGGCTAACAACAATTTCATGCAACGAGTATCCTACAAGGACTCTGGTGTCACCACATTGGAGCTAGTGAAGTGGATTCATGGGGTAGAAAAGGTAGGATTGTTGAATCTACTGTAGGTACTGCATTACCACCATGCTTGCATAAATTTGATTTTTATCAAATAGTTGTTGTGCCTAGTGCATGACGGCTGCCTGTGGTTGGAGGAGCTGATCCCTATAATGACATGCTGATCCATAGGATCACCTTACTACCACATTTAGGGCTAAATCCAGCCAAGGCATTTGGCAGAAAGACAGGCGAATGCGACCTCGCCGAGCGGATGAAGGAGAAGTTTAAGCTTGTTAAGAAGACGCACGCATATTCAATTTCAAGCATAACTGACCCCATGGTGAAGGTGGCAGCCAAGATATTGTCTGGAAAGGTAATGGGGAAGTGTTGTGCAGATGATGCACTGACACCAGTTGTTTCACTAGTGGCCCAGCGCGCGGAGGGTGTACAATTCAACTGGGCGTGCTACTTATGTAGTGAGCTCCTCACGAACTGCAGGGAGGCATAAGACGAGAGCAATACATTTAAATACTGATGGCTCTTACTTTCGATTGTGTCGGTCACATGGAAATTGTCGGAGGATAGCCAGTTTCCTCTGATTGCACTAGATTTTCTAGAAGCAGCGAAGTTTGCTTCGCTATGGGCCACAAAGGACACTGAACGGGTTCGGGAGTGCAAGGTGTTTTGGGTATTGATGGAAATGAGCATTAATATGGCCATCAACCAGAAGCCACGGCTATCACCAACCATTTTTGAGTAGTTATCTAGGTAAGTGGAGTTCAAAGCAGACTTCCACGATATTTCCATTCAGGCGTGAAAGGACCCAGAAAAGAAGTGGTATGATTTACCATACCTCGCGACAGATGATGCAATTGCAGTGGTCCTCGAGCGTTGGCCAGGATATTGGGACATAGCATCCAATTTTTTCGTTGACCATAGTAACTTAGTGGAAAAGCAGAAAAAGGAAGCGGATCGATTGAAAGTTCAGCAGTTGGTTGAAAAGCGAAAGAAGGAGACTGAGGTGAAGGCACGCGTAGAAGCGGAGCGCATTTCCAAGGAACAAGACGAAGAGTGTGACTCTGATAGAATTCAAAAATATCCTTCGCCACATACAAAGGAAGATGAGAAATTAGAACAGGGTGGTGGAGATCTAGAAAGCACTCCCTTCTGGGTGAAGCGAAACAATGAATAAGAAAAAGAAGGACCACGAAAGAAGACCAAGGCCACTAAGTCATCGCTAAACTCGATCACCTTGATAGAGGGTGACTTGGATGAAATTAGGGACAAAGTAAGGGATACAATAGTGGAACTATTGCAGTAGTTTGAGAAGCAGCAAAAGTAGGAACTCGGTACCATATAGACAGGTCTGCGCGAGCTGCAGATCCAAACAACCAAACTACAGGTAGGAGCAGGGCAGAGCAACACGACCTCAACTAGTTTAGCATTGGGGACAATGTTAGTGGCAGAATTGGTTCACTCTTTGGATCTTCGAGCAATCATGCTACGTGATGGAGCCTTGAGCATGGAGGCGGATGTTGATAAGGCTACAATCAGTGCTTTGAGGAATGTGGGACTAAACTTGGCCACTCTCCATATCGAATTCATTCACACCCTACAAGTAGGTGTGATCAAAGAACTTAAGGCCCGACAACAGCGTGCATTGTGCACAATCAGTGAGCAGAAAATAAACAATGAATAGATATTCATTGAGAATATAGTCATGCTAGAAGCCTAGAAGAAGGTGCAAGAGAAGAATGACCACACCACCGCGGTAGTAGCTGAAGCACGCAGAACCGTTCTGGCACTGCATGTCCCAGAAGAAGTGTCAGTAGAAGCCAAGATTCAAAAGTTGGCTGCAGGTGTTTTTGACACGAAGACCAAGATGGCCAATTTTTAGTTTGAGATAAACCTAAAAATTATAGAGGTGCAGTTGAGGACACAGCCTTCAACTCCACCAAAGGTCAAATAACACCATGAAGCTATTGTAAGGGATGGAGTCACTGCAGTAGATGTTGCTGTGGCAGAATGCACTACACTCTATGAGTAGTCCATGGAGATAATCACAAGACTACAGGAAGATACTAACCTATAGAGGTTGAACATAGAGGCCCTGGAACTGCAATAGTAGTATGACGAAGCAAAGGCGACAACACACACCATTATTGTAACATAGAGATTGGCAAAGATGCAGGAGGCAAAGCAACTGCAAGAACAAGTGGAAGGAGTGCAATGGAAAGAGGAAGTCCTCAAGGCCAGATTGGGGCCTTCGATGTACGAGGCCTATGTGATATCCACCACCATTGGGGAGAAGTTGGCCAGCCTATAGAGATCTTAACAAAATATCCAGGAATATAGCGCAGGACCAGCAATCGAGCAATTGGTGGAACATGTCAAGTAGGCGGCTACACAGTGCACAACTAAAGCTGCAGTGGTGCAAGTGGAGCTGGGAGGTCTTCACAGAAATATCTTCATGCCAGTAGAGTAACTCGAGGGCGAATCATGATATTTGTGTTGGGGGCCTGTTGGGACAGGGTCTCCTAAGGTTAATTTTGGGGCAAAAGCCCAAGTTTCGGGGTAGAAAGCCCAAGTTTTTGTGATGTAAGGTGTAAAGTCTCCAAAAGTTATGGTCAGGAAGCGCGTAGATGTAAAGTGTTGTAAAAATCCTTTTACCCTTTGTTTAAGTAAGTTGTGTTGCCTTTAGTAGACCTACCCATGGTTTGCGTTCCATGGGATTGTATAAAAAGGGAAGTCTTAGAGACTCTAAGGCAGTTAATAGAAGTTTTGAAGATGAATGTAATCAGTCAATAGGAGCTAAGAGCAAAGAGTCTTAGAGTAGAAGAGAGGTTCTATAACTGTGTGTGCAAAGGCCTATAATAGAGTCCGCAGCTAAGTGCGCAGACCCCTACAGCTGAGTGGGTAGGGTAGTTTTGAGTCTGTAAGAAAATTTGAAGTATCAATAAAGAGACTGTTCTAGAAATATCTGTGTTTTACCCATTTACTTTTGTTATGAATGAATGCATTTATGTCATGAAAAATAATGGGTTTATGATTTAATTTTGTATTGATGCGCGAATCTATACATTTTACATTGTTATATGAATGCAAGTAATAATATATGTTTATGCGAATAATATCTTAATGCATGCTAAATATATCAGACACTTAAGTTGATACGAGTAATAACAGACTTAGGAGTGATTACAGAGGCGCGTAAGAGGTTGATTCGCCTGTTTAGGCTCTGCAAAAGATAGTAGAAGACCTTTACGAAGGTCTAGAGGCTGGTAAGAGGAAGTTATATCGATAAGCCTCGAGGGCTTATCGATTTGCACGAAGGCAGATAAAGGGGTACAAAAATGACATCATAACCATCTCTGGGTGCGGAAACGTGGTTCCAGCATCCCCCCATATTGTTTTGGGTGAGACTTCAGTTTGCACTAAGTGGATTGATGCCGAAAGGGCCAGTACTATAGGGATTTTCTTGGCTAACTTAATGTTGAACCTGTGTTATGACCCCCTAAGCCAACCCCAGGTCCCTATGTTAGTCTCCTATATTTTCTCTTCTACCTGATTGATATCTCCATCAGTGAGGACAAGCAACACTTATCCCTGACTCTTGTCTGCCTTTCGCTTCTTTCTTGGTCATACTTTCACCACAAAGGGTGAACCTTCTGATACCTCCACATTGCTAAGGTGTTCTTCATGTTCTTGTTCTCCCCCTATTTCTTATATTTCTTCATCAACATTATTCTTACGTGTACCCACACCCTACGAGGTACCTTTCTCTACTCGATCTCCTTCAAATGCTCCAACTGGTGGATTCATCTGTTCCTCTGCCCAATCCTCCACTACTGTAAGGAGATCATCTTACGTTACCAGGTATGGAAATGGATTGCATTTCTCTGTTGGGTCTTTCATCGCTTTCACATATGCTCTGTGAAAGTCTCCCTTAAACTCCGCTATATGAAAATATTGTTTGTATAGGCTCAGTGAATGTATGAGAAACTGATTCATCACCATATGAAAATCCATCGCCATGACTACAAAGAACATTTTGTTCTTTGTTGCATGCATCTCATAAACCATAGTGAAGCATACCTTGTTGCTTCACATACATCCACCTCAATATTCGAAAATTGAGAATCTTCCAGCTCCTTCCATGCAATAGGTGCAATAAGAATTAGCTACCAGGCATAGTGTAAGGTCTTGCCTTCTTCCTGTGCTTCCCTGCAATCCATCAAAAAATCCTTGCATAGATAAGAAGCCCAGTTGAACTAGATCCCTACGCTGCACTACTCTGCTAATGACACTATTGTTGCAGGCACCTCATTGGCCCTGTACTTCGTCATAATCTTCCTCGCTAAGATATGTGTGGTGAAGTTCACACCCTGATCCTCGATGGAGTTTATCTCGTATCCACAAGATTTCTTTACTAACATGAACTTTTCTTTCACCATGTGGGCCATCTCCTTATTTTTTTTTACCCACAAATTCATATCGATGGTCCTTTCCTTGATATGGCAACACTGTTATTTTTCTGATGAGCATCTCATTAACCAGGATCCTCGTCCCTAACTAAATGCAATCATCATGCACCAGTGCGAGGAGCTATTGCACATAGATTGTACTGAATGGGCTTCAACCAAAGTTTGGCACATTCAACATGTTCAAAAGTCCTTCTCTTTGCACTCCCGCAACACATTTCCATGGCTCCAATCTTGTAAGTATTCTCTCCAGGTAGTGGACTTTCTTCAGGTACTTACTAGGCTCAAATTGCAGGTATTTTCTTCTGTCATTGAAATACTAGTGTTCCATTTTGAGTTGGGGAATCTTCCCCATCACTTTTCCTTCAAAAGGAACCTCTTTTGGAAATAACAACATATGAGTAGTAAATTTCTCTTCTTTTGGCTCCTTAACTGGCTTTGTGCCCAGTTTTCTTGGTGGCATGTATGTCGAGAGTAGAGAAGAAGCATCTGCATCCTTTGTCTCCTTCGTGTGAAACTCAATTTCTTCCTCATTGTCATTGACATTCTGAGCTCCCTCCTACTAAAAATCAGCTTCTTCCTCACTATCATGGACATGCTGAGCTCCCTCCTATTGTACCGGTTTCTTTCCTTTCTGCATGGACTTTTTTCCCTTATCCTTCATGTTCTTCTTCCACAGTTCCTTCTGCGTCTTCTTCCATGGTGAATTTCTCAATTATGTAGCAGATACCTTAGTTGATCTCTTCTCGTTCATCTTCTATGGCTGCGACTGTAGATGTGCCTGTGACACCTTTCTTGGCGACCTTAAGTGTGTCGAGGAAATAGGTAAATTTTCTCCTGTGGTTTTTACTGCTTGTGACTCCATGATACCATCTAGCCCTTTCTTCTTAAATATTCTGACCAACTCTTGCCAGCGCCTCTCAGACATGCAATAGCTCTTCTTGACTTAGGCGCAATTTCTAATCGATCTTAAGCAACAAAGTGTCAAATATAGTACGAGATGTGGTTTCTATAAAAAAATTGAATTCCCAAACCCATGATTGGCTCTATATTTGGTTCATTAATGTAGTTATGGTCTAGATACATCTAGTTTGCTTCATAAATATTTTTCTCCCACACCCTTCAACAGTAATTTCTTTTTAACGGTGCCCTTTTTCCTTCCAACGATCATATTTCCAACTAACTTCATCTAAATTACCCTTTGGCACAGTCACCTCTTCTTCATCACAACTTCTTCGGACTTCGTGATACTCTTGAGTATCGTGCAACAATATTCGTTCAACGAAGTCCCTTCCTGCAGAGTAGTTTATAGTCTCGTGACCACTTTCAACTATAGGTGGCACTAAGACTATCTTTACTTCATTTTTTAGTGCAAAGCTCTAGGGACATAGTCATCCCTGTATATATTCAATCTACTACCATTCACTCATCTTGGAATCATATGACCATCCACCTTTGTGAGCTAAAAAAATACCACCATCTGAAATGTTCTTGACGATATATGGCCCCAACCAATGCATTTTAAATTTTCCTAGGAAGTTCATGAAATTACTGTCATATAATAATACAATATCCCCTTAGCGAAATATATTCTTCTTGATGTGCCTATCATGCTAGGCTTTCTCCCTTGCCTTCTCCACCTGCTGATGGAATCCTGGTATGAATATGTCTTCTTCTAAAGCTAGTATCTATGACATTCTCTCATTCATCGTGTCAGGGCCTGCCATATCTATGAAAGATACAATTCTTACACTTTTCACATTGTATTCCATTGGCATAACTACTTCTTGTCCATATACCAACCTAAAAGGTGTCTTTCCTATTAATTTCTTGCATTTCGTTCTATATGTCGACAACACCGCTGGAATCCTCAAGTCCCAATCATTTCTATTATGTTACACACCTTGATCAATGCATTCTCCATAATATTATTGAAATCTTCCACTATCCCATTTGCCCGAGGATGATAGGGAGTGCCCTTCTGATGGTAAACCTGAAATTCCTCAATTCGTGCTTCAATCGTCTTATTCAAAAAGTGTGTCTCCCGATCACTCATCAAGATCTTCGAACAACCAAATATGGACAATATGTATTCGAAGATCAACTTCACAGTGGTTTCTATTGTGAAATCTTTCACCATTTTTCCTCAACCCACCTTGTCAAATAATCAGTCATGGTAGTGATGTATCTTGTACCAGTCCTTTTCCCTGGCGGACAGATAGGTCCAACAAAGTAAATTGCCCATTTATCGAAAGCTTGCAAAGTGACCTCAGGTACTAGTGGAATTTCATCTCTTCCGGATGGATTTCTTATCCTTTGACATATATCACATGATTAACGAAAGTCTATTGCTTCTTTATGCATTGTATGCCACCATAACCTGGGTCTCAGAATATTCTGTGTAGTGGAATTTCTTGCATAATGCCCACCTATGACTCCCCCATGAGCTTCCATAGAATGTTCTATCTTTCATGTTCAGGGACGTATCTACGTAGTACTTCATTCTATCCCATTTTATACAAGTGTCCCATAATCAACGAGAAATCAGCTTCTCGAACCACCAATTCCATCTTTTTCTTTGTAGTGTACTTCACGGGTACAATTCCTGTGGAAAAAAACTGAATAATATTTGCTAAGTGATCATCTACGACTTTAATTTCAAATAGTTTTACATCGGGAAAGTTATCTTCAAGACTTTTAGGTTCTTATCATGTCTCTATCCTGGATAGATGATCTGACCCAGCATTCAATCTTCCCAGCTTCACTATAAATTAAAATTCATATTCTTCGAATAATAACAACCATCGACAAATCTTTCCTCCTAAGATACGCTTATTCACCAAGTACCTCAGTGTGGAATGATTTGTGAACATTTTAAAATGTCCTCCCAATAAGTAATGTCTGAGCTTCTGTAGTGCATACACCATAGCTAACCCCTCCCTTTTTGTCATGTTGTAATTCTTTTCTACCTTATATAGCTTCCTGCTTGCAAATGGAATAGGATAATCAATATCCCCTACTCCTAGCTACACTAGTACTACTCCCAAAGCTATACAATATGCATCAACATGCACGTGAAATTCTCCCTTCCAGTTTGGAAAAACTAGAATTGGCACAATTCCCATTTTTTCTTTCATCATGTCCAAACTCTTCTAGCATTCTTCAACCCACTACAAGGTCACATCCTTCTTCAGCAACTTCTCCATCAACCCAATTATTTGATCATATCCTTTTATAAACTTCCTATAGTAACCAGTGTGTCCCAACGTAGTACGCAGTTGTCTTACTATTTTTGGTGCTGGAAGGTTTATAATGACTGTGATCTTCATCAGTTTTACCATCAATCCTTTTTTACAAACAACATGTCCCAACAATATTCCAACTGGTGCACAAAATATGCACTTCTTCAGGTTCAACGATATCTGATGCTACCTACATGTATCCCCTCAAGCTCACCACATGCTTCTTTAATAGCCCAAATATTGTCCAATCGCTAAAGTAAACTTCCAAAAATTTGTGTATATATTTGTTGAAAACAACAATTACAACTGTAGAGAAAATAACAGGTGCATTATTGAACCCAAAAGGCATCAATATATACTAATAGGAGCCCCATTCTATGGAAAATGTTGTCTTATGTCTATATTCTGGTGCAATTATGATATGATGATACCCTGAGAAGCCTTCTGTAAAAGAGTAAGCCTCTTGTCCTCCTACGTTATCCAACACTTCATCTATAAATGGTGTATGCAAAGGGTCATGCAGGAATGCATCATTCAACTTCCTCAAGTCTATGTAGATTCTAATTTTCCCTTTTGCCTTCTTATCCTGAACTACCATGGGACTTACCCATTCAAACTCTTGGATAGGTTCAATTATCCCCGTGGCTAATATCTTGTCCAATTCTTCTTTTTCCTTTTCCTTATATTTTGGGTTTAGTCTATAAGGCCTCTTCTTAATAGGATCTACATAAGGCTTTAGAGGAATTCTCATAACTCTCAAACCCCCTAGGATGCCTTTCAAATCTAAAAATTTAGAGGGAAACAACTCCTGGTATTCATGCAACCAATCTATTATCTTGATGACAGTGTCCTCATCCCAGTAATATCCTATGGTCACATACTTCGATTCAGTTTTTGACCCTATATTCACCTTCCTCATCTTCAATGGCTTCATTATATCATGCATCTCTATATCAGATCCATTTACTTCGTGATGTTCTTCTAACTATTTGAAGTCAATGTTGTGAGGATCTTCGTCCTCTTCTGTAGTGAGATTATAGCATTCTATCACATTCCAGATCTGCATAGCCCAACCAGTTTGTGAGATAACTAGAACTTCACTTTCAAAAATATTCTTCTTAACTATATTCATAGCTGCATCTATATGTGGACAATCATCTTAAAATCTGAATGTGATCACAAATCCACCCACAATTTCTACCCAACTAGCAGTGCCATGTCAAAGTTTAGTTTCCAAATACCAGTTATGAGGGATTGTTTCCAGAGTATGGATGAACCCATGCACCCATTCTTCTCCTGGAATTTCTCTACATGCTACCATACAGAGTTGTATGTGGTCCCTAGGATCATTCTAGCCATCATACTTGTCTGCGAGCTATGTTCATACTTGTATAAACCTTGCCCACATCAACCTTCTACATTTATGCCAATCTCCTATATTCTTTTTATGCGTACCCCAACATCTAGCAGGTGTAGCCCTTAGCGCTTGATCCAAAGCTAACAGTCTCTGACATTCTTGTACCTATCTTTCATAATATTTAAATAAAGTATTCAAATCACCCAAACCATCATATCAAGGTAATTCACGTACCTTAGCTATCATGCAATGCACTACTTTAGTGATCCTTTCACATTGCCTTGTAGACACTTCATGCAATCTATTCTGCCAGTTCTCCAATCCCACTTCTCAATATGATCTAAAGGAACTATCTTTCTCCCAAGTCAACCTTTCATCTACAATGGGATTGATCCATTCCATTCCTTTGTTGTGATCTGATAGATATTAACAACGTCATCCATGCTATATTCCTCTTTGACAGGTTTTGTATACGACACCCCTCCTAGTGGATCCAATGGAACAATAACCCTCATATTATTTCTTTCGAATATCATTTTCCTTTTATTTAGATTAATTATAGCCATGTTGGAAAACATCCATTGCAATCCAAGCAACACAGCATAAGGATTACTCTAATCTACTATCTCAATCACTTTGAAGTCAGTGGTAGTGCGCACTCCGTCAATGTCCACTGTGACATTAGACAACCTTCCTAAGGGTAATAATTTATGTTAATTTTCCATATTTAGCTAAATAGTAGACCAATGTTGCTTCGGCTTACCAATCGATTCCCAAGTCTACCTTGGTAAGACATTGGAATCAGATCCTAGATATAATATAACCTGATCCATGTCATACTCTCCATTTTGGCCTATAAGCCTCATTTCTTTCCCTGTTCTCTTCTTGTGTCTACAGAGATTATTCACTGTGTACATCTCTCTCTGTGGTATCTCCTTAGAATTAGATGAGTCTATCAATTCTTGTAATCCATCCATAACCTTATGATTCCTCAATAGCCTCCTGCTAGTTTGTATAAAAGACTTCAACACATTCAGATTCACCTCCTATGTCGTAACTAATACTATTTCATGGTTATCCTTCTGATTTGGCTGCACGGTAGAGGTTGCGGCCCCATCATCCATAAATCTTCACCTTGCCTCGATGAGCACTTTATTTTCCTTCAAGATATCAAATGCAGGAGCCTTTTCGATAGTTTTCCTTATCCATGTAGCTTCAAATACCCTTTTTCCAAAGGCCTTATCATTCCCAATCATGGTTCTACTTCTTGTTACAATGTCAATGCGTAGTTGATCTTATCTTGGTTCAACAGTCATCATTTTGACATTTTATGGAGGCTTCTGGATTCTTTTCTTGCACATCTTCACAATGAGGACGAGACATTCTCTTATGACATGGTCAAAACCCTCATAGTAATTGCAAGTTGTTGTCGGGTTCTGACAGTCTCTCGCAAAGTGTCCTAACTGTCTACAATTATAGCATATAATCTAACCTTTTCCTCAACCAACTCCTTGTACTCATCCTCATCCTCACCCTTGAAATCCTCTTCGTCCAGTGTTATACAGGAAAATTTCCTCCTCATCAACTCAGAGGAGAAAGAAATGCTGGTTAAAGACATGACCTAATTCACAGGCCTATTTGCCAAGGTAACACTGCCAAGAACTAGTAAGAAGAGTTTGCATGCTCCCTATGCATGAGCTAGGGGCATTAGTCCCTAGGGAAACTCACTGTTTATCCCAAGGGACAACTTTACCCAAGTTTTGTGAGATTCTCGAGGTCAAAGAGTAGGTTAACTGACTGACATTCCACTTTTCACTCAAATGTCAGCCCGAAAAGCAAGAAACATCTACCTTAGACCTATCTAAGGATATTGTTATTCCTAACAGAGTCTAATGTGAGGGGAAAGAGGAATAAAGCAATGAAAAATCCTAGCTTTTGCCTAAGGGGACTCATAAGAGATTTGGAAAGGATAAGGCTCTCAGCATCTATATATTGGAGGCTTAGGCATTTTGAAAGAGGTTGAAGGATTGTCAACTAATTGTCGAAACTTTGTATGAGATATAGTTTTTTTTCTACCAAGAGTTTAAGAAGAGAGAGAGAGAAAGGAGCGAGAGGATTAAGGGAAAATTGATTCACCAGATGGTCGTAATTATTATTTCTTATCTAATAATATAGACCTGTTGTTGTGTTGTCTACTCGATGGTACGAATGTTGTCTTTATTTACATGTCGATTTAGTACCATAGATTATGAGTAGCTTAGCTGCATGTTGTTTTCATATATTTATGTATTAATGTTTCGATTATCAGGGTTCATATGTTTTAGTATTACTCTTTGTCTTATTTATATGCAGGTGTCGATCTAGGACCTAGCAAAGGGGTCTTCCGCTCTGCTACATTGGGCTCTCCAACAAAACTGCATCAATATCTGAGGTCAATATAAACAATTTTCCTTGGATCAGGGGAAGATCCTTGAGGGTATTCCATTCCCAGCCACCTGTGCATTAATCTCTATATCAGAATTGGCGACTCTAGTGGGGTCTATACTTAGTTCCCGATTTTCTCCTTCCAAGTTCTGGATCTCTCTTTCTTTCTAGGCCGTCCTATTCTTCTTGGTTCTCTTTCTGACCACTCAGGACTACTCATAAGCTTTTGTGTTGTACTCAACCTTTGATTTCACCCTGAATGACTATTTTTATAGCTTCTACCCCCCTAGCGTGCCCCAATAATGCAAACAAGTGACTTATAATGCTCTGATGGCTTGAAAATAGAGTGTTAGTCCTGCCATTAATTCCCTATAGGCTCTCCTAAAGTGTGTTAGCTATCCAATATCTTGATCAACATCCTGTTTTGTGAATTCCTCAGTTGGGGAAGCTACCTATAGTTTGTTTAAGGATCTGCAGTTGTACACTATGTTTGATTGCCTGCTTCCTGAGAATTTTTTGTTTTTAGGAAAATAGTTTGATTGCTTATGTTTTTCAAGAAAATAAAATAAAAATTTCAAGTTTTTTATGTTTTATTTGGTTAGATACTGCATCTGTATATTGGGTTAGTTGTTAGAGAAAATTGCATGTATGCAAGTTGTGCTTGTGTTTACTACATTAGATGAATTGTGTTGATTGATGCATAAATGATTCTCTCCTTGTAGAAATAATTCATTCATCGAATTGAAATTAAAAAGCATTTTCTGCATGGTTTGTGTCAAAGTCTCATAAAACTCCATATGTCAACATGCCTTTTGAAGACATTAATAAAGTACTTCTAAAATCTATTTCATAATAAAATCAATCAAAAACTCTTTTTTGAATATACACACATATTAGTCTAGGCTAGGATCTTGGGCTAGGAAGTTATGAGTTAATTACCCAATATCATAAAGCTAAGACTAGTGTCGCTAAAGAGGGTAAAATCTTCTTGCACTCATACTATCTGGGACCGCTCCAGTCAAAGAGGAGTTAAATGTAAGACTGTTACACTAAAATTTGTCACCATGACTATTTGCAGTTAGTATGGCTCCATCAACTGTCATACTATCCTCCTTGGCAAGTCTCATACCTCTGCTCTTCATGTCAAACTCCAAGAAAGAGAGAAAGTCTTTAAAAATCTATATATCTTTGGGTACGCAATTTCTCTTAGCCTTACCTGCGTGTACGCACCCCAAGTTCACAATACCTGTGTACTTATACGCTGTCTGTAAAGGGGAGAGTGCGTACTCCTGTAAAGGTCAAAAGGCGCAAGTTTCACTCCAAAAAAGTTACTTGTGGTCATTTCTAGAGCATTCTAGAAGCTTGTTTGACGTGTATTGAGTGCCTCCAGATGGTTCATGTATCCCTATGAAAGAGGAACTTATCCCATCAAGAGGGGAGCTATCCCATCCAAAGAGGGGCTTATCCCATTGATGGTGGACCTGATTGACTTCCTCTAGAGCACTATAAATACAGGCATTAGGCCAGAGGAAGGGGAGGTTGAAAGCTGAACATTCCTAAGGGTAGATGCTGTTGGAATTAGGACTCCCTTGTAAAGCTTGAGAGGAGAGATTCCCATCCTTTCCTAGCCTTATTTGGAAGTGGGTGAGCTGATCAAAGTAAAGGAAAACTCTTGCTGGACCCTAGGAGGGACCTGCACAACACCAAGGCTCAGGTTGTAATGGTTTCTTTTGTTTCCACTTAATGCAAATAAACTCATTTTTCTCAACAGATTTTTATTCATGATTTGTTTCATATACTCCTTGGTCTGTATGATGGATATGTGTTATTTTATAAGTTTATCAGGTGCTATTTAATCTTTTGGCTTGTTAGTGAATGCAGGTTTCGAAGAGAAGGAGGAGCTCATCCAGATCGGCGAGGCTGGACTACTACAAAGCATTGGACTAAAGGTATGTTATAATCACTTGATTACTTGTGTTCTAAATGCATGTTTAGAGAAAGGTAGTGTTTATTTGTCTTGTTTGTCTCTAGAAAGCCTTAGCTTCTAGGGAGGTCGGTTTTGTCCGCAAAATCGACTCTTTCCACATGACAAAGACAACATTAGAATGTGAGAGAAGGTATCTCACCTTTGATATCATATCCATTGGATATTCTATGTATCAAGGATCCCTTTGGGGATATCAGAGTTGAGTCGGGGAATCAGGTATCCTACTCACACAACGTACTATCTACAACCATGTCCTCCCCGATAGTGTTTGTGATTTGAGGTAACTATAGTGGCATGAATTTTTTAGGGACAAACATAAGGTGACTAGGCTAGGATTCCCTAGTACCTAAACAGACGAACCTACTATGTCTTCGGTTTTTGGGACGATGCTCATCTTCACGAGAGTACTTGGCCCCTTCATATGAGGTTCAGATAAAGCTCAAGAGTAATTGTAACTGTACATTTTGTCAACTCTCTCTTTTATCCATTTTGATACTGGATTTCATCTCCACCAAATGGTGGTTAACAGACAAAGTCATATCCCCTCACTACTTACTGATTGAATTTTAGAGTATTTTTTATTTTTTTAGGTGTTGGTTCGTTATCACTGAGACTATAATCAATATCACTATAATTTTTTTGATAAATTATATCAGTCACCATGGCTACATATGGCCCTCGTTGTCAATATCGGTGACATCAATGTCTTCCTCCCCTGACTAGGGAGGATCAACTGAGCCTCGATGATCTGGATTTCCCCTCTTCAGGTAATCAATCTCGAGTATCTAACACCAAATCAAACAATACATCCCAAGACACTATACTACCAGAGGAATTTTTCACTAAAGGATTTGTACCTCCTTATAATCCTCCCCTCACTGATCCTTTGGGACCAATATTGATTCAGGTAGCACCTGTACCAACCATGTGTTTAATTGTACCTACATCCACCATTCCCTCGATGACTAATGGCTCGTCGATCTTTGTGGACAACATTGGTCCACCCCGCTAGTTAGTAACACACAACTGATTGGTTACCCCACTATCTAAACTATGCCAAGTCCAAGAAGCTTAGTTACACCTACTATGAGTGGAACCCAGTACCTGATGGTTTCTACCCCTTTTGTGTCTACTCCTGGACCTTTGGCTATCGCTCCAAACAAAATTGTTAGCACAGGTCCCTTTAGTAATCCCTTTGGTTTGAATCCTTTGTTAAGTTCAAACCCCCAGGCTCAAATGCCAAGGGGCAATGTCCCCAACATGTACATACTAGTAGGGGCCATTACTATACACCCTGCACCTATAGGACAAGCTGGACCATCATTAATTGACATAAATCCTCCAATTGAACACTACCCGAGTGTCATTCATCTGCATATGCCCAAATACATGGCTGGCAATATCCCTCAACCCGATCCCACTCAATCCATTTGAGCACCCTCTCCTCAACCTCAATTCAGTCAATGGAGCAATTTTTATCGTACGGACAATTAAGCTTATATCCCCCAGCCTAACATCCCATATGGAAAACCACCCTATATGATAGCTCCACCACCCCAAGGAAACTATTATCCAACAAAACCTATGTATTCTATTGGAAACAATATGATGGGTGAACCCCAGGGTCATTCAAGTCATTTGTCATCACCCTAGTCAGACTCGAGGGCACCAAATAATTTTCCCTTTTTGGCAACACTCAACATCCCCGATCTATACAAACTAACCAATGACCCCATCTACCACAACTTACATTGGCCCCAATCTTGCATAAAATACATCCCAACATTCCGAAGTTTGAAGGAAAACAAGGGGATGATAAGGGTACACATGTCAACACCTATCATCTATCATGCGTATCAAAGTCCATGGTGGATGATAGTATCCAGCTCTAAATCTTCCCCCACACCCTTACTGGCAATGCCGCTAAGTGGTACATTGAGTTACCACGTGCGTCAGTTAATACCTTTGGTACCTTTGTGATGGAATTTTTAAAGCACTTTCAGTTAAGCATCCGCTACGAAACCAAGATGGAACTTCTTACCACCTTGCGCCAAGATGCCTCCACCCACATCTCCGATCACATTCATGAATGGAGAAGTCGGTGGAGGCTAGTCAATGTAAATCTCTTCTTCCCCAAATTTCCAACGACGTTGCTTTAGGTGGTGTGCTCACTGAAGACGATTCCATTCGTCATGCCCAACACTTAGATTTGATTTATTCACAGTCTGGCACATTATACGACGTAATCCCCAATGCCCCAAGAACTTTGAATGCTCCCGCTACTCATCAACCCCACACGCATGCTAATGGTAGCATTGGCGCTACCTCTGGGGCTGATGTAAAACAACTTAGCGAGCACATTTTCCAGTTGTCTATTGATTCCGCTACTTCTACCCAATTGACTCCTCTTCCTACCACTGCGGTAAACTCTATGTATTCTATGCAAAAACCCAGCAGAAAGAACAATAAGAATAATAAAAAGACCTCTCCTTCTAAAGAGAAGTTTTCCAATCAATCCAACCCCAAGACGAAAGTTTTTGCCCAACCTAAGAGTAGAAAGGACAAAGTTGTCAAGTTCCCTTGCAAAATATGTGTGGAATACCATGTATTAGGTAGCATCTACCAAAGAATGTGAAAATTAATCTGGAGAGGGCATCGTTGTAGTAGTAGAGTCCATGAAAATAATTATAACATAAATGGAAAGTCCTTTCCTCCATTATTAAGACAAATAAAATGCTACAATTGTGGAAATCTTGGGCACAAGAGAGAAAGTTGCAGATATGAGAAGAAAAAACATGCTTCTCAACATATGCACGAAAATGTAGCAGCTCAGCATTTGAAGACAAGAATAAATAGTGGAATCGAGGAATATGATTTCATCTTTAGTTATCTATGTCAAAAGAGCAAGCTAAAAAGAGGAGGAAGAAATCAAATGAAAACCAAGAAGAATTATCCTCTTACTCTTGTGGTGGACCCCTTTGTGAGGTAGAAAGGCAACAAGAAGATTTTGGTGAAGAAAGAGGAGGTGAAGGAGAAGTGCCCTCTAGCCATGCATAGCCAATAACAAGCTCAAACATGGGAAAATAAGAATCTTGAGGATAATTCTCCTATTAGGACTCATCCATTAAATGTTTGGAAGAAGAAGGAAGATGAACTGCTCAGAGGGAGTAGATCCTTTGTTTCTCCTTAGTGTTAGAAGAGAATGGACTTGAGAGAGGACAAATAAGTCACTTGCAGGAAGTTAGAGGGAATAGATAGAGAGGTGCATTTGATTGTTGAGGTTATGGTTGAGTCCCCTTACTTATTATAGGAAAGGATGTATTTATCTTCAAGTATATCAACATTGTGAGAAATAGGAAAGAGCATCCACGTAAGTTTCAGGGGAAGTACACAACAACATTTTATGTTGTGAAAAAAATATGATCTACAATAGAAGTGTGGAATGACAAAAGTTCCACAACAAAGTCAAGTGCACATGATCTGTCGTCACGCAAATGCAAGGGAGAATAAGTAGGAGATCAAAGAGCATTGGCTCAGGGGGAGCTACTTTATTAAGCTGTAGTAGGTAGTAATTACCAGCCTAAGGAAGAAATATTTCTCAGGAAATGAAATTTGGTATTATTTAAGCAGTAGTACCTATTGTAGAAGTATGATCTCAAGGGGATAAGTGAGTACAGTCTCATCAGTAGCAACATTAGTAGAGAGAAAGCTCAATATATCACTAATTGGTGGTAATTACAACAACAACAATGCCATGAGAAATTTTTACTAGTGTCGATTTCTTTTAATTGGTACAGAAGCTGCATTGGCAGAGAGAGTATTCAGTCGGCAACTGTAAGGTGTTAAAAACTGGAAGAATTCAAAGAAGAGGAAGTATATGTTAAGGGGGAGCATATCACATATGTCTAGGTTATAGAGTAGCATTAGCTATCATTCCTTGAATAAGATTCTGCAGAGTAGATGAACAATAGCAACAAGACCCTAGTCATTGACATTCAATGATTGCATGGGGGAGAAGAAGGAGCTTGTAGCCCTTTTCCATTGATGTGAAAGGGGGAGAGAAGGTTATTGGGGAACAAATTTTGATGGTTAAGGAAGAGAAAATAAATCCATTGGTGGCTCATGCAATTAGATGTGTGGAAGTAGCATTAGGAGTGGCCATCAATGTGGAGAAGTGAAGAGGTCCTGCCATCAATTCCAAAGGTGGAGATTGGTGGATAGTTTGCATTATCTGTCTGGCTAGTGGTAGTAAGTGTGTTTGCCTTGATGTCAACAATCATGCTGGGAGATCAAGTTGGGTAGTTGGATGTTCCTGACAGTTAGCAAGTGTGTTTGCATTGATGTTAATCAGATTAGCATGGATGTATGTCCTAGCATGGATTTAGGCAAGAAAGCATTGATGCCTACTAAGCTAGATGTGAGAGCAGCAGATGTTATTGTTGATGTGCTTGATGTGCCAATATCAAGGGGATTCCTATGGTTGTTGTAGTCCCTTGTATAGAATGACCATAGTAGCAGGCTTATTAGAGAAGCCATAAAATGATGACTATCATGATTAGAAGTCCTATGGTTGTTTCAGTCTCTTGTAGAGAATCACCATAGTAGTAGGCTTATTATAGAAGCCATAAAATGATGACTATGATGGTTGGGAGTCCTATGGTTGTTAAAGTATCTTGTAGAGAATCAATACAATAGTAGGATTATTGGAGAAGTCATAAAATGATGGATATGATGGTTGGGAGTCCTAGAATTTGGAGGAGATTCTTCTTGAAGATATCAGCTCAAATGCTCTTTTTATTAGCACAATTGGTTAGTTTGGGGAAAGAGATTTCCAACGGTATGTGGAAGTCCACGAATGGATAACGAGATCAAAATTTGTTGATAGATGGAGTAAGGACCTTGGAGTGCATAGGAGCAAGGTGAATTTTGGAGCCATGGAAGCAAGCCAAAATTTCACAACCTCGTAACTTCGGAGGGTTGGGGTCTCTAAGTGTCGAAGTCTTGGGAGTTCAGAAGGTTGGAATATCGGAGGTCTGAGACTTTCTATAATTGATTTTTAAGAAAGTCTTGATCCGATAACAGGGAGTCGATCCTCAAAAATTTATGACCTTGGAAAGAAGAAAAATACTAGAGTAGGGTTGAATATCGAAGTAGGAAAATATCAAATCAAGTGAGGACCTCAGAATATCAAAAACTTGGAACTTCTAGATTTCATATCTTCTTGTCAGTTTAATTATTTTGAAGGTGTAGAGGGTTGTGGGGGAGTGGATATTAAAAAAGGAAATCATTTGAAAAACTATGGACCAAGGGACCCTTTCCCTCTCCTCAAACAAGAGACATGGTAGCAGGTGATTGGCCCTCAGGAGCTATCAATGGTAGATGACATTAGCATGATGTGACTATACGGAGGACACGTGGCAATCAAATTTAGCACTATTGAGTGGCCTGATAGGGCAAATCTAGGTGACATGTGTCACCACTATTGAGATGCCACATGGAGTTGAGGATAAGAGCATGACATCATCTTGGAGGTCAGAATATCGGAGGTCGAACTTTCGTAACTCCTCTATAATTGAGTTTTGAAAAAATTTCCAATACTAGAGGGCTCCGATGTTATTGGAATTTTTTCGTGGGGACCCAAAGAAACAAGGGTGTAGAGAAGGATTAACACCTAAGTGTTATGGAGCATACCATAGGTTGGAAATTTCATAACTCATCTATAAATGAATTTTGTGAAACGTTTAGACCCCTTAAAGCTATGATGTATTTGATAGTTGGTCATGAAATCCCAAAGAACCAAAGGTTAATGGAGATAACACAAGGAGATAGGCCCCTGAAAATATCTTGAAGGGCTTAGCACCTAAGTGCTATACTGTTAGTCACAACACCTGGTCCTATGGTGAAAATGTGATAATGGGCGAAGCAAAAGAGGATAAAGGTCAATCATAATTTCATGATTTCATAACTTCCTACCTTAATGGAGTTATGATAAGTAGGGCACCAAAATTCCAATACAAAGGTGTATGAAGTTTTCGGTCACAGCATTCAGTCCTATGGTGAAAAACAATAGGAGGCAAAGAAAAAGGGGCTATAGACCAAGATCGTAATCTTGTAAGATCATAACATCCATGTTAATAAAGTTTTGAAATATCGAGCTTCGACATTTCCGCACAAAGGTGTATGGTAGGTAAATGAGCTGGCAGTTGCAAGTAAATATGCATAGTATATTTGGTCAGTGGAGTCAATGGTGACTAACATAGGTAGGAGACAAAGACAGAGACAACTTGGTCAAAGGAGAAAGGACCACAATTGTGCGGGATGATTTAAATGGAGTCGACTGTGAGCTAAGACATGCCATCCCTGATCTTGTGTATGCCATCCCTGATCTTGTGTGTACACTTCATTGAACTAAATGAAGCTCAGAGCCTCTAAGACAGGAGACTTGTTCATAGAGAGGACAAGAGCTTTGTTGGAGTGTGGAGGACTGACTTAGGATTTATGTCTCGGTATGGGAACACTCAGGTGCCCATTCTCATGTTTAATGCAGTGGTAAAGTTCAAGAAAGAGACAAAACAACACGATGGAGAAGCCATGCAAGAGTACACTTGGGCAGTGTGAATGGTAGAGTGATGGCTGGAAAAAATAGAATTAATCACAGTAGGGAGAGAAACAAAACTTAGGATTGCAGCTGAGAAATGGGGGGAAAGCAACATTTTTTCTAGTGAGATGAGTGGAGAGCTTTGTGTGACTGTGTGTGCTACTATGTGAGAGCTCAAGATAGTTTTTGATACTGTGAAAGAGGTCAAAAGTGCCATAGCAGAAGAAGGGGATGAGTGATGAATGTATGTTGTGTGACAGGCCTAGAGAGAATGTGGAACAGAAGGGGCCGAGTGTTGATTGTGTGTTATTGAGAGAAGAGGGTCAAGAGTAGAAGTATGATGTAGCAGTGTGGATAGAGAGCTATGTGGGATGTGTATTAGTGAATATTTTTTAGTAGAAAAATGTGTTGTTGTAGAGTGTTCAAAGGATAGAATGTTGCATGGTCAAGGAGTAGAGAAGAGAAAAGAGTTGAAAATAGGTAGAGAGGTTGAGAATTACAGTGAGCAGTAAGTTTTCTTTCGAATGTGGGTTAGAGCGTGCGGAGATGAATTTTGTGCTTCCATCTCTAGTGGTGAATTAGAAGGCTTGGGGGTTGGTGCCTCCTACAAGTTGGTGCTTGCATAAATCCAAGGAGTTGCAATTTGGTTCTTGCAACAAATCCATGAATTTGGTGCTTCAGATGGTGCTCTTGGTAGGATGATCAGGTGTTTGCAAAGGAGGGAGTTACTGGTTCTTGCTAGTGGGTGATAGAAAATAATAAAAGGGGGTTGGTGCTTCCTGTGAGTGGTGTCTCACAAACAGATTGATGTAATAAAGTAGATGCTCTCATTTTTACATCAATATCAATAACAAGCTTAGGTGGTTTTTTCCTGGAAGGGTTTCCACCTTAAACCTCTATGTCTCATGTGTTTACTTCTCATGATGTGTGTACTTGTATTAGTTGGCATGGATGTTGTTATGGTTTTTTAATGGTTGATATCATATAATGGATTCCAAATTTGAACAAGTAAAGATAAATTGGCATAAAGGTGAAAATTAGCCTTACTACTAATTCACCCCCCTCTTAGTATTAAATTTTTTTCTAACAATTGGTATCACAGCCAAGTTCCTTCAGGAATAACCTAATCGCCAGAAGGTAGATCAAAGGCAAAGAATGGCTAATGAAGTTTGGCTAATGGCATAAGGAGTTCCATTTTTAAATGGATTAGACTATGAGCTTTGGAAGATAAAAATGGAAGCCTACTTGATGGTAGTCAATCAAGACATTTCGTTGTCTATAATATATGAAAAGAGGAATGAGTTCAATAAAGAAGCCAAGGAAATCATCATGAAAGGGTTGTCAAGAGGTGGTTGAAGAACCTTGCTACTCAAGCAATAAACTTGAATCTGTGAAGGATTCTAATAATGAGAAGAAGAGAAGGAAGAAAAATACAAAGACATATCAAAGAAAAGATGCTCAAAATATTGAAGATCTTCCTTACAATAAGGAGGTTGCTTCCCATCACTCTCAAGTTGATGATGATGAAGAATTAGATGAAATTGCATGTTTCTCAAGAGGTACCCTATTTCTTTGTGATAAATGTAAAGAAACAGGTCATTCACTATCTAGATGTTTATGTGAATCACTTGAAGGTAGATATAGTTATGCATCTAGTAGTAGTAACTAAGATAGACCTATTGGCCTGATGGGTCCTAACCCAGGTTCAAAGTTAGTTGCGAACCAACAAAACCCTCAATTTTTGGCCCTTCAGACAACAATCTATGTAGCGCAGGCTACAGTATCACCCAAAGTAGTATTGGGGGATGACAAAACCAGGTTTCTACATCCAGAGGTTAGTGTGATGGTTTCTTGCGGCTTCGACGGCTTAGTTCGGTCTTCATAAACCCTAATAAAATAGATAATTGAAGTAATTCATATAAACATAATCTATACCTTCGCTAAGGCCTTAAAACATTCATAACATCAATAAATTAAGTTTATCTACAAATTTCATGCATTCATTAACCATTCATTCATATAAATTCAGATACAAAGCAAAAATACAAAAATTGCAGAAGTAATTATAGATGTATAGATACATAAATCATGGCTCAAAACTGTCTTTATTAGATGTATTCTTTTAGTTACAAACTCTTCCTCCTTGCGCACTCAGCTGTAAGGGTCCATGCACTCAGCTTGCAGACTTACCAAGGTCTCTGCGCACTCAGTTACAGGAGCCTTCCCATTCGCCTAAGTACATGAAACATTCTTTCTTGCCTTCGCTCACCTTCTCATACAATGAGCTTCTAGTTATGAGTTACTTCCTAGACTTGCCATGACTCTTCTATATATAGCCTTCTCTTTTACATTACCATGGTTCGCAGACCATGGGTGGGTCTCAAAATCCCTATATTCTAACCACCTAAGGGACTAAATCTCCTTTATCTCTTATGACCTTCGCACACTGCTTCCTCGAAACACAGAAAATTTACAATTATACAAAATGTTAATGCCAAAATTTGACCCCAGGGGACCCTGTCCCAATAAAACCCACTTTGGTAGCAATAGCAGATGAGGGATCCTTTGAAGAAGAAGAGAATATATCGTGTGAAGAGAATAGGGCTATCACTGGAAGTGATGAAGATGGAGTACTCCTCAGACCTATGGAAGATTCCATGGATGCAGAGATGGTTTTAGATCTTTGTTGTGGCTCAGCTGGAACCTCTCATAGAGAAGAAAATGACCTAGATGAAAGGATATATTTTGGGAAGAATTTGTATCTGCTCTAAAAGAGATCAAGGAGCTATCATAAGAAAATATCAAGAAAAAGGAGAAGTTGCATGAGTATAAGCTTGAGAATGAGAAGTTGAGCAACAAAATAGTTGTTCTAAATGATGAACAAGAAGAGTCTAGTAGATTGAATGAGAGGATAACCATTTAGCTAGATGAAAGACAAGATCACTGTGAGAGATGACAAGCTGAATCAGTCTCCTTGAGAAATGATCTAGAAAAGAAATATAAAGAATTGTCTCAACATCATAACCTTTGGAAGAGAAAGAAAGTCTTGGATGAGAATTTTTCCAATCAAAGATCCCCTCTCATCAAGGCTGGTTTGGGTTTCAAAGAAAAACCAAGCTCCAAATAATTTTTCAAGGTTCCAACAACAATAGAGGAAAACAAGTTGTTGAACTTCAACAACAGAAAGGAAAGCAACAACATCAAGAGAAGAAAAGGAAACTACATAATGGTAAGAAACAACAATGAAGTGAGCAGTAGGAGAGAGCTAAGCGGTTTGAAGAAAGAGTGCAAGGAAGTAATGCAAATTACCATGGATGGGAAAAGAAGAATCAATAGAGGTCCTTTCCCCCTCAAGGAAAAATCCCTCATAGAAAAGGTAACTTTTGTCTGATCAAAAGCATTTTCATGGTTATTGCTTTTCTTGAAATAATTTTGAACGTAAAGTCATAGAATGTAGATGGCATGAAAGGAAAAAATACATATTTTTATACAGAAAATGACCTCCTGGAAGCTCATAGGAAAAGGACACTTCCATTGGAAGAAAACCCTAAGCTACATGCCCATTTTCTAGGATAAGCCCCCCAGAAACAGACAAAGAGCATTCAAATGCTTCCTATGACCTCGAAATGGGCATTAGTCCCTAGGTTAACACTCTCTTTTTCCTAAAGGGAAGTGTTACTAGTTTTTTGTGAGATTCCAGAGATCAAAGTGTTATTTCACTGACTAAAACTACAATTATCTCTCAAATGCCTTCTGAAAAAGCCAAAAACATCTGCCTTAGTCTTGTCTAAGGAAATTTCTAATCTTAACAAGAAAACATAAAATGAGAAAGAGAAATAAAGCAACACAACATATAGATTTTTCCTCAATGGAACTTATGAAGAAATTGGAAAGGATTGATCCTCTCCTCATCTATAAATTAGAGGCTAGGCCATTATAACAAGGATCAAAATTTGAGCATTGTTATGATTCCAAGAAGTTGATTGAGAGAGAGAGAGACATAGGAGCTAAGGGGCTAAGGGGAGACTTGATTCAAAAACCATGGTTGTAATCATTCTTCTCTCATTTGATAATATAGATCTCTTCTCTCATTTGATAATATAGATCTACTACTATTTTTTCTACTTAATGATGTTGACACCTTCTTTCTTTATATGATGGTTCAATGTCGAGATTGAATATTATCCTAGATTCATGCTAGCTTTATACACTGTTATATGTTGATGTTTTGAATTGTTAAGGTTTAATATGCTATGAAGGTTACTTCATGTCTTTTCTATGTGCAAGTCCTAATATAAGAGCTGATGAAGTATCTTTCTCTTGTCACACTGAAAACTCCAGAGGATATAAACCAAGGACTAAAAGGTGATCCCTCTCTTTTACCTTGTTGATTCCTAGATTAACCTGAGTATTTCCATGTATCTTTGAATAGTTGTAGGTCATCTCATTCTGTTTACCTTAGGTCTCGGGAGACCTGAGATGGTTTTCTGTCCATGATCACCTATGCATTAATCCCTACAATTGAATTGATGACTTCACTAGGGAACACTCTTAGTTTCCATCTTTGACCTCCTAGTTCTCGGATCTCCCTTTCTCTCCAAACCTCTCTTTTCTTCTTGATGTCAATTTTGATCACCCTGTACACCTCCTTACCTCTTCCACTACTCACAACTTTTGCTCAAACACTGATCAAACCCTTTTTGCACCCTAATCCTCTATAACAAACCCTCCTAATGTTGTATAGATTTCTATAATGATGCCTAGCTTCTTGGACATAGCATTAACCCTGCTACTAATGCTCTACTTGTCCTATGAGCTTAAAAGGGATATACACCTAGTCTTGTGGATTCTTGGGTTGATAGGTTTTCAATGGTCTGTACTTGGGAACTGAAACTGTGAGATGTTTTTGGTCGATTCCTTGCATGGCCATTTTTCTTTTGAAGAATAACTTAGCTGCATTTAATTTTCGAAAAAAGGAAAATAAAAAAACTTCTTCAGCTTTCTCTTTTAGCTAGATTTTTTCTGTTAGATTGAGTTAGTTGTAAGAGCATTGTATGTCTTCATTTCTTTGCATGTGTTTGTACTGAATTTGGATGTGTAATTTTTGAAATGATGTATAGATAATATCTCCTTGTAAGAACCATTTTTCATCATATGGGAATCTAAAAGCATTTTTCTTGCATGGTTTGAGTCAGAGTCTCACTGAACTCCATACTTCAACACCCTCTCTTGAGACATTAATCAAGTTCACATAAAATCAATCAATTAATAAAATTAATGAACAACTCTCTTTTTAGCATACACACTAATTATTTTAATCTAACATCTTGAGATAGGATGTGGTGAGTAAACTTCCCAAGTTTTCGAAACTAAGGATAGTGTCATTAATGAGAGTAAAATATTGCTACAATCATATCATCTGGGACCGCTCCACTTACAATGGATTCAAGCGTGAGAGAACATCAGAGTGTGCAAGAAGGTAGCCCACCTTTGATTGCATTTATGGTGGGAATTCTATGTATTAGGGATCCCCTCAAGGATATCAGAGTTGAGTTACGAACTAAGGTGTCTTGCCCACACGGCATAATGTCCATGACCGTGACCCCCCAGATGGTGTTTGTGATTTGAGGTAACCTTAGTGGACATAATTTTTAGGGAAAAATAGAAGGTGACTGGGGCGAGCTTCCTTGGTACCTAAAAAGATGAACCTACTCCACCTTTGGCTTTTTGGGAAGGTGCTTGTATTCATGACAAAACTTGGACCCTTGTTACTGATGTTTAGTTGAATCTCAGGAGTAATTGTAACTGTACATTTAGCCGGCTCTCTCTTTTACCCACTATCATAATGGGTTTTATCTCTAGCTAGTGGTGGTTATCAGATAGAGTTATGTTACATGACTTCTTACTGATTTTCTTATGATTATTTTTAAATTTTTAGGTGTTGCCTTGTTGACACTAAGACTATAAAAAATATCACATTTAAAATTTTGATAAAATATATCTTTCACCGTGGCTACATTCATCCCTCGTCATTTACCTACATGACAACGAGGTCTTCCTACACTAACTCTAAAGGACCTATCGAGCCTTGGTGAATCAAAGTCTCCTAAGAAACCCTTTTGCCTGAGAACTTATTTAACAAAGGTTTTGTACCTCATTATAATACTCCTCTCACTGATCCTATTAGACCTATTTTGGTTCAGGTAGCACATGTACCTATCATTTCTTTGTTAGTTCCCACATCTGATATTCCTATGACGAGCAGTGGGTCATGGTTTTTTATGGAAAAAAATTCTCCACCGTCACTTCCCCCACCTATTGTTAGTCCTACACCACTTATTGGCCAACCTACTATTCAGTCTATGCCTAGTCTAGGAAACCCAGTTACACCTATCATAAGGGGAGTTTTGTATTTCCCGGTCTACACCCCATTTGCTTCATCCCATGGACCACCAGTTATCTCTCCTATTAGTGTTGTTAGCATGGCCACCTTCAACAATCCTTTTGTTTGGAACCAATTTCTAAGTTCTAACGCCTACGCTCAAATTCTTGGGAGAAATATTTCCATCATTCATATACCTGTCAGGGCATTCCTATTCCCTTTACACTTATAGGACAACCTGGTTCTTCTTTGGATACATGCTTCCTCCAAGTGGACATTATGTCAGTGTCAATCATGCATCTACTGAAAACTATGTGGTCAACAATATCCCTCAGCTCAGTCTTGTTGCATCCATTTGGGCACCCCCTCCTTAAACAAAATTGAGCCAAGGTGGAAAATTCTATTCTCAGGGAAACCATATTTTTTCCACCCAGTCTAATATCCCATATGAACCGCCACCTTATATGGCCGCACCACCACAAACAGGAAGTTATTATCCGATGCATATCATGTATCTTGTTGGAAACAACTTGATGGGAGGACTTTCAGGTCCTTCAAGTCATCTTGCACCACCTTGGTTAGATTCAGGAGCATCTACACCTTTTCCTTTCTAGAAAACTCTAAAAATCCTAGATATTTATAAGCTTGCTAATGACCCCATCAATCATGACTTACTTTGGCCTCCAATCCCACACAAGATACCCATAAGAATTATGAAATTCGAAGGGAAACAAGGGGATGACCTGGCTATGAATGTCACTACTTACCATTTATGGTGTGTATTGAACTCCTTGGTTGATGATAGTATCTGGCTAAAGCTCTTCCCCTGCACCCTTACTGGAAATTTTTTCAAGAGGTACATCAAATTACCATGTGCGTGAGTCAATACGTTTGGTTCCATAGCAATGGAGTTCCTAAATCACTTTCTACTTCCTATCTGCTATGAAACCAGAACATAACTCCTTACTACTTTATGCCAAGACACCTCCACCCACATATTCAATCACATCCATGAATGGAGATGTAGGCGGAGGACTTTCAAATCCCCCATTCCAGATTACCTCTTAACAAACTAGTTTTGTAAGTCTCTTCTCCCCCCCAGTGCCAAGGACATTGCCTTGGCTCGTGTGGTTATGAAAGACAAATCTATTCACCATGCCTAGCTATTACAAATCCTTTTGGGCACATCAACCCAAACCTACATATCAGTACTATTAGGGCCCATAAAACCCTAATTCAATTTTTACATGCCATAAATAAGTCAACCATCAGAATGCCTAGCTTCCCAAGAAGTTTCATGACCAAAATCATCCAGAAACTGCCTCTAAGAAGATCAACACAGGTAGGCCTTCATTAGGGTATGCTGCAATGCATACTATACACTGATAGGGTGCTATGCAGTGCACTTGGTCCCTCTTTGGCCTGCGCTGGGCGAATTTGAGCGAAAGTGCATTGGGGTTTGGGAATATTCTTATCCATTGGATGCATCTAGAAGTTTCCCAAGTTTAGCTACTCCATTGAGATTGTATTTGGATGAGGAATGGAGTTAAGGAACATCAATCCCTTATCCATTCCTCCATGGAACTATATTCTAAGTTTGGGAGGGCATTCATTATCACCATTTATGGCATAACTTCCTTCATTTACCTAAAAAGAGACCACTCATTCAAGTGATCAAGGGCTAGAAATCATTGAATTATATGGAGATACTGTTAGTATGAGACTTGACTTGGTTTCAAGTATTGTAATGATGTCAAAATGTCTTGCTTGTTATGAGGAGAGGATGGGATTGAACTGCAGGAGTGATACTGAATCAATCCAATTGGGTTGTAACTCTTCCTTTTACTAATAAAGTGTTCAAAGCTTTTTCCATATGTTTGTATTGTCCATTGATGCTTTCATATGTGTATTATGAACTTGATTCCATTCTATGTTTAATCAATAGATCATTATCATATGCTTTGATCAGTTTTTGTCTTCTGTCTATGTGCAAGTACTTTTCAAGTGGATTAGGTAAAGAAAGGAGAGACAAAATTGGTCAATGGAGATAAGGAGTAAGTGAAAGCTACAAGTAGGCTTCTTTACTGTCTTATTTAATATATTGATTATAGAAAAGGTAGAGAATGCTTTGCACTATTGTTCTAGACTTAGCTACTAGTCTAGGAGTTTAAGCATTTATCCATAGACAATAAAAGTTCCGAAAACAAATCGGCAACTCTGTTGGGGAAGATCACCTTTCCTAGTAGCTAATCCACCTACTTAGACACCTTGACATACTTTACTTGTTTCAATTCAGCCTTTTGCATTGAATTTTGGTCAAAATTTGAGGTTAGATGACTCTTGAGTGGCCTCATAGGAATCAGCACAGGCTAGCTTTAGAGACAGTGCTCTGTGGCGCAGTTAGGCCTTCTTTGACCTGCACTAATTAACCTTGAAATATTTCAATCAGCGCAGTTGGGCCCTCTTTGACTTTTGCTAATTAGTGTAGATAGGCCCTCTTTAACCTGCAATGATCAATTTGAAATCATTGAAATCAGTGCAGGCTTTAGTGAGAGACAGTGTTGTGCAGCGCAGTTAGCCCCTCTTTGACATGCGCTGATCAACCTTAGGTCAAATTCCCACCTTTGGATTCATTTTTTGCTAAAATTATTCTGATTGCTTGCTTGTTGAATGTTAATGATGTCATGTCTCGGAAAATAGGTTTTCATCTCCTTAGCCAGCCCTACTTTGATTGGATTGATTAATGTTTCTTTAATGTTTTCTTTGTCATTATCAGTCTATAGTCAAAGTTAGTTTCTGGTTGATTTATATTTGTCGAAAGAAATTGTCGTAAAGTCGTCTTTTCCTTCAAAAATTGAATTGTCATAAATTCTTCATTCATAAAAGATTGATTGACTGATGTGTGCATATGATTAATCTTTGTTCGAAAGAAACTGTCGTAAAGTCGTCTCTTCCTTCGAAAACTGAATTGTCGTAAAGTCTTCATTCATAAAAGATTGATTGATTTATATGTGCATATGGTTTGTCTTTTCATTGAAAGTGTCATAATTCCTCATTTCTTTGAAATCAAGTGTCATAAATTCTTCCTTTCCTTGAAAAGAAATTGTCGCAAAATTGTCATTTTTATGAAAAGATATTTTTGATCAATTGTGCATATTTCCTTTTTTGTTCATCATAGCATTAAGGGATTTGAAAAGAAAAACTTGCATCATTCATATTGTAGTTTGTGAATGCTTGAAAGGAATAGCTAGGGAAATTACATTAGTTGTACTCTTTGCTCTTTGTCAAAGACCTGATTGCTCTACCCCTACTAGCTAAGGATTCTCATTGTTAAATTGAATGGAAAGAATGCTTATCATATTAGTTGCATTTTAGGAATTGCAAACATACATCACGTGGTGAACCTTGAAATGAAAATTCTAAAGAAGATCAACTTAAAATTTATCTAAATTTACCTAATGGAGCATTGTCACCTAACGAAAAACATTTAGAGCTCTAGGATAGAGACATGTTCCGGAGTTGTAAAACTAAGAAGTTGTCGCTAACTTCTGTGTAATACATTCCGATTGTGATACCTCATTCCATGTACGTGAGTATATCGTAGCTCATCCACGTACCTTCGGGTATATAGGGCGGTGTTACAGTACGTAAAGTATATGGGAATGCTCTCACTGTGTGGTTTTGCATTAGACAATGCTTATACGGACTGGGCCTCCACATACCTTCAGGTATATATGGCAGGACAACTCTAGGTTGCTCTCCATCCTTAGGTAACTGAGTCAGCCACCTTGTACACTGTGATACACTGAACACAACATTCGGGGAGATTGCCTGCCTGTTCTTCTTGGTTCTCCAGGAGGTATTTAGTAATTCACAGTTGCTTGGTAAACCTTTTTGCCTAGATTATCCCTCTTTTGTTTTGTTATGTTACTTTCAATAAAATAAATTTAATTGACCGCAAATAGCATCCTCCTCACTCGCTCCTTATTTGATCTTAGGTTGAAACATATGGCAACAAATCCGGAGTCCATCGATCAACGAATTCCTTTTGATGGGAATCCTAGTACTTTTCCTCCTTTCGGAAATATTGGTGATCCTTATGTTAGTGCCTAGATCGACCTCAGGCTGAAGGGAGGCAATCTTAGGATAACCACAAACCAAGCTTAACCTGGTAGCTAGCCCTACTAGGTCGGGAGAGGGCTCTCTCCTTGTCAATCTCAGTTGAGATGACTGATTTGAATATGGATTTTAGGCTAGGTATAGTAGCTCTAGGGTTTTTGGTTGATTTTGAAGGTTTTGTTGCTGGATCAAATGGAGCAGGCAACTTTGGGTCTGGGAAATCAAGTCAGAATTGCAAGGTGTTCTATGGGGTGAGGTAGGTAGGTGTTTTAGCACTTAGAATTGAGTGAGATGGAAGGTCTAAGACTGGTGAGGGGCTGAGGAGGGCATGCACAAGTCATGAATCCACTTCAAATAGCTAAAAACATCAAAACTAAATGTATTCCCAAGGCAGAGCACTGTTATCAATGTATTCTACTTATCTATCTTGATTCATTTAGTTAAGAAGAATGAAATAGATTTTGGCACAAGTAACACATGAGAAAAAACTAATGACAAAAGGAGAAACAATGCCAAGACACATTACCACAAGAATCCCACAAAAATAGCTGCAAACCCTGGTTTATTTCCTTGCCAAACTGCTATAGTGATGTACAATGAAGCTCAAAACATCCACAAGAATCTAGCCTTTACAAATGACTAAGAAAGTACATAATATAGGCATCAAACCAACTATGCTAGCCATCAGGGGTTAAATCCATGAGAAGAGGTGTGCTTTCAACCTTATCTAAACTAAGAACAAGAATATAGGCAGTGGAAGAGCTTTCCTCTAAAACCATGGAAACTGATTCATTCAACCCAAAACCACCTCAAAATGATGAATCTACCCTAAAGATTCATTTTTCAATTACATTTACACACCATAGCATCATTTACATTCATAGATTCATCCAAAATGAGAGAAAAATTCAAATGGTAGAAAAACTAGGTGAAATTTTGATATTTGAGCAAAACTGGCAAATTCATCCTATGCGCAGCGCCACTGATCCTATGGGGAATGATTTTTCCAAGACATTTTTGAGGGGCCTTCCCCTTAACCCAATTGAGCCCAAGATGGCTTGTTGGAAAGGTCTACCTATCTAGTTTCTGTAAAATCTTGAATTTCTGAATTTGGAGGTCACTTGCCCCATCAAAAATGGAATCTCCCAAGACTTCTTCCTGTGTGTCAAAAATGTGGCAGAGAGGTCATTTTTTGATGGTTTTTTGGCCTTTAGGTGACCAAGATTTGCTTCAAACTTGATGAAACTTTCTAGGTTTGCTTATTTTTTCATGCTGAATCCAAATCTGCAATAAATTCTTCCAAAAAGTGCCCCAATAAAAAGTGTAGCGCCAGTGTTATTTTACACTAGCAGGGTCTCCCAGGTGCACAGCGCCAATCCAATGCGCAACTCTTGCTGATAAGTGTGCATCGCCTGCGATTTTCTTGAAAAACACCTAGACTTGCTTCCTTTTGCCCAATGACAACTGAAAATCACATTTTTAACCCTCTTTAGCAATTCAAACTTCAACAATGAGGTGGAATAAGATATGAATGTCCTTTTATAACTTTTCAACCCTTTGATTTTCATTTATCAAAACCCACTTTCTAATATTTATTTGCTTTCTTGAAATACTCTGTTTTTGTTGATATTTGATTTTTATCTTTTGACAAGTGGACTGATGCTAATCTCTTTGACTTTTTTTCGGTGGCAGGAGTTGACAAGGTCACCAGGTGACCAGGAGCAGCTTATGAATATTTATTACATATAGAAACCACAATTACATCAAATTACATGAGAATAGAATAATAAAATACAATTGCTCTGTTTTACCTCAAAACAAGTTTTAAGGTTAAAGAGCTTTATTTAGCTTACAAAAAGGAAATTATGATCTTTTGAACTTGTTTTTAACTCCTCATGTGTCGGCTGACCATTTTTATTCATTTTGAATGATCATGGTGAAAAACGCTAAGATCTAGTGAAACTAAACCCTACGACTAGTTTTTATAAATGAAATGAACTAGAATGACTATGAATCACTGAAGATATATGTGAAATAGGTCAGCAGGTATATAGCATGAGGGAAAAATGAAATGAAACCCTACCATCAGTTGATCCATGACCTAATGGAGTGTAGCTCATCAGAATGGGACACCTAATATAAAATGCAAAAGAGAAATTTGGTCACTGATGGCAATGTGAAAGCACTGAAACTAACATTGGTTCCAATGGGGATGGTAGCTCCTTGGAGGTGTCAAGAACCATAGATCTCTGGCAAAGTAGACTAGTGCCTCTTCCATTGGGAAATGGAATCAAAAACTCAAGCTGAAATTACACGACTGAATACTGATGACTCAAAGACACAAACTGACTCTGAAACTGTCTTGAAAATGACTGAAAAAATGACTCAAGACTTACTTAACTAAAACAAGTACTTACAAATATTTTTAATGGCAATAGACCATCGAGATTTGAGGGCTTCAAATCATGATGACAACCACATGCCTCCTGATGAAATATGTACAATCATGTGAAGTGGGCCTTCCAATGTAACCAATCCACCAGATGGCTACATACTGAAATTCTGCTCTCAGTTTCTCCGATCAGGTAGAACGATGTACATGTAGGCAAATCACAATAACAACTAAAACCAAGTCTTATGCTAATGAACCAGGAAACATTCATCTTTTATAATGCTTGCAAAAGAATGCCGAAGGGATCTGGAAAATCCTGAAGCACTAGCCCAGTAGCAAAAATATAAGTACTCCCCTAATTCTGATTTGAAAGAACAGTTGGTTGTTGATTGATAGGAAGGCATAGAGAAGTATAAGTTTCTGCTATATAAGTGTTGGTTGTAAATTCCTTGACCATGAGAAATTATGACTTGAATTCTGGCATATTGTCTCTCTCAAGCTCATACTCCTTAATTTCATGGTCTAGGTCATTCTTAAACAGAAAACAATCTTCAAGATTATCAAACATGACAGCCTTATCATTTTCATGAAGGAAAACAATATCTGTTCATTGATCTATAAATCTAATTTAAAGACTGTTATCACTTTCAAAAGTGGAAGAAGCTTCACTAACACCTTCTTGATTATGTGAACACTGCAAACCTGTGTTAGCTTGGGCTATAACATGACATTTAAGGAGTTGATCTATCTCATCTTTAGACAGAGGAGATAATATTTTTTGTTTTGTTTTTCTCAAGCAATTATTGTCTTCTTGAAATAACATTTCAAAACATGAAAAACCTGAATGACAGTCCTCAATTCCCTAGTCTTCTGAAATTTGAAAATGTTGTTGATCATCTTCATATGACATGGCAATCAAATTGTCATGTCTCTTATCGCACTCATCAGTCATACAAGGGAAAAGTCCAGATAGTTATTGAAACTCAAAACTAACACTTCTATCATTTACCACTGAGTTATCCAAAGAAGATTTTTCACTTACATGAACAAAGATCTCATCTTGTTTTTCATAAAAGGACTGGATTACCTCCTTGTGAAGAATTTGTTCTAATTAAATGAGAACACTTGGATCAATAAATTTGTCTTCTTCTTTCCAGACGATATCAACAATAGAGCTCTCCTTCAAGGGATTCAGAACAAGGTTCTCTTCATCATCATGATTTGAATCTAGATCTGAAATAGCCAACTTGATTTTATCACAATCTGAAATTGAAACTTGATTTCCCTACATACTATCATCTACTATGAGCAGATCTGAAATAAGACCTTCTCTTTCATCATTTTCCATTATACTAAGATCTTGATCCTGCTGCAAATTTTCCTGATCATCTTGATAAGTATCCTCTAAGTTCTCTTTATGCTGCTGAAATGGATTTTCATACAGGGCTTCCATGATCTCATCATCCATGAAGTCATCATCTTCATAAACTTTCTCAATATTTTCAATAAAACTATAAGCATGTCTACAACAGTTATGAACTAAATTTAAGGATGGATAAGATTCTTTATACCTTTCAAAGAACATGGTATGAAAATCTTTCAAACAATAAATACTAGCAGGAAGCAAACTTTCATACCAAGATCGGGCTTCACCTTCTAGACTGGCCATGAATATCTCCATCAAGCAATCTTCAGGAAAAACAACCTTCAACTTGCAAATATGTATGTGAAATCTAACCAGATGTAAAGCAGCATCATTCCTATCATCATCTTTAAACATAGGAAAATTCCTTTGCCAATCTACCTTCAAAATTTTATTTGGGAAACCTGGAATGTGATCTCGGCTCATGGGAGCATACCTTCGATTGAACGAATCAATTTTGATAACAATGAATTCACAAAGAAATTCTTCAGGCTACTGATTATTGAAGAGTAGAGTTGCCATAAAAATTCTGAACCTTGGGATTTTTCGACACTGGAGTCACTAGGTGAATGATTTCAGGCTTCCTGTGTCTGATTGTTGTCCACCATCAACAGTCAGATCTAAACTTGATACATTTTGCTGAGTAACATAAAACTACGTTCCCCAGTATGGTCGCCACTATGTTAGAGCCTAGATCGACCTCAGGGTGAAGGGAGGCAATCTTAGGATAACCACAAACCAAGCTTAAGCTGGTAGCTAGCCCTACCAGGTCGGGAGAGGGCTCTCTCCTTGTCAATCTTAGTTGAGATGACTAATTTGAATATGGATTTTAGGCTAGGTATAGTAGCTCTATGGTTTTTCGTTGATTTTTAAGGTTTTGTTGCTGGATCAAATGGAGCAGGCAGCTTTGGGTCCGGGAAATCAAGTCAGAATTGGAGGGTGTTCTGTGGGGCAAGGTAGGTAGGTTTTTTAGCACTTAGAATTGAGTGAGATGGTAGGTCTAATAATGGTGAGGGGCTGAGGAGCACATGCATAGGTCATGAATCCTCTTCAAACAACTAAAAACATCAAAACTAAATGTATTCCCAAGGCAGAGCACTGATATCAATGTATTCTACATATCTACCTTGATTCATTTAGTTAAGAATAATGAAATAGATTTTGGCACAAGTAACACATGAGAAAAAACTAATGAAAAAAGGAGAAATAATTCCAAGACACGTTACCACAATAATCCCACAAAAATAACTACAAACCCTGGTTTATTTCCTTTCCAAACTGCTGTAGTGATGTACAAAGAAGCTCAAAGCGTCCACAAGAGTCCAAACTTTACAAATGACTAAGAAAGTACATAATATAGGCATCAAACCACCTATGCTAGCCATAAGGGGTCGAGTCCATGAGAAGAGGGGTGGTTTCAACCATATCTAAACTAAGAACAGGAATATAGGCAGTGGAACAGCTTGCCTCTAAAACCATGGAAGTTGATTCATTCAACCCCAAACCACCTCAAAATGATGAATCTACCCTCAAGATTCATTTTGAAATTACATTTACACACCATAGCATCATTTACATTCATAGATTCATCCAAAATGAGAGCAAAGTTAAAATGGTAGAAAAACTAGGTGAAATTTTGATTTTTGAGCAAAACTAGCAAATTCATCCTATGCGTAGCACCATTGATCCTATGCGTAGTGCTTTTTCCAAGCCAGTTTTGGGGGCCTTCCTCTTAACCAAATTGAGCCCAAGATGGCTTGCTGGAACGGTTTGGCTATCTAGTTTCAGGAACATCTTGAATTTCTGAATTTAGAGCTCATTTTCCCCCTCAAAAATTGAATCTCCCAAGACTGCTTCCTGTGTGTCAAAAAAGTGGCAGAGAGGTCATTTTTTGATGGTTTTTTGGCCTTTAGGTGACCAAGATTTGCTCCAAATTTGATGAAACTTTCTAGGTTTGCTTATTTTTTCACGCTAAATCCAAATATGCAAGGCATTCTTCCAACAAGTGCCCCAATCAAAAGTTCTATGACGGTTTTATTTTACACTGGTAGGAGCTCCCAGGTGTGCAGTGCTAATCCAATGTGCAGCGCTTGCTGACAGGTGCGCAACACTTGCTGATAGGTGCGCAGTGCCTGTGATTTTCTTGAAAAACACCTAGACTTGCTTCCTTTTTCCCAATGACAATTGAAAATCATGTTTTGAACCCTCTTTAGCAATTCAAAATTCAACAATGAGGTGGCATAAGATATGAATGGCCTTTTATAACTTTTCAACCCTTTGATTTTTCATTTATCAAAACCCACTTTCTAATGTTTATTTTCTTTCCTGAAATACTCTGTTTTTGTTGATATTTGATTTTTGGCTTTTGACAGGTGGACTGATGTTGATCTCTTTGACTTTTTTGTAGTGGCAGGAGTTGACAAGGTCACCAGGTGACCAGGAGTAGCTTATGAATATTTATTACACATAGAAACCCCAATTACATCAAATTACATGAGAATAGAATAATAAAATACAAATTCTCTGTTTTACCTCAGAACAAGTTTTGAGGTTAAAGAGCTTTATTTAGCTTACAAAAAGGAAATTATGATCTTTTGAACTTGTTTTAACTCCTCATGTGTTTGCTGACCATTTATATTCATTTTGAATGATCATGGCGAAAAACCCTAAGACCTAGTGAAACTAAACCCTGCGGCTGGTTTTTATAAATGAAATGAACTGGAATGACTATGAATGACTAAAAATATATATGAAATAGGTCAGTAGGTATATAGCATGAGGGACAAATGAAATGAAATCCTACCATCAGTTGATCCATGACCTAATGGAGTGTAGCTCATCAGAATGGGACACCTAATATAAAATGCAAAAGAGAAATTTGGTCACTGATGGCAGTGTGAAAGTACTGACACTAACACCTTATATGGATACATTGTCCCTTCCAGGATTTACCATTGGCTTGCCATTATGGTTGTTTTCAACCTCCTTGTTTCAAAATGTCGTGATTTCTCCACAATCGAGTACACCTCCAACTGGACAAAATCAACCTCCAGTTGATCCTAAAGTTGACCCTTTGCCTTCTTCCTTGATTGTTTCTTCCTCCCTTTCTTCCTCTTCGCCTGGTGAAAGTATTGGTACTAGTAACCAGGTGGCTAAGAAGAAGAAGAAAGGGAAGAAGAAGAAGAAGAAGAAGAAGAAGCAAATTCAAGAAAGGGGAAATCAATCAACCATTGCTTTGAATGCAACATCTGATGAGAAACTATCCATCAAGCCTCACAAAGTTCGATATCCATGCAAAATTTGTGCGAGAGACCATCTTCTTTGAAATTGTCCTGATATTCCTCAAATCCTAGAAGAATGGTCTTATCGTTCACAACATCCTGTGTCATCAACTTCTCGAGATCATGTTGGTGACACACCATCAACTAGTGGTAGTAAAGTTCATGGAACCAAGGGTAAAGTTAAGTGACCCTGTAGGTTATGAGAAGGGAATCACCCCATTCACCTTTGTACCTATTTGGATGAAGCCAAAAAAGTGTTGGATAACCGTCCTACTTCACCGTAGTGAATTCCATTTGATTACAAGAAACTCTCCCTAAATCCTTCACTAGTTGATGAATTGGCTGACTCAAACCAATAGTCGGTCAAACCCACTCTCTTTGAAAGTGAATCCTATGAGTCTATACTTGACCCAAATCAACAGGTCAAGGTAACAGTTGACCCGATTTCACCTTCAGTTAATCATACCTTTCCCGAAGAGAGTGAATATGATACCACTCAAGTTCTTTCTGTTTCTTCATATTCTAATGAGCTTGGAGGCAGTACTCCTGTTCCATCAAGACAGGAGGAAAATCCTCCCACTCTCGTAACTCAAGGGGTTATTTCTCTCGTTTCTACGATACCCCCTCCAAGTAGCCTGATCACTTCCTTCGATTGGAATCGACTGGCAGGATTCTGTCTTCCTTCATATGTGCCTTTCCAGATCATAGTACAAGTTTGTAATATGATTGTATCTAGCATTATTATATATGAAGGTGCATCTGTGAGTATCCTTTTCTCAACTGCTTAGCAAGCGCTCGGTTCGCCATCGCTTGTGCCTGTTACCCAGAATCTATTGGCTTTTAATAGAGGAACCAGTCAACCATTAGGGATCCTCCCTCGGTTACCCATTACTTTGGGAGGAAAAATAATTTATTTGAAGGTAATGGTAGTCTCAGGCCCTTTATATTACAATTTACTTCTAGGGCATGACTATGTTTATGACATGGGAGCTATTGTTTCAACACTCTTTCGATTGATTTGTTTCCCGCATGAAGGAAGGATTGCCACCGTTGACCAGCTTTCTTTTCCCGGTCCAAATATGCCTCCTAGTCAACCATCTTCCGTAAATGGTCCTTTTGTACCAATGGTATCATCCTCACCACGTGTTAATTACGTGACAACCTGTTCCATACCTACATCAACTGATGATCATTTCAGTGATTTTGTACAACATGTACTGGGGGAATTGGAACTAGATCTCTCCTTCATGACCAGTTATGAGTTGTGATCCCATGGAATATGAGGATAGTTCCTTGTCTTATGTCAACCTCGTTAAAAAATGAAACAAGGAATACAAGGACAGTTCCTAGTCTTGTGTCAACCTCATTAGAAAATGAAACCAAGGATATGAGGATAGTTCCTTGTCTTGTGTCAACCTCGTTAAAAAATGAAACCAAGGTTATGAGGATAGTTCTTTTACTGTGTCAACCTCATTAAAAAATAAAACAGGCCCCACAAGGATAGTTCTTGGTCTTGTTTCAATCTCATTAAAAAAAAGAAACAAGGAATACGAGGATAGTTCCTACTCTTGTGTCAACCTCATTAAAAAATGAAACAAGGAATATGAGCACAGTTCCTGGTCTTGTGTCAACCTCATTAAAAAATGAAACAAAGGGTATGAGCAGAGTTCCTTGTCTTATGTCAAGCTCGTTAAAAAATGAAACAAGGTCCCCTGGCGCAAAGTTCCAAGTCGAGTCTTTGACTACATCTCGTAAAATACCAGTCGAGTCTTTCACTTGATCTCGTAAAAGAACCTTCCTTCCATCCACCTGATAGCCATAAGTAGCCTACCTAGGTGAATGTAATTAAGCTTGGGGAGCATGCACCTAACATAAAGTTAAGTTTCTCTGTAGGCTATGTGAAGGGAGTCACCTTATTCACCTTTGTCCCTTTCTAGACGAAGCCAAAAAGGTGTTGGATAACCGTCGTGCTTCACCGTAGCAACTTCCATCTGGTTACAAGAGACTCTTCTTTTCATCATGATGGGGGCATGTAAACCAATCTCAAGCATAGTTCTTTGTTTCAAGCTTGTGTAAAAATGAAATTGAATCGAAGCATAGTTTTGCGTTTCGAGCTTGTGTAAACATGAAACCGAACCCAAGCATAGTTCCCTATGGTTCAAGCTTGTGTAAAAATGAACCCATTTCCATTTTTAACCCTTGTTATTTCCATTCTATCAACCTTTTCATCAGATGAGCCTTGGTTTTTTTTATCACTTTGGCCGATCATACACTTTCACTTGGTTGTTTTACCCTTTTTGAAGAACAGTTGCAATGAGTGGTCTTATTAGCCAGCCTCTTCACATAAATCAACATGTTTTGAGAATTTCCAACATCACCAGAACCAGTTGCTACCCTGGACACCACTCGTTCCTCGAAATGGAGTCCTATTTAAGCTCTTTTCAGACTCTATAAACATTAAAAGATTGTCGAGCGCTTGTCATTTCCAGCTTGTTAAAGGATAGGAAACGATATCTCTCTTGTACTATTTTACACTTTTTCGAACTTGAGAGATTAATTTAAGAAAAATAACTTGTGGAGTTTCCTTTTCGTCCCTTTTCAAATTCCCTAAACATGAAAAGGACCGAGTTATGTTTGTCGTTAAACTCGTTGAAAACATCAAATAATGACAAATTTGTCCATCTAGACAAGACCAAGTTTCACCTTCGCTAGACTCGTTAAAACATCAAATAGCTATGGATTCACCCGAAGGGTGAAATTATACAACAAGCATATGTTATCCTCCTCAGGCTTGATAAAAGTAAAGAGGTACTAGTCAGCAATGACTAAGGAAATCGGAAAAAACCGAGAAAACTTTATGGTAGCAAGTCGCTCTTGAACATGACACTTTCACCTCATCACTATGACTATGTGGGTTGGGTCATTCAACTTGATGGTTATCACACCGTTGGTCTATCATACCATCCATTACTTTGTTTTGGGTCAATGCTACCAATTCATCTTAGTGTCGTTGACATGTTCAAGAGAAGTCATTCAGTTCAAAATTCATCCTTTGCAATACCGTAAACCTTCATTTTCATGACCGCCATTCCTAAACCTTGTGTCGTCAGTCAATTTTTCATCTCCAAAATCATTTACCTCATTTTGTGTCGTTGATGTGGGATACATCAAGGCCCTCCTGTGACGATTCTCTTCTTGTCGACATCAGTGCATTATCCAAGAAGTTGACTTAGAAACACCCCTTCAGTACCTTGAGGCTTGCATACATCAATGGTAGGTTTCTTGCTTCCGACGATAGGTTGACATCACTGGCCTTTGACCGCAAGACTTTGTATGGTGTTTGATATCAAATATTTTATTCACACCATGCAAAATGTACTGTAGTACCTTAAGGGTCATTATCATTATCGATGATTCCTCTTACATTTGTTGATGGCTTACATCATTCGCCAGTAATTAGACGATGTCTTCCCATGTTCGACTTCAAATCATCCATTCACATGGTTAGACTTGTACTTGAGTGAAATATTGAACGAGATTGAAGACCCCGCATTTAGTTTCATCCATCTGGGCTGCGATATATTCAGGAGTACTATATCAAATGTACAATGGCCTTACATTTATGGTAATCCATTCATGGATCTATATCTGGAGACGACTATATTTGTACATGTAATTAAATTTTATAAGCTAAGCATGGGTATGCCTTCCCTCAGCGAGTTCATGAGAAAAAATCAAATTATCATGATATATGTATTGTAATTGATGCAGGTCACCTTCCATTTTGAAACCTCCTCTCCACATGATAAAGCATTTCACTCGAAATACATATTTACGACTTCATGCTTTAGGGGGAAACTATTATAGATCCATTTGGGCACATCAACCCCAACCTAGAGATCAGTACTATTAGGGCCCATCAACCCCTAATTCAGTTGTTACGTGCCCTAAAGAAGACAATCATCAGAATGCCTAGCTTCCCAAGAAATTTCATGACCAAAATCATCCAGAAACTGCCTCTAAGAAGATTAGCAGAGGTAGGCCTTCATTAGGGTGTGCTGCAATGCAGACCATACACTGATAGGGTGCTATGCAGCACACTTGGTCCCTCTTTGGCCTGTGCTAGGCGAATTTGAGCGAAAGTGCAATAGGGTTTGGGAATATTCTTATCCATTGGATGCATCTAGAAGTTTCCCAAGTTTATCTACTCCTTTGAGCTCGTATTTGGATGAGGAAGGGAGTTAAGGAACATCAATCCCCTATGCCTTCCTCCATGGAACTAAATTCTAAGTTTGGGAGGGCATTCATTATCACCATTTATGGCATAAATTCCTTCATTTACCTATAAAAAGACCACTCATTCAAGTGACCAGGGGCTAGAAATCATTGAATTATAGGGAGATGCTGTTAGTATGAGACTTGAGTTGGTTTCAAGTATTGTAATGATGTCAAAATGTCTTGCTTGTTATTAGGAGAGGATGGGATTGAACTAGAGGAGTGATACTGAATCAATCCAATTGGGTTGTAACTCTTCCTTTTACTAATAAAGTGTTCAAAGCTTTTTGCATATGTTTGTATTGTCCATTGATACTTTCATATGTGTATTATGAACTTGATTCCATTCTATGTTTAATAAATAGTTCATTATCATATGCTTTGATCGGTTTTTGTCTTCTGTCTGTGTGCAAGTGCCTTTCAAGCAGATTAAGTATGGAAAGGAGTGATAGAATTGGTCAAGGGAGATAAGGAGTAAGCGAAAGATACAGATAGGCTTCTTTACTATCTTATTTAATCTATTGGTTATAGAAAAGGTAGAGAATGCTTTGCATTGTTGTTCTAGACTTAGCTACTAGTCTAGGGGTTTAACCGTTTATCTATAGACACTAAAACTTCCCAAAACACTAGCATTTAGATTTTATCTATTCACAATATGGCATGCTTTATGATTTTATCCCTAATTCCCCTCAAACTTCCAATGCTTCCACTACTCAGTAATCAAGTGGACACACTAACAACATCATTGGTGCTACCTCTCAGGTCATTGTAAAACAACTGAGCGGGCAATATGTCCAGTTATCTGTTATTATCAATGCTGCTCCTACTATCTAATATGATTCTCCTCCAACTACTACAATCAAATTTGTGCAATCTAGACAGAAGCCCAGTGGTAATAACAAGAGGAATAAGAAAAATACCTCTCCTTCTGAGGAGAAACGTGCTACCCAGAACAATCCCAATCAGAAAGTTGCTGCTAAATCTGAAAAGGGAAGGAAAAATATATCAATTCCTCTTGCAAGATCTCTTATAGGGACCATATGACCTATAAATGTCCTCGTCTTCAAGAATGCATAGACCTCCTTGCACAAAAGTACATCGGCCAGACCCCTCTAGTCGTCAACAACCTATTCCTTGCTCATCGGCAACAACACCTTGTATCGAATCCACCACAACCCCTGCAAGGGGGAAATGACAGTTTGCATCTACCTCCTTCTGGTGAAGAACCCTCAACTATTTACACCTTTGAAATGATTGATCTACAAATGTAAGCCGAGAACTATGGAAATCTAGTTGTTAATGCTCTGGATACTACCTCGAGTTCTAATCCACCGATGTATAACTTTTTGCATATCGAAAGATCTGTCACTGACCCTCTAATTTATCTATCCAAAGGGACATTTTGTCGCATGAAACACAATACCTCTACACGTGATACCTAAAACTACAATATTTTTGAATATTTAATGCAAGCACCATCTGCTATGTCTTCCCTCAAAGTATTACAAAGTTGTCCAACACAATGGAAAGCTTTTCTTTCGATCATTAGTGGAATTGACCCTTAGGATTTTAATCTAGCGATTTTCAACATGGAAAAGAGTAAGCCTCACCTCTCCCATTATCTTGAATTTCAAGTGTAGGTCATGGCGAAAGTCAAAGCTATCCATCGAACTATCATTGATGAAGGTGCTTCGACCTGCGTAATGTCTACTTCTTGTTGGCTTGCCTTGGGTTCTCCCACTCTTTCATTGCCATCGAATTCCCTCAAATATTTTGATGGTCACACTTTCATCTCGAAAGGATACCTTGCTAGCCACCCCATCACTCTGAGTGGGAAATTTTTTATAGTGGATATTGAAGTCGTAGATCACAATCTAGACTATACTCTACTTTTGGGCCGCAGTTGGACTTATACTATGACTGCAATTGTTTTTTCGGTCTTCTAACTCATCCTCTTCCCTTTGAATGGGAAAATAGTCACAATGGATTAGCTATTCTTTTGTACCCCAGATTACTCCATGTTACCTAGAGGAAACATGCCCTTATTGGGTGGCATACTTGACTCCTATGTTAGTATTGTTACCAATCTTCTTAAGGGTTCCTCACCTTTAGGTTGTTTTCCTCTCCCACTTCTCTAGGTTACGCGAATAGTTTCAATGGTATATACCATTTATAATGGCCCTACCGATCCCTAGATACTTCTGGCCCTTTCAGACCTTGATTCCTATGGATTTTAGATGCGGTTGTCACCAACTGAATTTACTTACCAGGCTATTCAATCTACATCTGATTCTTCTACTGCTTTGGTTATGACTGATGATACCACTTCCTCTCCCATACCCTCTTGCTCTAACAATCTCCTCAATGAAGTCTTGCCTTTGGATGAAGTTATTCGGGAGATCATGTCTTTAGATAAGTAGCCCTGCGATGACTCTCATCATTGCACTTCAATATCTGATTCAAGCACGACATCTTTACAAATCATGCCTTTTGATCAATCTGAGATTGTTTCCTCAACTTATACAACTATACAAACTATGGATTCAAAAGGTAAATTTGGTAATATTTCCAAGACTATGCTCATTGATATCTCAGTCAAAACAGGTATTGTGAAAAATATTCATATTGGAGCTTATTGTAGTACCCATGAAATTGCAAGCTTCACCTACCTCTTTAAGGAATTCCACGATGTCTTCACTTGGTCTTACGATGAAATACCTGGCACAGACCCTTATACTGATGAGCATGAGATCAAGAAGATTCAAGAATTATTTTTATGGTATTTTTCTTGCCCATTAATCCAAAAAACCTTGAGTTTCCTTCTTTGGTCTTGTTAAACTACCACGAAGAAGATCGAGCATTATTTTTATGGCATTTTTCTTACTCGTTAACCTGAAATTCTCAAGTTTACTTCTTTGGGCTCGTTAAAATCTTACCAGTAATATATGAGCACATTATTTTTTTCAGGACTTTTTCTCACTCTTCGAATGAAAAACCCCCAATTTACCTTCTTTGGGCTTGTTGACCACTATGGGTCAACTACCCATAGCAGTACACCCCCTTTTCTTCGCAAAAAGGGATAGCGCTTGATCGACATGTCCGTGCCATTCGACAGTCATCGTCGACTTCATCATATTATGTTGTAAACCCAGTCTGCATGTGTAAATTGTAAATAATCTTAGCAGATATGAGTCATGTATGTAAATTGCCTAGGTGGACCTAACTTTCTAGTGATAATCTACGTTCTGGAAGGTTTTTCGTCTCACCGATCCATGATCGGCAGAGTTTTCCTTCAGCCTAACCCCAAAGCCGGAATGGATTTTGTCATTAGAATCTTAGGAGAATCCTAGTGTGTTAATCTGCTAGATTATAGTTGTGTCGCAGAACTGGGTGGTTTATGAGGGTCTATGTCAAATGGATTTTCCCCCTTGAGATGTAAAGTTGTAAAAGTCATGATGTAAAGTGTCTTGAGGGTTAAAAAATGTTTTAATCCCCTCATTAGTCCTAAGTCCTAGGTCCTAGGTGATTTTTCCAAAGGCTAAGTTCGAGGATCCATTTAAAAAAATAAATTAAAAAAAAAAAAAAAACAAACAAAATAAATAAAATAAATAAAATAAAAAATAAAAAAATAATAAATAATAAAAATAAAAAATAAATAAAAAATGAAAAATAAAAAAGTAATTAATAAAATAATATTTTGAGTAAATAAATGCAGAATTTCAATTTTTTAATGCATTAAAAATTCGATGGATGAGATTAAGAGATATCTTGATCCTCATCGACGGTCGAGATCATTTTGACGTGGATCACTCGAACTAGCTGTTGGGAATTTTTCCTTTAAATAGGGTGCTAGGGGTCATTTGAGATCATTCGATCTGTGAGTCTTGTGCTGAAGAAGCTCTCTTGTAAACTTTTTCTGGTGCTAATAAAGAAAGACTTTGGGGTTAAAATCTTGCTGGTGTTACTCTCGGGAAGTGCTGTGAGCTATTTTATTTTCTGCATATTTTAATTTTTAGCCATTAGTAATAGCTTATTGAAGAGTATTGTTGAGCACAGGTATCTTGTTCACTTGCTAGGGTTTGAATGGTATTAGATTTTCTGAAGTAATGGCAGGTATCTCCACTACTTTTGAGATCTAGTATTGTTTTTTCTCTCTTTATTGATGGTTAAAGTGAGCTGTGAAGGAAACCCTTATTGATGAAGATCAGTGGGCATTTTGGGAAGTTCTCGGCTGAACCAGCCAACTCCTGCAAGCATTTTCTTGCAGAGCCCAGCTAGTTTTGATCCTGGGTTTATTATTTAAGTTTGTTTTCTGATTTGCATGAGAAGTTTCTAAGGCATTTCATAATCTGAAGTTCTAAAAATATTATTGATGATAACTGACAGATTTGGCTGTTCTAGAGCCATAATTTTGCAATTTTGGACTGGTTTGTAGGGTTTCAGTTTTAATCTTTGCATATTATCTCTGGGTGTTTGTTCTGCCATTGCAGGTTGCAGATCTGAAGGTGAGCTAAAATCTTGAAGCCATCTAGGCCCTTGAAGGTAAGATCTGGCCTCAGAATCAGTTTTCTGCAGGGACATAGTTCTACTGTTTGGATTTTCATTTTCATTATAGGAAAAGAATTTTATTGTGAAGTGGGTTTCTCCACATTTATGTACAGCTACCCTCATCATTTCATTAATCCTATCACTGCCCAGCTGTAAAAAAAATAAAAATAAAAAAAAAATATAAAAAAAAAAATAAAAAAAGGAGCAGCATATTATCCCAGCTCCCATCTCTGCGCTTCAGCCTTTCCCTCGTGGTTGCCTTCTCAAGTTACCCAAGCGCTGCCATAAACTGCTGCACATAGCGTACATCTGCATTCAAACCCCACGCTGTCTATCACTCTACTTCCTCCACACGAAAGCTTCCACACTGCTCCAAACCTGCACACCCATTCTTCAAAAAAAAAAAAAAAAAAAAACTTCGACCCTCTCTGCTTGCGTTTCTCCATTCCGCCCTCAGCTCTTCACGTAGCCATTGCTCCACGATCTCATTGCCTCCACGCCCTAAAAAAAAAAAGAAAAAAAAACCGCTGTGCCTACGCCTAATCCAGCTGCCAACGTTCTGCTCTCCTTTCGCCCTCCAACATAAACCTGTAAAAAACTTGCAGACAGAAAAGAAATATCAAAGAGTTTTTCAAACACCACCGCGCAGTCACATTTTCTTGGCTCTCCTGCTGCCGTCGGGCTAACGAACGCATAGAAAAGCAGTAAAATCACATGCGTGGGTAAGTTTTGGAGTTGTGCGTCTCGATTTCCATTGTTTATACATGCGTGGTCTATTCTGCTGTATTTTTTATTTAGAGCATTAGTTATCGGGCTAGGTTTCTGCGTTAAATCTTATTTTCCCATTTCCTTTTTAATGTTTTATGTAGTCTAGTTCAAAATCTTAATTTTTTGTTTTAGATTAGTTTCATTTTTTAAATAAAAAAAAAAAAAAGGGAAAAGGGTTAGTTTATTTTTTTAGGATTTATTTAGATTTAGTTTAGTTTGATTTTAAACAATAACTTAAAAAAAAATTAAAAAAAAATAAAAAATTAAAAAGATTAAAAAAGCTTCCTTTTATTTTTATTATACCTTAGTTTAGATTTAAATTAGATTTTTTCAAGTTTTGCTTTAGTTTTAGTTCAGGTTTTAATTTTAAGTTTTGTTTTAAGAATATATAAAAATAAAAAAAAAAAATAAATCATAAAATATTTAAAAAGTTTTAATCTTTAGTGATTCTTGTTTAATATTGTTATTAGCCTTTGGTATATTGGTTTAATTTTTTAACCTGGGTTTTAGTTTTAAATTAGACATTTTTCAGTTTCATTATATATATATATATATATATATATATATATATATATATATATATATATATAAAACATAAAAATTTTGAATTATTTTTTGTCGCTTTAGGTCTTAGCATATTTTGTCACGTTTTCAAATTTTGGTATTTTTCGCTAAGGCTAATAAATTTTTGATGTGGGTTTAATTTTTATCATTTTTGTGGTTAAACATGCTTAAATGATCATCCGAAGATCAGCTATATGAAAGTGATAACGGGTCGGCACTTGAAATTACGTGGTTGTTTAAAGCATTTATCTTTCGAAATTTTAATTGCTGGAATATCGTTATTGAGCTTTAATCACTGCATCACTATAAGAGCATTGTGCATTTATCGAATATCTTGAATTTGCTTGAGTTATCTGATGGTAAATGATTGTTAATGAGGTCATCTTTCCACAACATTTGATAGATAATCATTCAGCCATTAAATCTATAAGGCACTGTTCTATTTATTTAACAAATCATTTTAGTGCTTGTTCCTTCGTGTCTCCCAAGCCAACTGGTTCACAGTTGGTCATCCATTTCCCTACAGGGTCTACCCCCCTTAGTCGTGGGAGACAGGCTTAAACGGAGAGATCGGGGATCAGAGTGACAGCCCCCGGTTTGAGCGTTGTCGTGACAATCTGTGCGACAACATTTTTTGGCGCTGTTGCTGGGGATAGAGTTTTTCTGTCCTTGGTTCTTTCATTTCGAGCTTTTTCGTGTTTCACTTCTTGTTCAGGTGGCGACTCCACTTCATATATTATCTTCAAGAGTGTATACTAGAAGACATCCAAGCAGTTTGTGCAATCCTACTCCTGATCCTGAAAAGGTCCTCAGGGTATGATTACACAAACTCTCTTCTCGTACACTTCTTGTTAACCTTGGACAAGAAGCCCTCTCTGATATACATTTGCTTTTCAATAGTCAAGTTAGGCACAACATCATGGATATGTATGCCACTTGCAATTTTTCTAATATTCCAGGGTATCCCAATGCTCTTCCATCAGTTGGGATAGATAAATTGCCTAGCTTTCAAGAAGATAATGCTATTAGTGCAAATTCGCATCTAAGAGACTTTAGTATATGGATGGCTAAATACGCAAGGTCTCCTGATTTCGATCATGAAGATGTTAGAATGACTCTTTTCATTTTAACCTTGGGGGGTGATGCTCATGAATGGTTTACTGAAAAGCCTCAGAATTCATTTGATTCCTTAGAATCGATCATTAATGCATTTAAAGAAAAATATGGAGATAAGAGAGAGGGAAGACACCTCGTAAAAACTATTAGCCTAATAAAAAAGAGAGAGGATGAAACTGTTGAAGAATTTAATAAAAGGTTTAATGGTATTGTTAGAGAACTACCTGAAGACTATAAACCTACAGACAAAACTCTCCAAGATTTTTACATTGATGCCTTTAGTCCTGAGCCATCCTATGAATTAAGGCGTGCTAAACTTAATGATTATAGAGATTGCCAAGCCTTAGCTATAGAGCTTGAAAAGGACAAGGCCGCATCTGGGAAGTCTGAAATCCCAGGTTTCGATAGGGCTGCTACAAAACTAAAGGAACCTAAAGGAAAAGCAGTTCAAGAACCTGAAAGCGAGCTTGTTCTCAAATTGCTTCAAAAGATTGAAACCATGGAAATTAATCATAATAAGGAGATAACCACTTTGCAGAATAGGTTGATCCAAATGGAAAGAGTGCAAATGCAAAATTTTCAGCCTCGAAATAATAATAATAGAAATAACAATTGGCAAAGGAAGGGTCAATCTAGTGAGCAGAGACCTCCTAATCCGCTAACTAATTTGGTTGATAATGCTCCTCCTTACTGTCGGGTTTGTGATGCTCTTCATGAAGAGGCCACTTGTCCCATCGTTAGAAGAATTTTAGATAATGGAATGTTTGGAACAGGTGATCAAATAAATGTAGTAGGCAGCAAGTTTCCTTTTTCTATGGATGATTGGATAGAGGTCAAGGAAAAGAGTCGTGATCTTATGAATCCTTCATTAGATTTTAGTATAAATAACCTGGAAAATGAAGATGACATTTTGGCTAGGTTATATGGTGAAAAACCCTCTCTCGAGCAAATCTTGGAAATTGCTAGAGATAAGGGTTTGACCTATCAGAGAAGGGATAAAGATCAAAGCGGGAATCAAATTCCCCCTCGAACTTTTAACCCTGGTGTAAGCTCTGGATTAGATGTCGATTTGTGAAGTTGGTTTAACAATGCAAAAATATGGGTTCCTGTCTCCGAGATTGCTAAAATCCCTTCACAAAGAGACAAGTTACTAAAAGCTATTCAAGGTCCTCAAGTAAATACTTCTCAACAGAAGACTCGGGAAGTTGACTATCATGATGCTCCCATATATTTGCAAAGCTTAGATGTTGATAACAAAGATCACCAGCCTTTCTTTATCACCTTGTTAGTTAATGGATATAAATTGAATAATTGCATGTTGGATTCTGGTGCATCAGCTTGTGTAATGACTAAAAGGGTCATGGAACAGCTTAACTTAAGAGTTTTTAGACCCTACTATAACATATGCGCCATGGATTCTAAGAAAATCGAAGTGCATGGTTTAATCAAAGATTTGCAAGTTCATCTATCAGTTTACCCAGACATCATGGTTGTCATGGATATTGTTGTTGTGGATGTCCCTGATGCCTGGGGTATGCTGTTATCCAGAAAGTGGGCCTCTGATCTTGGAGGAAGTATTCAAATGAATTGGTCATATGCTATGATTCCTTCTCCTAGGGGTGATGGTTTTGTAAGACTAAATAGAGAGCCTGAAAGAAAATTTCATGTTGAAGATCCTAAGAGACCTCAAAATGAGATAATCAAAGAGCAATCTGACATTGGGAACTATGCCATCATGTCTAATTTCATAATTCCTCCCGATGATAAGATTAAGGATCTCAAGGATAAAGTTTGGTATATGTACTTCGATGGTGCATCATCTAGGCATGGTAAAGGTGCTGGAATAGTGCTTAAATCTCCCCTTGATCACATTTTCAAGTTTTCCTATCGATTAGAATTTGAAGCAACCAACAATGTCGCTGAATATGAGGCTATATTGTTGGGGCTTGAGTTGGCAAAACCTTTGAAGGTTAAATTGCTTAGCATTAAGGGGGATTCTGATTTAGTTATCATGCAGCTTAAAAATAAATTCACATGCAGAAATCAAAGATTAAGGAATTATTGAAATGCTGTGTGGGATGCTATGGAGCACTTTGATGCTCTTGACCTCAAAGCTATCCCAAGAGAGCAAAATAGTTTGGCAGATGAACTTGCCATAGCTGCTACTACTTTCCAGTTATCTGATGAGCTAACCAATGATAAGATCAAAATGGAAGTAATATTTAGACCATCTGTTCCAGATAACTCAGAGCATTGGCAGGTCTTGAATGATGAAAAGCAAGTCATTCATTTTCTTAATAATTTGGATGAGTTTGAGGATTTCCGGATAGTTTCTGAGAAGGATGGATCTTTAAATCATGAGCATATCATAAATCCTACTCCTAGGAATGTCATTGCCTTAGAGCAACATTTTGATCGGCATGATGCCACGAAGTTGAGAGAAGAAAACAAGATAGACCTAGGCGAATATCTCGAGATAAATATTGGTACTTCTGAAAACCCGAAAATGGTTAAAATTGGTAGAGGTACTAGTGTGGAGGAAAGAAAAAAGTTAACTAATTTACTTCGCGAATATCGAGATTTTTTAGCTTTTTCTTATGATGAATTAAAGGGATATAGGGAAGATGTCATGGAACATACTATCCCCTTAACAGATGAAAATGCTAAACCCTTTCGCCAGAAACTTAGGCAAATTAATCCTAAATTAGCCCCCTTGGTTCAGAAAGAGCTTGCGAAAATGCTTGCAGCAGGGATTATTGCCCAAACAAGGCATTCGACATGGTGTTCGAATCTGGTGATTGTTAGAAAAAATAATGGTACGATAAGGCTTTGTGTCGATTTTCAAAACCTTAATCTAGCATGCAGGAAAGATAATTACCCTTTGCCAAACATGGAAACTTTGTTGCAAAGAGTAACCTGTTCTGGAATGATGTCGCTGCTAGATGGTTTTTCTGGGTACAATCAGGTTTGGGTTAAGAAGGAAGATCGTCATAAAACCACATTCACCACACCATGGGGTACCTTTGAATACATCAGAATGCCATTTGGATTAACAAATGCTGGGGCTACATTCCAAAGGGCTATGGATTATGCCTTCAAAGGGTTAATCGGGAAATTTATTGAAATTTATCAAGATGATCTTACTATTTTTTCTAAAGATGGTATCAATCATGTAAATCATCTTAGGCAGGTTTTCAATAGATGCAGAGAATACGAGATTTCTTTGAATCCAGCTAAGTCTGTTTTTGGAGTAACGGAAGGGAAATTACTTGGCCATATCATTTCTAAGGAAGGAATCAAGATTGATCCTGAAAGAATTGAAGCAATCCAAAAGATTCCTCTCCCTCATAATCTTAAATCCCTTCAGTCTTTCCTTGGAAAGATAAATTTTATTAGAAGGTTTATTCCAAATTACTCAGAAATAGCTAAGCCTATTCAAAGTCTTCTAAAGAAAGATGCAAAATTTGTTTGGCAAGAAGACAGCAAAAAGGCTTTCCAAGAAATCAAATGTGCTATTGCAAGAGCTCCTGTCTTAGTTAGTCCCGATTATTCCAAGGATTTCATGATTTTTCTTTCGCTTCCGAAGATACCGTTGTTGGTGTCCTGCTCCAAAAGAATAAAGATTGTCACGAGCAGCCTATCGCTTTCATGAGTAGAGCACTTCAAAATTCCGAATTGAAGTACAATACCATGGAAAAGCAGGCTTATGCCTTGGTCAAGTCTCTTAAGCACTTCAAAACTTATGTGGGTTATTCTAAAATCATTTCTTTCGTCCCACATTATGTTGTTAAAGATATATTAACTCAAACCGATTGCTTAGGGACTCGTGCTAGGTGGGTTACTAAAATACAAGAATATGATTTAGAAATCAGACCCGCCAAGCTAGTCAAAGGCCATGGTTTGGCTCAGATGTTGACTGAAGGTAACGAAAAGACTCTTGGTTTGTTTTGTCTTAGCGATCTATCTTCACCGAAGTTGCAAAGATTAGGAGATCATGAGTGGTACAAGGACATAGTTTATTACTTGATGAATCTTGCATGTCCTAACCATTTACTTGCTCATAAGAGAAGGGCTCTTAGACTAAAAGCCACTAAGTATTGCCTTATGAAGGATAGCCTTGGGTGGAGAAATCCTGAGGGCATAGTGCTTAGGTGTGTTGATGACATTGAGTCCAAGAAATTAATCTCTAAGTTTCATTCAAGATTTTGTGGTGGTCATTATGCTGCTAGAACTACCGCCCACAAAATCCTGAGAGCTGGTTATTATTGGCCTTCAAATTTTTTCTGATGTGCACAAGTTTGTTAGAGCTTGTCAAGCGTGTCAACTATTCAATGGGAAACAAAAGCTTGTTGCCCTGCCCCTACAACTTGTCATTGTAGAGGCACCTTTTCAGCATTGGGGTCTGGACTTCATAGGGAAGTTCCATGAAAATTCTAGCAATGGCTACTCATGGATTTTGACTGCTACGGATTATTTCACTAAATGGGTTGAAGCCATTCCTGCTAAGAATGCCACTGAAAAGGTTATTATGGATTTCATTGAAAATAATATCATTACTAGATTTGGTGTCCCTGCTAAGATCACTACTGACAATGCCAAAGCTTTTAGTTCCTCAGAGTTTTCATCTTTTTGTTTTAAGTATGGCATTGTCTTATCTCATTCGTTAAATTACTATCCTCAGGGTAATGGTCTGGCTGAATCAAGTAACAAGAATCTCATAACCATTATCAAGAAAATAGTAGGAGATAATAAGAGATCATGGGACAACAAAATCAAGTATGCTTTATGGGCAGATAGAATCACTAAGAAGAAAGCTACTGGTAAATCTCCCTTTGAATTAGTTTATGGCTTGGATGTAACTTTACCTATGCACCTAAAGTTGCCAGCTTATCAGCTCCTACAGAGTTTTTCTACTAATAAAGATGTTGTTCAGAATAGAATATATCAGATTGTGGAGTTAGATGAAGCTCGTAGAACAGCTTTTGATGCTATATGTAAAAATCAATCTAACATTAAGAAAAGCTTTGATAAATTCTCTCGATCTAGATCTTTGCAGGTGGGAGATATGGTACTTCTTTGGGATCACAAGAATGAGAAACCAGGAAAACATAAGAAGTTTGACAGTCTGTGGCTGGGACCGTACATCATTCGAGACATAGCTGGACCAAACTCATTCCACTTGAGCAGATTGGATGGCAAGCCACTTGATCTACCTAAGAATGGCCAAATGCTCAAGTTGTTCTTCAAGGATGATATCTGATGCCATAGGGCATCCTTTGTATTGTATTTCTATCCCTATTCCTTGTTATTTCAGCATTTTTCTGATTTAGGATTAGATTTACTTTCCTTGTCAATAAATGAAGAGCTTCTATCTTTTATGTGCTAGATGATGTATGATGATGTTTGAATGGATGCTACTTATTTCTGTTGTGTGTTGCGTGGATGCAGATTCTGGATTCTCACATTCCTACAGTGCAACAACGTGTCCCCAAGTAGAGCCAGATGTTGACCACTACGGGTCAACTACCCATAGCAGTACACCCCCTTTTCTTCGCAAAAAGGGATAGCGCTTGATTGACATGTCCGTGTCATTCGACAGTCATCATCGACTTCATCATATTATGTTGTAAACCCAGTCTGCATGTGTAAATTGTAAATAATCTTAGCAGATATGAGTCATGTATGTAAATTGCCTAGGTGGACCTAACTTTCTAATGATAATCTACGTTCCAGAAGGTTTTTCGTCTCACCGATCCATGATCGGCAGAGTTTTCCTTCAGCCTAACCCCAAAGCCGGAATGGATTTTGTCATTAGAATCTTAGGAGAATCCTAGTGTGTTAATCTGCTAGATTATAGTTGTGTCGCAGAACTGGGTGGTTTATGAGGGTCTATGTCAAATGGGTTTTCCCCCTTGAGATGTAAAGTTGTAAAAGTCATGATGTAAAGTGTCTTGAGGGTTAAAAAATGTTTTAATCCCCTCATTAGTCCTAAGTCCTAGGTCCTAGGTGATTTTTCCAAAGGCTAAGTTCGAGGATCCATTTAAAAAAATAAATTAAAAAAATTAAAAAATAAATAAAATAACTAAATAAATAAAATAAAAAATAAAAATAATAAAAAATAATAAAAATAAAAAATGAAAAATATAAAAGTAATTAATAAAATAATATTTTGAGTAAATAAATGCAGAATTTCAATTTTTTAATGCATTAAAAATTCGACAGATGAGATTAAGAGATATCTTGATCCTCATCGACGGTCGAGATCATTTTGACGTGGATCACTCGAACTAGCTGTTGGGAATTTTCCCTTTAAATAGGGTGCTGGGGGTCATTTGAGATCATTTGATCTGTGAGTCTTGTGCTGAAGAAGCTCTCTGGTAAAATTTTTCTGGTGCTAATAAAGAAAGACTTTGGGGTTCAAATCTTGCTGGTGTTAGTCTCTGGAAGTGTTGTGGGCTATTTTATTTTCTGCATATTTTAATTTTTAGCCATTAGTAACATCTTATTGAAGAGTATTGTTGAGCACAGGTATCTTGTTCACTTGCTAGGGTTTGAATGGTATTAGACTTTCTGAAGTAATGGCAGGTATCTCCACTGCTTTTGAGATCTAGTATTGTTTTTTCTCTCTTTATTGATGGTTAAAGTGAGCTGTGCAGGAAACCCTTATTGAAGAAGATCAGTGGGCATTTGGGGAAGTTCTCGGCTGAACCAGCCAACTCCTGCAAGCATTTTCTTGCAGAGCCCAGCTAGTTTTGATCCTGGGTTTATTATTTAAGTTTTTTTCTGATTTGCATGAGAAGTTTCTAAGGCATTTCATAATCTGAAGTTCTAAAAATATTATTGATGATAACTGACAGATTTGGCTGTTCTAGAGCCATAATTTTGTAATTTTGGACTGGTTTGTAGGGTTTCAGTTTTAATCTTTGCATATTATCTCTAGGTGTTTGTTTTGCCATTGCAGGTTGCAGATCTGAAGGTGAGCTAAAATCTTGAAGCCAGATCTAGGCCCTGGAGGGTAAGATCTGGCCTCAGAATCGGTTTTCTGCAGGGACATAGTTCTGTTGTTTGGATTTTCATTTGCGTTACAGGAAAAGAATTTTATTGTGAAGTGGGTTTCTCCACATTTATGTATAGCAACCCTCATCGTTTCATTAATCCTATCACTGCCCAGCTGTAAAAAAGAAAAAAATAAAAAAAGGAGCAGCATATTATCCCAGCTCCCATCTCTGCGCTTCAGCCTTTCCCTCGTGGCTGCCTTCTCAAGTTATCCAAGTGCTGCCATAAACTGATGCGCACAGCGTCCATCTGCATTCAAACCCCACGTTATCTATCGCTCTACTTCCTCCACACGCAAGCTTCCACACTGCTCCAAACTTGCACACCCATTCTTCAAATAAAAATAAAAAAAGCTTCGACCCTCTCTGCCTGTGTTTCTCCATTCCGCCCTCAGCTCTTCATGCAGCCATTGCTCCACGATCTCATTGCCTCAACGCCCTAAAAAAAAAAAAGAAAAAAAAATCGCTGTACCTATGCCTAATCCAGCTGCCAGCGTTCTGCTCTCCTTTCGCCGTCCAACATAAACCTGTGAAAAACTTGCAGACAGAGAAGAAATATCAAATATTTTTTCAAACACCGCCGCACAGTCACATTTTCCGTCGGGCTAACGAACGCATAGAAAAGCAGTAAAATCACATGCGTGGGTAAGTTTTGGAGTTCTGCATCTCGATTTCCATTGTTTATACATGCGTGGTCTATTCTGCTGTATTTTTTATTTAGAGCATTAGTTATCGGGCTAGGTTTCTGTATTAAATCTTATTTTCCCATTTCCTTTTTAATGTTTTATGTGGTTTAGTTCAAAATCTTAATTTTTTTGTTTTAGATTAGTTTCATTTTTTAAATAAAAATTAAAAAAAAAAAAGGGGAAAAGGGTTAGTTTATTTTTTTAGGATTTATTTAGATTTAGTTTACTTTGATTTTAAACAATAACTAAAAAAAAATATCAATAAAAAAAAAAAAAAAAAAAAAAACAAAAAAAAAGAGATTAAAAAAGGTTCCTTTTATTTTTATTATACCTTAGTTTAGATTTAAATTAGATTTTTTCAAGTTTTGCTTTAGTTTTAGTTCAGGTTTTAATTTTAAGTTTTATTTTAAGAATATATAAAATAATAAAAAATAATAAAATCATAAAATATTTAAAAAGTTTTAATCTTTAGTGATTTTTGTTTAATATTGTTATTAGCCTTTGGTATATTGGTTTAATTTTTTAACCTGGGTTTTAGTTTTAAATTAGACATTTTTCAGTTTCATTTAAATATATATATATATATATATATATATATATATATATATATATATATATATATATACATAAAAAATTTGAATTATTTTTTGTCGCTTTAGGTCTTAGCATATTTTGTCACGTTTTCAAATTTTGGTATTTTTCGCTAAGGCTAATAAATTTTTTATGTGAGTTTAATGTTTATCATTTTTGTGGTTAAACATGCTTAAATGATCATCTGAAGATCAACTATATGAAAGTGATAACGGGTCGGCACTTGAAATTGCGTGGTTGTTTAAAGCATTTATCTTTCAAAATTTTAATTGCTGGAATATCGTTATTGAGCTTTAATCGCTGGATCACTATAAGAGCATTGTGCGTTTATTGAATATCTTGCATTTGCTTGAGTTATCTGATGGTAAATGATTGTTAATGAGTTCATCTTTCCGCAGCATTTGATAGATAATCATTCAGCCGTTAAATCTATAAGGCACTGGTCTATTTATTTAACAAATCATTTTAGTGCTTGTTCCTTCGTGTCTCCCAACCCAACTGGTTCACAGTTGGTCATCCATTTCCCTACAGGGTCTACCCCCCTTAGCCGCGGGAGACAGGCTTAAACGGAGAGATCGGGGATCAGAGTGACAGCCCCCGGTCTGAGCGTTGTCGTGACAATCTGTACGACAATAGGGCTCATAAAACTCCTACGAAGAAGATTTCAGAAATTATTTTTATGTCCTTTTCTCACTCCCTAAAATTAAAAAAGACATATCCAGTTTCCTTCATGTGAATCATTAAAATTTCATGACGAATATCGAGTTTACTTTGTCTCCTCATACTCATAAAAAATGAGGAAGACGTATATTGAGCATAGGTTTATCACTTTATTCAGACTCAATGGACTAACTTACGAAAAAGGAACTGTGTTGGGTATACTATTAACCTTTTGTCACACCTAGTTATCAATCATGACAAAGGCACCCCTTGGAGTTGTCTTTATGATATTTTCAAACTCTCTAAAAATGAAAATACCGTTGAGTTTACCTCTATGTACTTGTTAAACTTAATCAGATTAGGAAAAAATGGATAGAACAATGGCTCAATGTCTATATTCTAAAGGATATTTTGGAAGCAGTATTCTTGTCATTCCCTTGAACATGGCACCCCCTCAGAAAATTCCTATTTTTTCAACTTATCATTGAACCTTACCATCCTATGAGTTTAGCCTTAATACCCTAATGATTTATGCATCATTGTATCCTAACACTCTTTGGTTTTCTTGAGTCTAAGTTTCCTAGTAGCCTTGGTGTTGTTCCTTACACTCTTCAATGGAATTTTCTACTCTCTACTTCCTATATCAACCATACAATCATATGCCTATACCGCCCTTAGTTTTTTCCCCATTTCTCTAATCTATCTCCGAAACAATCATTCTTGTCTCGTTTCATGCCAACTGATGTAGGACACCTTATTTCCTACCTTTTACAGATATCTTCCTATCGACTTTAGCATCTTAACTAGGAAGTAGATCTAGAAACATATTACTACCCTAGAACTTGCAGTCCTCAGTGGTAGGTTACCCTGTGTTTGATTGGGGTTTTTCACTATTGGCTCCCGGTTGAATGAATCTACGAGTGTTTAACACCAACCACTTATATTCACACTCGTTAGATTGTACTATGCATCTTGGAGACCATCATCCTTATTAGAGACCATCATCCTTATTGGAGACCATCATCCTTATTAGTGGCCATCATCGCATATGTTAACAATTTTCATCATTGACTCATAATGAAGCAACTTCTCACATGTTTGACTTCAAATCCCTCATTCACCTGTGCAGAAATATGTTATTCGTAGAAATGATGACCAAGACCTTGGGTGGAGGCTTACATCACTCAACCTTGTTTCCTCTCCCAAGTTGTGTTTATTGTTTTCAGAGACAACTCATAAGATTGATCATATTATCACCAAGCTTCCACATTATTCCTATTGATGGGAATGACAATCATACCTCTCCTGTGAATCACTTTGATTCAGCTACTGAGCATGGGAATGGCCAACTCAGGACATGTTCTTATCTTTTTTACATATATTGTTGTTTTCATGTCTCCCTAGGTTCCACAACTCCAATTATCTATCTCTTTATAACTATAGTTTATAAAATATTTCATCCATCATATTCTTCTCTAAAATCACACTTTAGGGGGCATATGTTATACAAAAAATCACCTCATCATTAGCTCAGTGTAGATGGACACTTTGACTATAATAAAACCCAAAGTTACAGGCCCATTTTCCAGTGTAACACCCCCCCAAAAATAGACAAAGAGCATTCAAACGCTTCCTATCACCCAAAAAAGGGAATTATTCCCTAGGTTAATGCTCTGGTTTTCCTAAAGGGGAGTGTTACTAGATTTTTATGAAATTTCAGTGGTCAAAGTGTGAGTCGACAGAATTACACTACACTTTTCACTAATATGTCAACTCAAAAAGTTGGAAACATCTGCCTCAGCCTTGTCTAAGGAAATTTCTAATCCTAACAAGAACACATAAAACAGGAAAGAGCAATAAAGTAAGGAAACATCTAGATTTTTCCTCAATGGAACTTATGAAAAAATCAAAAATGATTGAGCCTCTCCTCATCTATGAATTAGAGGCCAGGCCATTGTAACAAGGATCAGAATTTGAGCATTGTTATGCTTCCCATAAGTTGATGAAGATAGAGAGAAAGGAGATAAGGGGATAAGGGGATAAGGGGAGACTTGATTCAATAACCATGTTTGTAATCATTCTTATCTCATATGATAGTATAGATATGCTCATGTTTTATCTACTTTATGATGTTGACACCTTCTTTATTTAAATGTTGCTTCAATGGCGAGACTGAATATTATCGTAGATGCATGCTAGCTTTATATACTATTATATGTTGATGTTTTGAATCGTTGAGATTCCATGTGTTGTGAATATTACTTTGTGTATTTTCTATGTGCATATCTTGATCTAAGAGTTGGTGAAGGCTCTTTCCCTTGTCACAATGAAAACTCCAGTGGATCTACACCAAGGACTGAACTATAACCATTCTCTTTTACTTTGTCGATTACTAAATTAACATGAGTATTTCATGTATCTCTGAATAGTTGCAAGTCATCTCATCCTGTCTACCTTAGGTCCCGGGAGAAATGAGAGGGTTTAATGTCCACACCCATCTGTGCATTAGTCCCTACAACAATGTTGGCTAGAAGCAACCCAAGAATGTGAAAATTATTTAGGAGATAGCATGGTTATAGTAGTAGAGGTTGTGACAAGAATGCTAGCAGATACAACAAGGCCTTTGCTCCATTCCTAAGCTAAATTGAATTCTACAATAGTGCTAATCTTGGGCACAAGAGAGAAATTTGAGAAGAAAAATTGTGCTTCTCATCATATGCATGAAAATGTAGCAGCTTTGGATTTGAAGACAAGAAGAAATAGTGGAATTGAGGAATACAAGCTCATCTTCAATTCTCTATGTCAAAAGAGCAAGTTTAAAAGAGGACGAAGAAATCAAACGAAAACTAGGAAGAATCATCCTCTTACCCTTAGGGTGGACCCCTCTATGAGGTAGAAAGGAAAAAAGAAGATTTGGGTGAAGAAAGTGAAGGTGAAGGAGAAGTGTCCTCCAGCCATGTGCACCTGAGAGAAAGTTGAATAATGGGAAAAGAATCATCTTAAGGATAATTCTCCTATTAGGACTTGTGAATTAAAGTTTTGGAAGAAGAAGGAAGATGATCTGCCTAGGGGGAGTAGATCCCATGTTTCTCTTCAGTGTTAGAAGAGAATTGCCTTGAGAGAAGTCCAATAAGTCATATGTAGGAAGTTAGAAGGAATAGATATAGAGGTACATCTGATCATTTAAGGTACGGTTGAGTCCCCTTTTTTATTACACGAATAGAATGGTTTATATTCAAGGATATCAACATTGTGAGAAATAGGAAAGAGCATCCAACTAGGTTTTAGGGGAAGTATACAACAACATTTTATGTTGTGAAAAAAAGATGAGCTGCAACAGAAGTGTGGAATGACAAAAGGTCCACAGCCAAGTCGGGTCCATAGGGTCTATCCCGATGCCGATGCAAGGGAGTAGATGCAGGAGATTAGAGAGCATTGGCTCAGGGGGGCTTCTTTATTAAGCAGTAGTAGGCAAAAATGGTCAGCCTCAGGAAGAAATATTGCTCAGTAAATGAAAGTTGGTATTATTTAAGTAGAAATTCCTATTATAGAAGTATGATCTCAAGGGGAGAATTAAGCACAGTCTCGTCAACAACAGTAGTAATGGGGAGAAATCTCAATGCATCACTAATGGGTGGTAATTGAAGCAACAAAAATACCATGAGAAATTTTGATTGGTATTGATTTATTTTTAATTGGTACGAAATATGCATTGGCAAAGAGAGTATTCATTCAATAGTCATAAGGTGTTAAAAATGGAAGCATTCAAAGTAGAGTAAGTATATTTTAAGGGGGAAAATATCACATACGTCCATGTTATACAGCGACAATAGGAATTAGCCCTTGAAGAACAGTCTGTGGAGAAGAATGTACAGCAACATCTAAACCCTAGTCATCGATAGTCAGTGATTGCATGGGGAGGAAGAAGAAGCTTGAAGCCCTTCGCAATTGATGTGAAAGGGGGAGACAAGTTTATTGGATAACAAGTTGTGATGGCCCAAGAAAAGAAAAGAAAACCATTGGTGGCTAATGTAAGGAGTATTAGGTTGTGTTATATTCTTTCCATGACTAGCCCCCCTGCATGAGGTCTAGGGCAATGCCATGAGAAATTATTTTTGGACCCTATATTAGGTGGGAGGACTACTTATGACTTTGTGCATGGATTTCGCACATGATTTTGGGCATGATGGTTTTCTGTCCATGGTATTTTGTAGATCCGATAAAGGGAAATATGGTTATGTTCTAATATAGGGTTAATGGATTGGGATTTATGGATGATTAGACATGTATATTTATGTATTGTAACATTGAAAGAAACATAATGAGAAAATCAATCTAGTTGTCCTAGTTTTGGGATCCAGGGGAAAATCTTTGTGTATATCCATTTTATGTTTTATGCTCTCACCATTGTTTATTTTCTGGTTTTAGAATTCGTATGAAGGTAAATTTTGTATGAGGTTAAAACCTACATTTGGTATCAGAGTTGTTTTGGCTTCAAGGGGATGCCTTTCCTACTGAGGGGTTTTTCTCAAGTCTGTGGTAGACCCTATTCAGTGGGAGATCTGCGTGATCGATTCTTGTGGTGAAAGAAGATGTGAGTAGTGGAAAGATATAGATTGAGAAATTTAATGGTCAGAGTTTTGAGTTGTGGAAACTCAATATGGAGGATCTACTGGTGGACAAAGATCAGTGAATTGCAGTAGATTTGGGTACTAAACCAACAACAATGTCAGCTGAAGACTAGGCAAAGTTGGATCGAAAGGAAAAGAGCATAATACAATTATTTGTCTTAGATTCAGTATTGCTGAATGTATTAGGGGAAGCTTCACGAAAGGCTTTGCAGGACAAGTTAGGCACTTTGCACCCATCTAAATCTTTAGGGAATAAATTGTTCCTATGTAAAAGGCTATATAATGTGAGGATGAAAGATGGAGACTCGGTGACAGAGAATATAAACGCATCTAATACTATGGTAAGCCAGTTATTATCTGTTGATATTAAAATTTCAGATGAAGATAAGTGCATCAGTTTGTTGTGTTCTCTACCAGATTCGTGGGATAGTCTGGTTGTTGCAATAGGTAGCAATGCAACTACCTTGCAGTTTGATGAAATAGTCTCATCATTGTTGTCAGAGGAGATGAGATGGAAAAAAATGGAGGGCTAGAATTGTGATTCCTTGTATGTACAAGGATGGTCTCAGAACAGAAACAAAAATAAGTCCTTGAGTGGGAGATCTAAATCTCCAAGAAAACTTGTGAAGGTGTGCTGGAAATGCGAAAAGGAATGGCACTTCAAAAGGGATTGTAAATCTAAATCTCCTGAGAAGGTAAAGGGATCTAATGATGCTCCTTCTGTAGAGGCAAAGACCACCTCAGATGAAGGTGGGGATGTGTACTTGGCTTCTTCTTCAAGTACACATGTAGATCATGAGGCATGATTGATTGACTCAGGTGCATCCTTTCACTTCACTCGCCACAGGGAGTGGTTCTGTGAGTATGATAAATATAATGGTGGTGATGCCTTCTTAGGGGATGATAGGAAGCCTAGAATCTTCGGTCATGGAAAATTCAACTTGAAGTTGCAAGGTTGCAAGATTAGAACACTTCCAGGTGTTCTGCATATTCCTGCATTGGCCAGAAATCTGATTTCTGTAAGCAAGCTGGATGACGAAGGTGTAAAAGAGTGTTTGAGAAATATACTTGTAAGATAGTTTGGGGAGCACTAGTATTGATATAGGGAGTTCATATTGGAACTCTATAGAAGCTACAAGGTAGCACTATTATTGATGGGTGCAACAATTCTATGGTTCTCGAAAGTGGAGCAGAAAATCTAGTGGTCTCTGGAGAAAATACCATGCTATGGTATCAAAGGCTTGGATATATTGGAGAGAAAGTCCTTCGAATACTTCATGATAAAGGTATGATAGAAGGTATGTCTAATAGCTATCTATATTTTGATTTATGTGAAAATTGTGTATATGGGAAGTAGAATCTGGTGAGTTTCCCCACTGGTGTTAAGAGGGCGAAACAAATATTAAAGCTTGTGCACAGTGATGTGTTTGGAACTGTGTTGGTTCCATCACTGGGAAATTCTATGTAGTATGTATAATTTATAGATGACTTCTCAAGGAATACATAGATATACATACTCAAAAAGAAATCTAAAGTCTTTGATAGGTTTAAAGAATTTAAGGCTCTAGTGGAAAAACAGACAGAGAAGAAGATAAAGGTGTTGAGGAAAGATAACGGTGGACAATTTTGCAAGAAGGAATTTGAAGAGTTTTGTAAGAAGTTTGGTATAAAATGACAGAAGACTACTCCATACACACCTGAGAAAAATGGACTTGTAGAAATAATGAACAAGACATTGATGGAAAGGGAAAGAAGCATGCTCACTGGTTCCAACTTAGGACAGGAATCCTAGGCAGAGGCGGTGGAGACTACATGTTACCTGGTTAACAGATCACCTTCATCAATGTTGGAGGATAAGACTCCACAAGAGTTATGGTCTGGTAATAAACCTTCTCTTTCACATCTAAGGGTATTTGGATGTGATGGATATGTACATGTTCCAAAGGAGAAAAGAACAAAGTTGAGTAGTAAATCTGAAAAGTGCATCTTTATTGGGTATAAGGATGGTTTAAAAGGTTATAATATTTGGAACCCAGAAATAAGGAAGGTTGTGTACAACTAAGATGTGGTGTTTAGAGAAGTGTAAGATTTTATTAAAAATGAAGTCTTACCAAAAGAACCTAAGAAGATAGAGTTTGAGCTAAAGGAGTAATAATTAGACTCTACAATCAAAGAGGAATTAAAAGATGAAGAGACACAAACTCCAACTGTGAGAAGATCAGTTCGAGAAACAAGGTAGCTAGAAAGGTATAGTCCATCTTCCTTTTGTTCAAATTTTTCTTTATCTATTACTGATAATGATCCCAAAACTATGAGGGAAGCAGTAGATTCAAAGGATGGAGAACTGTGGAAAGAGGCCATGGTTGATGAAATGGCATCTTTGCACAAAAATGAGGCTTGGGATCTGGTGGAGCTACCGGCTGGAAGGAAACCCATTGGAAGAAAATGGGTGTTTAAGAAGAATATGAATGAAGAAGGAAATGTGGAGAAATAAAAAGCTTACTTGGTAGGATAAGGTTATTCCTAGGTGTCGGGAATTGATTTTGGATATTTTTTATCTTATTGCCAAGGTAGCTTCTATTAGATTACATTTATTTGTTGCTGCTGTTTTTGATTTTGAGGTAGAACAAATGGATTTGAAAACAACATTTCTTCACAAGGATCTAGAATAAGATATCTACATGAATCAACATGAAGGCTTTGCGGTGATAGGTAGGAAAGAACTTGTATGCAAGTTAAAAAAGTTTTTGTATGGGTTAAAATAGTCACTAAGGATGTGGTATCAGAAATTTGATACATCTATACGGGAACTTGGCTTCACTAGAAGAAAAGAAGATCATTGTGTGTATTTTAAATTAATTGGTGACCATGTTATTATCTAGTCTTGTATGTGGATTATATGTTTCTGGTTGGAAATGACAAAGAAATTATCCAGGATTTGAAGACCCAATTGTCCTCCAAATTCAACATGAAAGATCTTGGTGCTGCAAACTATATTTTGGGCATGGAAATTAAATGAGATCAGGTAAAGAGGAAGCTCTGGTTAAACCAGAGGAAGTATGTCAAGACAATACTACAGAGTTTTAATATGTGGGATAGTAAACCGATGAAGGTTCATATTCCTATAGGTGTAAAGTTATTTGTTGAACAGTGTCCCAAGACACAAGAAGAGGAAGAGGACATGTCCCGTGTTCCATATGCAAGTGCAGTCGGTAGCCTAATGTATGCAATGGTCTGTACTAGACTAGACATTGCACATGCAGTGGGAGTATTGAGCAGGTTTATGTCAAAACTAGGGAAGGAGAATTGGATAGTAGCGAAGCGGGTTTTTAGGTATTTGCGTGGCACTAGTGATTATGGTTTGTGCTACTAAGGAAGACTAGGATTGGATATATTTTTGGACATCCATGGATTTGTTGATGCACACTGGGATGGAGATCCAGATCATAGAAGATCTACAAGTGGGTATGTGTTTAATCTATTTGCAGGTACAATCGGTTGGATGAGTAAGGGATAGTCTATAGTGGCACTTTCAACTACAGACGAACAACACATGACAGCCACTCATGCAAGCAAGGAAGTAGTTTTATTTCAAATATTGTGTTCAAGTATCGGGTTAGTACAACGAGCTATAAAGATAGGCTGTGATAGCCAAAGTGAAAATTTCTTGGCAAAGAACCCTGCTTGTCATTCGAAGGAAAAGTGCATTGATGTTTAGTATTAATTTGTGAGGGATATGGTTGAGGAAAAAAGGGTGTTGCTGGTAAAGGTAGACACTTTGAAGAATATTGTAGATGCATCTATTATCACCTAGATTGAACCTCAGGCTAAAGTAAGGCAATGCCAAGTTAACCACAAACCACGCTTAGCCAAGTAGCTAGCCCTACTAGGTCGGGAGAGGGCTCTCTCCGTAAAGATTTTAGCTAAGATGACTAGATCAGGAAAAGGATACTAGGCTAGGTATAGTAGCACAAACCTTGATTTGATTTTTGAAGGGGTTTTGCTGGATCAGGAGGAGCTGGATAGTTAGGGCTAGGGAATTAGGTCAAAATTGCAGGGTGTTCAATGAGGCAAGGTAAGCATAAGGTTTAGCACTCTAGGGCTTAATGGGTGAGGTGTTTTAGGACTGGTGAGAAGCTAATAAGAGCATGTGAAAACCATGGATCCTTCCTAGACTGCAGAAAACATGAAATGGTGAATGTTTTCCCAAAGCAGAGCACTGATGCAATGAATTCCGCCTATCAACTTGAAAGCATTCACTTAGAAGCAATGAAATGATTAACGAAGCATACAAAACGCATTAACGTATGATCACATAAGAGGAAACTGTACTAAGACTTCATACCACATGGATCCCATAAAAATAGCTGCAATTCTTATTAATCTCCTGCTAAACTGCTACAAAATGGTGTACAATCAAGATCTAAGCATCCAGCTGAGTCCAACCCTTTACAATGAGATAGAAGAAGAAGATATAGGCTTTGTTTCAACCTCCTCCCATCCTCAGGGGTCGAATCCCTAAGATGAGGAGATAATCTAACCAACACTGAACAAGAAACTAGAATCTAGGCATCCTAACAACTTGCCTCTAAAAATGAGGAAACTGATTCATTTGTGCTCAAAATGACTTCTAATATAATGAATCTACCCTCTACTACTAATTATCCATCATATTTACAAGCCAAGTCATCATTTACCATAGTAAAACAACCTCCATCAGAGAAAATCCATGAACATAGTAAAAGAAAATGGAAAAATAGCCATCCTATGCAAATTTCCCCTATGCGCAGTGCCACTGGCCCAATGCACAATGCCACGTTTAGGTCCCTTTTGGAGGCCTTCCCGGCATCCAAATTGAGCTCATGATAACGCATTGGAAAGGTATTAAAATCTACTTTCCAAAACACTTGGAATTTCTTCATTTTAAGCTCATTTGAACCCTCAAAACTTGATTCTCCCAAGACTACTTCCTTGTGTCCAAAAAGTGCCAGAAAGGTCATTTTTAGGGTGTTTTTTGGCCTTTTGGTTGACCAGTTATGCCCCAAAAACTTAGCAAATCCATAGGGTGCATGTCCTAATCACTATGAATCCAAAAATGCAAACAATTTCTCCATTGAGTGCCCCTAGGAAAAGCACATCGCTTGTGGTGTTGCACATTGAGCCATCTTCTCAACGCGTAGCGCCAACCACAGATGCATAGCGCCACCTCTCAAACGCGCAGTGCCACATCCTGAACACGCAACGCCACTTGAAGCCAACGTTTGATTGCCTTCCCGATGTCAAAATTAGGCATGAGATATCTCGTTGGAAAGCTTGTCGAGTCTACTTTCGAGAATATCCTAAATTTTTCAATTTGGAGCTCATTTTCCCTATCAAAGGCTCAATCTCCCAAGACTAGTAAAAATGTGCAGAATGAAGCTCCCAAAATGTATAGTGTTGTTTCAGTAAACTTTTGTAGGTAATCCTCAACTCCAAATTGAGCTCATGATAGCCCATTGAAAAGCTCTCTGTGTCTAGTTATCATTTGACTCATTAAGAAAATCTTTTGGATATTCCATCTAGGAGAAACATTGATTTTACCAATGTCACTCCAAAAGGGCAGCAACTCTCCTATGGAAAATGATTGTTTGGACATTTCTCCCAAACCATGAGACCTGTCTAAAAAATGAAGGAGTTTTTCTTATTAAGTCTATGATGGACAAACACCTCTCTCACTTTTGTTAAATTCATCTTTTCTTTCTTAGAAACATCATTTGAATAAAACCTATCTCGATGTGTGGAACATGGGATTTGTAGAAATAAAGGGAAATGAAGGGGGTGAGGGGCTTATAAATTCTTGAGAAAAATTTTGGAAGTAGGGAGGAATTTTAGGAAGTAGGGGAAAGTGGAATTTCAAATATTGAGTGAGTGGAAGGGGTCCAAAAGGGCAAAACGCAGGCCTAACCTAGAAATATGTGAAATTGTAGCAATACGCTAGGGTTTGTGGGAGAGGGATATTAGTGATGGGAAGTGTTTAAGAAGGTATATTAAGGATAGGGGAAGGTGCATGAGCATCAGGATATAATTTTTTTTGATGATTTTACCATCCAAGAAAAATTACATTCAAAACCCTAGGAGAGGGAAATGAGCCTTACTTAAGCACAACTGAAGCACAAACAAGGTGTAAATTGACCTATTGGAACCTGAAATAATGATGACAACTCTTTGAATGATGGTACACTCAGCCGAATGGTGACATGAACCAACACTTGGAAAACTTTGGAAGAAGTGAAAACAATCCTAGAGCTAATACCTAGTGACCATGTTAGCTACCTATACCAATAGGTTTCATATTTCATGATTGGCAAATAAAAGTTCCAAATATGCTCTGCTTTGGTGATTCAAAGATCCCATATTTCCATGAGAAGACAAGGTATGTACATAAGCTTAATGTTGACTCAATTTTGGATGGATGGTCCAACAACCTAATCTGGATCATGCCATGTTTCAATTTTCTGTTGTAGAATAGAGAAAGAAGTCTGTCCAAACTGTTTAATCTTGGCAGACCAGTAGTTAGGTAGAGAATTAAGGTTCCCAACTGTTTAAATCTGGGACCTTGGAAGCAATAAGGGTAGCCTTAGATAGAAAGTCAAAAGAAAAGGCCAAAAGAAAAGAAAAGGCACATAAGGGTCTGCAAGTCGAAGTGCACCCTCCATGAAGAAACAAAAAATGCTAGACAAGTAGATGGGTAGGTAGATGGGGTTGCAGAAATGTCATTCATTTCAACTGAATCTTGCTGGTCTAACATAAAGGAAGCATCAATGGATAGAAAAGCTCCTCTTCTCTATCATTTTGCAACAACACAATGGAGCATGTCTAACTTCCCATTTCCCCCCTTCACTATTCATTAACTAACATCCCTTCACCAGTTCTGTTCATGGAAGAATTCAAGGTCTTATGGTGGTTCTTGTTCTTTTAAAAGACGCATTTCTTGTGTAAAATTCTTTTCATTTTGATCTACTCCCTAAGCTAAGTTGTTTTCATATAAACTTAGTGATATCACTCCTCATTCACCTTTTTCCACTCATAGTGACCCCTAACTTCTTATTATCTAAATCCCCTATGTTCTCCATTTTTCCTACTATTATAAACACTATGGTGTATAAACCCCAAGCATTCTATAAATATCCCTTCCCCCTTGGCATTATAGCCATATGTTCACAGTTAGGGATTAAATGGACATCTGGTCAGTTTAAGAACCCAAACCCTACCCCTCTTTCCCCTTCAGAAGTCATTTAAACCATTTAACCCTTCATTTGCAAAAGAACCTTGTAAAGAAACCCATTTTCACCCCTAACCCGCTTTATTTGCAAAAATACATAAAAAACCCACTTTCCCGTTCTACCCAAAGTATTGGCACAATACATAGTTGCATTAAAAATACATTGAAAACCATACAAATTAGCCAAAATTCAAAAGCCCCCGCCGGGCGCGTCTTCCAAAGAAAATATTATTTTATTCCCCGCCCCCTTCCGTATCGTCCTGGCACCTTGGCGATCCGTCGACCGTCAGATCTGGCTCTTTTCATCAGACAGTCCACATGCATATCGGGTCGGGCCCGACATCCGTAGGTTAGCTTCCGAAATTTTTCAGAGGGTGACGTCAGGCCTCTGCCACGCGTCACCCCCAAATTGTATCGGGCCGCCCTCTGATAATCCCGCTTCCGTATAAAGAGCGGTGCGATATCATACCGCTTACCATTTTTGGTTTTGTGTGAATCCACCATGCCAATGTCACTACCACGTCAGGCCCACGTCATTGCTACATCACCTCCGCGGTAGCGCCCCTGTCCGCCACTGCTCCAACCTGCCCGCCACCTCACCACCCCCGTGGACCACTCTCAGGCCACCACGCCAGCCAATGATGTCATGCTGACGTCACCCCACCCTGACCCCACCTAATGACGTCATGCTGATGTCATCCAAAAAAAGCGCCAAATAACCCAAAAGTCCATATTTTTGCCGAAAAACATCGTTTTTGTCACTTTTGCAAAAAACGACTGTTGTTCTGCTCTGCATGCAATCACGACCATCCGGCGCCAACCTGCTGAAATCGACCAGGAGACCGTTGGCACCTTCAACCCACCTACATTTCAGACCATTGCCGGCAAATCACGAGGTATTTATCCGAATTATTCCTCCTGCGCCTGGTTTTGTCCATAAATCTCCAAAGATAGTCTTAAAGAGTGAAAAAACACATCATTTACCAACAAATCTCGGTGTTTAGCCTCCATTTTCAACTCTTGAATCGAAATTCACCTGCAGAACCTTGTTTATCCAAGTTTTTACCAAACTTGCAATCTGTCCACACATTCGTGGACTTAAAACCCAAGCTGCTATAATTCACCGTGAAGAGACTTTTTAAGGCCAAGCATTTACTTTAGCAGTGCTTTGTGCATTGTTTCAATTGCTGCCACTGCCATTCTACCCTCTGTTCCTCAGTAAGTCACTTCTCTGGTCCAAGAAATACTCCTCTGTGTCGCTCTGTTTAGTAACACCAGTTCACATACAAACAGAGTCCTAAAGTAATCATGGATGCACCGGTAGCACCTGTGGCCTTGAATATTGCTCCATTATATGCCCCTCAGAGAGAGTTGGAGTGGAAAGCATTAGCCGACCTAGATTATCAAATATCAGAGGAAATGCTAATGCATAGCAAGTACCACATCCACTTGCGGAATGAATTGAAGATTAAGCATGAGAGTGGAACGGATGTATTGGGCATTTGGGACTCTTTCCTCCCAATCTTCAAGCTTCCTCAGGTCAACCAGTTTCCTGACCTAATCCACCGATGTGTTGACTGCTACGACCCCACTCAGAGGGCTGTGCTTGACCCTTCAGGCTCAGTTGTTTTTTATGTCACCCCTGAAGCCATCAGAGAGATGCTGCACTTCAATTCTGATAAGAAATTGGTTCTTTTATCATTGATAGATCTGATAAAGCAAGGAGCTAAACTGACAGATGCTCAGGTCACCAAGTTGAATCAATTGTACATTGACTCTGACACTGTGAAGTATCCTCCCATTTCTCATGTATACCTCAACCAATTGGGCAGAGACCTTGTAGACATGATTAGTCCCATATTGGGCTATAATTCAATTGAGTTTGTTGATGAAACTGTGCTGGTGATGATGCTCATGTTTTCCCCTGGCAAGTCCCCCATCTGTTATGACTATGCCACTTACATATCCAATAAAATACATGAGCAATTGATGAACTTGTCAAGAGAAAGTGTGTTCAGATACACCTCATATATCTACCACTTAATCTTATATTATCAACATGAGAAATTTCCTTTTGTTGTGAAGAGAGTGGATGCACAAGGCAATCCAAGGTCGGTAGTCTATTGGTCCTCTGCTTTCCACTGCAGATCTTGTTCTCCATACACTTATTGTGAGTTTATAGACCTTTTCATCCACCTAGCCATGTCTCTGCTTCTGAGCTCACCTCCTCCTAGACTAACTGATGAGATGCAAAGGATTCTTCAGCTGTTTAAGCTATACAGCATTGGGGATTGGTACTATTACCAAAACCACACAGTTATCAGAATATATGGGTGTGAGTTTCCCCCATACAGATTACCCAAATATGTGCCTATGAGATTGTTTTCCCTTGAATACTTCAGGCAATTTTGGAATGCTGATGTACTCCATTTTTCAGGCAAAGGCAAGAAAGCACAGCTCAAAGTCAGAAACCAACTAGGCCACTTCATTTACAATAAAAGGGAGGAAGGTTGGCAAGAGGCAGATAGCATGCTAGAAGCCCTTGGCTTACAGACCAGCTTCCTTTGGAAACCATACGACCCCAATCATTTCATAAGTTTAAGAAGGATCAGATATAGGTTGGCCAGTTATGACCACTTAAGTTTGCCTCACATAGAAAAATATGCAAATGAAATAAAGTGGAGGAAAGGCACCTTAGAGGAGGTTGCCACACAAGAAGAACTAAGTCAAAGAGCAGTAAAAAATCTCCAAAAGTTGGCTGACTTAGAGCTTTGTTCACAGGTATTTGCTCTTCTAGGCACTCAAGTGGGAGCAGCTGCCTCATCTTCTACAGCGCATCAGCAAGTAGCCAAAACTACTGATCAAACTTCCGGCAAAGGCAAAGAGAAAGAGATGGAGCCAGAGAAGCCACCTCATGAGGAGGTACAGCAGCAGGAAGTGCAGCAACAACAATAGGTACAACAGCAACAAGGGGGGCAGCAAGAAAAAGAGCAATCAGAGTAGAAAGAACAAACATTAGAAGCCCCAATATCCACAGGGCAGCAAGCTCAGGACACTCTGCCTCCTAGGCAGGAGACAACAGTGGAGGCCTCAATCCTCCAAACCCCACAAAAAGAAGACATAAATAGGAAGAGGGATAGAGAGACTCCCCTCACAACATCCACAAATCAAGGAGGGAAGAGGCACAGAATGAATCCCCTCTCAGAAGAAGAAATGCCTATAGGGCAATCTTTGGGCATGGGCCCACCAAGCATGGAAGCCTCGACAAGTTCCTTCCAGCAGGAACAAGAAAGGACAGCGGGAGGAGAAGTCAGCTCCTCAAGCCAGCAAAGGGGAGGTGAGCTAGGCATCAAACAACAATTCATTGATATAAAGAAGAGGAATGAGCCAATAAAAATACAGCTGTACAATTATTTGTTAAAGATGGCTCCCACTAACCAGCAGAGATTAATGTCTGCATATGATGTCCAGGAGGGCAAAATGATCATGAGCCACTTTATGCCAACCGCGTTGTAGCCACAGTCACCTGCAGGCTACTTAAGGACCAATCTTGAGGTCCTTGCCAAGGACATCCACCCGATGGATCAGATTGAGTTGCATAAGCAAACGGGTGAGATGGTGTATGCCTCCTTGGTAGACAAAACATTAGTGAACTACAGGCTGGAAAATAGCCTAAACAACACAACTGCCCAACTTGAGTTGGAGAGAGCATCCTCCCAGGCAAAAGACAACCGAATCAAAGCATTGGAGGATACCATCATAGAACTTGGGCATGATCCCAAGGACATCAAGGCCGTACAAGCACTGTTGAAATTGAGGGATGCAGATATGGCAGCATTGGAGAAAATGATTAAGATCCCAGCAACCATTCATCGACAAACTGAAGAAGTTGCCCAGCTGAGGCATGATCAAGATGCAGCAGCTATGCTGGTATCATTATATAAACAGCTGATCCAAACACAAGAAAAATTGGGAGAATCAGAGGCTGCACTGCAGGCAGCACTACAACAGAAGGAAGGAGACCAAACTTCTCAGCCCCCTCCAGAAATAATCAATCTGGAGGAACCTCCTCAGACTACTGCTCCTCCTACTGAACAGACAGCACCATCTACATCAGCAACTGCACCAACAACAAAGCAGGCTCCAAGCCTGGATATGCAGAAGCTCAAGAATGAAATTCAGGCCTTAGAGGCCCAAATGGCAGAGCTAAATGAGGCCAGGGAGAGTCTAGCTAAGCTCAATGAAAGATATGACAAATCCAAGCAGACTGTAGCAGAAAAATGAAGGGAAATAAAGGCCCTTAAGGAGAAAATAAAGGAGCTGGAGAAGGAGCTCACACTTGACAAAGTGATAGCTGAGCTTAAGACAGTTTTATGGGCCAACATTGGCCAATCAATCACTAATCAATGGCAATACATTGAGACCATTCATGAGCAGATCGAGCTCATAGGGAAAGCACATAGGGAAATCCAGAGAGCAAGGGCATCTCTAGGAAATATGCCTAAGGTTGCCAATAGAATGATTAATGTGCTTAATAACAAAATAAGTGCTCAGCTGGCAGCAATGGGAATTCCAAACAGAACTGAAACCATCCAGCTTATAAAGAGGGTCCTTACACTAAGAAACCTGGTACAAACACTGGAAAGAAGAAGCTAGGACATGCAGACAGAGGTAAATAAGTTCATGGACAAGTTTATAGTACTACAGGGCAAAGGTCTTCCTAGCTTACTGAGCAATGCAGGGAGACTACTTTCACATGAGAATTATGCCAAAAGGGTCAATACATTTGCTACTAATCAGATCACTGAAAGACCCAGTACTTCAGAAGAAACAGGGCCAGCATCTGGACAAAGTCTCTATAACAGGGTAGAGAACTTATTTTTCATTATGAATGAAATTAAACATTTGTTTGAAGTGCCTCCAAACTTCTACAAATACACAGAGGCAGATGAGACCTTAGAGGCAATTCTGAGACATCAATTTCCCACACAGGAATTTTGGACTAAAATGACACAGTTAATACTGTAAACAAGAGCCTGTAATCAAGTTTTTTCATTAAAAATACATAAGTCATCATACACAGGAAAATTTGATGAATTCAGCAACTATGGAGAAGAATGGGCTGAGCCAACTCGGCAAATCTACTCGGCCACTAAAGCAGCACTGACAGTCACAGGTGACAGGGCCGAGAAATCTACAGGATGACATGGACATAAAGACATATCATTCAGCATTTATAACAGAACGTTCAACCGACTCAGTGGCCTCGAAAGGTCAAAAAGTCTTCTGACAGAATTAAAGAGCATTTATTTTGTATTCAAAGCTGTAATAACTTTCTTATCTGTTGTTCTGTAGTAGTTGGTGAACGTATTTATTTCTGAGATGACTCAACGGTTCAGATATTTTGTATGACCAATTGTATATATTCCCCCTCGCATAAGCTTGCAAGGGGTTGTTGATTTCTCTTCTAGAGTTTCTTATGCTGTAAATTTCCAGAGTATTAATACAAAAGCTGATGGAATTTCCAAAGCTCCGAGTTATCTGAGGCATTGTGGTGTTTTGCTGAAATGTTACAGGATTCCTGCGTACTTCATGGCACAATAAGTTCTCTTTAAAAACTCTTCGTTATGTGTTTTTGTTGTCTTTTCATAGCTTATTCATGTTTCTGTGTTTCATAGTTAATGGCAAAGAAAAAGAATAGTTCCAGGACTTATTCACAGAATACCCTGAGCCCAATCTATGCTGTTATAAATGTTTTTCTTCAGTTATAGTCATAAGGTGTAATTCTTAACTATTGCACCTCCAAACTATATCTCTCACAGTGATTGTTGTTTCAGGAATTCAAGTTTTCTCCTGTACAATATATCTCTTTCTTACACCCCAGCTTAGTGGAAAATCCTTAATTGCTTTTCACTGGTTAAACACACTTCGTAATCACAATTTCAATTTTGTTTCATGAAATATTTAAATGGCCCTGCAATTTCAGCAACTCAACTCAATATTTCATACAACCTATAGCCACAGACTCCATTGCCCAATGAAATAATACTGCCTGAAGACTTCCACCTTAGGTATAGAGAGACAGTTCACAACCAAAACTTCAAACAAAAACTGAACTCATAACTAGCCTAAAATCTTCACAAAACAGAGATAAATCTTAAAGAGAGAGCCCTCTCTAGTTACAGTTTGGCTAGAAGCTGTAATCCAAAGATTGGTTAGTGGTTACCCCGGCCGTATTCCCTTGGGAGTCAAAGGGAACAACCTGGGTGTTAACATAATTAGCGACTCCACTGGGGAAGTTCCTCAGGATTTTCTAATTTCTATATTTTTCTTAAAGCTGCTTCAGTCAATTTTCATGCTAGCTTTAAGATATACACAGTCACTCCAAAATCTTGTCTGGCCCTTGTAGACACAAAAATATTCAAAAAAACATACTCAAAAACAAGTTCAGAAGTTGGCTCCCAAGAAGAATCCGCGATATACAAGGTCAAATCCTGACCCCAATCCACCAACTGTTTTTGAAAATCCTAACAGAATCCCTAAAATCATTAGGAAGCAGCAAGGACAGGAAACTCTTGCTGATTTAAGTCCTGAGACAGCTTATCCAAACCCTGTTCCAACTCCAATCAAGGTTCTATTTCGGTCTACCCTTGATTCCCCCAGTTCACCATCCACATCTCAAAGCCCTCCTTTCACGCCTCCATCCACTGCACATATTCCCTTGACCAACACTCTAGTTTCTACCGTTCCCACTACCCCTGTTGTACCAGTCATTCATGTTATCCCAGTTATCCCTGTCAACCCTATAAATCCTGCAAACATGGCTAATAGATATGCACCCCTGCAGTTGCCTGCTAATGCTGCAGCTCTACCTCAGGACTACCAATCCAAGATCTCATATTTTGACTCCACTGGCCCTTTCACAACAATTCAGCATGCCAAAAGGATGCAAGACCATTTTGAGAACTATGAAATAGATGATGACAGTGTGAGAATGAGAATCTTTGTTCAGAGCCTGACAGGGGATGTAAGAACTTGGTTTAGATCACTGGCTGTAAATACCATCACAACTCCTGATGAGCTTTATCAAGCCTTTACTAACAGATGGGAGAAAAAGAAAGATCCCCTGCACATACTTGGTGAATATGATACAATCAAACGAGGTCCTCAAGAGACCGTTTTGGAGTACTGTGCAAGATTCAACAACGTATATAACGCAATACCACAGAATTTAAGACCTCCTCCTGATTTAGCCTTGTACAAATTTCCTGATGGTTTTGATCCTGATATGGCATATCAGTTGAAGGAAAGAGCCCCTGAAACCCTTGAAGATGCCCAAAAGGTTGCTGTCACAGTAGAGGCTAACCTGATTGCCAAAAGAAATAGGGCAAGATTGGAAAAGAGAACCACCTTCAAAGAAGAACCCTCAGGCTTTGATCAAAAACTGGATGCAATACTCACTGGTATGAAGAGATTGGGTGATAGAGTAGAATCAGTTGAGAGAAAGTCATCATGGGAAGCACCACAAAATAACCCTATCAGGAATCCCAATTTTAGGAGAAATCAAAACCCAAACGTTGGCAAGGCCGTTTCTGATCCAGACATAAGACCTCCTTTCCAGGAAAACTATACTGAGGCATCCACTCCGAATGAGCAAACAGATGACACCCACATTAACCTGATGGGCCTGAATGATGAGCAGCAAGTTTTCCTGAGTCAAGAAGATCATAAGGATGATGACATTCAGCAATTCCAAACCAGATCAGGTGAGTCATTTGACTTTAAACAAGGATACGACACAGCTGTTTATGAAGTTCATAAGCAATACATGCTAAGAAGCAGAACTATAAATGTAACACAGCCTGAAAAAACAAAGGATAGCCAATAGCCCAAAAGAGCCATAGTCACAGAGCCAAATGAGACAACTGATTCAGTTACAAATGAAGTAACCGTTCAAGAAATCACTGAACCATTGCCCTCAAAACAACAGCCTATGGCTACATCACCCTTGCACCCTAATCCAAGTAACACTCCTCAAGAGATGAGTAAGAAGGACAAGCCTCAAGATCAAGAAAAGAATCAAGAAGAAGACTTAGTGAACAAGGAAAAGGCTTTCACCCACAACACCAAGATCCCATCTGAAAGACCCTTTGACTTAGAAGCTGAAATTGGCAAATTGAAGGTAGCTATTCCTCTTTCAGAACTAGCCAAGCATGACATCTATAAACAACAAATCAAGAAGTCCCTTCAAATTACTCATAATAAAGATAATGTCAATGTGTTGGATGACACCCCAGAATTGCTTTTTGGTCCAGAGGTTGATGGAAAAACAGCAGTCACAGGGATCTTACCTTTCTATGTCAGCCTGCATGTTCATGATAAGATACTACACAATGCAATATTTGACTCAGGTGCCTCTCACAACTTGATGCCTAAATCAGTCATGGAAAGATTGAATCTAGATATTACAAGACCATATAAGGACCTATTCTCATTTGACTCCAGCCAAGTTAAGTGTTTAGGCTTAATAAAAGACTTATGTGTGTCCCTTGTTCAGTACCCAAATAAAACAATTCTAATGGACGTTGTAGTTGCTGATATCCCACCCAAATATGGGATGTTGTTATCAAGATCATGGGGTTCTAAACTCCAAGGTTCCCTACAATTAGACATGTCATATGCCACCATCTCAGTGTTTGGTCAACCCAAGAGGTTATATAGAGAGTCACTTATGAAATACATGGTCAGCAGTGAAGAAAAACCTCAAAACTTTCCCATATATGCTGTCCATTCTGACATAGACTCCTATATTCTCTTCAATGATAATGCAGGTCCCACAAATGATGAAGAAAACCAGACACTCAAACAAGATCAGCATATGAATGAAGAAGCTGCTGTTCAAGAAATAATGATTGAGAAATCAATAAACAAAACTGTTCAAGAAGGAAAACCAAATCTAACCCAAGATCCCAAGTTGTTGATGCTAAATCCCACAACAGTCGACAATTCTTCCCTTAACCAAGAAGTCCTCTGGTTTCTTGAATTTGATGGGTCAGTCAACAAATTAGGGGTAGGAGCAGGGGTTTGGATACATAATAAACAAAACAGTCATGCAGAAGGCCGAGCCTATAGGTTAAACTTCAGGTGCACCAACAATATGGCAGAATACGAAGCTCTCTTACTAGGCCTCAAACTAGTAAAATCCTTACAAGCCATAAAAGTTTCAATACTAGGAGACTCAGACCTAGTTGTCCAACAAGTAAAGGGTAATTTTGTCACCAATGACAAAAGACTGAGATCTTATAGATATGTTGTTGCTGAACTACTAAAGTCCTTCACTGAATTTCAAATTACCAAAATTCCTAGAACCCATAACCTGCATGCTCATAGTTTGGCCACATTTGCAAGCACCTGTAAACTACCCTTTGAACCTAGCCATTGCTTCACAGCTGAGATAAAATACAGACCCTCTGTCCCAAACAATGTTAAAGACTGGCAAGTGTTTGAAGATGATACACAAATAAATAATTTCTTGACCTTGCAGCAAGAATTTGCAGGACTAAACATTGACACTGAGGGAGCAAGTCAATCACAAATACTTAGTGAACAGAACCACAGGGCAATATCACCCAAAATAGCTAACCAAATAATACATCCAAAAAATTTTAACAAAGACAACATACAAGAAATTCAACAAATCACTTGTGAAGAAACAGCTGGTGCAGAGGCTGAAATCATAGAGCTGAAAGACAATTTTCTTCCAACAGGCCTAACTCCATTAGAGGACATTTTTTATTCAAATGATATCCCTAGAAAACCAAAAATGCAGCCCCTTAATGCTGCCATAGAAGAATGCAACATTGGAACTGTTGAAAAGCCCAAGATAATAAAATTGTCTACGTCCTTGCCTCCTGATAAAAAACCTAAATACATTGACCTCTTCAAAGAGTTTCAAGATGTCTTTGCATGGGGTTATGAGGATTTAAAATCCTATGACACCTCTGTTATCCAACATACTATCCCTCTCAAGCCTAATCAAAAGCCATTTAAGCAAAAATTGAGAAGGATCAATCCCATGCTTCTCCCTTCAATCGAAAAAGAACTGCAAAAAATGTTTAAAGCGGGTATCATAGCACCTATCAGGTTTTCAGACTGGATTTCAAATTTGGTGCCCACAAGAAAGAAAACTGGTGAGATAAGACTTTGTGTTGATCTAAGGAACTTGAATCAAGTGTCCTTGAAATATAATTACCCCTTACCCAAGATGGATCACATCTTGCAAAGAGTAGTGGGGGCCTCAAGAATTTCTTTACTTGATGGATTTTCAGGTTTCAACCAGATCCTAGTTCACCCTGATGATCAGGACAAAACAGCATTTACAACCCCATGGGGAACCTTCAAATATGTCAAAATGCCTTCTGGGTTAAAAAATGCAGGGGTTACATTTCAAAGAGCAATGGATATTGCTTTTGCCAAAGAGATTCATGACTTCCTTGTCATTTATTTAGATGACCTCACACCATTCTCAAAATCTGACCAAGAACACTTGAGGCATTTGAGACAAATATTCATAACCTGTAGGAAATATGGCATTTCCTTAAATCCCAAAAAGTCTCTATTTGGCTTGGAAGAAGGTAAGCTGTTAGGTCACATCATTTCAAAAGATGGCATTAGAATTGACCCAGACAGGAAACAAGCTATCTTACAAATGCCCCACCCAAGAAACATCAAAGAATTACAAGCCTTCTTGGGGAAGATCAACTTCTTAAGGAGGTTTATCCCAAACCTAGCAGAATTGATCAGATTACTAAATAACATGCTAAAGAAGGATTCAAAAGTGAAATGGACAGTAGAAGCAAATCAAGATTTTGAAGGCATAAAGTTGGCCCTTACCCAAACACCAGTCTTAACAAATCCTCAATTTGACAGAGAATTTATCATTTTCTCCTTTGCCTCCCAGCATACCATTGTTGCTGTCTTATTACAGAAAGATGACCAAGGAAATGAAAAACCCATTGCTTTCTTTAGTAGAGCTCTTAGAGATGCACCTCTGAAATACCAAATCATGGAGAAGCAAGCTTATGCTTTGGTCAAGGCCATTAAAGACTTTAGGATTTACATCCTGTACTCCCATGTTATAGCTTATGTGCCAAGTCCCATTGTGAAAGACATACTCACCCAAAAAAACCTAGAGGGCAGAAGAGGCAAATGGATTGCCAACATCTTGGAATTTGATATTGAAATAAAACCTACAAAACTGATAAAAGGGAAAGGTTTGGCTAAATTATTGACAGAGGCAAACTTTCAAGCTTTAGACATCAACCAACTGGACAGTGAACCGAAGCTGGCGACTCCAAAGATCAATGTAGCCTTTGAACAATCTCCCTGGTATTCTGACATCTGTTATATATTGCAAAACCTGTGTGCTCCCCCAGGATTGTCCAGAACTAAATGTAGGTTCTTAAAAATGAAAGCTTCAAGATTTTGTGTCATGGATGGCAATTTACTTTGGAAAAACCATGAGGGTATATTGTTAAACTGCTTGATTGAGAATGAGACTAACAATGTTATGAAGGAATTTCATGCAGGTGACTGTGGTGGACACTTGTATTGGAAGTCCACTGTGGATAAGATACTGAGGGCTGGTTACTATTGGCCCACTGTTTTCTCTGATGTCAAGAAATTTACTACCTCATGTCATAAATGCCAAGTGTTTGAGGGAAAGAGAAAGTTACTGCCACTTCCCCTGAGGCCTATTGCTACAGAGAGACCTTTTCAACAATGGGGCTTGGATTTCATTGGGGAAATTCATCCCTCATCTTCAGGCCAACATAGATGGATCCTCACAGCCACAGACTACTTCACCAAATGGATTGAGGCCATCCCATGTAGACAAGCAAATGATTCCACTATCATTCAGTTCCTTGAGACCAATATCCTTTCTAGATTTGGTTGTCCTGATAAGATAATAACAGACAATGTTGTTGCTTTCAGATCTAAGAAGATGGTGAATTTCTGCCACAAATTTCACATTACCTTGGGCCATTCTACTGCATACTATCCCCAAGGAAATGGCCTAGCTGAATCATCAAATAAAAGCCTTGTGAACATCATAAAGAAGGTGTTGGAAGAAAATAAGAAGAATTGGCATAAGAAGCTTGTCAATGCCCTATGGGCAGATAGACTAACAACCAAGAGATCAATTGGGGTCAGCCCATATGAATTAGTCTATGGATTAGAAGCCAAATTTCCTTCATCACTAGGGATCCCTGTCATGAAACTTCTTCAAGAAAGCCAGGCTGAACCAAATGATGTGCAAAGAAGGGTAAATCAAATTATATGTTTGCAGCAAACTAGAGACCAAGTCTATCACAGAGTTCAAGTTTTACAAGAAAAGTTAAAGAAAGCCTTTGACAGAAGGACTAAGGCTGAAGATTTCAACATTGGTGATAAAGTCCTCAAGTGGGATTCAAGAAGGGAAGATAAACGAAAACATGGAAAATTTGATTCCCTTTGGAGAGGACCATTTGCTATTCAAGCAGTGCAAGGAAATAATACTTACTTCCTTAGGAATCTTGATGAAACTGATTTGGATGAAGGTCCTGTGAATGGCAGGATGTTGAAGCACTATTTTGACTACTATCCATGAGTGTAGCCTAATTCTCCCTTGTACATAATCAGGTGTATATATTACTTTCTTTCAGGTGTATATATTACCTTCTGTTAACATGTAAAAGAATGCAGTTTTTTGAGTTTTGTGAATTATCAGCAAAGGGAAAATAAGTTCAGAGATGCACCAAGAGGGGAAGAGCACAATTTTGAGATTTCAAAGAGAAGTACTCCATGTTTGGTAAGAGAACTCATGGACCAAGGCATTCTGACCTGCTGTTCTTGGTCTTTCAAATGGAAAAACCATCCCCATGTGGAGCCGCTGTTAGCTACCTATACCAATAGGTTTCATATTTCATATTGGCAAATAAAAGTTCCAAATATGCTCTGCTTTGGTGATTCAAAGATCCCATATTTCCATGAGAAGACAAGGTATGTACATAAGCTTGATGTTGACTCAATTTTGGATGGATGGTCCAACAGCCTAATCTGGATCATGCCATGTTTCAATTTTTTGTTGTAGAATAGAGAAAGAAGTTGTCCAAACTGTTTAATCTTGGCAGACCAATAGTTAGGTAGAGAATTAAGGTTCCCAACTGTTTAAATCTGGGACCTTGGAAGCAATAAGGGTAGCCTTAGATAGAAAGTCAAAAGAAAAGGCCAAAAGAAAATAAAAGGCACATAAGGGTCTGCAAGTCGAAGTGCACCCTCCATGAAGAAACAAAAAATGCTAGACAAGTAGATGGGTAGGTAGATGGGGTTGCAGAAATGTCATTCATTTCAACTGAATCTTGCTGGTCTAACATAAAGGAAGCATCAATGGATAGAAAAGCTCCTCTTCTCTATCATTTTGCAACAACACAATGGAGCATGTCTAACTTCCCATTTCCCCCCTTCACTATTCATTAACTAACATCTCTTCACCAGTTCTGTTCATGGAAGAATTCAAGGTCTTATGGTGGTTCTTGTTCTTTTAAAAGCCGCATTTCTTGTGTAAAATTCTTTTCATTTTGATCTACTCCCTAAGCTAAGTTGTTTTCATATAAACTTAGTGATATCACTCCTCATTCACCTTTTTCCACTCATAGTGACCCCTAACTTCTTATTATCTAAATCCCCTATGTTCCCCTTTTTTCCTACTATTATAAACACTATGGTGTATAAACCCCAAGCATTCTATAAATATCCCTTCCCCCTTGGCATTATAGCCATATGTTCACAGTCAGGGATTAAATTGACATCTGGTCAGTTTAAGAACCCAAACCCTACCCCTCTTTCCCCTCCAGAAGTCATTTAAACCATTTAACCCTTCATTTGCAAAAGAACCTTGTAAAGAAACCCATTTTCACCCCTAACCCGCTTTATTTGCAAAAATACATAAAAAACCCACTTTCCCGTTCTACCCAAAGTATTGGCGCAATACATAGTTGCATTAAAAATACATTGAAAACCATACAAATTCGCCAAAATTCAAAAGCCCCCGCCGGGCGCGTCTTCCAAAGAAAATATTATTTTATTCCCCGCCCCCTTCCGTATCGTCCTGGCACCTTGGCGATCCGTCGACTGTCAGATCTGGCTCTTTTCATCGGACGGTCCACATGCATATCGGGTCGGGCCCGACGTCCGTAGGTTAGCTTTCGAAATTTGTCAGAGGGTGACGTCAGGCCTCTGCCACGCGTCACCCCCAAATTGTATCGGGCCGCCCTCTGACAATCCTGCTTCCGTATAAAGAGCGGTGCGATATCATACCGCTTACCATTTTTCGTTTTGTGTGAATCCGCCATGCCAACGTCACTACCACGTCAGGCCCATGTCATTGCTACATCACCTCCGCGGCAGCGCCCTCGTCTGCCACTGCTCCAACCTGCCCGCCACCTCACCACCCTCGTGGACCACTCTCAGGCCGCCACGCCAGCCAATGACGTCATCCAAAAAAAGCGCCAAATAACCCAAAAGTCCATATTTTTGCCGAAAAACGTCGTTTTTGTCACTTTTGCAAAAAACGACTGTTGTTCTGCTCTGCATGCAATCACGACCATCCGGCGCCAACCTGCTGAAATCGACCAGGAGACCGTTGGCACCTTCAACCAACCTACATTTCGGACCATTACCGGCAATTCACGATGTATTTATCCGAATTATTCCTCCTGCGCCTGGTTTTGTCCATAAATCTCCAAAGATAGTCTTAAAGAGTGAAAAAACACATCATTTACCAGCAAATCCCGGTGTTTAGCCTCCATTTTCAACTCTTGAATCGAAATTCACCTGCAGAGCCTTGTTTATCCAAGTTTTTACCAAACCTGCAATCTGTCCGCGCATTCGTGGACTTAAAACCCAAGCTGCTATAATTCACCGTGAAGAGAGTTTTTAAGGCCAAGCATTTACTTTTGCAGCGCTTTATGCACTATTTCAATTGCTGCCACTGCCATTCTACCCTTTGTTCCTCAGTAAGTCACTTCTCTGGTCCAAGAAATACTCCTCTGTGTCGCTCTGTTTAGTAACACCAGTTCACATACAAACAGAGTCCTAAAGTAATCATGGATGCACTGGTAGCACCTGTGGCCTTGAATATTGCTCCATTAAATGCCCCTCAGAGAAAGTTGGAGTGGAAAGCATTAGCAGACCTAGATTATCAAATATCAGAGGAAACGCTAATGCATAGCAAGTACCACATCCACTTGCTGAATGAATTGAAGATTAAGCATGAGAGTGGAACGGATGTATTGGGCATTTGGGACTCTTTCCTCCCAATCTTCAAGCTTCCTCAGGTCAACCAGTTTCCTGACCTAATCCACCGATGTGCTGACTGCTACGACCCCACTCAGAGGGCTGTGCTTGACCCTTCAGGCTCAGTTGTTTTTTATGTCACCCCTGAAGCCATCAGAGAGATGCTGCACTTCAATTCTGATAAGAAATTGGTTCCTTTATCATTGATAGATCTGATAAAGCAAGGAGCTAAAATGACAGATGCTCAGGTCACCAAGTTGAATCAATTGTACATTGACTCTGACACCATGAAGTATCCTCCCATTTCTCATGTATGCCTCAACCAATTGGGCAGAGACCTTGTAGACATGATTAGTCCCATATTGGGCTATAATTCAATTGAGTTTGTTGATGAAACTGTGCTGGTGATGATGCTCATGTTTTCCCCTGGCAAGTCCCCCATCTGTTATGACTATGCCACTTACATATCCGATAAAATACATGAGCAATTGATGAACTTGTCAAGAGAAAGGGTGTTCAGATACACCTCATATATCTACCACTTAATCTTATATTATCAACATGAGAAATTTCCTTTTGTTGTGAAGAGAGTGGATGCACAAGGCAATCCAAGGTCAGTAGTCTATTGGTCCTCTGCTTTCCACTGCAGATCTTGTTCTCCATACACTTATTGTGAGTTTATAGACCTTTTCATCCACCCAGCCATGTCTCTGCTTCTGAGCTCACCTCCTCCTAGACTAACTGATGAGATGCAGAGGATTCTTCAGCTGTCTAAGGTATACAACATTGGGGATTGGTACTATTACCAAAACCACACAGTTATCAGAATATATGGGTGTGAGTTTCCCCCATACAGATTACCCAAATATGTGCCTATGAGATTGTTTGCCCTTGAATACTTCAGGCAATTTGGGAATGCTGATGTACTCCATTTTTCAGGCAAAGGCAAGAAAGCACAGCTCAAAGTCAGAAACCAACTAGGCCACTTCATTTACAATAAAAGGGAGGAAGGTTGGCAAGAGGCAGATAGCATGCTAGAAGCCCTTGGCTTACAGACCAGCTTCCTTTGGAAACCATACGACCCCAATCATTTCATAAGTTTAAGAAGGATCAGATATAGGCTGGCCAGTTATGACCACTTAAGTTTGCCTCACATAGAAAAATATGCAAATCAAATAAAGTGGAGGAAAGGCACCTTAGAGGAGGCTGCCACACAAGAAGAACTAAGTCAAAGAGCAGTAAAAAATCTCCAAAAGTTGGCTGACTTAGAGCTTTGTTCACAGGTATTTGCTCTTCCAGGCACTCAAGTGGGAGCAGTTGCCTCATCTTCTACAGCGCATCAGCAAGCAGCCAAAACTACTGATCAAACTTCCGGCAAAGGCAAAGAGAAAGAGATGGAGCCAGAACAGCCACCTCATGAGGAGGTACAACAGCAGGAAGTGTAGCAACAACAACAGGTACAACGGCAACAAGGGGGGAAGCAAGAAAAAGAGCAATAAGAGCAGCAAGAACAAACATTAGAAGCCCCAATATCCACAGGGCAGCAAGCTCAGGACACTCTGCCTCCTAGGCAGGAGACAACAGTGGAGGCATCAGTCCTCCAAACCCCACAAAAAGAAGACATAAATAGGAATAGGGATAGAGAGACTCCCCTCACAACATCCACAAATCAAGGAGGGAAGAGGCACAAAATGAATCCCCTCTCAGAAGAAGAAATGCCTATAGGGCAATCTTTGGGCATGGGCCTACCAAGCATGGAAGCCTCGGCAAGTTCCTTCCAGCAGGAACAAGAAAGGACAGTGGGAGGAGAAGTCAGCTCCTCAAGCCAGCAAAGGGGAGGTGAACTAGGCATCAAACAACAGTTCATTGATATAAAGAAGAGGAATGAGCTGATAAAAATACAGCTGTACAATCATTTGTTAAAGATGGCTCCCACTAACCAGCAAAGATTAATGTCTACATATGATGTTCAGGAGGGCAAAATGATCATGAGCCACTTTATTCCAACCGCGTTGCAGCCACAGTCACCTGCAGACTACTTAAGGACCAATATTGAGGTCCTTGCCAAGGACATCCACCCGATGGATCAGATTGAGTTGCATAAGCAAACGGGTGAGATGGTGTATGCCTCCTTGGCAGACAAAACATTAGTGAACTACAGGCTGGAAAATAGCGTAAACAACACAACTGCCCAACTTGAGTTGGAGAGAGCATCCTCCCAGGCAAAATACAACCGAATCAAAGGATTGGAGGATATCATCATAGAACTTGGGCATGATCCCAAGGACATCAAGGCCGTACAAGCACTGTTGAAATTGAGGGATGCAGATATGGCAGCGTTGAAGAAAATGATTAAGATCCCAGCAACCATTCACCCACAAACTAAAGAAGTTTCCCAGCTGAGGCATGATCAAGATGTAGCAGCTATGCTGGTATCATTATATAAACAGCTGATCCAGACACAAGAAAAATTGGGAGAATCAGAGGCTGTACTGCAGGCAGCACTACAACAGAAGGAAGGAGGCCAAACTTCTCAGCCCCCTCCAGAAATAATCAATCTGGAGGAACCTCCTCAGACTACTGCTCCTCCTACTGAACAGACAGCACCATCTACATCAGCAACTGCACCAACAACAGAGCAGGCTCCAAGCCTGGATATGGAGAAGCTCAAGAATTAAATTCAGGCCTTAGAGGCCCAAATAGCAGAGCTAAATGAGGCCAGGGAGGGTCTAGCTAAGCTCAATGAAAGATATGACAAATCCAAGCAGACTGTAGCAGAAAAAGGAAGGGAAATAGAGGCCCTTAAGGAGAAAATAAAGGAGCTGGAGAAGGAGCTCACACTTGACAAAGTGATAGCTGAGCTTAAGACAGTTTTATGGGCCAACATTGGCCAATCAATCACTGATCAATGGCAATACATTGAGACCATTCATGAGCAGATTGAGCTCATAGGGAAAGCACATAGGGAAATCCAGAGAGCAAGGGCATCTCTAGGCAATATGCCTGAGGTTGCCAATAGAATGATTAATGTGCTTAATAACAGAACAAGTGCTCAACTGGCAGCAATGGGAATTCCAAACAAAACTGAAACCATCCAGCTTATAAAGAGGGTCCTTACACTAAGAAACCTGGTACAAACACTGGAAAGAAGAAGCCAGGACATGCAAACAGAGGTAAATAAGTTCATGGACAGGTTTACAGTACTGCAGGGCAAAGGTCTTCCTAGCTTACTGAACAGCGCAGGGAGACTACTTTCACATGAGAATTATGCCAAAAGGGTCAATACATTTGCTACTAATCAGATCACTGAAAGACCCAGTACTTCAGAAGAAACAGGGCCAGCATCTGGACAAAGTCTCTATAACAGGGTAGAGAACTTATTTTTCATTATGAATGAAATTAAACATTTGTTTGAAGTGCCTCCAAACTTCTACAAATACACAAAGGCAGATGAGACCTTAGAGGCAATTCTGAGACATCAATTGCCCACACAGGAATTTTGGACTAAAATGATACAGTTAATACTATAAACAAGAGCCTGTAATCAAGTTTTTTCATTAAAAATACATAAGTCATCATACACAGGAAAATTTGATGAATTCAGCATCTATGGAGAAGAATGGGCTGAGCCAACTCGGTAAATCTACTCGGCCACTAAAGCAGCACTGACAGTCACAGGTGACAGGGCCGAGAAATCTACAGGATGACAGGGACATAAAGACATATCATTCAGCATTTATAACAGAACGTTCAACCGACTCAGTGGCCTCCAAAGGTCAAAAAGTCTTCTGACAGAATTAAAGAGCATTTATTTTGTATTCAAAGCTGTAATAACTTTCTTATCTGTTGTTCTGTAGTAGTTGGTGAACGTATTTATTTCTGAGATGACTCAACGGTTCAGATATTTTGTATGACCAATTGTATATATTCCCCCTCGCATAAGCTTGCAAGGGGTTGTTGATTTCTCTTCTAGAGTTTCTTATGCTGTAAATTTCCAGAGTATTAATACAAAAGTTGATGGAATTTCCAAAGCTCTGAGTTATCTGAGGCATTGTGGTGTTTTGCTGAAATGTTACAGGATTCCTGCATACTTCATGGCACAATAAGTTCTCTTTAAAAACTCTTCGTTATGTGTTTTTTTTGTCTTTTCATAGCTTATTCATGTTTCTGTGTTTCATAGTTAATGGCAAAGAAAAAGAATAGTTCCAGGACTTATTCCCAGAATACCCTGAGCCCAATCTATGCTGTTATAAATGTTTTTCTTCAGTTATAGTCATAAGGTTTAATTCTTAACTGCTGCACCTCCAAACTATATCTCTCACAGTGATTGTTGTTTCAGGAATTCAAGTTTGCTCCTGTACAATATATCTCTTTCTTACACCCCAACTTAATGGAAAATCCTTCATTGCTCTTCACTGGTTAAACACACTTCATAATCACAATTTCAATTTTGTTTCATGAAATATTTAAATGGCCCTGCAGTTTCAGCAACTCAACTCAATATTTCATACAACCTATAGCCACAGACTCCATTGCCCAATGAAATAATATTGCCTGAAGACTTCCACCTTAGGTATAGAGAGACAGTTCACAACCAAAACTTCAAACAAAAACTGAACTCATAACTAGCCTAAAATCTTCACAAAACAGAGATAAATCTTAAAGAGAGAGCCCTCTCTGGTTACAGTTTGGCTAGAAGCTGTAATCCAAAGATTGGTTAGTGGTTACCCCGGCCGTATTCCCTTGGGAGTCAAAGGGAACAACATGGGTGTTAACAGACCAAATTTTACTTGAAGACTCACTGAAATGACAAAATTTGATTTTGACACCCTAAGCCCACTTTGTAAGAACATGTTTGATCACTGGTGGAAGGTTGCAAAGACTGCCACTAACATTGACTCTATTGGGGATGGTAGCTCCTTAGAGGTGCCAAGAACACCGTAGACTAAGTAGCCTTATCCATTGGGCATGGAGTAAAAAAAAAAAAAAAAACTCAATCTGAAATACATGACTAAATACTGATGACTCAAAGACACAAAATGACTTTTACTCAACCAAAAATTGACTCGATACTAAAACACAACTGACAAACTAGAAAATATTCTCAAAATGGAACTTATTCAATAAAACCTACTCTAACTATTCCATTCATCACCTGATCAAGTGAAATGAAACAACCAATGCAACTAAGCAAGCATTTTGGCTGTTGTTTGAATTCTCTGCAAGTGCTTGTTTATCAGAAGGAAGAGAGAACTACTAAAATGAAACTCCCATGAAAACTTGTAAACAGATCCAAATTTTCCCAGTTTGAATAATATGGATTCTCCATCTGACTCTAAAAATACTGCATAAGGATCTTGAAATTCATGTGCAGTAGGAATTAGCTCATCCAATGGATTACTTTGCTTCTCCTCATACCATGAATGAAAACTTTCATTTGAGCTTTGTGAGGAGATGCCTACTGAAAATGACAAAGAAACCGACTATCAGATCAAGTTTGTATGAATACATTTTTCAATCTCACATTCACTTAATGGAGAAGGAATTTGACTGCAGATATCATCCAACACATCAACTATTGGATCATGAAAAACTTAAAAATACTGTCGCAACCCATTTTTTATTAGTTCTAATGAGATTGTGTGATTTTCTACAGGCTGCTCACCTTTTATTAAAAATATACTATGCAAATCTCCCTTCAAAAACTGAAATGAATCAAAACATAATGGTACATAATCATCTTGCATCATTTGATCATATGTTATAGCTTCCGAGTCTTCATCTGCAACCTGACATTCAATGGCATTCAGGGGCTGCAAATATAAATATGACAAGTCTTGAAGAAGGATTTCATTGCCCTCTAGATGGTCAAGGTCAAAACTTATCGACAGTTGATTTCTGATTGCATGAAAGTTGTCTCTGATGAACTGAAACGAAGTAAAACAAAAAGGAAAATATCCTTCACTTCTTCAAAATTCTCTGCACTTTCCTCATCATTTCCATAGCTAATATGCATCGGCTGATCACCAAGCTGCTGAAAGTGAAGTTCCTCCTTCCATAAACCAGCTGTTGTTTTGTCTGCAAAACTATCTTCTATTTGGAGAACATAATAATCATCATACTGATCAAACTTAGGTAAATCATTAGTATAAAACACATCATCAAGCATACATGTCAAATCAACAGATCTCTCTTCTCCAAGATGATCTATAAAAAAATCATTATCAGATCTATGACAACTGGGATAAGAAAGAAAATGTTTTGGCTCAGCCACTTGTGCTTCTTCAATCAACGAGCCATGGTCTTCAACATCATACTCATTCCTTGTGGTGATCTTTTGCATCATGTCTTCCACTGCACTTACCAAAATGTCAAGCTTTACCTCTAAAGATGTCGATTCCTCTGGATCTATGTTCTTCATCTTTTCTTCCTTCAACTTCGCCCTTCTGATCAGTAGATTAGCCTCTACATCTACTGCATTGTTTTGCATCTCTTCAAGTGTTGCAAGGTTCCCTTCTCTCAGCTAAAACTCCATTTCCGGATCAAAGGCATCTAGGTAGTGCAAGAGAGCAGATCCAAGAGGAGGCCTTATATTAGCAGCCATCGAAAAATAGACTTGGTTAAACCTAGCAGAAAAATGTTGTACTGTTTCCCTTGGTAGTCTTTTCAGCTGGATATACTCTTCTAGAATCAAGAAAGGGTTCTGTCTGACCACCCACTTGTTGAGGAAAACTTTGAAAAACTACTATAAATCTGAGATGGTCACATCAGGCAGGGTTTTGAACGAACTCTTGACTTTGCCTTGCAAAGAAAGAGCAAAAAGCCTAATACTAACATCCTCTTCATCAAATTTAAAAAGGTCAAGAAAATACTCAAAATTCAGTACATGTCTCTCTGCAGTGATGTTGTCACATTCACCATCAAATCTTGGTAGATATAGGTAATGATTTTTAGGGAAAGCATGGGATATAGGAGGTAAAGTCAGAGGCTTTTATTTATCCGGAATTTTACAAGGTATAGGAGTATATACAAAAGCTGTAGATTTATTCTTGATCTCTTGAGGCTCATCAGTTTGAAGATGGTCATCATAGGATTCGGAAGAAGGGTCTTGATCAAGATCAAAACCATGCGAATATTTTGTATTCACAATCTTCAACTAGAAAGAATCAAATTCCAGTCTAGGATCTTTTCTCAAATACAATATACTTTGTAAAGCCTTCTTGACATTCTCAGGAAAGAGAAGAAATAATTTATAACAAATAACATATGTCTTGGATGAAATTCCAACTTGGATACCTGATCTTTCCATATTGTCCTTTCATGTTTCTGCTAGTCAGGTTCATCCTCCAGTGGAGTCCTTGGATCTGATCTTAAAACTGATTTAGAGTCACCAGGGGAGTGATTTCAGCCTTCCGATGTCTGATCGTTGTCCAACATCAACACTCAGATCTGAACTTGATACATTTTTCTGAGGAACATAAAACTACGTTCCCCAGTATCATCGCCACTTTGTTATCACCTGCATTGAACCTTAGGCTGATGGAAGGCAATGCTAGGGTAACCACAAACCATGCTTAGCCAAGTGACTAGCCCTACTAGGTCGGGAGAGGGCTCTCTCCGTAAGGATATGAGCCAAGATGACCGGATTAGGAAAAGGATATTAGGCTAGGTATAGTATTACAAGGTTTGATTTTATTTTTTAAGGGGTTTCGCTAGATCAGGAGGAGTTGGACAGTTAGGGCTAGGGAATTAGGTCAAAATTGTAGGGTGTTCAATGGGGCAAAGTAGGCATAAGGTTTAGCACTCTAGGACTTGATGGGTGACATGTTTTAAGATTGGTGAGAAGCTAAGAAGAGCATGTGAAAACAATGGATATTTCCTATACTGCAGAAAGCATGAAATGGTGAATGTTTTCCCAAAGTAGAGCACTGATGCAATGAATTCTGCTTATCAACTTGAAAGCATTCACTTAGAAGAAATGAAATGATTAACAAAGCATACAAAACACTTTAGCATATGATCACATAAGAATAAATTGTACTCAAACTCCATACCATATGGATCCCATAAAAATAGCGGCAATTCTTATTAATCTCCTGCTAAATTGCTACAAAATGGTGTACAATCAAGGTCTGAGCATCTAGTTGAGTCCATCCATTTACAGTGAGAAGAAGAAGATATAGGGTTTTTTTCAACCTCCTCCCATCCTTAGGGGTCGAATCCCTAATATGAGGAGATAATCTAACGGAAACTGAACAAGAAACTGGAATCTAGGCATCCTAACAACTTGCCTCTAAAAGTGAGGAAACTGATTCATTTGTGCTCAAAATGACTTTTAATCTAATGAATCTACCCTCTACTACTAATTATCCATCATATTTACAAGCCAAGTAATCATTTACCATATTAAAACAACCTCCATGTGAGAAAATCCATGAACACAGTAAAACAAAATGGAAAATTAGCCATCTTGTGCAAATTTTCCCTACGCACAACATCACTGGCCCAACGCGCAGTGCCACATTCAAGTCCCTTTTGGAGGCCTTCCCGTCATCCAAATTGAGCTCATGATAACGCATTGGAAATTTCTTCAAGTCTAATTTCCAAAACACCTAGAATCTCTTCATTTGAAGCTCATTTGACCCCTCAAAAATTGATTCTCCCAAGCCTGCTTTTGTTTGTCCAAAAAGTGGCAGAAGGGTCATTTTTAGGGTGTTTTTTGACCTTTTGGTGGACCCATTCTGCCCCAAAAACTTAGCAAATCCAAATGGTGCATGTCCTCATTGCTTTGAATCCAAAAATGCAAACCATTTTTCCATTGGGTGCCCCTAGGAAAATCGCAGTGCTAGTGGCACTGCGTGTTGAGCCATCTGCTCAATGGATAGCGCCAACCACAAATGTGCAACGCCACCTCTCAGAAGTGCAGCGCCACCTCCTGAACACATAATTCAACTTGAATACGGTGTTTGACTGCCTTCTCGGTATCCAACTTAGGTGTGGGATAGCTCGTTGGAAATCTTCTCAAGTATACTTTCCAGAACATCTTACATTTTTGAATTTGGAGCTCATTTGCCTTGTCAAAAGCTCAATCTCCCAATACTGGCCAAAATGTGCAGAATGAGGCTGCCAAAATGTAGAGTGTTGTTTCAGTCAACTTTTGGAGGTCTTCCTCAACTCCAAATTAAGCTTGTGATAGCTCATTGAAAAGATATATGTGTTTAGTTATCATTTGAATCATCAATCAAGTCTTTTGGACATTCCATCTAGGAAAAAGATTCATTTTACCGAGGTCACTCTAGAAGGGCAGCAACTCCCCTGTGGAAAATCATTATTTGTACATTTCTCCCAAACCATGAGACCTGTGTACAAGTGGAAGGAGGTTTTTCTTCTTGATTCTATGATGGACAAAAATGTTTCTCACTTTTTGTAAATTCATATTTTCTTGCTCAGAAACATCATTCTAATAAAACCTATCATGATGTGTGGAACAGGGGATTTGTAGAAATAAAGGGAAATGAAGAGGATGAGGGGCTTATAAATTCCTGAGAAAATTTTGGGAAGTAGGGAGGAATGTTAGGAAGTAGGGGAAGTGGAATTTCAAGGATTGACTGAGTGGAAGGGGTTCAAAAGGGAAAAGCGCAGGCATAACCTATAAAAATGTCAAATTGTAGCAATAGGCTAGGGTTTGTGGGAAAATGATGAATTTGAGGGATATCAGTGATGGGAAGTGTTTAATAAGGTATCTTAATGATAGGGGAAGGTGTATGAGCATTAGGATATAAGTTTTTTTGATGATTTGACCATCCAAGAAAAATTACCTTCAAAACCCTAGGAGAGGGAAATGAGCCTTACCTAAGCACAATTGAAGCACAAACAAGGTGTAAAATGACCCATTGGAACCTAAAATAATGATGACAACTCTTTGAATGATGGTACGCTCAGCCGAACGGTGACATGAACCAATACTTGGAAAACTTTGGAAGGAGTTAAAACAATCCTAGACCTAATACCTAGTGACCAAATTTTACTTGAAGACTCACTAAAATGACAAAATTTGACTTTGACAACCTAAGACCACTTTGTAAGAGCATGTTTGATCACTGGTGGAAGGCTACAAAGATTGACAATAACATCATCGACAAATTCTATGAGCACTGATAAGTTCTCTTGGTGTATAGAAACAATGTGTTTTGTGGGGTTGGATCAATGACTAAGCTCTCCTATATTGAAATATCGAGCTCAGATATTTCTGCACAAAGGTGTATGGTAGGTGAATGAGTTGGCAGTTGAAAGTAAATATGCATAGTATATTTGGTGAATGGAGTCAATGGTGACTATCATAGCTAGGAGACAAATATAGAGACAACTAGGTCAAAGGGGAAAGGACCACGATTGTGTGAGATGATTTAAATGGAGTCTATTGGTGAGCTAGGAGATGCCATCCCTGATCTTGTGTATGCCATCCTTGATCTTGTGTGTATAGTTCATAGAGGATAAGAGCTTTGTTGGAGTGTGGAGGATTGACTGAGGATTTATGTCTCGGCATGGGAACACTCAGGTGCCCATTCTCATGTTTAATACAGTGGTAGAGTTCAAGCAAGAGACGCAACAACATGATGGAGAAGCCATGCAAGAGTACACTTGGGCAATGTGAATGGCATAGTGATGGCTGAAAAAAATAGAATTAATCACAGTAGGGAGAGAAAAAAACTTAGTATTGCACTTGAGAAATAGGGGGGAAAGCAACATTTTTTCTAGTGAGATGAGTGGAGAGCTTTGTGTGCTACTATGTGAGAGGTCAAAATAGTTTGTGATACCATGAAAGAGGTCAAAAGTGCCATAGTAGAAGAAGTGGATGAGTGATGAATGTATGTTGTGGGACAAGCTGAGAGAGAATGTGCAACAGAAGGGGGCGAGTGTTGATTCTGTGATATTGAGAGAAGATGGCCAAGAGTAGAAGTATGACATAGCAGTGTGGGATGTATATCAGTGAATATTTTTTAGTAGAAAAATGGGTTATTATAGAGCGTGCAGAGGATAGAATGTTGCATGGGCAAGGAGTAGAGAAGAGAAAAGAGTTGAAAATAGGCAGAGAGGCCGAGAATTACAGTGAGCAGTAAGTTTTTTGTACTAGACCAAAAATTACACATGCAGTGGGAGTATTGAGCAGTTTTATGTCAAAACCAGGGAAGGATCATTGGATAGTAGTGAAGCGGGTTTTTAGGTATTTTCGCGGCACTAGTGATTATGGTTTGTGCTACTAAGGAAGACTAGGATTCGATAGAGTTTTGGACATCCATGGCTTTGTTGATGCACACTGGGCTGGAGGTCCACATCAAAGAATATCTACAAGTGGGTATGTGTTTAACCTATTTGTAGGTATACTCAGTTCGATGAGTAAGAGACAGTCTGTAGTGGCACTTTCAACTATAGAGGAAGAATACATGGCAGCCACTCATGCAGGCAAGGAAGCAGTTTGATTGCAAAGATTGTGTTCAAGTATGGGGTTAGTACAACGAGCTATAAGGATAGAATGTGATAGCCAAAGTGAAATTTTTCTTGGAAAAGAACCCTGCTTATCATTCAAAGATAAAGCACATTGATGTTTAGTATCAATTTGTGGGGGATATGGTTGAGGAAAAAAAGGCGTTGTTGGTAAAGGTGGACACTTTGAAGAATATTGCAGATGCATTGACAAAGTCTGTGAGAACTAAGAATTTCTTTTGGTGTAGAGAAACAATGGGTGTTACAAGGTTGGATCAATGACTAATATCTCTTGTGGCCCCTTGTGGAAATAAAACAAGTGGGAGAATGTTGGGTATTGTTATATTATTTCCATGACCCTATATTAGGTGGGCGGACCTACCTATGGTTTTGTGTATGGATTTCACATATGGTTTTGGGCACGATTGTTTTATTTCCATGGTATTTTTTAGACCCAGTTAAGGGAACTATGGTTATGTTCTAATCTAAGTTTAATGGATTGGTGTTTGTGGATGCTTCGACATGTATATATATGTATTGCAACATTGAAAGGAACACAAAGAAAAAATCGATCTGGTAGTCCTAGTTTTGCGATCTAGAGGAAAATCTTTGTGTATATATCTTTTATGTTTTATGCTCTCGCCATTGTTTATTTTTTGTTTTTAGAATTTGTATGCAGGTAATTTTTGTACGGGGTTAAAACCTACAAGGAGATGTGTGGAAACATAATGAGGAGTGGCCATCAATGCGGAGAAGTGAAGAGGTGTTAACATTAATGCCAAAGGGGGATAATGTTGGATAGTTGGTATTGTTTGTCTAGCTAGTGGAAGTAAGGTTGTTGGGAGTGATGTCAACAGTCTTGGTGGCAGATCAAGTTGGGTAGTTGGCAGTGCCTACCAGTTAGCAAGTTTGTCGACATTGATGTCAACTAGATTATCATAGATGTATAAGCTAGCATGATTTTATGAAAGAAAACATTAATTTCGACTAGTTAAGATGTGATAGTAGTATATGTTAGTGTTGGCTTGTATGGGCCTGACCTAGGTTCAAAGGTGATTTAGCCAAGAAAATCCCGATACTACCGGCCCTTTCGGCAACAGTCCACGGAGCGCGGACTGAGATCTCACTTGATGTAGTATGGGAGGGTGCTAGAACTAGGTTTCCGCACCCTGGGGATGTCTGATGAGCTTCTGGAGGTCCGCGGTTTGACCCTGCGCACACATCACTACGCGCACTTGTTATTCCTTCGCAACCTATGATGTTGCTTCGGCACAACCCTACTCAGGGCACAACCCATATAATACCCAAGTCCCTTTCTATTTGATATGTTATTACACGATTACTTAACTTATCGGTGTAAGACTAATGATTATTACAACATCATTGGCAATCATATCAGTGCTCGCGATAAATAAAATAGTATAAATGTAAATAAGGAAATGCACAAGAAGATACACAAAAATAGGAATCAACTTCTCTTTATTATTCTTTGATCAATATTACAGACTCAACACCAGCCTTCCCACTCAGCTGTAGGGGTCCGTGCACTCAGCTGCGAACTCTACTAGGCCTCTGCGCACTCAACTACAAAGCCTCTTCCTACTACTACGACCCAATACACTTAGACTCTTACTCTATGCTCGAGTCATTCGTACTCTTCTTTCCAGTTCGCTCTCTTTACAACTTAGAGCCTCACTCTATTAATACAATCCCATGGTCTGCAGACCATAGGTAGGCCGACATGACTTTACATTACATTACAATACTTTAGGGTGGGCAACCCTGTGACTTAACCTATACTTCGCGCTCTGCGCCCGCAATTTTCAGATTCTTACAAAACCATTGACCAAAACTTGGGCTTTGAGCCCCAAAACATGCTGTGGGGGGATTCCATGCCTAACAGGCTCCCAACACAATCATCGTGACTCGTCTCGAGTCACTCAGCTGGTGCGACGACCTTGGCGCAGAGCCCCTCCAACTGGTCCCATACTACTCGGAGGTCCACGACGCACTGTTCTATAGTTTGTTGGACCTACTGCATGCGCTCTTCCGATGCTTCTTTGTGAGGATCAGCTACCTCCCTTAGCACATAGAATCCCTACATCTGTGAAAGCTTGCCCTCAATTACTACCTTAATGGTGAAGACCTCATCAATCCATGGCTCGATGCACGCCTTAAGGAGTGCCTCTTTCCATCTTGTGTCATCCACCTACTCTTTCAGTGCCCTTGCCTCCTGCATTTTTGCCAGCCATTGGGTGAGGACGACTGTCTGCATATTTTCCCTTACATTATCATACTGCTCCTGAAGTTTGCACGACTCTGTTTCTAGGCGTTGTATGTTGGGGTCCTCTTGCAAGGATGTGAGGACATCAAAGGCTTGGTCCAACATACCGATATAGTCCTACACTGCCCGTCCAATTTCTTCCAGTCTTGTTTGAATCGCGCTAATGCACTGCTCTCTAACTTCCAGAGGAGTGGAAGGTTGCGCCTTCAGCCGCAGCTCAGTAATTTGGAGGTTTAGGTCCAGCTTCAATCGCGTTGTTTCCTCGGGCATGCTTCAGACTCCACTTTCTAGACAGTGGATCCACATCTCTGTTGGTAGTTCTGTGGTGATGGAAAACTCTGGGACTCACTGACATGCTTCATCAACTGTCTTCCTGATCTGTTGGTTCTATGGCACCAGTTCGTCACGCTGGAGGCTGAGTTGTTCAATGTTGATCTTTTGCTCACTCATCACCTGGATCATGCGACCCTCCCTAGCATGAAGCTCTGTTGTTAAGCCATCCTACAGTTGATACAATGTGTCTCACGGAAGGGCAGCCAAATTAAGGCTAAGTCCCTTGATCCTACTCACTGTAGCGCTGTCATCCTTGTGCTCTGTTGTTAGTGCTCCTTCCAGTAGCACTATGTTGTTGGCTATGTTTGCACATAGTAGCTGCTGATGTACCTACGACGCCGTAGGTGGCTATAGTTCCTTCCTGTGGGGGCTGCACCTGTAGTTCCTATAATTGTGCCCTTAGGGGCCCTAACACAATCTGCTGCTCCAACATGGCTTCCTAGAATACTTCCTTGGTGACTTCACGAACCGTGTCGCCGATGTCATAGAGGTTGCCTTCTGTTAACGTGATCGGGTTGATGGCCAATTCGGATGCCTTGACCTTTTTTCGTGGACCCGATCTCTCTGTGACACACGGCCTTTTCAGCTAGGTGGAAGTTGTGCCTAGGTTTGCACCTTCTTCTTTGTTCTCTGCTTCCTGTCTTGTAGACAAGTCTTGGCCCTCCTCATCTTACATTGTGCTGGCCCCTGTTGCTTGTGTTGCTGCTTCTTCGGCGACCTTTACCTGCTCCACAGCTGCCCTTGCTACCTCAGGGATAGCCCTTACCTCTGTGGCCACCTTTTCATTGTGCCTTTTCTCTTCCAACTTCGTGACCCGAAACTTGGCTTCATTCTTTTGCTTCTTTGTTGTTGTTCTATCCAGCTCCGCCAGATCCGGGGTGCACCACTGGGGGGCTATGATTCTAAAACTAAAAATATTGCATCATCAATGGCGATGAAGGGGAGCTTAGTCTATTGTTGTACCAGATCCTTACGCACCTTGATATAAACATTATGCATGTCTGCTTTGAAGTCTGCAAAGCTCCACAGATTGTTGTACACTGTGGGGGACAAGTGTGGTCGTCTATTGATCCACATCCGGATGCTCGCCTCCATGAGCACCCATAATATCTTTGTCTCGCGAATCCGCTTTGTGTCCTTGGTGGCCTAGAGTGATGCATACTTTGCAGCCTCTGGTAGGTCCTGCTCAATGCTAGGGAACTGACTATCCTCGGGCAGTTCCCCTGTTACCAGTAAAATGGACAAGAGCAACCACGCATAGTGGAAGGTCTTGCCCTGCTCCTGGGCTTCCTTGTAGTTGGTCAAGAAATCCTCACAGAGGAACTCAACCTAGTTGAATTAGACCCCCTCTACGCATTGTTCTGCCAGTGCAACTGCCGGTGCTTGTACCTCATCGCCGTGACATTTTCTCATTACCTTCCCGGCCAGGAGTTGGGTGGCTACACGCACCCCTTTATCTTTGATTCTATTGATTGTGTAACCCCTATTTTTCTTCTCAAGTTTGTATTTTTTCTTCATCACCTTTGCGAGCACCAAATCTCCACTTTTTCCTACTATCGCCGTGGGGTCCTTTCCCTTACAGGGGAATCAGGAAATCCTCTGGATGAGATCCGTCGTGATGAGAATAGATTCCTCCAGCCATAAGTACCCATTGTGAACCAGGAAAAGCAGCTACCTGATAATGAAAATAGTGATAGGTGCACGATGAAAGTGTGGAATCCATAGTAGATGAAGTAATCCGACCTTCTCCATACCCCGCAGCCATTTCCTCGGCTCTAGTGTTGTGACTGAACCCTCCGTGCTTTGCTTCATGAGGCTTTCCATCTCCAAGTGTGGGAAATTCTCGCTCTCCTCGAGGTCCCAATCTTCAAACTTCATTATGGGTACGCGACCCAGGAGCAAGCCCTCAAACACAATTCCATCGGGGAGGAGCAGGGTCTAGAGTGCGCTCTTAGTGGCATCCAGGTCCATTGGTATCTTAGTTTTCACTTTCTGCGGAGGGACATACTCAGGCATATTCGCTGCAGAGCTCACCATCTGGATGTCCTCATCCATGTCTTCTACTTCCTCTATCTCATCGATGAGAGCCTATAGGTCCTCCTCCTTCTCTTCTGTCTCAATGGTGATAGCCTTGCTCTTTTCTTCGATTGAGAGTTTAGCAAACCACAGATTCCTTGGGGACATTCGAATTGGTCCAGCTACTTGCTTATCCTTCTTGGGCCTCGGCATCCGAGGTGATTTCAGGATTTCTGGCATGACCCTAGTGTCTCCAGGAACATCATGAATCATGGGGTTTTGTACAGCCTTGTCGGTGGTTCCTTCTGTAGAGCCAAAATACCTCCTGGTAGTCGTCATCCTGTTTGAGCTGTCTGTGGACGTTCGTTAACTTCGGGGCTCAAATCTTGATCGGCGTGATGAGCCCCAAAAATGGGTAACTATATGGGTTCATTCTGCCTATTATTTTCATTTAATCCGCCATTCTCAATAGTTTTGTACATGTTTCTAAATATATTTATGTCAATAGAGTGAATGGGGATAGTCACTTTGCCACATAGTCTAATGAGTGTTTATTGCAGATTTTTTGGACAATTTTGGAGAAGGACCAGGCATTTATGAGCAGAATGGTAGCCAAACTTGAGGAAAAAGAGTTTACAACTTATAGGAGGGGTGTCTCCTTCATTAATGACCCCTTCCTCGAGTTCTTCATCAGCAGCTCGGAGTACAAAGGCCCACAATGATGATTCTGACGGGTAGCAGAGCAAGTCTAGTAGGGCTGCTGTTATCTTCAGTTTTAGGCAGCCGAGTTCCTTAAGTTTAGGAGGACTGTTGGGAGTTCCCGCTTGCATAAATAAGAAGGCTTCAAGCCTTAATAGGTTAGCCATTTTTTATACTCTTTTTCGCACTTTTATGCAGCTTGGTACTCAACTCATTTTTGAGCTCTTTTTGAAGACAGTTTTGTGATGTAACTGCTATTTTTTTATCAATGAAGATGAACCAGCTTTTGAACCAGCACTGATAGTTTCTAGAGGGCTAAAGCTCTTGGGTTAGGGCCCAACCCAAGCTTCCCAGCACATCCTTTGTGTATTTATATGCTTTTGCTTGCATTCATAAGATACGTTCTGTTGTTTAGGTTAAATCTTGCTTTGTTAGATTAGGTTGCTTTTGATGGTTAGAATAGTTGTTCTTGCTTCAAGTTGCTTAATTAGTTTGTTGCAGTAATAGGAAAAGATCCAAAAATGCTACCAGCAGGTCTTTATCTCCTTTCTCCCTCCTTGGGACCATCATTTGAGGTCAAGGCACTACTGCTGCCACCAAAAACACAGTTTTTGCCCTTCATGCAATTGATAGTGTGATATTTCGAGTTGGAGAAGTTGATATTAGTTTGGATTCACATGCTTAGATCATTTCATGTTCATTTACCATGGTTTTCTCACATAATCTTCTGTTGATAAAGTGTTGTTCAGCATTTCTCTGGTTTTAGGTTAAAATAGATGAAGCTCTGTTTTTCTATTTTTGCTTGGGTCAGTTTCGAGAAGTAAGTGTGCTACTCACTTGTAGAAAATTTCAGTTTATCATTCCTCCATAGCACAGACTGTACCAGTTCATCTCTCAATATTTCCCCACTCATTTGCCTCATTTCACCAATCTTCCCTAATTTCTACGTTTTTCGCAAAGTTGCTTTCTTGCCCTTTGAACAAATCCAACCATCTCCTTCGTTCTTGATTCCCATTGACAGAGTCCTAAACCCCTCAACACCTTCATCTAGCCTTCATTTCCCTTTTCCCATCATTTTTTACACCTTCAAATCTCCAAAAACCACTTTTGGCCTCCTCCCGTAGATCCTCCTATAGAACCTCCTGTAGATCCCCTGCAGCCTCCTGTAGAAGTTCATGCAAGTGATTTTTCGAAGTATGATCACAATGGAAATCTTTAGAAGGGTACTAGGGACTTCTTAGGACCTCTCCACACCTTCCTCACCATCTGAAAAAGCCAACTCCATCTTCTTTTTGCCACCAAACCTCTGCACAGTCATAACCAGTGAAACCATAAGCATAATAATTCCACATAAAAATACTCAAAAGTACAAAAATATGATTTCTTCTCATTTCTCTTCAGAAGTAGCTTGAATAAATGCAATTTACCTTTTTAGTAGTCAATGGCACCCATTTCAGTAGTTTCTGTCTCTTTTCTTACAAAATTAGGGTTTGTTAGGGTTTGCTAGTGTTTATGTTTCATTTCAGTTTTCCTTCTCTTTCTGCAAGTAGAATAGCCCCTGTAGAGTTAGCTTTCTTCCATCACAGTAAAAGCTTCTTCTGAGAACTCATAGAAGTTAGCTTAAGCTCCTAGTGAACTTGCACCAGCTGATCAAGTGACAACCTGCAGTAAGAGCTAGTACTTGTCTATATAGCACCATCGCTTTCAAGTTTGTTACGAACTACCGGGTTGATAAAAGTAAAGAAGGAAGCCCCAAGAGTTGCAGCATTATTGCTGCAATACTGGAGATCACCACTCTTTTTGGTGTTGTTGCTGGGGAAGCATCAGAGTATTTTGTGATTACTGTTTTTCTTTTATTTTCTACTGCAACATTTTGCTAAGTAGTTTATTTTAGCAAAAGTAGAGTAGTTGTTTCATTTCAATCCTGCAATTTCAATTCTGCAAAATTAGATTAGACATTTCCTTCTTTCATTTCAGTTCTACAATTTCATTTCAGCAAGCATAGATTAGACCTTTCCTACTTTCATTTCAATTCTACAATTTCATTTAAGCAAGCGTAGATTAGGCATTTCCTACTTTCATTTCAATTCTGCAATTTCATTTCAGCAAAGTAGATTAGTCATGTCTTGCTTTCATTTCAATTCTGCAATTTTCATCTCAGCAAGGTTTATTTTAGTTAGTTGCAATTTGCTGTTCAATCCATTTCAGTTTTTGCAGGTACAATTAGAAAAAGAAACACAAAAATCACCCAAAAAAAGAGATTTCCTTTCATGCCTCTTAGGAACAGAGACAATTCAGGAAAATTCCTACCCAACGCCCCCACTGCATCACTGAGTCACCCTTCTCTCTTCTCTAGTGGCAGTGATCCAAAAGATCCTATAGGTGAACCTCCAGAGATATACGAAGATCCTTTAATAGAAGAAGAGCAAGAAACCATTCCTCCTGAGACCATGGCTAAAAACAGAAATGTTAGAGGAAATGGGGAAAGAATAGAAGGTGCCTTTCCTATCCGAGAGACCAATGGGGACACAAAAATGAAAAACATAAGTCCTTCAGCCTTACCTCACTTCCATGGACTGACTACCAAAGATCCTAATACTTTCTTGTTTGAATTTGTTGTTCTCTCTCAAACCTATGACTATGCAGAAGACGAGAAAAAGTTGAAATTGTTTCCTTCTACCCTCAAGAATGTAGGCTTGCGCTAGTTCATGGGGTTACCTAAAAACAGTATCACAACTTGGGCTCAGATGCAGCAAGCCTTTAACAACAAATATCGGGACTACTGCAGGTCAAAGGATACCAAGGAAGAGATCTTTTGAATGACCATGGGTAGTGATGAATCTTTAGAAGACTATGAAGAGAGGTTTCAACTCAGTTATAAAAGGGCCAGGTGCACACTTGAACCTATATCTCTGAAGTTGGTTCTGCTCAGAGGAGTCCCTGAAGACCTTCTAGATACCCTCCATTTGCTAGCTGGGGGAGACATCTACCAACTACCTTATGATGACATAAAGACTGTGTTTAGAAACCATTCCAGGTCAGCTAGAAAGAGAGGTAGGGGAAGTCAACCTTTAGCCAGTACATCCTCATCCAGCTCATCCCTTAGAAACGAACTTGAGAATCGGCTGGAAGATTTCAAGAGCAAGGGGAGGCAGACTCTTGCCATGCAAATGGATACCTTGCATATCAAAAGGAAATAAGAGGAAGCTGAGAAGGCTTTGGCCATCTTTTGTCCCAAGTGCACGAGAAAGCATCCTAGGAATGAATGTCCATTGCACTCTATAGAAGTGTGTTTAGTTTGTGAAGAAGACCATCCTACCAATCAATGCCCTTCCTTGCCTGGAATCAAAGCTACATATCAGGGGGCTAAAGGAGCCACTGAACCACTCTATTTCATGAACCAAAGGAGGCCACATGGACCCATACCTTACCAACAGGGAATTCAAGGGACATCCCAGAGCTATTACAACCCCAATCAAGCCACTTCCATGCCTTCTTGGGATCCCCCTGCTCATCCTTCCTAGTCCACACCCCCTCCTTGGTTGTATCCTCCTCAATACTAGGCTCCTCCAGTTGCTCATTCGTTTCACCCTTATGCTTAGCCATAGCGTTAGTGGAATGCACCTTGTCAGGGGTGGAGGCTACAGTATAACTCTCCTCCTGCTCTTTTGCCTCAACCACCTGCTCAACCACAACCATTACCTCCTGCTCCTCCAAGATAACCCCAAGTACCTGCTCAACCGAACCTGAACCCCAACAACAGACAGGCCTATCAGGTATATAGTGGAGAAACATCATGCCCAACCTATGCTATGGAGATTCAAGATATTAACCTATGATCTGGGAATGTTCTCCCAGATAGCCAACCTCCTCCTAAGGAGGATGAGGAAGAAAAACAGGAAAGTGAACACAAAGTCATTCCACCCTTTCTTGAGAGAATAACTGGAACCACACAACTGACCCCAGAAGAAACTAAACTTCTGGGAGAACTGAAACAGTTATATGTAAAAATACCACTTCTCCAAACCATAAAGAATGTGCCTATATACAACAAGATGATCAAGGAGAAGTGCTTCAGGCACCTAGGTAGGTGCAAGAGATATGCCCCAACTATCAATGTCATAAGACAATTGTCCGACCTGATGTTGGGGCATGTAATCTATCCGAAATATCTGGACCCTGGGAGTCCTGTTGTCGATGTCCACATCAATGGCACCATAATCCCCCATACCTTGATTGATATAGGGGCTGCCATTAATGTGATGACCAAGAACAATATGCTCAAACTCAACCTTCAGGGTTCCCTAAGAAAGATCTCAACAATACTGCAGTTAGCAGACCGCTCCACCATAACCCCTGAGGGGATTGTGGAAGATGTAATGGTCTCTATTGATTCCTAAGAATACCCTACTGATTTCCTGGTTCTCCAGCCGAAGGCAAAGCTCACAATCCTCTCATCCTGGGAAGACCTTGGTTGGCTACTGGAGATGCCTACATCATCTGTTGAGCTAGGAACATGACAATCAAGAATGGGCATATGTCCAAATAGCTAGTCCTATATCCTCCTACCCAACCTCTACTATAACATGATTTACCTCTCTGGTTGGAGGAGGAAGATGAGGATGAAGTCTATTCTGCACCATTGTGTACAGTAGAAGCTACCATGGGGGGTCCACAAACTGAGGATGTTCTTATTGAGAACTTGATTCAGAATCCACCCCCCAGTGTGTTGCGCTTAGAAGATCTAGTGGAACAAACCCAAGCCAATCCTTTAGTTGATCTCTGTGTGGCTGATTCGACCTTTCTCCGAGTTAAAAATGTGGAATTTGGCCCAGAAAAAACCTTAAAGATCAACTCATCCCTATCCACCTCTCAGGAGAAAGAACTATGTAGCTTATTAAAAAATCACTTGGATGCTTTTGCTTGGAGCTATAAGGAGATGAAGGGAGTCCACCCTTCAGTCTGTACTCATCACATTTATATTAAAGAAGATTGTAAACTAGTCAGGCAGCTTCAAAGGAGGAAGAATCCAACCCTTAAGGACATTGTCAAAGAAGAACTGCAAAAGTTGTTGGATGCAGGATTCATCTACCCCATCTCTGACAACGAATGGGTTTCTCCTTTGGTGCTAGTGCCAAAGAAAAATGGGAAGTGGAGAATCTGTGTAGATTATCGAGAACTAAACAAGGCCACCAAGAAGGACCATTTCCCTTTGCCTTTCATAGATCAAGTGTTAGATGGCCTGGCAGGGAAGAAGTGCTTCTCCTTCGTAGATGGGTTTAGCAGGTACAACGAGATCCAAATTAGCCCAGAAGACCAAGATAAGACCACTTTCACTTGTCCATGGGGTACTTTTGCATACCAAGTCCTTCCTTTTGGGTTGTGTAATGCTCCCACCACTTTCCAGAGAGTAGTACTCAGCATATTTGCTGAACCGGTTCATGATTCAGTGGAGATCTATATGGATGACTTTACCCCTTATGGTTCTAACTTCCAAGAAGCTTTGACTAACATGGAAAAAATTTTAGCCAAGTGTATTGAAATGAACCTGTCCCTCAGTCCTGAAAAATGCGAATTCCTAATGACTGAAGGGACCGTGCTAGGTCATACAATTTCTCGGCAAGGATTACAGGTGGATCCCAACAAGATTGCTATCATCCAAAGGGTCCCACCTCCTCAAAAGGTAAGAGATGTTCGTAGTTTTCTAGGCTTAGCAGGGTATTATAAAAGATTCATTAAGGATTTTAGTAAGCTAGCCTCTCCATTTTTTGGTCTTTTGGGAAAAGATGTTGAGTTCATATGGACTGATAGCTATCAAGAGGCTCTGGATGCCTTGAAAGGTAAGCTGGTAACTGCCCCAATCTTGAGAGGTCCAAATTGGGCCCTACCTTTCCACATTCACATAGATGTCTCGAATAAAGCGATAGGAGCAGCCTTAGGGCAAGTTGATGAGAGGCTACCTTATGCCATATACTTTGTCAGTAAAAACCTGTCCAAGGCAGAATTAAACTACACTGTAACTGAAAAGGAGCTCCTAGCTGTAGTCCATTCCCTAAACAAGTTCAGACACTACATCACTAGCTATCAAACATTCGTACACACTGATCATGCTGCAATTAGGTATTTGATGAATAAACCAGATGTAAATTCTTGTATCATTAGTTGGTTACTTTTATTGTAGCAGTTTGATTTGACCATTGTTGATAAGCCAGGTAAGGAAAATGTTGTTACTAATTTTCTATCTAGACTAGATCTGCCTGCAGTTAAGAAGGAATGGTGGATGACCAAATGCTGGATGAACACCTATTTGCTATTTCAGTACTCTCTCCATGGTTTTCTAATATAGCAAATTATTTGGTTTCAGCACAGTATCCGCCACACCTATCCTCAAAATAGAAGAGCAAGATCGTGAGGAAAAGTGCCCCATTCACTTGGATTGGGGGCAATTTTTTTAAACTTGGCCCAGATCAGATTTCGAGGTGATGTGTCAGGGAGGAGGAAGTTTTTGACATCCTACTAACCTATCATGATGGGCCCTATGGGGGCCACTTTGCAGCAAAGAGGACCACCTTCAAAATTTTGCAAGCAGGTTACAATTGACCCACTCTTCATTAAGATGTCAATAGATATATCAGACAATGTGACCGATGTCAAAGGATGGGAAAACCTACTCTAAGGGATGAGATGCCCCTGCAACCTCAAGTGACTTTCGATCCATTTGAGAAGTGGGGCATGGAATTTGTGGGTCCTATCAACCCTCCTTCAAAACAAAAATCTTACATCATTGTGTGTCCTGATTTCCTGACAAAAAGGGAAAAAACAAAGGCGATCAAGGCAGCAATAGAAGAAAAATTAGCTGAGTTTTTGAGGGAAAATATCTTCTACAAGTTTGGCTATCTAAGAGAGTTAGTCACAGATCAAAGGAGTTAGTTTACCTCCAATTTGGTTGAAGATTTTCTCACAACGACAGGATTAAGCACAAAACTTCCACCCCTTATCATCTGCAAGCAAATGGATAGGTGGAAGTCACTAATAGAGCTTTGGAAGGGATTTTGACTAAGTTAGTGAGCAACAACAGAAAACATTGGGTAGATCGATTGGTTGAGGCCACCTGGGCCTATAACACCACCTGGAAAACCACCACAGGGTTTACACCCTATGAGCCGGTCTACATTCTGCTGTCAATAGAATTTGAATATAACACATTAAGGATGGCAGCTCAGATGGACCTAGATCTCAGCCATGCACAAAAGGAAATATTGCTTCAGCTAAATGGATTGGGTGAACAAAGATTGCAGGCCCTTCTCCACTCAGAGGTAATCCAACTTCAAAGAACAATATGGCATGATAGACACCTCAAAGAAAAACAATTCCACCAAGGAGATTGGGCGTTGCTGTATGATTCAAGATATAAAGACTTCAAGGGCAAACTGAGGACAAGATGGCTGGGACCTTACACAGTAGAAAAATGCAATGACAATGGTTCAACCCTGACCTGAACCATTGATGAAGAAGCCATCCCCATGCTCATCAATGGGCATAGGTTGAAGATCTACAGGAAGCCCCTTTCCAAGCAGGAATTCATTGAGAATCTGGGTAAAACAGTGTTGGTAGTGGAGCAGGTCCCTGTCTCCACTCCACCCACACCCTGAGCAAACAAAAAAAAATTAGTGAAAAAAAAGAAAAAAAACAGAGAAAAAAGAAAAGAACGGAAAAAATAGAAAAAGACAGAAAAAGGAATAAAATATCCCTGGGTGAAAACCTCTTGGAGGTGCCCCAGTTGTCTCAAAAAAAAGAAAAAAAAAAACAGAAAAAGCCTAACTTGTATTTAATACATTGCAGGTTGCAGGATGGTTACACAAGAGAAAAGACATGGCCAGGCTACATACACCCTTCATAATCCATTCCTCCATCGCCATTATCCTTTTCTAGGCCTGGGTCTCATTTGTTCTGAAAATTTCACATCCTATAGGAAACTCTGTGTATTCTACAGGAGGCTCCTGTAGAAACTACAGAAAGGCCAAAATTAAGTTCAGAGAAGAACCCGAGGGTTGGAAATTTGTCTAGAAGGCCTGTGAACCTCCCTGTCACCATCCATTTGCCTAACTCTCCATTCCATCCCTGTGCACACACATTTCCACTCGCTTTTTTCTTTCCCTGCACAGACAAATGTAGAAATTCTATTTCTTTCTTTCTGTAAACACAAAAAAATGATGACAAATAAAGTAGCAGTGTTCTTTACTTATTATTACTTGATGCCTCCTAGCTGCTCTTTCTTTCATTTAGAACCTTCTTCAACTATCTTTTTAGCCTTGCTCAAGCATCAACCTGAATTTTAGAAGGAAAAGCAGCTACAGGAAATCCTGTAGGATTCCTGTAGTTGCTGATCCCTTTGAAAAACAAACTCCAAAGACAGGGTCAGCAACGAGGATGTATGCAACATGCAAGGAGTAGAGCCTAATCGAATAAACACTAGAAAAAGGCAATGGCCGAGCATGCAGGGCACTAACAGCAACAGCAACGAGGAAATGAAGTGCCAAAGTCTGAAACATGTAGAGCACAGTAGTGACTTGCAGGTAAGTGCCTAAACCTATTCCTCGATTTCATGAATATTATTTAGGAACTGCATGAACTATGGGAATGGTCACGATTAAACAGAATCAGTGGCCAGCTAACTGGCCACCCTCATTTAGTTCACACACCCTCGTGGAGTTCAAATGAGCCTCATCCAATTCAAACCGTAGATCAGATATGCAGTCAGCACGTATGGCCCGTCAACTCGGGAAGGAAAAAATCAGAACCGGTAGTGGTGGCCGCGTATAACAGGAATGAGGGAGGTGATGGAGGTCAGGCGACATGAAGAATCATAATGACACTGGCATAGGACCAACAGTCTGGATGGGGATAATGTACCCATCTGGCCACCTCACCTCCTCACCGTGGATTATGTCATTAGTTTAAGTACAGTGCGGTCTAAGCCTCCACCACATTTTGTTTCATTTTCAATTACGAAGTTCTCAACTGTAGTACTCACCCAACACCTTTAGAACAGTGAACCATTCATTTTCTACCAGTTTTCCAAAACCCTCCTACCTATCGGGCTCTGTAGCATTCAACAGGAGCAGGAACAACGTCTACAGGAGGCCTTCTACAGGAAGGCCAAAGAGTAGATTTGCAGAAGAAAAACTCGGGATTTTTGTCAAATTCAAGCTTGAAAAGAGGTAGGCTCAGGAACCCGTTCTGCATACGATATATCTATATAAGGTGGTGGATTAAAAGTAAAGTATTGGGTTGAAAGAAGTAAGGAAAGAGAAACTCAAAAGTCTGCCTGTGTTTTTCTGAGTTCTACATAGTCTCTCCATTTTCTTCTCTACATTCAAAATCTGTCTTTTTCTTCCTCACATTCTGCTGTAAAAAAAAAGGGGATGTAATCATAGAAACCAAGCCTGTGGAAGAAATGAATTTGCAAAATCTGTCTACTCTAAAAACACTGTGTCATATATTCTCTGTTCTGTCAAAGTCTTGATTTTTTTTCAAAAACCGAGAAGCAAGCTCAGGTTAAAAATAGTTTGAAGAAGGGTAAAATTGCAAATTGATGTTGTGAAAAAGGAAGACACGGGAAATTCCCTCTCTGGTTTTAGAAAAAAAGAAAAACTCATCTATCCCTCTGTTTTGGAAGTTGTTGCCTTCTTCCTCACTTGAGCATTTTTAGAACCCACTAAACACCATGCTAGGAGGTTTTATGAGAAAAGAACCTTTAAACTCCAACAAATTGCATGAGCACCCTAAAGTGGTGGCCCTCCTCACCAGGGAAAACTGGATGTCTTTCTTTGAGAGAATTCATGGATATGATAAGGAGGTGACTGAAGAATTTTTTATGTCCTTAAGACCCCATTTGCAAACACATGCTACAGTCAGTTTCAGGGGTCTGACCCTAGAGCTTACACCAGATTTTATCAGCAGAATCACACGTCTTCCACTTGGGCTCCCTTGGAGCAAAGAGGAAAAACCATTGGGACAGTTAGCTAAAAAGCCATTTTTTTAGCCTGAGGAGCATCCTCTAGAGGAAGGACAAGCTTACCTCCTCCATGGAGTGAAGTCAGCTACCAGGTCATGAAATATATCACTTGTGATGGAAGATTCAATATAGTTTATGGTTATCACTTCAGGTTATTACATGAATTGAGATAGGGGATGGATCTACTTGCAGCTAGAAAACTTAGTCTCCAATATTTCCTCCTCCAATATTTGATAGAATGTGGCACCAAGCTGAATGCAGGGGTCCCAGACCAGTTGGCCCACCATGGCCTCATTAAATTATTAGTGGAAGATGCCCTACACACATACACCATCCCCATAGCTTGTGAAATTTTTAGGAACATGTCTGGAGAAGATGACATCAAAACTTTGATTGATGACCTTTGCCCATCTGGCAGTGAAGAGGAGGAGCAGAAAGAGGAACTTGAGAAGGAAATTCATGAGGACGCACAAAATATTCAAACAGAGGAGAAACAGAAAGAAGAGGAGAAACTTGACAAAACAACAGTTGAACCTAAGGCAGAAAAGAAGGTAGCATCAAAAGCAGAGAAGAGGAAAAGAACAAAAGCTAAGAAGAAGAAGCTCAAAAAAGCTCAGAAAAATACTACCACGGGAAAGGCAGGGACTCAGCAAGAAAAGGAGAAAACACCACCAGAGGTAGCAGAGACAAAAGAAAAAATAGCAGACATAGGAAAAACTGCAGAAAATGAAGGAGAAGAACAACAGGAAGAAATATCCCCTGAAACACTGGCAAGGGAGGCAGTAGCTATGCTTGCTGCATTGAGCACTCCAGCTAAGAAAAAGGGAAAGAGAAAAAGACAGACATCTATGTATTTCAAAGCCCGGAGGAGCACCAGGATTAAGGTGGGCAAGCCCCAACCACCATCAAAAGAACCTATTATCATTGAGGATGCACCCACTGAGAAAAAGGAGGAATCTACCTCCAAAATCTCTATCACCTACGAGAGAGGGAGTCCCAAAACCTCCACCTGGAAGGAAAGAATCAAATTGATGGACTCCAAAGCAGTCCTACAGGAGGCACAAACCTCTCTACAGGAGACACTAGCCAAGCCGAAAGAAACTCGAAAATTGGAAGAGAAGGCAGCAAAACAGTCACAAGAGGAAGGTAAGGAAAAAGAAATACCTGAGCCAAGCCCTCAGCCTAATTTAGGCTCCTATGACAATATTCTAGAAGGTGGGAAGATCATCCCACAAAAATTTGCTGTGCCTCTTTTCTTCGAATTAGAAAAAGAAATGGTTAGAACCAATAATTGGATGCAGATTGCTAAATCTAAAGGAGTTGAAGATATAGGGCACATGGAAAACCAGTTGAGAGAGTTGACAAGGGAGTTGGGCATGGTAAGGCACACAGAGAGCATTAGAAGAGCCCAACTACAGGAAGAAAATGAACTGTTAAAAAAGCAGTTACAAGAACGGGAACCTCAAGGGGGAGAAAAGTTGCCAATCTTTGAAGCAGACCAACAACAAGAAGGTCCCCTAGCAGATAATGAAGCAGCAAAGAAATAACAACAAGAGGAAGAGCCATAAACCGATGTTGAAATGTTGATGAAACAGCAGCAAGAAAAATAATCTCAGGCTACAACTAAAGTGCTGATTTTGAAACAGCAACTGCAGGAAAAGGAAGCCCAGATGGCCTGCATGGCCAACTGGGCAATGGAGGCCTTGCAGTGTAGACAACCAGCTAGATCCTATGCACTGTATCTCAAAGACAAGTGCTCCAATTCCAAATTAAAACATTGGCCCAGAGGGGGACAATCCCATTCCAAAATTATGGTCAGTTTATGCATTTATACGATAATAGTTTAGCCGAGGATAAAGCCAAATTAGCAAAGTTTTACCTACACAATATGGCACTCCTTGACATGAATTTATGGGATCCAAATGCTGCATTGGGAGACCTACAGCTCATGGTTATGGCTTCTTGGTTGAGCCATGAAGAAAAGAGGGCAGTGGAAATTTAGAAGATCATGACAAAGGAGCTGAGCCCCTAATGATAAGGGAAAAACCAACATAGCCATTAGCTCTCATTTATGCCCACCAACACCTAGCAGCCAATCCTCAAGTTCTTCCTAACTATGTTGACAAGCAAGCATAGGCTATCGCTCATTTTGAAGATATGGAGAGACTATTTGGCAATGACTGTCTTCATGTTTGCATGAGAAGGTGGAATACATTGTCACATAGCCTAAAGATCAGGGAGTATCACTCCCCAACCAGAATGAGGAAAGCTATGATGAGAGTGCCCCTATATAAACAATCAATGCAAAACTTGAAAGCCAACTGGACTGGTCTTAAGTTCAGTCCTCCGCTACTGTTAAGACTATTGGAAGGGGTTAAGGAGGAGGAAGAATAGAAACAATGGGAGGAAGTGGATAGAAAAGCAGGTTTCCATGACAGAGAGGAAGACATCACATCAGAGGCTTGGGATGTCGGGGAAGCTGTTAAAGCTATTAAAGATGAAGAACTGGATTAGTTGCTCAGAGGATGAGCAACCCATTCAGCATGGGATGATGATGAGCCCCAGAAATGGGTAACTATATGGGCTCATTCTGCCTATTATTTTCATTTAATCCACCATTCTCAATCATTTTGTGCATTTTTTTGAATATATTTATGTCGATAGAGTGAATGGGGATAGTCACTTTGCCACATAGTCTAATGAGTGTTTATTGCAGATTTTTTGGACAATTTTGGACAAGGACCAGGCATTTATGAGCAGAATGGCAGCCAAACTTAAGGAAACAGGGCTGAGGACTTATAGGAGGGGTGTATCCTTCATTAATTATGCCTTCCTTGAGTTCTCCATCAATAGCTCGGGGTACAAAGGCCCACAATGATGATTCCAAGGGGCAGCCAAGCAAGTCTAGTAGGGCTACTGTTATCTTCAGTTTTAGGTAGCGAAGTTCCTTAAGTTTAGGAGGACAGTTGGGAGTCCCCACTTGTATAAATAAGAATACTTCAACCCTCAGTAGGTTAGCCATTTTTCATTGTCTATTTTCACACTTTTGTGTAGCTTGGTACTCAGCTCATTTTCAAGCTCTTTTTGAAGACAGTTTTGTGATGTAACTACTATTTTTTGATCAATGAAGATGAACCACGTTTTGAACCAGCACTGATAGTTTCTAAAGGGTTGAAGCTCTTGGGTTAGGGCCCAACCCAAGCTTCTCAGCACCTCCATTATGTATTTATATGCTTTTTCTTGCATTCATAAGATAATTTATGTTGTTTGGGTTAAATCTTGCTTTGTTAGATTAGGTTGCTTTTGATGGTTAGAATAGTTGTTCTTGCTTCAATTTGCTTAAGTAGTTTGCTGCAGTAACAGAAATATATCGAAAAAGGATACCAGCAAGTCTTGATCTCCTTTCTCCCTCATTGGGACCATGATTTGAGGTCAAGGAACTATTGCTACCACCAAAAACACAGTTTTTGCCCTTCATGCAATTGCTAGTGTGATATTTCAAGTTGGAGAAGTTGATATTAGTTTGGATTCACATGCTTAGATCATTTCATGTTCATTTACCATGGTTTTCTCGCATAATCTTCTGTTCATAAAGTTCTGTTCAGCATTTCTCTTGTTTTAGGTCAGATTTGAGGTTAAAATAGATAAAACTCTATTTTTTGGTTCTTGCTTGGGTCAGTTTCGAGAAGTAAGTGTGAAACTAACTTGTAAAAAATTTCAGCTTATCATTCCTCCATAGCACAGCTTGTACCAGTTCATCTCTCAAGATTTCCCCACTCATTCTCCTCATTTTGCCAATCTGCCCTAATTTCTGCATTTTTCAGAAAGTTGCTTTCTTGTCCTTTGAACAAATCCAACCATTTCTTTCATTCTTGATTTCCATTGACAGAGTCCTAGACCCCTCAACACCTTCATCCAGCCTTCATTTCCCTTTTCCCATCATTTTTTCCACCTTCAAACCTCAAAAAACCACTTTTGGCCTCCTCCTGTAGATCCTCCTGTATAACCTCCTGTAGATCCCCTGCAACCTCCTGTAGAAGTTCATGCGAGTGATTTTTCGAAGTCTGATCGCAATGGAAATATTTAGAAGGGTAATAGGGACTTCTTAGGACCTCTCCACACCTTCCTCACCATCTGCAAAAGCCAACTCCATCTTATTTTTCCACCAAACCTCTGCACAGTCATAACCAGTGAAACCATAAGCATAATAATTCCACATAAAAATACTCAAAAGTACAAAAAGATGATTTCTTCTCATTTCTCTTCAGAAGTAGCTTGAATAAATTCAATTTACTTTTTTAGTAGTCAATGGCACCCATTTTAGTAGTTTCCATCTCTTTTCTTGCAAAATTAGGGTTTGCTACGGTTTGTGTTTCATTTCAGTTTTCCTTCTCTTTCTAAAAGTAGAATAGCCCCTGTAGAGTTAGCTTTCTTCCATCATAGTAAAAGATTCTTATTAGAACTCATAGAAGTTGGCTTAAGCTCCTAGCGAACTTGTGCCAGTTGATCAAGTGACAACCTGCAATAAGAGCTAGTATTTTTTCATACAGCACCGTCGCTTCCAAGTTTGTTACGAACTACCGGGTTGATAAAAGTAAAGAAGGAAGCCCCAGGAGTTGTAGCATTATTGCTACAATACTAGAGCTCACCACGACACTCAACACTCTATGCTCTAATCAACTGCTCAAATCTCAAATGAACAAGTGTTGTCGCGTGGTTAGCCCCTGGAGTTTTATAGCGCTTTTTGAATTCAAATTCGACCATTCCCCCAATTCTGGGCCATCAATGCTTTCTTGGTGGCAGATTTCCCCAAATCTTGCCGTTAATTCATGTCTTAAACGCCCACCATCCATTCCCTTTTGCCTTAAATCAGACATCTTTTCATGAATAGTGACACCAATGGTCACTTCCCAGCCTACCTGCCTGGCAGTGCAGCCTCGCGTGCACGATTGCAACGGTTGTGACATGCTGATTTTGCATGCAACTCCCTTATCGTGTACCTCCCAAACAAAATCTTTTATAGTCCCACACTCTCTTTCAACTGCCTAGAGCACTGAGACTGTGCTCCCTACAGCTATTCAGGTGGTCGTACCACCTATGCATGACTTCAACTCGCCTTCCGGCATGGTCCTCAAAAATTTCTCAATCACCTTCACGACAGTCGATGCCGCATGTTCTACTGTATGTAGTCCATTCCCTGGGTTACTGTGTTTGGTGAGCTGCGACCGTAGCCATGGCATCAAAGTCATAAATTCTCGGTGACAATCCTCTAATGCAGTGGTACGATCATCTATATCTTGCCTTCTCATCCTTAGGTTATCGACGAGACATGCTTACATGATCTCATTTTCCAGCCTGTTGATCTCAGGGTCCATCAAAATGCTTTTCTTCCTCAATCGTACCAGGTCCTTTTCAAGTTCATGAAGTCTAAGGTTCCCGGATGGCTTCATGAATCCTTATATGTTCGACCTCATGTAGATGTGTGATTTCTTCCTCCTAGTCGTCGTGCACTGTCACCACTGTGGGAGCCAGTACATGTGGATTCCTTTTTTTATTTTATTCAAAAATTATGGTCTCCACTCTATTCTACACCTTTGGAATCGTCTCCGCGTTCAAGGTTTTGTACATGGTGTAGTAGGCCCATCGAACCACTAGCATGCATAGGTCCTAATCAGTTCGTCTCGCCTGGTGAACCTTGTTCACTACTCCATGCATCCTATCGAATGCTCCATCGTGGAGAATTGGTAGCGCGCGTCGCCTTTCCTGCTATTGTAGTTTGTGTTGATTCTCTATTCTGGGGGTGGTGTGCACTTGTGTGGGCTATACAACATATGTCTTTACCCATCGGGAAAGGTGGGCACGCAAGTTGTTCTACCCCTGCTAATTGGCTTTCGTTCGGAGCTGGGGTTTTCCAAAATGTAGGTGCATCATCCTTCTACAACCATGCCAGTCCTCAAAATTTCCTTGATGCGTACCCCACCATCATGCGGGTGTTGCGTGCAGTGCCCATTTCAGAGCATCGAACTGCTACTGTTCTTCTATTGCACTTTCAAATTTGCTCAAAAATTCATCCACCGCTGTTAATCCATCATAAGTCAGTAGCTCCCTTGCCTCTGTTGTCATGCAATGCAATGATTTAATCATCATGTTGCAATTCAACATTGTTACTTTGTGCAGCCAATTCTGGCATTACTATATCTCTTCGTCTGAATCCAAAGTGCAGGAGCTTTCGTGCTTCGACAAAATTCTTCCATCTACAGTCAGATTCACCCAATCCTATTCTCATGTAGTTATCTTGTAAATATAATCGAGATCGTCATCACTATCATCATCTCGCACTGGTTCAATGTATCATGCTCCTTCAGCTGGATCTAGTGGTACTACTACGCGTAGTGACTTTTTCTCAAAGATCATTTTGCGCTTCTTCAGATTTATGACTCAATTCATATCGATGGTCCAATCTATTCCTAGTAGTGCAAGATAGGGATTACTGTCATCAACAATCTCTATCACTTCAAAATCCACCTGCGCGCTTGCCCCTTCAATATCGACTGTTACCCCTTACAATCTTCCCATGGGAAAATTCTTCTCTTGGTTTTCCATTTGTAACTGAATAGGGGACCATTGTAATGCGGGTCCGCCCATGCATTCCCATGTTTTCTTTGGTAGTACATTCACATCCGAACCCACATCCAGGATTACCTGATCCATTTCATACTCGTTGATTTGCGCAGTCAACCTCATTTCCCTTCCTGTGCGCAATGCATGCTTTCCAAGTTTCTGGACCACGCGTGGTTCTCCTAACCCCGCGCACCTAGTGATAAGTTCCTGTAGTCCTTTGACTGCCTTGCTGTCATGCAACAGTTTCATGCATGTCTCCAGAAAGGTAGTGAGAATTGAAGGATCCATCCCTGGTTCTAGTTGATCCTTACTACCTGAAGTGGAGGCCTCCATGAAGCTCTTCTTAGCTTTCACGAATGTCTCCTTCACACGTTCTAAATCAAATTCGAGTTCCTTTTTAGGAGCCTTGCGAACCCACACACTTTCTTCTGGCTGCTTCCCTTTATCATCTCCCATGGTCATGCCACTCTTGAGCATCATGTTTACATTCGGGTCTTCTTCACGCAGCTCAGACCTCATCATCTATAAATTTTGAGTCCGAGGGGGCTGGAGTACCCCCTTTTCACGCATCCTCACTATCAGCGCAGGGCAGTCTTCTGCGTCATGATCAAACTGAATACAATACCAACATGATGTTCTTGTTGGGTTTGTGCAATATCGAGCATAGTGCCCTAGCCCTTCGCAATTGTAACAAATTAGTTGCCCACGACCCCTTCCTAGTACCATTCCGCCTCGAAGTAGACCGCGCCATTGAAATCCAGTGCACGCCATCCTTGCATTTGGGTCGAGGGCTCATGTTTTGATCTACACCCTGTTGGCAGGAGTCTGATCCATCATTAGTTCATAGCTTCGACAGGTGCGTTCATCATGGCCTACTGACCTGTAGAAATTACAAAACAATTGTTTGGACGTCTGCATATATTTCTGCAATAGATGACAATTATTAGTAGTTTGTTTTCCTCCTATCTGACAAATCGCACACCATAGTGCGGAAGCCACGCTCGACCTTGCCTGTGCCTCCGATCTTAATGGCATCGACCCTCCTCCTGCCAAGTAGTTTGCGAATACTAGACAGTGGTCCTTGTCATGCCCTTGGCCTTTGCATTCTATGCACCATAATTCCTGGTGCGCCTCCAGCCGAGGTGTCCTATCCTATTTCAAACTTTGCATTTCCCGACATAGATTCTACAGTTGCGTCTGGATTTGTTGGACTCCCAACCCAGGGTCTTGTATGGGGGTCTCATGTAATCTCATTTCCATCTCCAACGCTTCAGCCTGGGTGAAATTTTTTTACTGTGACAGCGCCATCTTTAAGTGTGGCATAAGTGATGCTACTAACCATGCATGATGCTATCCATCTATCAATGTCATATTGGCTTTCTCCATCATAGATTATGATGTCACACCCCTTGCCTCAAGTATGCAGCCACCTTACTGTATTTTTCTCCTCTGCAGGTAGTGTAGTTTAAAGTCCTACACCCTATTGGGACGGGGTCCCCTAACGTCAATTTTGGGGCAAAAGCCTAAGTTTTGGTGCTAAAAGCCCAAGCTTTTGTATATAAAGAGTAGAGTATTTGCAAGATGTGATCGCGGAGCACATAGATGTAAATTGTCAGAAAGGGTTTTTACCCTTATTTTATGTAATATGTGTCGGCTTTAGAAGATCTACCCATGGTCCGCGGACCATGGGATTGGATAAAAAGCAAAGTCTTAGAAGAGTCTAAGTTAGAGTTTGGTACTGAAAGATATGAATGTAATGGGTCAGTAGAGGTGACGAGCGAAGAGTCTTAGAGTAGAAGAGAGGCTCTGCAACTATGTGTGCAGAGGCCTAGAGTAGATTCTGCAACTGAGTGCATGGACCCTTACAGCTGAATGCGCAGGCTAGTCTTAAGTCTGTAAGCAAATCTGAAGTATCAATAAAGAGACTATTCTGGAAATATCTATGTTTTATCCATTTACTTTTGTTATGACTAAATGTGTTTATGTTATGATGAATATTGGGTTTATGATTTAATAATGAATTGTTGTGTGATTCTACATAGTTTACATTGTTATATGAATTCAAGTAGTAATATCGGTTTATGCGAAGAATATCTTAATGCATGTTAAAGATATCAAACACATAAGCCGATCTAGGTAATAATAGACTTAGGAGTGATTACAAAGGTGCATAAGTGATTGGTTCGCTTGTTTAGGGTCAGTGAAAGATATTTGTAGACCTTTGCGAAGGTCTAAGGGTGATTAAGATAAGTATATCGATAATCCCTAAAGGGCTTATCGATCTATGCGAAGCTAGAGTTAGGGAAAAGCTGACATCATAACCATCTCTGGGTGTAGAAACTTGGTTCTAGCATCCCCCCATACTTCTTCGAGTGATACTTCAATCCATGCTCTGTGGATTGATGCCGAAAGGGCCAGTAGTGTAGGGATTTGCTTGGAACACTAACTTTGAACCTAGGTCAGGACCCACTAAGCCAACAAATAGTTCTGTTGTTGGGACCGAGATCTGCATAATGAGACATGTGATGTCACATCACTGGAATCCAACAAAGAAAGAAATTGAAGATTAGCTAGATAGAAAGATCCATAAATTCATAGCACAAGAGAACATGAACCTGTGATTGATGAAAGAATAGTGGTTGGACAGGTATCTATATACAGAGATACATGAAATATTCTTATGTTACTTCCCGGTCGAATTATACGAGTGGATCACTAAATTGGTAGATAGCCAGGGAAGGTGGAGGCTTGACAGTCTGATAGTTTGGACCCCGGAGTTTGTGCAAAGGTTGGTAGCCTCTGAAGATAATATCACGTGTGCTATCGGTCACTGGCTTGATCGAATCCTCAGGGGTTTTGTGACAGTGTTCACGGTTGATACCTCGGTTAGCTGCAACGAAGAAGAACGACGATTCTTCAAAGGACTGTGAGGTAAGCATTTAAGATCTTTGAATACTTGGATTAAAATGCTCTTGTGTGAAAAGTGGGTTATGAAATTACCTTGATATTTGGAGCAACGCTAAGTGGAATGTTATTCAGGGATAGAAAGGGAGCAGGACCTAAATATATCCCATTGATTGAGCCTCCTATAAGTGACGAAGAAGAAGCAACATAGGCTTCTCAAGAGAGCATTGTCCAATTAATAAGGCAAGGGTTCCCGTGAATACCCCATCCACCCACATCACCTCCATCTTCACCTCCACTGCATACACCTTCGCCCAAACCACCACGACCTCTGCCACCATTCACTATGGCGAATTCAGTAAAATTGCCTGTTTTCAAGGGCTTAGGGAATGAGGACCCGGACTAGTTTTGGTTTGATGCAACGGCTTTGTGGGAAGCCCAGGGCATTACAAATGATCATATGAAGAAAGAAACATTGGTTACTTCTTTACAGGAATGCACGTTAATGTGGTACATTAAGTATTGCACTGATAACCCGATGGCCGCATTCAAAGATATTCAGACTGAGTGAATAAGTAATTCAGTAGGCCCAAATCTGAAGCGCAATCGATCATTAGATTCAAGGAGATCATGATGAAGCCTAGTGAGACACCTTGGGAACTTGATCAAAGATGGAAGTGCAAGATCCGTGAAGCTAACATGAATCTTACAGATGGGCAGCACCGCAAATGGTTTGTGGCTTCACTCTTGCCTCATCTAAGGGTTGCTTTATCACAGCAAAATATTGGGACCCAAGCGGAGGCCCTTGAGATTGCGATGAGATTGTTGTTGGCCTGAGGGGGCCTGACCCAAGTTTGGAGTTAATTAGCCAAACAAATCCCTAAACTATTGGCCCTTTCGGCAACAACCCGCAGAGTGTATACTGAGGCCTCACTCAAAGCAGTATGAGGGGATGATAGAACCAAGTTTCGCACCCTTGAGATGTCTGAGGGGTCAGTTTATTCCAACTATGAACACCTTCACACAGGTCACTTCACGCATTGTCCTGACTTGCGAGACCTTCGTGATCTGCTATAACTGCCTTCACACAGACCTAACCAAGGGCTAAGATGCTTTCATGCTGCTAAGGAAGCGATCTGTGCTATTTCCCCAAGTTACACCACAGGTCTTACTTATATTCTTATGACTGTTAGTTAACTTCATGTAAACAGATACCTTATCTTATATTCACTTAATCAACACAATCATATAAGTTCTCGCATCATATAAACAATAGAAATGTAATTTATACCCAATACATTCAATGCAGAAAACAATAAATAAATAGATAGGAATGGTATAAAACTTCTCTTTATTAATTCTTCAATCGGTTACAGACTCATCCTGCCTTGCGCACTCAGCTGCAGGGGTTCCCGCACTCAACTACAGACTACTAGGCCTTTGCGCACTCAACTGCTGAGCCTTCTCCTACTCTACGACCCAAGGCTTGACTCTACACTTAGATAAGACTCTTCTATTCCATCATCATTCTCTTACTTCTTCAGACTGATTTACAACTTAGAGACTTGCTCTATTTATATAATCCCATGGTCTGTGAACCATGGGTAGATCTCTAAAGGCGAAATTACATTCCAAAAATGAGGGTAGACAACCCTATGACTCATTTACATGCTCACGCTCTGCGCCCACAAAACGCGAAGTCTTTACATTGGATTTAATCAAAATCTGGGCTTTAAGCCCCAAAACTTTCCTTAGGGGATCCCACACCCAACAATTGCATGAGACACCAATTCAAGATGCTGCTTTGGGAGTTTAGTAGATTCACATGGATTTGCAAAACCTTTCCCTAGAATTCCAGAGTTTGAAGAAGGATAGAGCGGCTCGGCGAGAGGTGCGTGAAGAAGTGTGGTGTTTGAAATGTAAGAGTCAGGGGCATGATAAAGATCATTGCCCTATCTTTGTGAATTATGTTGCAAGAGGGGGACCGATGCCTCTGAGGCTAGAAGCTCAAGCAAGGCCAAGTGTGGGACCTGCTCTGTGGCGTGCTATCTATCAGATAGTTGGAAAACATGCGACAAATAATTGCTACTTGCTACAGAAATTTGTACATACACCGCAACAACTCTTCTACAACTTCTGCAAATTAGTAAGTCACGAGGAGTGAAATTTCCATAGTTATGAGTTAATGATGGAGAGAATTGTTAGAAAATTATATATTACAGAGCAATGGAACACATAAAATATTGTAGAAATATAAACACAGAAAACACATAAAACAAGAGAGACACAGATATACGTGGTTCACCCAATTTGGGCTACGTCCACGGAGAAACAACCAGTCCTTCTTTTATTATATTATCCAGCAAACTGAAGAGATACAACCTACAACAGATCCATTGTAACTCCCTCTTCTCTCTCAATCTCCTCTCTCTTCCTCACTCAGAATACAGATATGCATAGATGCAATACAATTCCCTTGTATATAGTGAGGGGTTTCCTTCTAGGGCAAAAAACCCTAAATTAAACATAACTTCTACTATCAGATCATCCGCCTAATGAATGACCCAAATTGACTAGAAATTACTATACTTTTACAAGGCAATTTTAGGTCTATTCTAAGCTTCGGGGGTGCTGCCCCCGATCCCCCGCCAGGGGGGGCTCCTGAAAGGTCGCAGCCCCCCATGGAGCCCCCCTACAGTGAATATTTTACAGGCGGTGTTGCCGCCCCATTTTGAACTAGGGTCCAATGCGGCGATACCTTTGAATACAAAAGATAATTAGGCTCCAAACCCAACAATCTCCCACTTGGAGACTGTTTATAGCAACTGCACCGCTACTTCATTTGCTAGACAATGACTCCACTTTGGACCTAGCTATTTCTCATCTTCTTCATCATACTTGAAGATCAATTGAAACTAAGTAGATTCTCAGTTTCTCCCTGGTTACAACTTTTGTTAACATATCTACAGGATTATGGCTAGTGTGTATCTTTTCCTGCTTCAGCTGTCCATCTTCCAATGCTAATTATATGAAATGGTACTTGAGTTGTATATGCTTAGTTTTGGAATGAAATGCAGAGTTATTTGCAAGATGTATGGCACTCTGGCTATCATTGTATAACCTGCCCAACTCCTGCTTCTTACCCAATTCATCCAGAAACCTTTGTAACCAAATCATTTCTTTACTAGCCTCTGTAGCAGTAACATACTTCGCTTCTGTTGTTGAGAGTGCAACAACACTTTTCAATTTTGAGACCCAACTGACAGTTGTTCCACCTACAGTAAACACGTACCCTGTTGTGCTCCTCCTATTGTCTCTATCACCTGCCATATCTGCATCAACATATCCCTATAGAGCAATGTTTGAACCACCAAAACATAATGCTTGATTTGTGGTACCTCTCAAAAACCTGAGAATCGACTTCACCGCCATCCAATGTTCTTTTCCTAGATTGTTCATGTACCTACTTACAACTCCCACTGCATTTTCAATATCAGGCCTTGTGCAGACCATTGCATACATTAAGCTTCCAACTACTAATGTATGTGGAACTTTAGACATATAATCCATGTATTCTTGGGTCTTTGGGCACATCTCCTTTCTTAATTTGAAATGCCTAGCCAAAGGTATACTAATTGGTTTTGCATTCTGCATATTAAACCTTTTCAACACCTTTTCTATGTACTCACTTTGAGACAATGTTAATTTGCAATTCTTCCTGTCTCTAGTTATTCTCATACCAAGGATTTGTTTTGCAGCACCCAAATCCTTCATTGCAAATGAGTTTGCCAATTTCCTTTTGAGCACATTTATTTCCTGCATTTTAGAACCTACAACAAGCATGTCATCTACATACCATAACAATATAATATAGCTGCCATCATTTTACCTTTTGAGATAAACACAATGATTAGAGTGACACCTAGTATAACCTTGTTCAGACATAAACCTGTTAAATTTTAGATACCACTGCCTTGGAGCCTTTTTTAAGCCATACAAGCTCTTCTTCAACCTGCACACTAGTTTCTCCTTCCCTTTTACCTAATATCCTTGAGGTTGCTGCATATATATCTCTTCCTCCATATCCCCATGGAGAGAGGTTTTCCTTACATCTAACTGCTCAAGATGCAAATCTTTAGCTACTACTAGACTTAGAATAGTTTTGATTGAAGTCATTTTCACAACAGGAGAAAATATCTCATCAAAGTCTATACCCTTTTTCTGTGCAAACCCTTTCACCACAAGTCTAGCTTTATACCTTTTTCTACCTCCATCTTCTTCCTTCAACTTGTAAATGCATTTATTCTACAATGTTGTTTTACCTACAAGCAACCTAACTAAGTCCCAAGTCTAGTTATGTGCTAAGGAGTCCATCTCTTCTTTCATGGCTTGCTCCCACTTCTTCCTGGTTTCTACCTGCACTGCTTCTTCATAACATTCTGGTTCACCAGAATCAGTCAACAATACATAATATAATGAAGGAGAATATCATTCAGGGGTTCTACTTATCCTGGTAGATCTTCTAACACCACTTTCAGGTGTTTGATGTGCTTGTTGCTGTTGCGGTTGTTGTTCTGGCTGTTGATCATTATGATTTTCAAGCACCATCACTTTTCCTATGATATCGTCAAGCACTGTGTATTCTATGTTTTATTTTCTTTATTTCTTTTCCTGTAACTGATTCTTATACAAGACCTTTTCATTGAATATTACATCTCTGATCCTAATGATTTTGTGATTTTCATAATCATATAAGCGATAACAAAAATCATTAACACCATATCCAATAAAGGTACATTTCTTTGATTTTGCCTCAGCTTTGTTCTATTTTCTTTATTAATATGGACAAAGGCTTCACACTCAAAAGTCTTTAAAAAAGAGTAGTTTACCTTTTTACCTGTCCATGCCTCCTCTGGAATACCACCATCCAAGGAACTTGAAGGCCCTATTTTTATTAGATAAACAACAGTATCTACAGAATCTTCCCAAAATTGTAAAGGGAATCCTGCATGCAATCTCATGCACCTTGCATGCTCCATGATTGTCCTGTTCATCCTTTCTGACACACCATTTTCATGTGGTGTTCCTGGAACTATCTTCTCTCTGCGAATTCCATTCTCGGAACAGTACCTATCAAACTCTTTGCTGCAATATTCACCTCCATTGTCTGATCTGAAACACTTCAACCTTTTTCCTGTCTCATTTTCAATCAAAGATTTCCATTTCTTGAAAGTATCAAATACATCATATTTATTTCAAATACAATAAATCTAGGTTTTTTTGGTTGCATCATTAATAAAAGTAACATAATAACGAGAGCCACCAAGAGATGATACCTGAGCAGGTCCCCATACATCTGTATGCACAAGCTCTAATTTTTCGCTCTTCTTTTCTTTCCCAACTCTAAGGAATCTGACTCTCTTCTGTTTTCCATAAACACAATTCTCACAAAATTTTAAATCAACATGCTTCAAACCTGGCAACAAATTTCTTGAGTGAAGAATCTGCATCACCTTCTCACTCATGTGCCCGAGCTTATGATGCCACAATGCTGTATCTTATCCTATAGAGGTTAAAGCATTAACAGAATTAGAAATACCATTGCATAAATACAATGTACCAACCTTTCCTCCTTTCGCTATTACCAGGGATCCTTTAGTGACCTTCCAGGTTTTATCTGTGAAAGTAGTTACGCAACCTTCACCTCCCAACTACCCTATTGAAATCAGATTTTTCTTCAGATCTAGAACATGCCTTACCTCCTTCAATTTCCATTGATTTCCATTCTATTGTTTTATGAAAATTGTACCCATTCCAACGATTTTACATGGTTTATCATCACCCAATCAAACCTGTCCAAAATCTCCTTGAACATAATCATGAAAATGTTTCTTATCAGGTGTGTCATGGAATGAGGCCCCTGAATCTACCACCCAGGCATCAATAATATTTTCTAATGAAAGAATCAAAGCATCTTGCAACACATCACCTGTTACATTCGCTTCATGATTAGTTTCTTGTTGCGTGTCTCCTTCTTTTCCCTTCCGAGACTTGCAATCTTTCTTCAGGTGTCCTTTCTTCCCACATTTCCATCACACTATCCCCGATCTGGACTTGGATCTACCTTTTCTTGACATACTGTGATATCCTGGGCTCTTTACTCTTTCCATTTTTCTTCCCCTAGTCTCTGCAGTCAAAGCATTACATGATGTCTCACCGGAGCTTTTCTGTTGCATTTCCTCGCTAAGGATTGCACCAACAACATCATCAAGCTTGAAAGTATTAGATCCAGAGATAGAGTTACTAATGGCCATAACTAAACCATTCCAACTTTCTGGAAACGAGCATAGAAATAATAGAGCCCTAACTTCATCATCAAAATTTACCCCTACAAAACTTAACTGACTTGTAACTGTATTAAAATCATTTAAATGATCAGCAACAAATCCACCTTCTGACATCTTCATATTAAATAAACGCTTCATAAGAAATATCTTATTTTAGGCCGAGGGTTTTTCACATAGTTTGGCCAATGTCGACATTAAACCCTATGTTGTAGTTTCCTTTGAAATATTAAACGCTATCGACGCCAGTAGGCACAACCGTATTGTTCCAAGTGCCTTTCTGTCGAGAATATTCCATTTTTTGTCTGTCATACTCATCGGCTTCTTTGTCTTTTCGCTCAATGGTAGGTATAGATCTCTCTTATACAGATAATCTTCCATCTGCATCTTCCACAGCTAGTAGTTTTGGCCGTTAAATTTTTTTGACCCTAAACCTACCATCTTCCACCATTGCTCCCACTCGAACTAGGAATCCTTCTCTCCTGAAAGTTTATTAGCCAAATAGACCTTCAGCTCTGATACCAGTTGTTAGAAAATTATATATTACAGAGCAATGGAACACATAAAATATTGAAGAAATTTAAACACAGAAAATGCATAAAACAGGAGAGACACAGATATACGTGGTTCACCCAGTTTGGGCTACATCCACAGAGAAACAACCAGTCCTTCTTTTATTATACTATCTAGCAAACTAAAGAGATACAACCTACAATAGATCTGTTGTAACTCCCTCTTCACTCTCAATCTCCTCTTTCTTTCTCACTCAGAATACAGATATGCATAGACGCAATACAATTCCCTCATATATAGTGAGGGGTTGCCTTCTAGGCTGAAAAACCATAAATTAAACATAACTTCTACTGTCAAATCATCTACCTAATGAACAACCCAGATTGACTAGAAATTACTTTACTTTTAAAAGGAAATTTTATGTCTATTCTAAGCTTCAGAGGTGCTACCCCCGATCCCCCTGCCAGGGGGGCTCCCAATACGTCGCAGCCCCCCCTGGACCCCCTTGCAGCGAATAGTTTACGGGTGGCGTTGCCGCCCCATTTTGAACTTGGGTGCAATGCAGTGATACCTTTGAATACGAAAGATAATCAAGCTCCACACCCAATAAGAATTCCTATGTATTGAATGCAGACTGAGACTCAGCCTCCGGATCAAGGCACTCAAGGAGCGTGAGGAGGATATCAAGGGCACGGACGAGGTCGAGGCCGAGGAGGACCTGTGAGAGGTTGGGGGCAAATTATTTGCTACAATTGTGGAGGGTTGGGACACTACGCATGAGAATGCACTAACCCGACATGCCTATCATGCCGATACTATACTTAGTTTGACCACACAATAGCGGACTTCCCTATATTAATAGCTAAGATACGTGAAAAGGGGATGCAACCTCAGCAGCCTACACAGAACCTACAGAAGATGAGGGCTAAACCCAACGAAGAGGATCCTAATGTGAATATTGTGTTGCGAAGTGGAATGATGACTAGCGAAGATAAGGGAAAGAAACCTAAGGAAAGTGAATGGGTCCACAAATCTCCAGAAAAGGAGGTCGGCATTGATTTGGAGCATGTAAAGGAAACCTTCATGGAAGTGAAGAAAACCTTCACTGAAGCTTCTACTTCAGGAAGTCAGGATAAGTAGTCTGAAGAAATGGACCCATCCATGCTTACTACCTTTTTGGGGACCTATATGAAGCTGTTACGCGATAGTAAGGTCGTAAAAGGATTATAGTAATTGATCAATAAATGTGTTGGTAATGCTCGTGAGGGACTGTGCGTGGTCAGGAAAATCGGTAAGCATAAGGCAAGAACAGGGCATGATATGATGCTCACCATGAAAATAGGAGAGCATGAAATGGACCAAGTTATTCTGGATCTTGGGTCATATGCAAATGTTTTATTGAAATAGATATGGGAAAGAATGGGGAGACCTATGCTATAGTGGTCTCCTATTCAATTGAGGATTGAAAATCAACAAAAGATTATCCCCATGGGAAGATTGTAGGGAGTGATAGTAGTTATTGCGGGCGCGAGCGTGTTGGCGGATTTCAAAGTAATAGAGATTGTCGATGATAGCAATCCATACCCTGCACTCCTTGGGATCGATTGGGTTATTAACATGAATGGGGTGATCAATTTGAAGAAACGGACAACATCATTTGAAAGAAAATCACTCCACGTAGTAGTACCGTTGGACCCTGCAGAAGGACCGCACTATACTAAACCGGTCCGTGATTACGAAAGTGATAATGATTTGGACCAAATTTATAAAATAATGGCATGAGATCAATATTGGGTGAATATGACAGCTGATGGACATATTGCATGCGACTGTGAAATCTCCTGCACATCGGATTCAGATGAGGAATTGGAACACTGGCAAAATAGATTGCACAAAGTGTCTACGCTACGATATAACATGATGATCAAATTGTTATGCTCCATATTATCGGAGGTAAGAAGTCTGCCTTATTATGATGTTTTAACTGACTTTGATAAATTTTTGGATGAGTGTGAAATGGAAGTGCTAGAGAAGCATCGCTTCCAAGCCTTGGACTTGGTGTTGCGTGCTACGCCTGCAAGATGTTTGAGTATGCATAAATACAATTTCGATGGATGGTGCGAATATAGAAGACTGATGACGGTGTAGTTTGTTCGCCCAAAGGTGCAATTGATAGATAAATATGATGGGAGGAGTGATCCACGCAATCACTAAGCAAAAGGACTGATGCTTATGGATAATAATTGCAACTGGAGTGAGTGCATCTTTTCTGTCACAGCTTAGATGTAATACCAATGAATTGGTACTTGGAGATAGACAACGGCCATGGAAAAAACGAATGGGATATTTTGAAACAGGGATTCTTGATGAGATTCAGCTTTGAAAATGGATTTGAGTGCATTGATGAAGCGCTGCAGGAGATCAAACCAACGATCTTCAGAATTCTGCAGGATCCCTTGGATTTGATTCAACCAAATTGGACAACCAACCCACACCATGCGCTGGAGTGCTACAACGTGACTATTGAAGACAAAGAGGAGGATCCAAGGAACATGAATATCCCCAAGGTAGAAGGTCACCACAAAGTTGAGGGGCCACAGATAGAGAATCCTGATATCACCGCGCCGCTGAAAACTGGACAAGTGAACATTGGGACATAGGCGGAGCTGAAGTTTGCGAAGATAGGAGACTACTGGGATGATGCCACAGTGGATAAGGTCGTTGAGTTGCTCTATGAGTACCAAGATTTTTTCCCTATAAAATTTTCAGACCTGAAAGGGATAATGGGCGACTTAGGAGTAATGAAGATAAATTTGAAACCAGTTGTGAAGCCTGTGAAGCAGAGGCCATATCGCCTTAATCCTAAATATAAGTAAAGAGTCTGTTTGGAGTTGGATAAAATGTTAGCAGAAGGAATCATTGAACCAGTGGAGGAGTCCGATTGGGTCAGTCTGGATGCATTTGAAAGGGAAGTTCTAGAGAAGCATCGCTTCCAAGCCTTGGACTTGGCGCTACACGCTACGCCTGCAAGATGGTTGAGTATGCATAAAGACAATTTTGATGGATGGTGCGAATACAGAAGACTGATGAGGGTGTGATTTGGTCACCCAAAGGTGCGATTGACAAAAAAATATGATGGGAGGAGTGATCCTCGCGATCACTAATCAAAATGGACCGATGCTTATGGAGCATAATTGCAACTGGAGTGGGTGCATCTTTTCTGTCACACCTTGGATGTAATACCAATGAATTGGTACTTGGAGATAGAGCTCGACCACGACACATATGAATGGGATATTTTGAAACATGGATTCTTGATGAGATTTAGCTTTGAAGATGGATTTGAGTGCATTGATGAAACATTGCAGGAGATCAAAGCAACGATGTTCAAAATCTCGCAGGATCCCTTGGATTTGATTCAACCAAATTGGACAACCCACCTGCACCATGTGCTGGACTGCTACAATGTGACTGCTGAAGAGGAAGAGGAGGTTCCAAGGAACATTAATATCCCCAAGTCAGAAGGTCACCGCGACGTTGAGGGGCCACAGATAGAGAACCTTGATATCACTGCGCCGCTGAAAACTCGCAAGTGAACATTGGGACAGAGGCGGAGCTGAAGTTTATGAAGATAGGGGATGATGCTATGATGGATAAGGTCGTTGAGTTGCTCCACGAGTACCAAAATTTGTTCCCTATAAAGTTTTCATACCTGGAAGGGATAATAGGCGATTTAGGAGTAATGAAGATAAATTTGAAACCAGACGTAAAGCCAGTGAAGCAAAGGCCATAACACCTTAATCCTAAATATAAGGAAAGATTCTATTTGGAGTTGGATAAAATGTTAGCAGCAGGAATCATTGAACCAATGGAGGAGTCCAATTGGGTCAGTCCTATGGTAGTTCAGGAAAAGAAGCAGAAGGATGGAATAAGCATCTATGTAGATATCAGGAAGCTGAATGATGCTTGTGTGCATGATCCTTTTCCAACTCCGTTCACCAATGAAGTGCTGGATAATGTTGGCAGGAAGGAAGCATATTTATTCACTGATGGGTTCTCTAGGTACCATCAGATGAAGATTGCACCAAAAGAGAGGAGTAAGATGACTTTTGCGACTGAATGGGGATGCTTTCAGTATATAGTAATGCCTTTTGTACTGAAGAACACATCGGCGATATTCTCGCACGTAGTCATTGCATCGTTCAAGGACTTCATTCACAAGTTTTTGGAGGTATACTTTGACAATTGGACGATGTTTGGGTTGGTAAAATTCCATGTAGCTAGTTCGCACTTTATGTTGGATACATGTCGGAGGTATCAGATCACGCTAAACTTGAAGAAGCTTCTATTTTGTGTCCCTTTTGGAATCTTTTTGGGTGATGTAGTGTGTAGACAAGGATTAATGGTGGACCCAACTAAGATTACAATTATAATTAATTTGGAGGTTCTAAGAAGTGTTAAACAACTGAGCGCAACACTGGGTCATACTGGTTATTAACAAAAGTTTATCAAGAGTTATTCTCAGATTACTGTGCTGACGGAAAAACTGTTGAAGAAGGATGTTACATTCTGTTGGAATGAAGAATGTGAGTGGAGCCTGGATGTGTTAAAGGAAAATATGGTCATCACGCCATTTCTAGTCTTCCCTTATTGGAAGAAGGAATTTCATGTGCATGTGGATGCATCATGTATTGCGATGGGAGTAGTACTGACATAGGCTGGTGAGGAAGAGTTAGATCACCCTATCGCATTTGCAAGAAGGAAGTTATCTAAGGTTGAGAAGAATTATTTGACGACAGAGTGTGAAGTTTTGGCTATGGTGTATGCACTCCAGAATTTTAGACACTACTTGCTAGGAGGACAGTTTAAGATGTATACAAACCATTCTACATTGAAGTATGTGAACAAAAAGCCTGTGTTGGGGGGGGGGGGGGGGGGATATTTAGATGGTTGTTGTTGTTTTAGGAATACAATTTCGAAGTCACTGTGAAGCTAGGGTGATTTAATGCAGGACTGGATCATCTGTCGCACATTGAAAGAGGGGAGGAGCCTACCAATTTAGAGGAAGGGTTGCCTAACGCACAACTCTTTATGGTGCGTGTAGCAGATAATCATTTTGCAGACATCATACACTTTTTGACTATAGGAACAGATCTAGAATGGTACGCCAGCCAACAAAAGAAGGAATTGGTGGTGCACACGAAGTATTTTTCTCTTATTGCAGGTCACTTGTATAAGATGGGAGTGGATGAGATATTGCAACGTTATGTGCCTGAGTTTGAATGAAGCAACATCCTAGTTGAAGCTTATGGAGGGGATGTGGGAGGCAATTCTAAAGGAAAAGCAACAATGCAAAAGATTTTACGCATTGGGTTGTGGTGGCCATTGGGCATGGAATCCCCCCACAACATTTTTTGTGGCTCAAAGCCAAAGTTTTGAGTACTATTGTTGTAAAGACTCCATGAATTGTGGGCACAGAGCACAAATTGTATGTTAGAGTCATAGGGTTGTTCGCCTTAAGTCTTCAATGTAGTGTTGGCCTACCCATGGTCCGTGGACCATGGGATTGTATAAATAGAGCGAGGCTCTAGGTTGTAAAGTAGTTAGGTAGAAGTAAGTTGACAAACAGATGGAGTCAATAAGATAGCGAGCATAGAGTAAAGGTCTAGTGCTGTGGGTTGCAGTAGTAGGAAGAGGCTCTACAGCTAAGTGCGCAGAGGCCTATTAGAGTCTGCAGCTGAGTGCATAGACCCCTGTAGCTGAGTGCGCAGGGTAGAGTCGGGTCTATAACCAGGGAAAGAGATAATAAAGAGAAGTTTGATTCCAAATATTGTCTGTCTATTTTGAGTTATTATATGGTTGATATATTTTGCAATTGTACTGTTTTATTTATCGCGCGCACTTGTATGAATGATGAACGTTGTTAAGTATAACTAAACACATACAGATAAGCTAAGTGATCGGGTTAATAGTAAGGGATTGGGTAATAATGCAGATCGATCCCTGAGTAGGGCTGTGCAAAGGCAGCATTGCAGGCTATGAGGTACTGATACGTGTGCATAGCAACGTGCGTTCAAGGTCAAATTGCAGACCAACAAAAATCATCAGACATCTTTAGGGTGTGGAAACCTAGTTCTAGCACCCTCCCATACTACTTCGGGTGAGACCTTAGTCCGTGCTCCACGAATTGTTGCCGAAAGGGCCAGTAGTACTGGGATTTCTTTCGCTAAATCACCTTTGAACCAGGGTTAGGCCCCAACAAGCCAATAAATGGTTTTGTTGCTAGGACTGGGATCTGCATAAGGGATGTCTGATGTCCTATCACTTGAATCCAACCAAGAAAGAAATTGAAGGGTGGCTGGACAAGAAGATTCATGAGTTTGCAGTGTAGGAAAATAGGAATCCATGAGTATCTAAGAAACAGTGGTTGGAGTGCTACTTATATATGGAAATCCACGAAATTTTCTTTGCATCCATTCCTTCTGAGCTTTATGAGTGGATCACAAAGCTAGCAGATAGTCAGGGAAGGTGTAGGCTTGACAAACCAATCATGTGGAGTCCGAATTAGTGTGCAGACTAGAAGTGTCAGAAGATAAGATCGCGCCAGCTTTTGATCATTGGCTCGATCGAATTATAAGAAAATTTATCTCTGAGTTCGTGGTAGATATGACTATCAGCTACAGTGAGGTGGAACGATGCTTCCTCAAAGGACCATGAGGTGAGTATATTAAATCTTTGAACACTTGGATTAAGAGGCTATTGTGTGAAAAGCGGGTTATGAGAATAAATTAATGTTTGGGCCTACACGAAGTGGGAAGATCTACAGAAACAAAAGTAGTGAAGAATTAGAAACTAGTCCCTTAATTTCACCATCGCAAGAAAGTGAGGAAGAGTTCGTGAAAGTTTCTCCGAGAAGCGTGGTCAATATGATAAGGGAGAGAATTCTACGCTTCCCACTTCCACCTACACTACCACCTGTCTCACCATCTTCACCTCCATCTCCACCCACCCCACCTCCGACACCACCTTGGTTCAGTATGGCGAGTGCAATCAAACTGTCGGTATTCATAGGAGTAGGGAATGAAGGTCCAAACCAATTTTGGTTTATGGTAAGGGTGGTATGGGAAGCACAAGGAGTCGTGAATGATAATATAAAGAAGGCTACGCTGGTAAGCGCGTTGCAGGATCGCACATTAACATGGTACGTCAAACATTATAATAACCATCCGAATGCAAGGGTTGCAGATATCAAGGCCACGTTAAACAGGGAATTTAGTAGGCCAAATTCAGATACACAATCGATTATTAGATTCAAGGAGATTGAAATGCTTCTAGGAGAGACCCCATGGGATCTGGATGAGAGACTGAAGAGTATGATTCGCAAAGCCAACATGACCTTGACGAATGGGCAACACCTCACAGGGTTTGTAGTGTCACTAACACCACATTTAAGAACGGTGATGTCACAACAGAAGTTATCTACCCAGGCTGAAGCTTTGGAGATTGCAATGAGACTACATGAGACTTCAATACAAGATCCTGGCCTGGGAGTCCAAAAAATCCACAAGCAATTGCAAAATTTGTGTCTAGAAATTTAGAGTTTGAAACAGGATAGGACAACTTGCCTAGAAGCGCGCGAGGAGGTATGGTGCACAAAATGCAAGGGCCAGGGGCGTGACAAGGACCATTGTCTAGTCTTCGCGAATTACTTGGAGGGAGGAGGGCCGATGCCATTAATACCATAGGCACAAGCAGGACTGAGCGTGGCGCCTACATTATGGTACGCGATCTGTCAGATACGAGGAAAACACACTATGGATAATTGTGATTGTTATAGGACAAAATGACTTCCTCATCAACTCAGAGGTGAAAGACAGGATGACTGAAGAAAACACCACAATTACAGGCCTTGACTCCACACTAACGCTCTCTGCACATTGTCAACTCGGTTTATAAAGCTTGTTACCAAGCATAGAGGAGCGTTAGTGTTACAGGGAAAAGTGTCTATATAGAACTGCTCTATCCCACTAAGGTGTGACAGCTGCCTTAGAAACAGACAGAGAAAAACTACTTTTGTTTTTCCTTTATGAATTATAGATAGAGAGGAACAGAAAGACCAACCTCTGTCTTGTGCTAATCCTTCGATTCGATCCCTCTCTTCTTTGATAGTGCTCAGCTACCTGCTCCCTTGCATGCCCAGCTTCACAAAGTACCTGTAAGATCACAGAAGCATAGCACTATACAAAGACATGGATCTATATTCATAAACAATCTAGGATCAGATGTAAATTGACCATACAAATGTAACAAGCATCAATGATACAAAAGCATGGAGGAAAACTCAAATAGTTTTTATTGATAAACAAGAAAAGATCCAGGAGGAGTTACAACCAGTTGTTCCGACCCAGCATCAACCTCCCAGCAAAGAAGCCCCTCTTCACCTCAAACAAAGCTTAGATCACCCAACAATCTGATGTTTGTCTCTAGAAACCAACAGCAATTCCTTACAATATGCAAAATTCCAGCCTTTGGATCTCTGGGATGAGGGATCCATATATAGATATCTGTAAGGGGGATGAGTCAGCTTGTGATTTTATTAGTGTCTTCTCTCTGATAGTTCTTGCTTCCACTTGGAGACTGAAGGCCTCTTACTCATCCTTGGTCGAATTCAGTGTGGCAAGTGTCACAGGAGAAGATTCTGGAAGCTTCCATTGTCTCTCCACCTTGCGGAATGACACTGCCATTTGTCATTTCTCGCCCATCGCACACCAAAGAAGGGACTTTTGAAATGCAACGCACCCTCACAGTGTATTTAGGTGAGATGCAACACACTTAGCCAGTGGAGCAGCTGCAATGATCCCGTTTTGACCAATTCTGAGCAGTTTCTCATGGAGAACTTCTGGGAGAAGTTGTAATCTGTTGACCTTGTTCCTTTAGGGGTTAGAACAACACTTTTAGGGACTTAGGAGCCCTTGATTTATGGACATTTCATGCTTGTGGTTGCAGGGCACAAAAATGTCTATAATAGTTGCCCCCTAAAGTATGAGGCTGTTAACCTTTTGGTGTCGGGTGAAATGCTTTATTATGAGGATCCGAAGTTCTTTCAATGTTGGGAGGAGACCTGTAATAAGATACAATACAATACATTATCTTCATACTATTTTCATGATCTAGCTGAGGCGGGCATTCCCATGCTCAGCTTTATAAATTCATTTTCATGTACATAGGACAGACAATCGTCTGAGTGTAGACTGATGATTCTGATAGAGCCATCATCCTTTTGAGTGGATGATTATCTGTGTAGCAACGATGTAAATTTAATGTCTTTATTTCCCTGAATATATATCGCAGCCCGGATGGATGAAACTAGATCCGGGGTCTTCAATCTCGTCTGATCTTCACTCGAAGTACAAGTCGATCCATGTGAGAAATGTTCTGAAGTCGAACACGGAAAGACATTGCTTGATTACCAGTCAATGATGTAAACTGTTAACAAGCGCGAGAGGAATCACCGATAATGATAATGACCCTCAAGGTACTGCAGTACAATTCACGTGGTGTGAATAAAGGACTTGGCGTCGAACACCACGCAAAATTTTTCGGTCGAAGGCCATTGATGTAAACCTTTCGCCGGAAGTGAGAAACTTGCCATTGAGGCATGCAAGCTTCAAAGTACTGAATGGGGTGTTCCTAGATCAACTTCTTGGATAATGAGTTGATGTCAACAAGAAGTGATCCATCACAGGAGGGCCTTAATGAATCCCACATCAATGACACGGAACAGAGCAAATGATTTTAATGGAGGTGAAAACGGTCTGGTGATATAAGGTTCAGGGTGGCGGTCATGAAGTAGTGGAGTATAATGTATGGTAGTGGGTGAGACGCAGGTGAACTCACTGAATGACTTCTCTTGAACATATCGACACTGATGTGATGGATTGGTATAATTAACCCCAAATGTGGATGGTATGGCATGACCATGGTGATGTGACCGGTGAACGAAACAACCCAACCCGACTCGGACACGGAGTGGAAGTGTCATGTTCAAGAGCGACTTGCTACCAATAAAGTTTCTTTGAGTTTTCTTCCCAATTTTCCCCAGTCATTGCTGACAAGTACCTCTTTATTTTTGTCAAGCTTGAGGAGGATAACATATGCTTGTTCTATAATTTTCCCTTCGGGCAAACCCATCGCTATGTTTTAACGAGCCTACCGATAGTGAAACTCGTTCTCGTCTATAGACAAGTTTGTCGCTATTAATCTTTTTAACGAGTTTAACGACAAAGATAACTCGGTCCTTTTCAATTTTAGAGAGTCTAAAAAGGAACGTAAAGGTAACTCCGAAATTCCTTTTTCGTCATCTAATCCCTTAAGTCCGAAAAAGTATAAAACAATACAGAAGGGATGAATTTTCGATACTTTTAACGAGCCGAACAAAACAAGTGCTCGATCTTTTTGTGTAATAATCCCTCAGGTCCAAAAAGATTAAAATCTAGAGGAGGGATAGCACTTCCTTTCCCTTTAACGAGCTGGAGAGGCCAATGACTCGGCAATATTTTCATATTTTACGAGTCAGTTGAAAAGAGCTTAAAGGAGACTCATCTTTTGAGGAACGAGTGATAAAATGGGTAGCAGTTGATTCCAGGTAAGGTTTGGAATTTTCCAATCATGGCAGTGTCACAAGGATGGTTAGTGAAATCACTCTTCGCAGCTGTTCCTCAAAATGGGTAAAAAATCAAATTGAGGTGAATGATCGGCCAATGAAAAAGTGGAGGTGACGGTGCAAACATGGCCAAGGCTTTAATGGCTGAAGTACTACATTCACGATGCTTATTTATCGGGGAATAGTTCATTTTTTAACGAGATTAAACGTGGGTGGAAACATTTGCTCATGTCTTATGTTTATTTTTTAACGAGCTTGAACTATGTGCTAAAACTGCTCGATTGAATGGTCCCCTTTTGATTTTACCGTAAATAGCTTTGTCCTTTCAAAGATTGTACTGTATTTTCAATTGCTCCATCAAACTAGTCAGAAATGAACAATATATGCTTGAAAACGAGTTAGAACACCAATATTTTACTTTGAACTACGTAAAAAGTAATGAAAAAGTGTTTTTACCTCTCATTTCACCATTTCTTTTGAACTTTGGTTTGTTGGAGCTTTGGAGGTGCTTTCCCCCCTTGATTTTCATCAGCTGATTTTGGGAGATTCTGTGGACGATTCTCGGCACCGTCTGGACCAGGTAGGAGCTAAACTTGAGCTCTTTCATTTCATGGTTTCCATTTTGCCTTTTGAGCTTGATTCCTAGCTTTTCTGGGCCCCTGGGGTTTGAAAATCTCGTTCTGCCTTCAGCGCACCCTCTGTGTATCGAAAGGTGCATTGAATGTTGGCCATTGTGAAGGCCATCTGACATGCAACGCACCCAGAGTACTTCTGCAGGTGCGATGGGCGCAGAGAAGGAATTCTGTGCACAATTTTTGATGGAAATTTTGCCTGTTTCTTGCCAAAATCAGGATCTAACTCTTCTCTTGTTTGTTTTTCAGAGATCTTTGGAGCAAGATGACCATTACATGGTGAGAACGTGAGCATGAAGAAGAGGACATGCTTTCCCTACATGATCCAGTTACAGTAAACACACTGTAGAACTGTGGCTTGTTGAAGTTTTTCCGCATTTCTAGCATGAGACAACAGATCAACTTACTGCAGTATTTGCTCGATGCTTGGGATCCTACCAACCAGGTTTTCTAGATCAGGGGCAAATCTATCCCCTTGACTGTAGTAGACATCTATTTCTTGACTGGCTTGTCGAGGCGGGGTGCCCCCATCTCTTTATCAGGTTCGGCCTGAGGAGGTGACTCAGTGAGAGATTATGTTCGCCGGTACTGCAGAGAAGGATCTTAGCCGAGTAAAGACGGAAAGATCATCATCTGTGATGTCACTGACAGGTCCCTTAGGACTATTCTGTTTACTTTTGGTAGGATGGCCAGTGGTGCAGCTCTTCATGTAGCCAACCGATCTTATATGCAGTCTGCCTTGGAATGCCTCCAACCGAAGGTGTTCAACTGGTGCGATGCAGTACTTCTTGTGTTGAAAGAACAGTTAACCAAGATAAAGAGCAGGAGGTTGAAGAACTTTGGGTATGGTTCTATCTTTACCACCTTTGCCTTAGAGAAGATAGCACTGATGCAGCCGCAGTACATTGCACTCGATTTACCTTCTCCTACTGAACCACGTATGCAGAGATGGGTTGACCATATGTCTAGTCATGCTGGCCAGTCTCAGATTTCATTTTCTGATACCTTCTTCAGGTGGTTTGATCATGAAGAGATGGTTTATTCCGAGTATCCATATGCTGGCATGGACTTCCGGGGTGATCCAGATTTGGTACTGCCGGATGGCGAACAGTGGGGCGCCATTGGTAAAAATTTTGACCATATTCATGTTTATTGTTTTTTGTTTATAATGTCCTTGTGCTTTATTCTATCAAGACTTTAATCAAACTCATGTGTACATGCAGATGTTGGTCTTGTTCGTCCAGCAGTTCGCCTGAGAGTACTAGCTGCTGCCCCAGCAGGAGAGGCCGTCGGAAGGGCTATCCTTCGTGACCTCGACGTGGCCGAGACTCTCACAGCATTACAGGAGCAGTTTGAGGGCATCACTCTTGGTATTCCAGATGTGAGGACTGACGAGCTACCTTTGAGGTTACAGCGTCATACTACTGGTGTGCCCAGGCGATGGACTCGTCTCTTACACATGATCGCACAGGCTGTGATTTGCTATCACGAGCATCATTAGACTAGGGTGCCCCCTAGCATTTTGAGTTTTGTGGTCATTTGACTGATTTTGTCTTGGTTACATAACATTATGTGTAAACCATAAACAGTTATATATTTTTGATTTTCGGAGTTTTATTTTGGTTAAGTTACATGATCCAAATGTAAACATTGATGGCATGTTTCTTTTTATAAATGTTGTAAATGTCTATCTAACACATAATTTGCTAATGAGCCCGTTAATGTGTTTAAGTTTCTGGAAATGTGTTGATATTGAATAAAATCAAATTGTCTTTCCAGAATCTTAACCCTTAGGAACATGCGATAAATAGCTGGATTTCGGACAAAATAGATACCAGTGATTTGTAGTATTATGAGTTGTGAGTCTAGCCTGATAATTAGTCAGCGTATACTATGTGTGATAGCATCAGAGAGAAGTTCTATCAACGCGCTATATTCAGCGATGTTATTTGTTGATCGACCAATACATACCCCTCTGAAACTTACTAACTTGCCGCTTGGATCAAAAATAGCCCAGGCTGCGGAGGATAGGTTCCGCGAACTACGACTCGCTCCGTCGGCATATCCAACACATGACTCCAATAGGTTTGACATCTGCAACAAATGTAAAAAGTGGATTACTTGACCAAAATAAACACTTTAGCGAAAACAAAAACATAACAAAAGCATACAGGTTACCATTACGCATAGTAACGCTTGAGGTACAACCCATTATGAGGTTGCGCCAGTGGAATTCTGTCATAATCCATTAACTCATAGGTTCCTTTTGCTAACACTCATTTAAGAATATAGGGGCCCATCCATAAAGACTTAAATTTACCTGCTCCCAATTTATCGGATTCTTGGTCGTAAAGTAAGACCAAGTCACCTTCTGGGAAGACACGGGGTTTGACATTTTTGTCGAACTGCGCCTTGACTCATTTCTTATGGGCTTCATTAGCCAAAGCGGCGTCACGACGGGTTTCATCCAATTGGATTAATCCCAAGAAACGAGCTTCTTCTTCTGAAGTTCCGGGGAGGAGATCAATTGCGAGTTTGAGAGACGAGATTTCACACTGGATTGGTAAGACCACTTCCAGACCATATACCAGTTGGAAAGGTGAGAACCCGGTTGCATTCCTTACTGATGTTCGGTAAGCCCACAAAGCTGAGTACAGGATTAGGTGCCATCTTCTTTTGTGAACTCCAATAATCCTTTGCAGCATGCGTTTCAGGACCTTGTTGATTGCTTCAACTTGTCTGTTGGCTTGCGGATAATATGGAGTAGAGCTATCGTGAGACAACCCTAGTTTGGCAGCTAATTCGACCATCATGTGATTGTGAAAATGCGATCCATGATCTATGACTATAGCCTGCGGCACGCCGAATCTGGTGACTACATGATTGAAAAAGAAGAGGGTATCTGTTTCACCAGTATTATCTAATGTAGGCATCGCCTCGGCCCATTTGGTAAAATAGTCAACTGCGAATATGATATACCCATGGCCACCGGTCGAGGTGGGGTTACATGTCATGAAATCGATGCCCCATTTGGCGAATGGCCCAACAGCAACTATTAGCTGCAGAGGTGCGGGTGGTCTTCTGGTTTTTCTATCGAAAATTTGACAAGCATGGCAACTTCTGACTGTGGTTATGCAATCTTTGAACATTGTTGGCCAGAAGTATCCTGCTCGTAAGATTTTTTGTGCTGTAGCATATCCAGATTGATGCCCCCCACACGCGCCTGAATGACAATCATTCAGGACCCTTTCGGCCTCCTCATGGGTGAGGCACCTTCTCAGAACCATATCGATACCACGACGGTAAAGTGTATCACCAACAATCATGTAGTCTTTTGCTTGGTATCGAATACGTTTTTGTTCGGAGTGGGAGGTGTTTGGCCTATATTTTTGGGTTTGGAGATAAATGATTATATCCCCATACCACTCACTACTTGTCAATATCAGAAACAAATTTTCGTGCACGATTTTTTCTTCGGATGTTTCATCATTGGACGACGATGGGAGATCGCACAATAATTCTGCGAAAACTAGAGCTTTCTTCGACTTGGATTTTACAAATTCCAGATCAAACTCTTGTAGGATTGCTATCCATTTTGAATACTTGCCCCCCAGCAACTGTCACGACAATATATAAGTCATGGGGTTGCAATCTAACAGAATGGTAGTTTTCCGAAAGAGGACATAGTGTCGAAATCTCTGTATCGCTTGAACAGCTGTGAGTGCTAGCTTTTCAACGTAAGAATATTTGCTTTCTGTATCATTTAAGTTTTTACTTAAATAATATATTGGATGTTCAATTCCATCGACCTCTTGAACTAAAACCATTGCGATGGTTGTATCCGCTGCAGCCAGATACAGGTTAAAATCTTTTTGATAATCAGGAGTGTGCATTAATGATGCTTTCATTAGGGATTCTTTTAAAGCATCAAAGGAAGCTTGAACAACCTGATCCCAGACAAAGGGTACTTTCTTTTTCAAAAGACGTGTATAACCTTTAGCAACTTCTGCGTAATTTGGAATGAACCTCCTCAGAAAGTTTGCTTTCCCTTGGATTTTTTGAATCTGAAGCAAATTCGAAGGTGGAGGCAAATTTATGATTGCCTGGACCTTACATGGGTCGAGACGAATCCCGTCCTTTGAGACTACAAATCCAATCAAATGACCAGAACTGACGCAAAATACACATTTGTGTGGATTGAGTCGTATCTTGTAGTGTCGGCAACGTAGAAATATCGCTCTTAAATGCTGTGGGTGATCAGTCCGCTTTCGCGAATGAGCCGGAAGGTCGTCGAGGTATGGTTGAACAATGTTTTTGATGTCATGGAGGGCATAATTCATTGCCCTCTGAAACGTCGCCCCTGCGTTCTTTAAACCAAAGGGTAATTTTTGATATGCTAATGTGCCCCATGGACAAATAAATGCAGTATTTGACTGGTCCTGTGGGTGGATATTTATTTAATTATACCCCAAGAATCCATCCATGAATGAAAAGATTTCGCATCCGGCGCATTCATCAATTATCTGGTCGATGAAGGGTGTAGGGTAGTTGTCTTTTGGACAAGCTTGATTTACATCCCTATAATCGACGCACACTCTAATTGTTCCTTGTTTTTTCATAACAGGGACAATATTCGATACCCAATCGGTTACATGAACTGGGTAGATGAAACCAACATGGAGGAGTTTTTCAACTTCTGCCTTAATGGCAGCGGCTTTCTTGGGGTGCACCTGCCTTAGCCGTTGTCGTACTGGTTTGACATCTAGATACATATTAATTTCATGTTCAACAATACTCGAGTCAATGCCTAGCATTTCACTATATGACCAGGCAAAGACATCTCTGAGTTCGCGAAAAAGAGCGTTATATATTTCCAGTTCTGAAGGAGAACAACATTTGCCAACATAAATATTCTCTACAACATCTGTTTTGGTCGAGATATTTATGGCTATAGTCTCTTCAATGTTGGACAAGTTTCGTTCGGAATCCACCGTGTTTACTGTATTTGATAGGAAATCAAAGACTGAAGGATGATAAAGGTCATCTTGAGTATCTTCTCCACAATCCAGGAGAAGGGAACGATGGTGGGAATCATTCCATGGTGCCCCTTCAATTACCATTGATTGGACAATTCTTTCGTCGATGACATGCACTTGCGACCAAGGATCTGAAGGGGTACCATATTCTTTAGACCTGTCTATCGAAACGCTTGATGAGCGTTGATTTGGGTTTGCCTCCCATGCTAGGAACATTTATTGCTACAATATTTTGGTTGGGCTTGGGGGCAAAACCATTTCATGATCCATGTCGATATCGTTTTATGAGATCTTTTTAGAAGATATCATGTTGCAGGTTCCTATCGACGCTACTTCCGCCAGGTTGATTGGAGGTGGAAGGGCGAAAGTTCCCATTAGTATAGGATCTTTTAATATGCCTACTCCGATATTTTGAAAAGAATGGGGGCTTCCATGGATCATGGGAATGCTTCCTGTAACTTGAGAACCATTGGGGAGGAAGTTTTGTTGATCGACGATTGTAATCCCTCCTTGGAAGGGGAATGCAATCTTCCTAAAATAGGTCGACACAACAGCCGCCATAGCATATATCCATGGCCTTCCTAGTAGGATGTTGTAATCAAGATTTCCATCGATTACTTCAACATCTATTTCTACCGTTTTCCCTCCTAGTTCAACTTTCAAGTTACTTAGAATACCATATGGGGTATATGTCCTTCCGTCGAATGCTTTTAATGTCGTCGAAGATCGCGACAAGGTTGGAGATCCTAAAGTTTTCCAGCAACTCATCGACATAATGCATGTAGATGCCCCCTCATCAATAATTGTTCGATGAACAGTTTTGTTGAGGGCTTTCACTTGAACAAGGAAAGCTAGTTGAGCCGGTAATTGAGGATCGTATCCTTTATAATCAAAGGATACAAGATTGGAATCCTTTGGGTCTATCCCACCAATGGCTGATAATAAAGCCTGCCTTTGGGATGGGCAATTCTGTAGTACTTCAAGAGTCGACATAGCGGATGGCGATTGTGCCAAATCTTCCACTATATTATAATGCTGTGCCACTCTAGCGTGGGGATTAAACGTCGACTTGTGTACTACTCCCTTTGGCAGTTTTATTGTCAATTCAGGAATGATGGGTGGCGCAACTTCTGTCGAAGTTGTTGTCGAACTACTAGGTTGATCTTTATCCTTGTTGTTCGACAGCTGTGGATTCCCATAATCTTTGTTCCTTGTCGATATCAAAGCATCATTTTGCTGTTTTGAAACCGACAACATTAGCACTTGAGACGGGGAAGCATTTTCACTTTCAACTAGATTTGTTCCTGGATTTGGAAACAGATCAGTTAACACTGCGGAGGTTTTCGAATTCTTGAAGAATTTTTTAACCTCAGCTCTGTGTGAACAACTTGCAGTCCAATGATCTTCATCGCATATGAGACATGGATTTTTTGGTTTCCTATCTCCAGGAGGGTTTGAAGAAGATTTTTCAGGTGATGACTCCTCTTGTTTCTTCTTCTTCCCTTTCCCTTTCTTCTTGCTCCCTGGTTGTTTGGTTTCTTTGCCTTTATCTGTCGATACGGCATTTACTTCCGAAGCAAGATGTTCATCTTTTGCATTTTGACTTGAAATCTTACGGGCCTTTTTGGATGTAGCCTTTGTCGATTTCATGTCTGTTGTGCCAATCACGCCATCGCCGGCATGAGAGTCATTGTTCGATTTAGGAGGAGGAGGAATTGAGAATTCCGGTCTAGGGGCATCAGGTATTTTATCGTAGAGCATGCCAGACTGAGTCTAAATCAAGTCTAGATATTGCGCATGAGTGATAACTTGCTCTTCTGTTACGACCCCCCCCTTTGCCACATATTCCATGATGGAAGGCAGTAATGACTTGATAAACCATTCAGCTAAGAGCTGATCGGGGACATAGGTTTTTACCATCCTACGACGACGTCGCCACTCATGTATATGATCAGATATGTGAGTGGCCGTTGTCTGCTTGAAGTTGGTAAGAAGTTCTGTTCCCGTTTCGTACCTTATTGGTAACTGAAAATGGGTTAAAAAGGTTGTGGCTAGGGTACTGAAGTTGTCAAACGAAGCTCTAGGCAATTCGATGTACCATTTTTCCGCCGGACCCGTTAACGTCCTCTGAAAAAGGCGAAGTCTTATCTAATCATCATTTAGGGTGTTCGACGAACACCATAGATGAAAGGTCATCACGTGATTCGATGGATCTTCACCTGGATTTCCATTAAATTTAGGAATATTTGATGGAATTTTATGCGGAATCGCTGGCCACCAAGGGATGTAAGTGATTGGATCGTTTCTTAACCGATTTAAATCAGGTAACTCTAAAGTTGCCACAAAGGGTAACTGTTGATTCAGGTTAGGTGAAGCATACCCAGGATAAGATGGGATTGCCTGAGCAGTTGGTCATTGCATACCGGAATAATGCATTTGATGCTGGTATGTTTGGTAAGGTTGGTGGGCATGACTATTGTAAAATGGTTGATTTTGACCGTTTTGAATGTACGACTGTCCACTATTAGCAAAGATTTGTTGCTCAGAACCTTGGTATACTTGCTGGAATTGCGGTTGTTGGTATTGTACTAGCCATGGTTGTGAAGCCATGTGCTGTTGACCGATACTAACATTTTGACCAAGATGAGGGGTAATTGTACCCGTCTGAACCTGTGTCATTCCACCAGTCGGCGATTGTGGTTGAGTCGCAGGGTCAAGGGGCTGTTGCATTACAACCTGAGAAACCTGAGGTTGGCATATAATAGGCATCGCTTGGACTTGCGACACCATCACAATAGCTGGCATAGTTGGGATATTTGACATAGGTAAGCATTGTTTCATCGAGTATACAACTCTTGGTTGTTGAGGTAGTATAGGTACCCAACCGCTTGATGTAATTCCAGTATAACCTAAATGTGGCTATGAACTCCTGTATGGATATCCTCCCAGAGGGGATAATGAAAGGGTATACTGCCCCCCATACGGTGGTAATCCAGAACTCAAGGGAATTGTTTGCCCTTGGGGGCCGGACTGCCCAAATTGACCTCCAAATGGATCAACTTGTTGAGACTCAACATAAGAGTTTCCGGATATTATTCTGGATGAACAAACAGGAACAAACCATACTATCGAAATAGCCCTTGAGTGGACTCCTTCTAGCGGTTGAGAGCTAGTTGGGACAGATGGTATACTGGCGAACATTGTCGGAGTGATAGCAGGGAGTTCTGGCGCCGCTGTGTCAGACGACACAGTCCTAGATGTTGACGGTTGTTCAGACATTTGTAGTCTATCCAAAAGATTACCTAGCGATTCTACAGGAGCTTCCGCTGGTGGTAGACTAACTTCTGATGAAGAAGGATATAGAGTGACCCCGACTCCAGATTGCGTTGGAGTACTTGTTGGAGGATCTTCTACAATTTCTTCTATGGCAATTAGACCAGGTGGAAGGGGAAGACCGTCAGGTCCGTAGAATATTTCTGGTGCTGAAGAAGGTGTGAAATCAGCAGCGACAGATGTCTGAAGAGTAAGACTCTCCGAACCGGTTGTAGATGGAACTGGTTCGGTAACACAAGTGTTTACTCTCAGACTAGGATCAGTATCACTGTCCTTCTGTGGCTGCTGAACTTCTTCTGTAGAGGCAGGGATTCCAGAAATTTTTGGAGTAACCGGAGTCTTTGATGTCATTGGAACACTTGTTCTAACTTTAATAGGAGATTTGGAACCAGTTAAACGAGTTCGCTTTGTCCGTACTGGCTTCGATTCCGGAGGCAAAAACGGTTGACTCGTAAGCCTCTGCGAATGACGGGGTTTCAATTGACTTTCTTCCACGATTGCGGATTACTCGATCAACTAAAATAAAGGGGAAGTATGTTTCTGAATTAAATGAATTTTAGACGCTTTGACACAACTTGTTTTTTCAGTTTTTAAGAGTTGAGAAAAAACAAAAGATGACTCTAGTTTCGTTCGATTTTTAATGAGCCTGAAGTGACAAGTGCTCAGATGGACCTTTTCCGTTAAGGAGTCTGAAAAGGAACGAAAGGGACTGCTCTGGAAGTCTAGGTAGAGGGAGTACCAAACCAATCGCAAAAATGCAGAATACGTTTTACGGTACGGCAGTCAATCTTCCTGAATGTTGTTTTCACTGCATTGTGATCGATAGGGCGGCAGACACGGCTTCCTATGGATAAAGGATTTAAGCCTATAGGGGTCTCCCAAAATATACTCGACGGTACATGGGAGCACAAGTCCGTACTGGCACTTATCGTCTCAAAGTGCGGGAATCACCCAACCATCAGTGAGAACAACAGTTACCAGGCTTTACGACGCCGGAATACGTCTCTAGCCTAGACCTCTAAATGTTGTGCGTTAAGTTCCAAAGTGTTGTTAGATTCATTGAATTTATTTTAAGTTGATCTTGCTTATGAAGTTTGCCTTTCGGGTTCACCACGAGATGTAGATGTAATTCCTAAAATGCAATCTAAGATGATAAACAAGCTTTTTATCTCTTTTATGCAATGAAAATCCTAGCTACTAGGGAAAAGAAAGACAGAATCTTTTCACAAAGAGCAAAGAGCACACCGTAAATGCACTTTCCTAAATCAAGCCAAATAGACTGTCTATATGCAAATGCACATGCATGTATTTGTTTGCGACTTTCTTAGTATATGGATGCTAAAAATAAAGTTGATGTACAAATCTGAATTTTTTTTTTCAAGAGACAAATATAAACAAGCTTCTTTTTGAAATAAAAAATAGAGATGATTACGACACCTTACGATTTTGAAATGAATACTTGTTTCTGACACTAGAAAATTACAAATTCAGACCAAAGGCAATAGTAACAGGATAATCAACCATCAACAGCAATCAAACTTTCTCCTACGACCAAAATCGACACTTGCGACAGATTCAAATCAAAGGACGACATTACGACTATGCTACTTTTGCAAAGGAAAACTGTAAATGACTCAACAAACACACAAAAACATCTACAGTTCTTTTGTACAAAGGAGGCGGAATAACAGTAAGGAAAAGGAGTTTCAAACAGACATACACTGATCACAAGCAGCAAAATACAGGAATAGAACTGGAAAGAATGAAGCACAGAAGCCACAGCTGCACAGAGCTAGTCTGATCAGCGCACCTGTAACACAGAGAATCTGAAATGCAGCGCAGGTTGTCCACTCAGGAAGTGCGCTGAAATTCAGAATCTCTGAATAGTACCTGCGCTGGGCTAGAAACGAGACTCTGTTCGGGTTCCAGGTTACAGTTTGCAGTTCAATTCTTGGTTTTTGGCCGAGTAAAAAGCAATCAGTAATGCAACAATCAGGGGTAGATCTAAGGAGGATCTAAGAGCTATCACAAGGGAAATCAGATAGTTTATGAATTAGTTGTTTAAATCATAAACAGATCCAGTAGATGGATTGAAGCAATAGTTATCTACTTTGCATTTGTTATGGCAAATGCAGTTCGAATGCTACTTGTAATTTTATGAAACAAACAACAAAGAATGATAAACAAACAAACTAATTAGCTCCCCAGCGAAGTCGCCATTTTGTTACAGGGAAAAGTGTCTATATAGAACTGATCTATCCCACTAAGGTGTGACAACTGCCTTAGAAACAAACAGAGAAAAACTACTTTTGTTTTTCCTTTATGAATTATAGATAAAGAGGAACAGAAAGAACAACCTCTGTCTTGCGCTAATCCTTCGATTCGATCCCTCTTCTTTGATAGTCCTCAGCTACCTGCTCCCTTGCACGCCTAGCTTCACAAAGTACCTGTAAGATCATAGAAGCATAGCACTATACAAATACATGGATCTATATTCATAAACAATCTAGGATCAGATGTAAATTGACCATACAAATGTAACAAGCATCAATGATACAAAAGCATGGAGGAAAACTCAAATAGTTTTTATTGATAAACAAGAAAAGATCCAGGAGGAGTTACAACCAGTTGTTCTGACCCAGCATCAACTTTCCAGCAAAGAAGCCCCTCTTCACCTCAAAAAAAGCTTAGATCACCCAACAATCTGATGTTTGTCTCTAGAAACCAACAGCAATTCCTTACAATATGCAAAATTCCAGCCTCTGGATCTCTAGGATGAGGGATCCATATATAGATATCTGTAAGGGGGATGAGTCAACTTGTGATTTGATTAGTGTCTTCTCTCTGATAGTTCTTGCTTCCAGTTGGAGACTGAAGGCCTCTTACTCATCCTTGGTCGAATTCAGTGAGGCAAGTGTCACAGGAGAAGATTTTGGAAGCTTCCATTGTCTCTCCACCTCGCGGAATGACACTGCCATTTGTCATTTCTCGCCCATCGCACCCCACAGAAGGGACTTTTGAAATGAAACACACCCTCACAGTGTATTTAGGTGAGATGCAACGCACTTAGCCAGTGGAGCAGCTGCAATGATCCTGTTTTGACCAATTCTGAGCAGTTTCTCATGGAGAACTTCTGGGAGAAGCTGTAATATGTTGACCTTGTTCCTTTAGGGGTTAGAACAACACTTTTAGGGACTTAGGAGCCCTTGGTTTATGGACATTTCATGCTTGTGGTTGTAGGGCACAAAAATGTCTATAACAGTTAGTCACCCTGCTAACTCATGTTGTTAGACCAGGGGGAGTGTTAGTGAACCTAAGGGAAGTTCAGAGGGTCAAGCCAACGAATCTACTCACAAATATCTAGATATTTATCCAAGGGGAAAAGGAAGGCTGATACAATGGATGGTTGTAATCACTCTTCCATTATAAATATAGAACTGCAGTTGTGTTCCCTACTCCATAGTGTTGGTAATGTTGTTCATTGATTTGTTCATTCTGATGCTTGTCAAGATGAGTAGTTAAGTTATACACTAATATAAGTTTATTGTGCATTCTTACATTAGTTTTCAATAGTGTATGCTATGATTGGTTTTCCTTTTCCTTTGTGCAGAAATTGTCTTGGAGCAGGCCTTGAAGGAGTTCTTATTGCCACATAGAGATCTCTAAACAAATCTAGAAGGAACTAAAGGTGATCCTCTTTCCATACCTTGTCAATTTATGTTTGATAGATGAACATGTGCGTAACTTGGTAGCTTTTGCAGATAATCTTACAATCTGTCAAAGGTCCTGGGAAGGCCTTTGAGGTTAGTTTTCATCCTACAATACATTGTGCATTTTACCCCATAGTAGTCATCTATTGTAGAAGTATATGTAGACCTCCCAGCAACTGTTTTGTAATTTTTGCAGGTCAGTAGGCCATGATGAGAACACTTGCAGAAGTTACGAGCTAATGATGGATCGAACTCCTACCTACAGGGTGAAGGCCAAAACATGAGTCCTCAACCCAAATGTGGGAATGGGGCATGCTGGATTTTAGGGGCGCAGACAAGGTCGAGGTGGAATGGGACCAGGAAGGGGTCACAGACAACTAATTTGTTACAATTGCAAAGGGCCAAGACACTATGCCTGCAATTGTGCGAATCCAATGAGAACATCATGTTTGTACTATACTCATTTTGATCATGAGGCAGGAAACTGCCCTACATTGATAGCGATGCTGCATGAGAAAGGGGTACTCCAGCCTCCCCCGACTCATAATTTGCAAATGATGAGGTCTAAGCCGCACGAAGAAGACTCGAATGTAAACATAGTGCTCAGAAGTGGTATCACCACTGGCGATGATAAAAGTAAGCAATCAGAAGAAAGTACGTGGGTTCACAAGGCTCCTACAAAGGAACCCGAGTTTGATTTGGAGTGCGCGAAGGAGACATTCATGGAAGCTAAGAATAGCTGCTTCATAGAGGCCTCCACTTCAGGTAGTATAGGATCAAGTAGAGTTGGAGATGGATCCTTCAATGCTCACTACCTTTCTAGAGACATGCATGAAACTGCTACATGATAGCAAGGCTGTAAAAGGACTACAAGAACTTATCACTAGGTGTGCGGGGTCAGGAGAACCGTGTGTGGTCCGGAAACTTGGAAAGCATGCATTACACACAGGAAGGGAAATGAGAATGAATGTGCAAATCTGAGAGTATGAAATGGATCAGGTAATTCTAGATCTCGGATCGGACGCGAATGTACTTCTGAAACAAGCATGGGAATGCATGGGTATACCCACACTACAACGGTCTCCTATCCAATTACAAATGGCGAACCAACAGAAGATCTTAGCCATGGGAAGATTACAAGGTGTAACGATGGATATTGAAGGTGCGAGTGTGCTGGAGGATTTCGAAGTAATAGAGATTTTCGATGATAGCAATCCCTATCCCATGCTACTGGGCATAGATTGGGCCACTAATATGAACAGAGTCATAAATCTGAACAAGCACAAAATGATTTTTGAGAAAAATTCACTACACGTAGTGGTGCCTTTAGATCCTGCAGAAGGAGCGCACTACATAGAGCCAGTGCACGATGATGAGAGAAACGACGAGCTAGATTGTATCTACAAAATAACTGCTCGTGAACAAGATTGGGTGAATCCTATAGCAGATGGCCAGATTTTGTGGGAGCGCGAAAGATCCTGCACATCAGACTTGGATGAGGAAACAGAACGATGGCAGAACCAGTTGCACAAGGTAACCACGCTAAATTGCAACATGATGGTTAAATCACTGCACTACATGAAAATAGAGGTAAGGGATCTACTTAGGTATGATGGGTTGACAACGATGGATGAATTCCTGAACAAATTTGAAAGCGTAGTGCCAGAACAACAGCGGTTCGGTGCTCTAAAATGGGCATTGTGGATGATGCCCGTAAGATGGTGGGGTGCACATCAGAGTAGTTTTGAGGACTAGCGCGGATGCAAAAGGATGATGCAACTACGATTTGGAAAACCCCAGCTACGGATGAGAGCCGGTTACGAGGGGCAAAACAACTTGCGCGCCCACCTTTCCCGATGGGTACAAACATATGACATGCAGCCCGCACAAGCACACACCACTCCCAGAATAGAGAATCGGAAAAAACCACAGTGGCAGGAAAGGTGAAGCACACCAAAGATTATCCATGGAGAAGCTTTTGATAGGGTGTGTGAAGTTCTGAACAGGGTTCACCAGGTGAGATGCACTGACTGGGACCTGCACGTACCAGTGGGTCAATGGGCCTATCAGACAATGTGCGGAACCCTGACCGCCAAAATAATTCCAAGGTTGCGGAATGAAATAGGGACCATAATCTGTGAGGAGCATGCAAAGATGAATCCACACATAATAGTACCCGTAGGCGTGATAGTGCGTGAAACCCAGTACAAAAAAATCACATCGTTACGTGAAGTAGAACACATAAGACTTCAGGAAGCCATTTGACAAGGGAACCTTAGACTTGATGAAGTTGAAAAGGACTAGGTACAGCTAAGGAAGAAAAGAATTTTGAGGGACGAGAGGCTAGAAAACGAGATCAAGGGAGCATGTCTCATCGATAAACCAAGGATGGCAAGGGAAGGTGCGGGTGATCATACTAGTGAATTAGAAGACTATCGCCGAGTATTAATTAGTCTACTATCGTGGCTAGGACTGCATATCTCCAAACACAGTAACCAAGGGAGTGCACTACAAATAGTAGAGCACGCAGTGACGATCGCCACAATGACAGATGAGGATTTTCCGCAGACTATACTAGAGGGTGAGATGGAGCCTTGCACAGGTGGTGCAACCACATGACTAGTCATAGGGAGAAAAATCTTAGCACTCCAGGCAGCTGAAAGGGAGCACAGGACTATAAATTATTCTACCTGGGAGCTGCGCACTCTAACAGGCACGTGTAGGAACAACTTGTCACAAGGTTCGTGCCCGCACATGGAGGGATGCGCTGCCACGCAAGTGGGCTGGGAAGTGACCATTGGTGTCACTGTTCTTGATCAGATGTTTGATTTGAGGCCAAAAGGAGTGGGCAATAAGCATTTAAGATAAGGGTTATGGGCAATATTTCGCAAAATATGCCGCCAAGAAAGCATTGATGGCCCAAAATTGGGGGGAACAGTTGAATTCGAATTCAAAAGGCACTATAAAACTCCAAGGGCTAGCCAGCAAACAACAGTTGGTCAATTGAGATTCGAGTGGTTGAACAGAGCACAAAGTGTTGAGAGTCGAGTGATAATAGAGCCCTTAAGTTCGCAAAATACCGCATATAGTGTAGAAATGATGACGGTCACTAAGGCTAGGTTGGGCATTGAAGAAGGAACTGCCGGCAAGGCTGTGCAAACCCCCATGGTCCATGATGCTCTCGAAGGCACTAGGGTTGTGAAAGAAATCCCTAAATCAGCCTGGACACTGAGACCGAAGAAATATAAGCAGGCAATGGGACCAGTATGCATGTCCCAAAGGAATCCAAGGCACAGTAAGTTATCAATGGAAGAAAAATGCAAGGGAATCACCATTGAAACAAATGAACAAGAAGAAGACTTGCAGGTTCTGATTGCCATCATAGAGGAAGAAGAAGACATGGAGGAAGACATCCAACCATTGTGCTCTGCAGCAAAATTGCCCGAGTATGTCCCTCCGCGAAAAAGGAAACAAAAAATACCAAAGGATCTGGATGCAACAAAGAGTGCACTCCAGACTCCGCTCCTTCCTGATGGAATCACCTTTGAGGGCTCACTCTTAGGATATGTGCCCACCCTAAAATTGGAATACTTGGACCTCATAGACAGTGAGAAGTTCCCACACTTAGAAATGGCAAATATGATTAAACATAATATGAAGGGGCCGGTGATAATGCTAGAGCCGAAAAAATGGTTGCACGGTGTGGAAAAGGCTGGGTTGCTTCATTTTCTATGGATACCACATTTCCATCACGTGCCCATCACCATTTTCGTCATCAGGAAACTTCTCTGCCTGGTGCGTGATGGGTACTTATGGCTGGAGGAGCCTATTCCCATTACAACAGATCTCATTCACTGAATCTCTTGGCTTCCCTGTAAGGGAAAGGACCCCGCAACGATCGCAAGGAAAAGCGCACGTGTTGTTGGGAAAAGTATCCAATACGGAATGACCCTATCCCACTCTAAGGGTGATAGTACCTCAGCAACAATCAAAGCAAAGCTATTCAAGATTACTTCTTTATGAGATGAGAGAGAGAAGAGAAAAGGGATCCACTAACCGTTATCTTCCGCTAATGGTTGATCCAATCTTCCCTCTTTGCTGCTTGCTCCTAGCTCCTTGCTCTTTCACCGGCCCAGCTACACAAAGATCCTGTAAAAGCACAAAGAAAGGAAACTACAAGAAGCATACATCCATAACTGATTCAAGGATTAGAATAAATCAAATATACAAGCATCAATTCACCATAGAGATACATGCATATAGAAGAACCTCAAATACTTTATTAATAGAAGAAGTAAAGTTCTGAGAGTGTTACAACCATAATAGGCCCAATCCAGCAACACCTCCCAACAGAAAGAAATCTCCTCTTCACCTCCTTCAAAGCAATCACCCAATAGTTCTATACTCAAACCAACAGCACTTCCTTACTTGCACAAAATTCCAGCCTCCTTAGACCTCATGAGAGAGCTCTATATATAGGAGATTTGGAGATAGGATGAGTCAGCTTGAGGCTGGCATGAAGCTGACTAGTGTCCTCTCCCACTTCAGTTATACTTCAGTTCTTGAGTCCACTTGGAGTTTCTTGCTTCCACTTGGAGATCTAGATCCTCTTACTCATCACAAGGCGAATTCCCTGATCCAAGTGTTAGTTTGGAAGCTTCCTGGGCATTTGACACCTTTAGAATGACTGTGCCACTTGGCCAATCTCACCTAGCGCAGGTAGCCTTCATTAGATTTGACATTCAGCGCAGGTACAGAGTGGAGCAGTTGACATTCAGCGCAGATGCTCAGTGGAGCAGCTGACATGATCCAGAAACAACTTGTTTTTGAGTGTTTTCAGGTGGAGAACTGATTTTCAGTGCTGTGGTTTGCTGACCTTGTTCCTCTAGGGGTAGGAACGACATGTTTAGGGACTTTGGATCCCTCAGATTATTGACATTTCATGCTTCATGCTGTTAGGCACAAAAATGTCTATAACAGTTGCCCCCTAAAGTATGAGGTCGTTTATCGGGTGAAAATGCTTTATCAGGAGGATCCGAAGTTCATTCAATCGCTGAGAGGCGCCCTGTAATAAAGTACAATACAATACATTATTTTTCATTCTGCTTTCATGATCTAGCTGAGGCGGGCATTCCCATGCTCAGCTTTATAAATTCATTTTGGTACATAGAACAGACGATCGTCTGGTGGTAGACTGATAATTCTCTGGTGAAATTATCATCCTTTGAGTAGGATGATCATCTGCTGCAATGATGTACATAACAAATGTCTTTATATCCTGAATATATATATCGCAGCCCAGATGGATGAAACTAGATCCGGGGTCTTCAAACTCGTTCGATCTTCACTCTAAGTACAAGTCGATCCATGTGAGAATTGCGCTGAAGTTGAACATGGAAAGACATCGCTTGATTACCGGTCAATAATGTAAACCGTTAACAAGCGCGAGAGGAATCACCAATAATGACAATGACCCTCAAGGTACTGCAGTACAATTCACGTGGTGTGAATAAAGGACTTGGCGTCGAACACCACGCAAAATCTTCTAGTCGAAGGTCATTGATGTATACCTGTCGCCGGAAGTGAGAAACTTGCCATTGAGGCATGCAAGCTTCAAAGTACTGGGGGGGTTTGTTCCTAGATCAACTTCTTGGATAATGAGCTGAAGTCGACAAGAAGCGATCCATCAAAGGAGGGACTTAATGAATCCCACATCAATGACACGGAACGGAGCTAATGATTTTAGTGGCGGCGAAAACAATCTGTGAAATATGATTCAGGGTGGCGATCATGGGTGGATGAAGGATAATGTATGGCAGTGGATGGGACACGGTTGACTCTTTCTGAACACATCTCTTGAACATATAACGACACTGATGTGATGGATCGGTAGCATTACCCCAAATGTGGATGGTTTGGCGAGGACCATGGTGATGAGACCGGTGAATGAAACAACCCAACCCGATGTGATACGGAGGACAAAGTGTCATGTTCAAGAGCGACTTGCTACCATTAAAGCTTTGAGGTTCTCCCAATTTTTCCCCAGTCATTTCTGACCAGTACCTCTTTATTTTTTTCAAGCTTGAGGAGGATAACATATGCTTGTTCTATAACCTGCCCTTCGGGCAAGCCCATCGCTATGTTTTAACGAGCCTAGCGATAGGGAAACTCGTTCTCGTCTAAAGACAAGTTTGTCGCTATTTAATCATTTTAACGAGTCTAACGACAAGGAAAACTCGGTCCTTTTCAATTTTAGAGAGTCTGAAAAGGTACAGAAAGTTAACTCCAAAATTCCTTTTTCGTCATCTAATCCCTTAAGTTCGAAAAAGTATAAAACAATACAGAAGGGATGATTTTTCGATTACTTTAACGAGCCGAATAAAACAAGCACTCGACCTTTTTGTGTAATAATCCCTCAGGTCCAAAAAGATTAAAATCTAGAGGAGGGATAGCTCTTCTGGTCACTTTAACGAGCTGGAAGGCCAAAACTCGGCAAACTTTTCATATTTTACGAGTCAGGAGAAAAGAGCTCAAAGAAGACTCGTCTTTTGAGGAACGAGTGATAAACAGGGATAGCAGCAGATTCCAGGTACAGGTTGGAATTTTCCAATCACGGCAGTGTCACAAGGATGGCTAAGTGAAATCACTCTTCGCAGCTGTTCCTCAAAATGGGTAAACAATCATATGGAGGTGAACGATTGGCCAAATGGAATGGAGGTGGCAGGTGCAAAACACAACCAAGGCTTTTTATGGCTAATAAATTTACGATCACAATGGTTATTTACCGGTACTGGGTTCATTTTTTAAAGAGCTTGAATGCGCCAAAACACTGCTCAAAAGCTTATGTTTATTTTTTAACGAGCATGAACTATGACGCTAAAACTGCTCGGATCTCGCTTTTCTATTTTTTAACGAGCATAAATTCCGCGGTAAAACTGCTTGAAATACCAGTCATAAGATAAGAAATGTCTCCTGCAAGATTCCAATTTTTATAGAGCTTGCACCTCACATAAGCTATGCTCTTTGGCAAATTTTGACCTTTGCCCCACATCCTTTCTTTATGCAAGTTAGGAAACGACTAATCCAAAAAACAGATAAATAACCGCTCTTTGCTTGCACTCCAAAAGGTTCGCATGCCCCCAGGTATAAAGTACAATTTCAAGGCTACCCCTACTTATCCTTCAAAACATTTGTTTTGATGGGTGAGGCTTGCCTCTTTCAGGTTATCCAAAAAATGGTTTTATTTGCTGCCGCAAATGAAACTCTTTCTTCGGCGATGTCTATCATTAGGTTAATCAAAGATGGTTACAATTTGTTGCAGCAAAGGAATCTCTTTCTTTGGAGGCTGCCCCTACTTATCCTTCAAAACATTTGTTTTAATGGGTGAGGCTTGCCTTTTACCCAAAGATGGTTACAATTTGCTGCCGCAAAGGAATCTCTTTCTTTGGTATTGCCTACCTATTTAGACAAAGGTGAATGACCAGAAATCATCAAACACATAACTTTGACAAAAGAATCTTATTCTAGAACAACCCCTCTTCCATCCACGGACGGGGTACGGACTAGTCACATTCTTTTGCGGAAATTCTACCTTATACCCAAGGTTTCCTCTGCCCAAAGCAGACCAGGATGCATGCCCCCTGGGTTCCAGTCCCATCTTTCCGAATCACTCGCATTCATCGGGAAGGAGGACTGGGGGTGGAGACATTTCTTGGGTGAATAGACCATTCAGGGTTGGTATTTGACTATTTGCGATGCGTGATCCCGGAAATGAAAGTTGGTCTACGAGCTTGACCATTCTTCCTTCGTGTGGAAAACACATTACTCTAAAGAGTGAGGAGACTATATCTCCCATGCAATATATATAGTCTCGTCCAAGGAGTAGGTTATAATCCAAGGGTCCTTGAACGACCATCACGTTCATTTGAACGGTCTTCCCTTTCAATGTAACAGGCACATTGGGGAGGATCCCTAATGGTCGACTGGTTCCTTTATCAAAACCCGAGAGATTTCTTATCTCAGGCAGAAGCTCTGGGGAACCCAGTGCTTTCCGAGCAATAGAGGAAAGGATACTCACAGATGCCCCTTCATCAATGATATTTCCAGCCATTAGCATTCTGTAGATTTGGACTATGATTCTGAATGGTATATTGGCTGGTAACCGGGGTCTGCCTAGTTGGTTCCAATCAAAGGACACAACCAGGTTGCTTGGTGGTGGGACCGAATACACGGCCGGATACGATCCTGACGATGTTCCTTCTTGCGATAAAGGAATGGGCGCATTGCCCTGATGCTCATCAGAATCTGTGTTAATGAAAAGAATCTGGATGGTGTCATCCTTATTCTCTTCAGTGAGGGTGTCATTTGAAGATGAATCTTCAGTGACGGTGTCATTTGAGGATGAAACCTCTGAAGGAAGAACCGGGTCAACTGCCGTATCGACCTTTAGACTTTCGTCTGGTCTGGATTCAGTAGGTTCATTTTCAATGACTGACGCTTCAGCTGACCACTTGAGCGGGCCAGCTGTATTTTCAACCAACGAAGGACTTGGCACGAGTTTTTTGTATCCAGGAGGAAGTCTCATTGGTGAAACCGAGCGATCTTCCAAAACTCTCTTCGCCTCGTCTAAGAAGGGACAACGGTGGATGGCGTGATTTCCTTCACACAGTCTGCAAGGGGATCTTGCTCCCCCTCTTTGTCTTGAACCTTCACTTTCGCTGGTTGACGGTAAGCAATCAACATGGCTATCAGAGGTTGATGCTCCCGAATTGTGCAAACGAGGTGACCAGTCCCTTAGTATCCGGGGAATACAGGGACAATCTCTATGGAAGTGGTCTCCTCTACATATGACACATGGCGATTTAGGCCCGGTCTGTGCTGTGTGTGGGTTTTTGTCAGATGTCTTTTGCTTGCCCCCAGTTGCCTTAGGCTCCTTCTTCTTCTTCTCCTTCTTCTTCTTCTCCTTCTTCTCCATGGGAGCTTGGCTTTTGCCGGCTCTACCCTACGAAGATGAAGGATTGGAGGAAGAGTTATAAGAAGTAGAAGGCTGGTGGGCAGCTCTAGACTGATCTAACTGTTGACTCGACTGTTCAGGAACCATGGTGGTCTGAACTACATTAGTTGAGAAAAGCCAAATAGGCAGCCCAATTGTCAGTCCTGGAAGCGACAACGTGGCCATGTGAGGCGCACCAACTTCTCCCCAAGAGGAGAATGGACTAGGATTTCCATCATGTGGAGTTCCTTGGTTGGGGCATTCCATGTTCTCAACTTAAGATCAACGCGGGAATAGGAGGTGATTATGTTCCGTTTAAAATAAATTTTATAACGACGCTTAGACACAACTTGCTTTTTCACTTTTTAAGAGTCGAGAAAAAGCTAAAGATGACTCTAGTCTCCTTCGATGTTTTAACGAGCCCGAAGTGACAAATGCTTGGATGGACTTTTTCAGTTATAGAGTTTGAAAAAGGCCAAAAGAAACTGCTCTGGAGTTCTAGGCAGAGGGTGTGCCAAACTTTTCGCAAAACCACAGAATACGTTTTACGGTACGAGTGGTCGATCTTCGTGAATGCTGTGTTCACTGCATTGCGATCAGTAGGGCGGCCGACACGGTTTCCTATTGGATAAAGGCTTTATTCCTATAGGGGTCTCCCAATATATACACGACGGTACGTGGGAGCACAAGTCCGTATTGATACTTATCGCTTCACCGTGGAGGAATCACCCAACCACTCAATGCTAAGATATCACGTTTAACGACGCCAGAACACGTCTCTAGCTTAGACCTCTATGTGTTTGCGTTATGTTTCAATGCGTTGTTATGTAAATTCAATTTATTTTAAGGTTGATCTTGTTTAGCAGTTTGCCTTTATGGATCACCACGAGATGTATGATAACACTCCTAAATGCAGTCTAAGATGATAAGCAAGCTTTTCAATCTTTCAACTTTGAAAACCTTAACTACTGAGGGAAAAGAAAGATAACACCTTTTCACACAGATCATAGAGCACACACTAATGCATTTTTCCTAAATCAACATGAAGACTGTCATAATGTATATGCACAATGCAAGTATTTCTTTTCTCTTTCTTAATGTTGGTGTAATGCAAAAAGAAAGCTGTTGTATAATTTTGAATTCAATTTCAAGTGAAAGCAAACAAGCTTGTCCAAAATCAAAAGACACCTTAAGATTTACTTGTTTCGACACTAGAAATATATAAACTCAAACCAAATGACGAAAGCAAAAGCTCAATCAGCTATGAACAACAAACAAACTAACTCCTAAGATCAAAACGACACTTTATCACAGGTCTAGATCTAAGAGGTCACAGCAAGACTAGTTCACTTTCGTTATGGGAAACTGTAAATGTACAAGAAATATACAAAGAATAAACACAGTTTCTTTATACAACTGAGGCGGAATAGTGACAAGGAAATTTGGTTTCAGATAGGCCCACTGACTGGTAACAAACAGCAAAACAAGAGTGAAAACAGGGCAAGAAACAGCAGGAAACCCCAGCAGCACAAGGCAGGACTGGTCCAGCGCAGGTGGAACACTGCCTATTTGACCTTCAGCGCAGGTAGCCCCTTCGGAAACTACGCTGAAATGCAAACAGCCTTTGTACAGCCTGCACTGAAGAACGAAACTTTCGTTTCTGGTGGTTTCCGGGTCACAGATTGCTCAAAAATTCACAGTTTTTGCTCAAATCAGAAGCTATCAGTCAAGGACACACTAAGGGATGACAAGGAGGATGAAAAGCTATCAATAAGAGCTTATTAGAGTCCTTGTGGATCAGCTCTTCAAATCATAAACTTGCCCAGAAACTGAGCTAGAGTAGCTGCCCTCTAAAATGTATTTGAATGATTCAAACACAGTTCGATTCGGTACTCCCTTTGTTTATGAAATGAATAGCGAAAACACAAACAACCAACAAGATACAATCCCCAGCGGAGTCGCCAATTTTTTGTTGGGAAAAGTATCCAATACGGAATGACCCTATCCCACTCTAAGGGTGATAGTACCTCAGCAACAATCAAAGCAAAGCTATTCAAGATTACTTCTTTATGAGATGAGAGAGAGAAGAGAAAAGGGATCCACTAACCGTTATCTTCCGCTAATGGTTGATCCAATCTTCCCTCTTTGTTGCTTGCTCCTAGCTCCTTGCTCTTTCATCGGCCCAGCTACACAAAGATCCTGTAAAAGCACAAAGAAAGGAAACTACAAGAAGCATACATCCATAACTGATTCAAGGATTAGAATAAATCAAATATACAAGCATCAATTCACCATAGAGATACATGCATATAGAAGAACCTCAAATACTTTATTAATAGAAGAAGTAAAGTTCTGAGAGTGTTACAACCATAATAGGCCCAATCCAGCAACACCTCCCAGCAGAAAGAAATCTCCTCTTCACCTCCTTCAAAGCAATCACCCAATAGTTCTATACTCAAACCAACAGCACTTCCTTACTTGCACAAAATTCCAGCCTCCTTAGACCTCATGAGAGAGCTCTATATATAGGAGATTTGGAGAAAGGATGAGTCAGCTTGAGGCTGGCATGAAGCTGACTAGTGTCCTCTCCCACTTCAGTTATACTTCAGTTCTTGAGTCCACTTGGAGTTTCTTGCTTCCACTTGGAGATCTAGATCCTCTTACTCATCACAAGGCAAATTCCCTGATCCAAGTGTTAGTTTGGAAGCTTCCTGGGCATTTGACACCTTGCAGAATGACTGTGCCACTTGGCCAATCTCGCCCAGCGCAGGTAGCCTTCATTAGATTTGACATTCAGTGCAGGTACAAAGTGGAGCAGTTGACATTCAGCGCAGATGCTCAGTGGAGCAGCTGACATGATCCAGAAACAGCTTGTTTTTGAGTGTTTTCAGGTGGAGAACTGATTTTCAGTGCTGTGGTTTGCTGACCTTGTTCCTCTAGGGGTAGGAACAACATGTTTAGGGACTTTGGATCCCTCAGATTATTGACATTTCATGCTTCATGCTGTTAGGCACAAAAATGTCTATAACAGCACGTCCAGCCATGGATTGATGAAGCCTTCACAATCACAGCAGATATTAAAGGAAAGCTTGCGTAGATCAAGGAATGCATGCACAGATGCAGTGCAGGACATCGGAAACAGAGGGTTCAGAATCAAGAATGTAGCAGGTTCAGTAGACAATAGCTCAATGTGCTATCGACATTTAGACCGTTCGGGACCAGCTGGAGGGACTCCATGCCAAGATCACCGCACCGACAGAGTGACTTGAGGATGAGTCACGATGTTTGTGTTAGGGGCTTGTTGGGCATGGAATCCCCCCACAACATGTTTTGGTGCTCAAAGCCCAAGTTTTGAGTACTATTGTTGTAAAGACTTTGTGAATTGTGAGCGCAGAGCCCAAATTGTATGTTAGAGTCATAGGGTTGTCTACCTTAAGTATTGAATGTAGTGTCAGCCTACCCATGGTCCACAGACCATTGGAGTGTATAAATAGAGTGAGGCTCTAAGTTGTAAAGTAGTTGTGCAGAAGTAAGATGACAAACGGATGGAGTCAAGAAGATAGCGAGCATAGAGTAAAGGTCTAGTGATGTGGGTCATAGTAGTAGGAAGAGGCTCTGCAACTGAGTGCGCAGGGGCCTAGTAGAGTCCACAGCTGAGTGTGCAGACTCCTGTAGCTAACTGCGCAGGGTAGAGTCAGCTTTGTAACCAAGGAAAGAGATAATAAGGAGAAGTTTTATTCGAAATCCTGTGTATCTATTCTGAGTTATTATATGGTTGATATCTTTTGCAATTATACTATTTTATTTATCGCGCACACTTGTATGAATGATGAACATTTTTAAGTATAACTAAACACATACAGATAAGCTAAGTGCTCAGGTTAATAATAAGGGATTGGGTAATAACATGGATCAAGCCCCGAGTAGGGTTCTGCGCAGGCAGCATCACAGGCTGCAAGGTACTGATAGATGCACATAGCAACGTGCATGCATGGTCAAACTACGGATCACCGAAAATCACCAGACATCTCTAGGGTGTAGAAACCTAGTTCTAGCACCCTCCCATACTACTTTGGATGAGGCGTTAGTCTACGCTCCAAGGACTATTGCCGAAAGGGAAAACAGTACTAGCATTTGTTTAGCTAAATCACCTTTGAACCTGGGTCAGGCCCCAACAAGCCAACAGTGGCCAACAATGCGTAAGGTTTCAAAAGAATATTATAGGGTGTGTGATGCATGTCAAAGGATGGGCAGGCCATCATGGAGGGATGATTTGCCTCTGAATCAACAAGTATCATTACAGCCATTCAAAAAGTGGGCAATTGATTTTGTAGGGACGATTCAGCCTCCAGGAAAGAAGACAAATGCATGATATATCATCACTGCGACTGAGTATTTGACTAGATGGGTGGAGGCACCACCTATAAAGGATTATATAGGGGTAGAAACAGTGAAGTTCCTATTTTAATATGTGCTGACTAGGTTTGGTTTCCTGAAGATTTTGATGAACGAATGCAGTACACATTTCCTTAATGAAACGATCATCGCGCTCACTGAGGAATTCCAAGTTTATCATCAGAAGAGTACGTCATATCATTCTCAGGCTAATGGGATGGTCGAAGAATTTAATAAGATATTGGAGAATGCACTAACAAAGTTTTTAAATGTAGAGAGGAATGATTGGGATGTGTGCATACCAGCAGTGTTATGGCCTTATAGAACTACTTGTAAGACGCTGACTGGTCAGAACCCTTTTCGACTAGTCTATGGCGTAGAAGTCATGATGCTAATGGAGTACATTATGCCTAGTCTATAGATAGCGTCATTGTTAGGTATGGAAGATCATGGAGCCTAAGAAGAGAGGCTTTCACAACTAACAGAGTTGGAAGAAGATCGATTCTTGGTTGGATTCCATCAACAAGTTCAGAAGGAGCGTGAAAAGGCATGGCACGATCAACACATCAAAATGTGCACCTTCAAGGTAAACGCTTTAGTTTTATTATATGACAACAAGTTTGATAAATTTCGAGGTAAATTTTAGATGCCATATGTGATCAAGGATATTATCGATGGTGGATCAGTTCAGTTGGTGAAATTGAATGGAGATCCATTTCTCGGAAAGGTAAATGGTAGCAGATTGAATCCATACACTAGGGATCTATCCATATGATTATATGACGGTAGCACAGTCTTAGCACTCCAAGAAGTTGCAAGGAAGTGCGGGAATATAAACTACACTTCCTAGGTTGTAGAGCTGCGCGATGAGGGGTTTGCGCGGAATAGAAGGGTGTCATAGTGTCAATAGACGTCCAAAGGAAGCTACGCTATAGGATGAGAGACCACGTAGTGTAGCCAGAAAGTGACCATTACCATCACTGTTCATGATTTGATAGTGAGAAAATGGCTAAGAGGAGTCGGGGGGGTGACATTTAAGCCTGAATTTAAGAGTGAGATATTTGAAAATCTACCACCAATCTAGCATTTATGAGCAGATGTTTTGGGGAACGGCCGAATTTGAATTCAAATTTTCCTATAAATTACAAATGGCTACCCAACGAGAGACACTTTTCATTCTAAGAGTTTATGTGTCATGCTTCCTGGTGTGCATGAACCATATGTTCTTTGAGGACTTGGTCGCTAATTCTGTGTTTTAGAGGTTACCTGATGAAACCCAGTAGCTCATTAACAAATTTATGTCTGCACCACTTGAGACTACTAGTGTCAGAGGGTCTATTGCCTCTAAGGGAGTTTTTCCTAAGGTTGTGAGTATGGAGGCTCCTGTGGTAGTACCTAAGTCACTGAGGTTTCCTAGGCCAAAGCCTACACCGGAAAGAGAGGTCCCTAAGCCGAAGAAGGATAAACAGAAGAAGAAACTGCCAGTGTGCGAGTCACCAAGGAAACATTAGAGAAAAGAAAAGCCCACCATGCAGGAGAAAGGAAATGTAGTAGACTTGGAGGCCGAGGAGGGCACAGAGGACATTGAATTTAAGGGGTAGACCCGATTTCAAATCTGCTAGAGTACATCCCTCTGTGCCAGGGCAAGTTGAAGGTCCCGAAGGACCCAGATGAGGGAAAGTCTATCCTTCACACACCCCTACTGCTAGAAAACATAATGTTTGAAGGTTCATGCTTGTCGCGTGTCCCACATATAAAACTTGAATATTGGGACTTGGGCGACACTAAGCATTTCCTCCACCTAGCTACCGATAATTTCATGAAGCGAGTATTCTACAAAGAGTCTGGCGTCACTACACTGGAGCCGGTGGAATGGATTCACGGGGTAAATAAAGCAGGACTATTGAACCTGTTATGGGTGCCCCATTACCACCGTGCTCCCATAAATTTGATTGTTATCAAACATTTTTTGTGCTTGGTTCATGACGGGTGCCTTTGGTTGGAAGAGCCAAAACCAATCATGGATATGTTGATCCATTAGATCACCTTGCTACCACGTTCATGACTAAATCTGGCCAAGGCATTTGGCGGAAAGACGAGTGAGCACGACCTCGCCAAGAGGATGAAGGACAAGTTCAAACTTGTTAATAAAGCATGCAGGTATTCCATCTCTAGCATTACCGACCTCACAGTGAAGGTGGGCACCCAAATTTTGGCTGGAAAGATAATGCGAAAGTGTTGTGCAGATGAGGTGCCGACACTCATGGTTTCGTTAGTGGCTCTGTGCGCGAAGGGCGTACAGTTCAATTGGGTGTGCTACCTATGCAGCGAATTCCTCATGAACTGCAGGGAGGCATAGGACCAGAGAAAGACGTTTCATTATTCATGGCTTTTACTTTCAATTGTGTTGGTCGCATGGAAGTTATCAGAGGACAACTGATTTCCTCATATTGAAACAGATTTTCCAAAAGCGGCAAAACTCACATTGTTGTGGGCTACCAAGGACGCTGAGCGGGTCTGGGAGAGCAAAGTGTTTTGGGTATTGATGGAAATGAACATTAATATGGCCATCAACCAGAAGCCACAGTTGTGACCAACCATCTTTGAGCATTTATTTGGGCACGCAGAGTTCAAAGAAGACTTCCACTGTATTTCCATTTGAGCATGAAAGGATCCAGAACAAAAGTGGTATGATTTACCATATCTAGTGACAGATGATGCCATTGTAGTAGTCCTCGAGTGATGGCTAGCAAACTGGCACACAACATTAGATTTGTCTGTCAAGACTAGTAAGTCTGCGAAAAAGTAGAAAAAAGAAGCAGCTTGATTGAAAGTTCAGCAGTTGGCTAAAAGGAGAAAGGAGATTGAGAAAAAGACACGTGCAGAAGTGGAGCACACTGCCAAGGAACAAGCAGAGCAGGAAAATTGCGGCTCTAACAGGAGCTAGAAATTCCCTTCACCATAGATGGAGGAAGAAGAGTAATCAAAATAAGGTGGTGGAGATCTATAAAGCACTCCCTTCCAGGTGAAGTGGAATAGGGAACAGGAAAAAGAAGGACCACGGAAGAAGACCAAGGCGTCTAAGTCATCACTTGACCCAATCACCTTGACAGAAGGTGAGTTAAATGACATTGGTGACAAGGTAAGGGATACAATGACATAACTACTGCACTAGTTTGAGTAGTAGTAGAAGCAGACACTCAATTCCTTATAGATGGGTCTGTGTGAGTTGCAAATCCAAACAACCAGACTACAGGCAGGTGTAGGACAGAGCAACGCGACATCAACTAGTTTGGTGCCTAGGACCACTTAAGCTGAAAAGTTGGTTCGATCCTTAGATATTTGGGCACTCACATTGCTAGATGGAGCTCTGAGCATGGAGGCGGAAGTTGACAAGGACACTATCAACATGCTGAGGAATGTTGGCCTCAACTTGGCTGCACTCCCCAGTGAATTCCTTCACAACCTACAAGCAGGTGTGATTGAGGAGCTTAAGTCCCAATACTAATGCATGTTGAGCATGATCAGTGAGAAGAAAATGAAAAACGAATAGATATTCATTGAGAATATAGCCGCGCTAGAATCCTAGAAGAAGGTTTAGGAGAAGAATGAGCACACTGCAGCAGTGGTAGCCGAAGCATACAAAAATGTTCCAAAACTGTATATCCCAGAAGAAGCACCAATGGAAGCCAATATTTGAAAGTTGGCTACAGATGTGCATGACGCGAAGACTAAAATAGCCAAGGTTTAGTTTGAGCTGAACCTAAAAATTACAGAGCTTGAGTTGAAGAAACAACCTTCATATCCACCAGAGGTGAAAGAATAACGTAAAACAATGATGATGGATGGAGTTGTTGCAGTAGATGCCATGGTGGTTGAATGCACTACGCTCTTTGAGCAGTGTATGGAGATAATCATGAGTCTATAGGAAGATCCTAACATGTAGAGGTTGAACACAAAGGCCCAGGAATTGCAGCAGTAGTATGATGAAGAAAAGGTGATAGCACACACTGTCAATGTCACGCAGAGATTGGCAAAGCTAGATGAGGAAAATCAACTGCAAGAACAGGTGGAAGCAGTGTAGTGGAAAGAGGTAGTCCTCAAGGCTTGATTGGTGCCTTGGTTGGAGGAGGCCTATGTGATCTCTACCACCATTGGGGAGAATTTGGCTAGCCTACAGAGAACACAACAAAAGATCTAGGAAGATAGCGCAATACCAGGAACAAAGCAGCTGATGGAACAGGTCAAGCAAGAAGCCACACAAAGCACAACCGAGGTAGAAGTGGCACAAGGAGAGTTGGGAGGTCTTTACAGTAAGATCTTTGTGCCAGCAGAGCAACTCAGGGGCAGATCACGATATTTGTGTTGGGGACCTGTTGGGACAGGGTCCCCTAAGGTCAATTTTGGGGTGAAAGCCCAAGCTTTTGTATATAAAGAGAAAAATATCTGCAAGATGTGGTCATGGAGCACGTAGATGTAAAGTGTCAGAAAGGGTTTTTATAGTTATTTTATGCAAGATGTGTCGGTTTTAGAAGATCTACCCATCATTCATGGATCATGGGATTGTATAAAAAGGAAAGTCTTAGAAGAGTCTAAGGTAGAGTTTGGTAGCGAAAGATGTGAATGTAATGGGTCAGTGGAGGTGATGAGCAAAGAGTCTTAGAGTAGAAGAGAGGCTCTGCAGTTGTGTGCACAGAGGCCTAGAGTAGAGTCTACAACTGAGTGTGTAGACCCTTGCAGCTGAGTGTGCAGGGTAGTCTTGAGTCTGTAAGAAAATCTGAAGTATCAATAAAGACATTGTTCTAGAAATATTTGTTTTTTATCCATTTACTTCTGTTATGAATGAATGCATTTATGTTATGATGAATATTGAGTTTATGATTTAATACTATATTGATGCAGGATTCTGCATGGTTTACATTGTTATATGAACGCAAGTAATAATATTTGTTTACGCGAAGAATATCTTAATGCATGCTAAGGATATCAGATACTTAAGTCAATCTGGGTAATAACAGACTTAGGAGTGATTACAAAGGTGTGCAAGTGATTGGTTTGCCTGTTTAGGGTCTTGCGAAAGACAGTCGTAGACCTTCGCAAAGGTATAAGGGTGATTAAGAGAAGTATATCAATAATCCCTAAAGGTCTTATCAATCTACGCGAAGGCAAAGTTAGGACATAAAAAAACATCATAACCATCTCTGGGTGTGGAGACTTGGTTCCAGCATCCCCCCATATTGCTTCGGGTGAGACTTGAGTCCGTGCTCTGTGGATTGATTCCGAAATGTCCAGTAGTGTAGGGATTTTCTTAGAACACTAACTTTGAACCTAGGTTAGGACCCACTAAGCCAAAAAATGGTTCTGTTTCTAGGATTAGGATCTACATAAAGAGATGTGTGATGTCGTATCATTGGAATCCAAAAAAGAAAGAAATTGAAGATTGGATAGATAGAAATATCCACGAATTCATAGCACAAGAGAACAGGAACTTGCGATTGACGAAAGAACAATGGTTGGACAAGTATATATACACAGAGATACATAAAATTTTCTTTTGTTCCTTCCCGGTCGAATTATATGAGTGGATCGCTAAATTGGTAAATGGCCACAGAAGGTGGAGGCTTGAAGGTCCGATAGTTTAGACCCCGCAGTTAGTGCGAAGGTTGGAAGCCTCTAAAGATAAAATCGCACGTGTTGTCGATCACTGGATTGATCGAATCCTTGGGGGGCTTGTGACAGAGTTCACAGTTGATACCTCGGTTAGCTACAATGAAGTAAAACGACGCTTTTTTAAAGGACGCGGGGTAAGTATTTAAGATCTTTGAATACTTTGATTAAAATGCTCTTGTGTGAAAAGTGGGTTATGTAATTACCTTGATTTTTGGAGCCACGTGAAGTGGAAATTTATTCAGGGATAGAAAGGGAGTAGGACCTGAATATAGCCTGTTGATTGAGCCTCCTCGAAGTGACGAAGAATAAGCAGCACAGGCTTTTTCGCAGAGCGTTGTCCTGTTAATAAGGCAAGGGTTTCCGTGAATACCCCATCCACCCACACCACCTCCATCTTCACCTCCACCACATACACCTTCGCCCACACCGCCACCACCTCCACAACCGTTCACTATATTGAATTCAGTAAAATTTCCCATTTTCAAGGGCTTAGGGAATGAGGACCCGAACTAGTTTTGGTTCGTTGTGAAGGCTGTGTCAGAAGCCTAGGGCATTACAAATGATTAGATGAAAAAAGAAACATTGGCTACTAATTTACGAGAATGTGTGCTAACGTGGTACATTGAGTACTGCACTGATAACCCAATAATTACATTGGCAGATATTCAGACTGCGTTGAGTAAGGAATTCAGTAGGCCCAAATCTGAAGCACAATCGATCGTTGGATTCAAGGAGATCATGATGAAGCCTGGAGAGACACCCTAGGAGCTAGACCAGATATTGAAGTGTAAGATCCGTGATGCTAACATGAATCTTACAGATGGGCAGCATCGTGAATGGTTTGTGGCCTCTCTCTTGCCTCATCTAAGGGTTGCCTTATCACATCGAAAGATTGAGACCCAAGCGGAGGCCCTGGAGATTGCAATGAGACTACACGAGACACCAACTCAAGATGTTGCTTTGGGAGTTCAGCAGATTCACACAAAGTTTTAGAACCTTTGCCTAGAATTCTAAAGTCTGAAGAAGGATAGAGGGGCTCAGCCAGAGGTACGTGAAGAAGTGTGGTGCTTGAAATGTAACAATCAAGGGCATGATAAAGATAATTTCCCTGTCTTCACGAATTATGTTGCAGGAGGGGGACCAATGCCTCTGAGGCCAGAAGCTCAAGCAGGGCCAAGTGCGGGACCCGCGCTGTGGTGTGCTATCTATTAGGTGGCTGGAAAATACACTACAGATAATTGCCACTTGCTGTAGAAATTTGTACAGAAAACACAACAACTCTTTTGCAACTTCTGAAAATTAGTGCGTCACGAGGAGCGCAATTGCCGTAGTTACGAGTTAACGATGGAGATAACACCCGCTTATCGAATGTAGACCAAGACGCGGCCTCCAGATCAAGGTGCTAGGGGAGTGCGAGGAGGATATTTGGGGTGTGGACGAGGCCGAGGCGAAGGAGGAGCTACGAGAGGTCGGGGGCAAGTTATTTGGTACAATTGTGGAGGTCTAGGACACTACGCATGAGAATGACCGAACCTGATGTGCCTTTTGTGCTGATACTATACTCAGTTTCACCATGCGACAAAGGACTACCTTGTATTAATAGCTAAGATGCGCAAAAAGGCGATGCATCCTTAGCAACCTACACAAAACCTGCAAATGATGAGGGTTGAAACCCACGAAGAGGATCCTAATGTGAATGTTGTGTCCCGAAGTGGAATAATGACTGGCGAAGATAAGGGAAAGCAACCTAAGGAAAGTCAATGGGTTCGTAAAGCTCCACAAAAGGAGGTTGAATTTGATTTGGAGCGCGCAAAGGAAACGTTCATGGAAGCGAAGAAAAGCTTCGCTGAAGCTTCTACTTCAGGAAGTCAGGATAAGTAGTTTAAAGAAATGGACCCATCCATGCTTACTACCTTTTTGGAGACCTGTATGAAGCTACTACGTGATAGTAAGGCCGTAAAAGGATTACAAGAGCTGATCAATAAATGTGCTGGTAATGCTCCTGAGGGACCGTGCATGGTCAGCAAAATTGGTAAGCATAAGGCAAGAACAGGGCATGAGCTGAGGCTCACCGCGAAAATAGGAGAGTATGAAATGGACCAAGTTATTTTGGTCCTTGGGTCAGATGTGAATGTTTTTCTAAAACGAACATGGGAAAGAATGGGGAGACCTATGCTGCAATGGTCTCCTATTCAATTGAGGATGGAAAATCAACAAAAGATTATCCCCATGGGATGATTGCAGGGAGTGACAACAGATATTGAAAGTGCGAGCACGTTGGCGGATTTCAAAGTAATAGAGATTGTTGATGATAGCAATCCCTACCCCAAACTCCTTAGGATTGATTGGGCTATTGGAATGAATGGGTGATTAATTTAAAGAAATGGACAATGTAATTTGAAAGAAAATCGCTGCACGTAATAGTACCCTTGGACCCTACAGAAGGACCACACTATACTTAACTGGTCTACGATTATGAAAGTAACGATGATTTGAACCAAATTTATAAAATAACAGTGCAAGATAAAGATTGGGTGAATCCGATAGCAAAAGGATGTATTTCATGGGACCACGAAAGTTCCTGCACGTCGGATTCAGATGAGGAAATGGAGCACTAGCAGAAAATATTTCACGAAGTGTCTATGCTATGATGTAATATGATGACCAATCATTGCATTGCATATCATTGGAGTTAATAAGTCTGCCTTATTATGATGGTTTAACTAACATTGATAAATTTTTGGATGTGTTTGAAAGGGAACTGCCAGAGAAGAATTGCTTCCAAGCCTTGGAGTTGGTGATGTGTGTTACACCTGTAAGATGGTGGGGTACATATAAAGACAATTTCGACAGATGGCGCAAATACAGAAGACTGATGAGGGTGTGGTTTGGTCACCTAAAGGTGCGATTGACAGATAAATATGATGGGAGTGATCCACGCGATAAATTAGTAAAATGGACCGGTGCTTGTGGAGCAGAACTGCAACCAGAGTGGGTGCATCTGTTCTGTCACACCTTGGATGTAATAACAATGAGTTGGTACTTAGAAACAGAGCTCTGCCATGACATGAAAGAATGGGATATTTTGAAATAGGGATTCTTGATGACATTCAGCTTTGAATATGGATTCAAGTGCATTGATGAAGTGTTGCAAGAGGTCAAGGTAGCGATCTTCAGAATCTCGCAGGATCCCTTGGATTTGATTCAACCAGATTGGACCACCCAGCTGTGCCATGCGCTAGAGTGCTGCAATGTGACTACTGAAGAAGAAGAGGAGGATCCAAGGAACATTAATATCCCTGAGGGAGAAGGTCACTGCAAAGTTGAGGGGCCACAGATAGAGAACCATGATATTACTGCGCCGCTGAAAACTCAACAAGTGAACATTGGGACAGAGGCAGAGTCGAAGTTTGCAAAGATAGGGGACTACTGGGATGATGCTATGGAGGATAAGGTCACTGAGTTTCTCCATTTCATAGCATTTCATATGTTCCCATATTATACAAGTGACCCAAAATCACTGAAAAATCTCCACAACAGACTACTAATTCCTTCTTCTGCTGAGTAGAATATACTTTTGGAGAATATACTTTTGGAGCTGTACCCATGGTTAAAAACTAAATGATGTCACCAGAATCATCATTCGTGATGCGCACCACAAGGAGTTGTGCATCTGGTAGTCCTTCCTCCAAACTATTTGGTTCTTCGTTGTTTCAATCCTTGACAGGTTGTCTGGTCCTGCATTCAGTGTTCTAGGCTTCACAATTCCTTCAAAGTCATACTCTTGAAACAACAATAACCATCATCACCCCCCCCCAAAAAAAATAGGCTTATTTTCTAGGTACTTCAGTGCATAGTGATCTCTATATACATTTTAAAATGTCCGCCCAATAAGTAATGTCTAAACTTTTGCAGCGCGTAGACCATCGCCAGTCCTTTGCACTCTGTAGTGGAATAATTATTTTCATCTTTTAACAACTTTTTTCTCACAAAGGCTACCAGATGATCAATATATCCCTCTCTTGCCTGTGTGAATAATGAACCTAGCACAATGTAAGAGGCATCCACATGGACATGGAATTCTTTCTTCCAGTCTAGAAGCATAAAAATAGGTGCAGTCACTATCTTCTCCTTCAATACATCCAGGTTGCACTAACATTCTTCATCCCAATAGAGCGTCGCATCTTTCTTCAATATTTTTTCCATCGGCGCAATTATCTGAGCGTATGCCTTGATAAACTTTCTATAATACCCAGTGTGCCCCAAGGTCGCGCATAGCTATTTCACATTCTTGGGAGCTTCCAAATTCACAATCACATCAATCTTCGTAGGGTCCACCATCAATCCTTGCTTACATACTACATGACCAAGTAATATTCCAAAGGGCACACAGAATATGCACTTCTTCAAGTTCAATGCGATCTGATATCTACAGCATGTATCCAACATAAGGCGCAGACTTGCAACATGGCACTTCACCAACCCAAACACAGTCCAATCATCAAAATAAACCTCCAAAAATTTATGAATAGATTCCTTGAACACTGTGATTACTACCCAGGATAGGATTGTAGGCGTGTTCTTCAATTCAAATGGCATTATTGTTTACTGAAAATAATCCCACTCCGTCGCGAAGGTTGTCTTGCTTTGATCCTCAGTTGTGATATTTATTTGATGGTATCCCAAAAATCCATCAGTAAATGAATAAGCCTCCTATCCTCCAACATTCTCTAACACTTCATATGTAAATGGTGTTGGAAATGGATCATGCACACATGCATCATTCAGTTTTCTTAGATCTACACATATCCAGATTTCACCTTTCTGTTTCTTCTCTTGGACAACCATTGGGCTCACCCAATCAGATTCTTCTACTGGTTCAATAATACCAGAATCCAGCATCTTATCAAGCTCTTGGCACCACTTCTTTATACTTCAGATTTAGCCGATAAGGTTTCTTCTTAATGGGCTTCGCATCAGGTTTCAATGTGATCTTCATAATGACCAAATCTCCAACAATCCCCTTCAGATCCGAAAAATTTGTTGGAAATAGATCCTAGTATTTGCGCCACAGTTCGGCCACCTTATTGACTGTATCTTCATTCCAATAGTCTCCTACCTTCACAAACTTAGGCTCTACTTCAGATCCAATATTTACTTGTCTAGTTTTCAAAGGCTCTGATATCTCTGGATTTGTTGCTTTCAATCCTTCAACTTTACATTGTCCTTCAGTCTCTAGAATGCTAATATTTTTTGGATCTTCTTCTTCCTCCTTAGTAGTCACATTGTAGCATTCCAATGCATGGTGCAGTTGTGTACTCCAATCCGATTGAGTCCATTCTACTGGTTCCTTAGGTGTTCTAAATATAGCAGCTTTTATCTCCTGGAGCACTTAGTCAATGAATTCAAACCCATCCTCAAAGATGAAATTCAATAGAAAAATTTCTCTTAATATATCCCACTCTATTGTTCCATGGTGAAGCTCTATTTCTAAATACCAGTTCATAGGGATTGTATCTAAGGTATCACAAAAAATGTGCACCCCTTCTAGTTGTGGCTCTGTTCCTCAAGCCTTAGTCCATCATGCCAAATGATCACACGGATCATCTTTCCCATTGTACGTCTCTACCATCCAGTTATTGGCATATCCAAACCATAATCTCATCATTATTTTATATTCCTTCCATCCCGCGAAGTTCTCCTTGTGCATACCCCGCCAACGGGCAGGCGTAGCACGCAGTGCCAACTCCACTGCTTGGGAGCAATGTTATGTAGGTACTTCCATTTCAAATTCATCTAAAAATAGATCCACTTCAGTCAAACCATCATAATGTGGAAGCTTTCTTACCTTAGTTGAAACAAACCTCAGTGATTTGGTCATCATATTACACTGGAACGTAGATACTTCATGCAACTGATTCTGCTAGTGCTCAAGTTCTTCATCTGATTCTGAGGTGTGGGAACTATACTTGTCCCATGCAATTTCTCCATCAGCTGTGTTATCTCAAAATCAGGCCCTGGAAGGCTGCAGACCAGGAAGACTTCAAGTAACTGTTTCAGACCAATCTTTTAGCTAAGGCTTAGCCTCCTTAGCCTGAGAGGGCTCTCTCAAAGGGTTTAAGATTTGTGATTGTGATTGAGATGGCTAACTCTTTTATGAAACAAATAGGAATGAGGCTGGTAAAATCTAAATTAACAAGCATCCATTGGGCTTATGGAGTCATATGTCATTTAGCATTAACAGTGAATTGGCTTTGTAATGAAATCAAGGCATTCAGACTTCAATATACATAAAGTACAACAGACACAAAAGGGACAGTATATGAGTACATGAAGGAAATTAGAACACAGCATGTGATTTCTAAGTAATCAAGTACTCATCAAACTGTAAACAACATGAAAGACAACAAGAGGAATTCATACATTGAAGTCACTATGATTCTTGAGCAGCAAAAAACCATTACTGTATTACCAAAAGGACAGAGTCTTTACATAAGCTTCACAACAGGCTTTTTTACATAAACTTCCAACCTTTTGTGCATTTTTCTTCCTCCTATTTATAGAGTTCTTCTACCTGACTGAGATTCCTCCTTAAACATTAGGGGAACTCGAGAACTACTTCTAATGACACCTGTTTAACTTTTAACTGCTTATTAAATGTAACAAACTTCAACTAGATCTTCTAGATATCTAAATCAAGTAGGACTCTAATTCCATAACAGCCTTAGTCTACAATCATCCTCGTTCTTCGACATCTGGTCCCCTTCTAATTTTGGTTGTGATGGATCTTCAAGGCTCCATGTTGGTATTCAATGTCACATGTTTTCCAATGCCCTGAAACATAGGAAACTACCCCTGTGTATTGATCTTTAGTTTGCCTCAAAATGTTCGGATCCAACGAAGTATATCCTTTATCTTTTAATTACCCAAAATGGAGCAGACTACCACATCCTTGATGTGCTATCCACCGTTTTCATGCGTGAAAGCCAAAATTCTTGCAAACTGTTTTACATATCCTGAAGTGTGGTTGCCCACTTTACGACAAAAATCTAAAGTTGGATTCGAATACATATTATCTCCACATGTCTTGACCTGGTTGAATCTTAATAGCTTCAGCTAATGCCTTGCATACCTTGTAGACATTCTCCTTTCAAAATTCTCGCTCATATTCAAAACCGGTTAATTGTAATTAGACTATGTTGCTTCAGCAGTTTCATAGCGCGCTACGAAACTGCTGAGCTTTAGTTATCATCTTCAGCAGTTTCTTAGCACGCTACGAAACTGTTGTGTTGTTCTAAAAGCACAGCTTCAACCAAAATTTTTCCATTTTTTAGCCTTTTACCATTTAAGGATTCTTTCAACAGCTCCAAAACCTTTCAAAACTGAATGAGATGTTTGATTCTTCAAGAAGGATTATACCAATCAAAATCATCAAAACTTTGAAACATAGCCTTACTTGTAGTGATATTTCTTTATGAAGATTCTTGTAGCTGGTTCAACTGTATCTTTAAGTCTTCAATTTGTTTCTTCATTACTTTGATCCCTGACCTGAGGTTTGTGTTTACCTTTCGGATAAATTGAGCTTCTTTTATTGCAGGAGTAGTCCAGCTATGGAATTGAACATTGAAATCAACCACTTCAAGAATTTGAAAAGTTTGGTCCTCCCATCAAGCCTGCATTTGGTTGAAATAAGCCTCCTTAGCTACAAATTTCCTAGCAGCTTTCTTCAATCTAGCAATCTCAAAGTTGGCAGATTCCAATCTCCTTTTCAAATCTTCCACACTATCTTCTTTTTGAGTGGCAACTGTTTTGCCTTTGTCCTTTCTTTCATGAGGTAGTATCTCCTCCCCTGTTTCATCTACCCTTGGCGGTACCTCCTGTACTTGCTTGAACTTCCTTGTTATGGGTCTCCTGGGCTTGAAAACAAATTGTTCAACTTGCTCATCAAACTTGAGTTTCTTTGAGGCTTTAGCTTTCTTTGTCTTCTCTTTACCTGGATCTATTAAATCAGCTTGAACTAGTGGGGACTCTTCAATGTCAATGGCTTGCAATAAATCATTTAAATCTCCCTTTGAAACAGGACTTTCTTCAATAGCCAATGACTTACCTTTTTCTTTTGCCACCTGGCTCCTAGTCCTTCTCCTTTGAACTCCTCTACCTGTGCTTGATTCATGTGCAGTTTCTTTGACCTGAGTTTTTTCTTTAATTGACTGCTGGGGTGTATCTTGAATAGTCAGTGGCTTGGTAGACTCTCCAACTTGTTTCCTTGCTTTTAACTTTGAAACCCTCTTGGCTCTTGTTTCTGCTTGAGGACTGGTTGTTGTTGAAGGTTCTTTTGCCACTAGAGGGCTGAGACCAGTCTTGCTCTTGAAACCGGACATGAATATGAATGTGTCCTAGTCTCTACCTACCCTCTGGAGTTCATGCAGAACCATTAAATTAACCAAGCGATGGTGGAGTAGTGAAGTCTCGCAGGCTTCCTTTCTCAGTTGTACCTTATCACACATTTTACTTAAGCTGCGGAACAAGTAAAAAGGTAGATCAATAGATGTTTTCCCTGTGAAATGCAACAGCAGTTTAAAATGCTATGAATACACTTTGTTATATCTCCCTTCACAGGTCAGATACTTCTGTCTACAAGTAAGCAATTGAGCATATGATTCTTTAACATAACTTCTAGGAACAGACTTGCTCAAATCTGAGTTAATGAACTGCTGCTTTAGAAATTCTTTGCATGGATTCATGTCAAATTTGAAATTCTTGAACCAATTTTCTTGCCCTCTTGGTATTTCTGTAACTGTGGATATCATGTCTGGTGAGACCTGCAATTCCAACAAGCCAACCTTTGAGTTTAGCCCTGTGAAATTCAGTGCAAATTCCTTAGTCACTTGTGCATGTCCTCCCTGGAGCTTCTTGAAAAAATTCCAACATCCAGCTTGTTTAAATGCCTGTTCGACCTCTCTGTTCTTCAAGGTTATATCCAAACCTTCAGGCTCATTTCTCATACATTTTCTTGATCTATGGTCTTTCCTTTCTGCCAATCCCTCCATGAAGATTCAGTGACCTGTAGGCTGGAAATGCTAGCACTGATCAGACTCCAAACTCTGCCTCGCTTGAATTGCTACCTCACTTGATGGCTTCCTCACTTGATGATGATGTTTTCAAATTGAAATCTAGTAGATTTGTCTCTCATGCAAGGCCTACAATCATCATTAAAACCGAGCATACTTGGCCTTTTTTGGAACTTGTATTTCGTGTGTACCAATGTACCTAGTGATTGCAATGATGGAGATAAGCGGTTGGAGATGATGTATGGAGTGCATAAACTGACAATGAATGACGTAGCCATAGGTTAACTTGACAGATTTGACAGTTGGGAAAGATTCGCTGCGAAATGCACAAATCTCCGATTTCGCAGCGCGGTCAATGTAAATTTTGAATAATGTGCTGCGAAATCACCTAAAACCTATCGCGCTACAAAAAAACCTAAAGGATTTTTGCACTGCATAATCACCTAATGGACCTTTGCGCTGTGAAACTGCTAAAAGGATTAATGCACTGCGAAAATACCTCAGAATGGTTACATGCGCTACGCAATCACCTAAAAATGCTGTGTGGTACATAATGAGTTTTAAATCAAACTGACACATGGCTAGGAGATCGATGATGAATGAGGGTGACCAGTGTTAGATGAGAATGCATGCTTGACTTAAGACCTCCTAAGACTCAGACTCTAAGGAAAAACGAAATCAAACTTAGACTAACACTGACCTTTATCATCAAGCTAGTATGAGAAATTTTGGCATTAGAATTCTTAAGTGATAACAAGCTGTAGGATTGATCCAATCTTCATCTCACAATTTGATCTTATACATCTGATCTAGATCATCATCATCCTCCACAAAGTTGTGAACAGGTTCAGTTTAGCGTGCTCACTCAGTAGGGTCTAGTGGTACTACAACCTGGAGCACCTTCCTTTCAAAAGTCATCTTCTACTTCTTCAAGTTGATTACTGCATCCATTTCAAAATCCCAGTCAATCCCCAGTATCGTGGGGTACAGGTTACTATCACCCACTATTTCAATGACCTTAAAGTTAGCCAGCGTGCTTGTGCCATCAATGTCTACTGTTACACCATATAAGCGCCCCATCGGAATAATCTTCTATTGATTAGCCATGCGCAGATGGATAGGAGACCAATGTAGCACAGAGCTCCCCATTCTCTCCCATGTTTTCTTAGGCATGAAATTTTCATTAGATCCGAGATCCAAGATTACGTGGTCCATTTCATATTCTCCTATTTGTGTGGTCAGCCTCATCTTGTGCCCTATTCGCTTCTTATGCTTACCAATTTTTCTCACGGTGCATTGTTTAGTAGGGGTCTTTTATTTATTCACACACTTGTTGATTAGCTCTTGCAACCCTTCTACTTCTTTCTTATCGTGCAACAAATTCATATAGGTCTTTAGAAAAGTAGCTAATACTGATAGATCTACCTCCTGCGTTGCACTGGTTTCTGGAAATTTCCCTTGGTTTCCTGAGGTGGAGGCCTTAGTGAAGCTCTTCTTGGCTTCCATGAATGTTTCTTTAGCTTGGTTAAGGTCAAATCCAACTTCCTTTTCAGTGGCCTTACGCACCCATCCCTCAGTCTCTGGTTGTTTTCCCTTATCTTCGCCAGTGGTCATACCACTTCTTGTTACTATATTTACACTATGATCTTCTTCGTGTGGTTCCACCCTCATCATCTGGATATTTTGCATAGGATGATGGGGATGAGTCTTCTTTTCTTTCATTTTTCTATATGGATTGGACAATCTTCTATCACAGGGTTGAACTATCTACAATATTGACATGACGGATGCATTGGGTTTTGGCAGTCTCGTGCGAAGTGTCCTACCTCGCCACAATTATAACAGATCACTTGTCCATGACCTCTACTAGCCCCTCCTCCTCTTCCTCTTCCCCAACCTTGGAATCCTCCGTGCTCCATCCATGCCCTGCTCTTGAGGCTAATTTGTTTCCTGCATGCAGTAGGTACGGGTTATATCCATCATCAATTCATAGCTTCGGCAATGACACTCATCATAACCTACAGATTTGCAAAAATTGCAAAACCACTATTGAGGAGTCTGTACAAAATTTTGTAGTAGATGAAAATTGTATGTCGTGTTCTATTATGTAACCTGACAGATAACACAATATGGCATAGCCCCTATGCTCGACCTAGTGGTATTCTCTAGTTTAAGGGGAATAGACCCTACCCCAATAAGATAATTCTGATAAACTAGGAAATGGTCCTTACTATGCCATGCTCCTTGCATTTCAAGCACCAAACTTCATTATGCACCTTAGGCTGGGCTTCTTTTCCCTTCTTCAGGCTTTGCAATTCTAAGTGCAAGATTTCCAACTAGGAGTGAATCTGTTGCACTCAAAGTTTCGTATCCTGTATGGGTGAGGCTTCCAACCTCATCGCAATTTCTAATGCTTCTGCTTGTGTTGCTATCTTTTGTTATGACAACATCAATCTTAATTGTGGCAAGAATGATGCGATATACCAGTCTCAATGCTGGGAATCTATAATCACCATATTGGCCTGCCTGATTAGGAATTTAAACCTCTGGTCGAAGTCCCAAGATGACTCATCTATCCTTTGGCGAATTTATTTGAACTCAGTTACCAACTGTGCCTCTAACTTAGGCTTTCTAAACTCCTTGTTCAGAGCTTGTTGGGTCTCTACCAACATATTGTTGGGGTTATCAGTGCAGTACTTGATGTACCACATCAGTGCTCGATCTTGTAAGGTTGTGACCAGATGTGCCTTCTTTATTTTATTATCTATAATCCGTTGCGCTATCCACACAACATCCACAACAAACCAGAATTTTTCAGATTCTTCACTCCTGACCCCTTTAAAAACCGACATCTTCATCGTGTTTTCCATGTTGAATGGTGGAAGTTGAGCTGGAGGTGGAGGTGAAGGTGTAGGAATATGAGGTGGGGGTGGAGGTGGAGGTGGGGTGGATGGACGATATATCTACGGGATACCTTGCTTAATCAACTATAGTGCACTTCACGGGGTAGCCAGCACCATCCCTTCATCATCACTTGGAGGAGATTCAATGAGTGTACTGTACTTTGAGCTCATTCCTTCATTTCTTATGAAGAATTTACCACGTCGTGTAGCTCCAAACATCAAGGTAATTTCATAAACCTATTCTCACATAACAACATTTTAATCCATGTTTTCAATGATTTCAAATACTTACCTCGCGATCCGTTGAAGAGCCTACATTTTGCCTCACTATAGCTAACAATTCGATCAACCACAAAATCAATCACAAAACATCCAAGTGTGCGAGCAATCAAATGATCTACAACTCATGCCATAGTTCTCTCTAATGCATCCAAAAATTGCACCAGTTCTGAAATCCACGCTATAGGATTGTCGAGCTTCCACGTCCCTTGACTATCTGCCAATCTAGATAACCATTTGTGTAGTTTGTCAGGGAAGAAACAGAAGAATGCTTTGGTCTCATCTATGTACAAATATCTCTTCAACCAATACTCCTTAGAAAATTTAGGGTTTTTGTTTTCTTGAGCCGCAAATGTGTGCATTTTTTTATCAGTCCACTTCTCAATCTCTTTCTTTGTGGGAACCCACTTATCACACATCTCTTAGATAGTTCCTGGTCTCAGAAATGGATCCATTTGTTGGCTTAAGGGGGCCTGATCTAGGTTCAAAGTTATTCACTCCAACCAAAAAAACCCTAATCACTCACCCTTTTAAGAAACAACCTACATAGCGCAAGCTACAGTCTCACCCAAAGCAGTATTGGGGGATGCTAGAACTAGTTTTCTGCATCCGGAGACCATGTGATGTGTATTTTGAAGCACTTATAGCTTAGATCTACCTTCACGCAAATCTATAGCTTCCCACTTTCCACTACTGTAGCTCTATCCAATTAACATCCAAGCCTTCACAAAGGTATACGATTGTGCTTATTAGACATAAAAGAGGTAGATTCACGACTTTTGCTTAGTAAATAACGACCCTAGGTCTGCCTTCGCACAGATATATCCATTCTGAATAGTTATAATAATAGATCTACTTACTATCTTCGTGAACATGGTTCATTAATCATTTCATACACAAATATTAAAGATTCAATAGAATCGTGCAGTGAAAATATATTTATTCATAAGAAGCATCTTACAGATGATAGATACCTAGCTCAAGCACATATCAAGAACAAGGCACAAATGCAATTGATTCAACATAAAATCTTCTTTATAGGTTCAGCATTCAATTTATAGACTCTCCCACCCTGCGCACCCAGCTGTAGGGGTCGTGCACTCAATTGTGAACTTGCCATGGTCTTCGCACACTTAGCTACAAGCGCCTTGCCTTTTCGCCTAAGTACACGAAACAGAGATTTCTTGCCTTAACACCTTTCCCTTACACTTGTTCTTCAAAAACCAATTTTTCTCTTAGATGCACTATGACTTGAATATATATAGCTTCTGCAATACAATACCATGGCTCGCATCCCATGGGTGATTCTAAAAACCATCCTATCACCTACCCATACAAGGGGCTAATACCCCTTTGACTCTTACTTAAATTCGCATTGCGCTTGCATATTTCATGGAGACTTTATATTCTTTACAAAATTCTAACCAAGAACTGATTAAACTAACAAAAATTGACCCTAGGGACCCTATCCCAACAACACCAGAGCATAATAATGGGCCGAGTGTGTATTGTATGCTATTGAGAGTACAGGGCTGAGAGTAGAATTATGATGCAGCAATGTGGACAAAGAGCTACATGGGTTTGTATTAGTGAATTTTGTTGAGCAGAACAATGGGTTGCTCCAGAGTGTATAAAGGATAGAATGTTGCATGGGCCAAGGGTAGAGAAGAGAAAAGAGGTAAAAACAATAAAAGAGGCTACCAATTAAAGTGAGTGGTAAGTTTCCTTTTGAGTGTGGGTTGGACTCTGCATACAGGAAGTTGGTGCTTCCATCCCTAGTGGGTGTTTGAAAAGGCTTGTGGATATGGAAATACATGGATCTTTGTCACATACTCTGACCAACGTCAAATACTTAGGAAAATCAACACATGTAATGCCTTACAAGGCATCACTGTGAAATTTCTCACCAATATAAGACTCATACTCTGTTGACACTGTAATTTCGATTCTTCAAAAACAATGTTAGCCACAAATGAGTGGTCTAAATTATGCTACATAGGTGATCTACTTCAAAGCTCTACTACAACAACATAAAATCATTAGAAAAATTCCCCTACAATAGACTTTTGAAAAACACATTTTTAGCTATATATAAATCAACCATCTCTACAACTTTTTCTCTCAATTTCACTTTGGAACAAACATTTCCCTACAAAACAAACTATTAATCAACACAAGATACATAATAGCATGCGCTCCAAACCTATGCCATATCACACTACAAAAATAAACCATCTCACATACTTTTGATTAGTTTCATATTTGGTCACAACACTCTATCTGAAAGAATGTGTATAGATTAATTATGTTCGCACCATGCATAAATTAAGCCCATCAATTTGTTCCATTTACTAGCCTTTGCATTCCATGCCAACACATTCTGCAACTAGACTCTTCATTGATCATTCTGCTATCCTCTATGTACACATACTTCAATTTGGGTGCACTTGGCTGAAATCTGCCTTAGGACAAGCATTTCAGATCCGCCACTATCTTTGTTCCAATCTAAGCATATTATTCATTAATTTCTTTTAGACCTGTGCTAGGACATTAAAAAAAAGGAGAAAAATAATATAAAGATAGGTGCTAGTGAAAAAATGTATTCATCAAATAATTCCAAAACACACTAGACCTTTTCACTATAAATTCCAGATGAAACATCTTCCATTAACACACTTAACCATGCACTCCTTTGATGAAACAACCATATACACAATATATATCAAATTAGACTCCTCAAGAACACAATCTACATTGAAACTTCTTGAAAATTTATAATATGTTTCCCTTTGATTACCATAGGAAAAGCCATAGGGTTGTTGATAGATTTTATTTAATAGATCAAATAGATGTTAAACTCCTTCGATCACATCATTACCTTTGGAAATTCAATGGTTTGGCCCTTAGTTTTTTAATTTTCTTCACCTATATGAATCTTTGCGAGGATAATCTTGGCTCCCAGAGAAGATCTTACAAGCACAATATGGAAGACCCAGTGAACATATAGTAACCTTTCTCTATGGATCACTATCTCCCAAAGAATATGCTCTAACTAAGGGAAAATAACATCCTCTCTTTCCAAAAATTTCCATTTGTTTTCAATGATTCTCCAACACCTGTAGAGCTTATGCAAACATAAGACACATTTTAGTAACACATCATCATTGTAAGACACCACCTTGTTATGCACCTTTGTATCCTCCTACAACTGCTTTGGAAACATAAAATCATCATGAACTTGTGCAAACTAACCTCTACATACTCTTGCAACTTTTCTACCAATCACAAAGAGTATGATAAGACCATGATCCAAGTTGAAATGAAGCCTAAAAAACTAGCCATAATGCCAACAATCTCCCCTTTTGGCAACTAATGGAAACCTCCTACAAAAAACTAGGTAATGATGTCCTTCTCTACCGCTTTAAGACCAATGGTGAATATGGGCTAGTCTCATGAAAGAATGTCATGTTGTTGCCATTGAATACACCAGATCAACTACCAATATGTGCCCAAAATGTATGAAAATACACCATCTATCTAAAAGATAAACATGCTCCCCACAAACATGTGAAGCTAAAAAAATCATGAACATCCTACCATAAATTTGTTGGGAAAAATGTTGAGGGGGGGTGAATCAATATTTTAACTTTCACAATAATTATTTTCTTTTTCAAACTGGATACGCTATTTTTCTGAAACCAACCAACATATGTCTGTGCCTATAAAGAATGAAACCAATGTATCTATAATAAACTTTGATAAACAACTAATTCATTGTCTTAAAGTAGAGTGTGATGCATTTACTAAGCAGTAAACAGATGCAGTAAGAACTGTAGAAAATCTGTGATAGGTTAACCCGATAATGCAATATAAATCAAAGAAAAATACTATAACCTACTTATACTATCAATTTTCAAAAGCTTAAATATCGATCTGAACAATATAACAACAAGAAGAAGAATCAATGGCACAATAGACATGAAAATACTTTGGGGAAGGTCTCAGATAGAAACCCCACACTATTGTATTATCATACATGGTGGAAATACATAGGAATTATACAAAGCCTTAGCTCTAACAGCTAGCCAGCTCTCAATACAATCCTCATAGATGCTCACAGGAAATCTTGGCTTCTCTCCAGCCTTCCTCTCTGCCCTCCAAGCTCCTATTTCCTTGCACAGCTCCTTGTGGATGATTAGCCTATTACCAAGTGGAATAACAAGCCTTCAAAACTACACAATCCTCAAGGATGAATCCTTGACTACATGCATGAGTTTTATCCATGAGAAAACACATGCAATTGATAGTACATTGTCCTTGAACATTAATCTCAACTGGGTCTTTCTCATAATAGACATGCATGAGTTTTTGATGAGGGAATCTTCAGTTAACTAGAGTAGCACTAGTTGAGTGCATTAATGCATCAACTGACTATTAACTCACTATTAGTTCCTCAAACAGTTTGGAACTAATTTAACTAGACTTAACTTAGTAAATTGAGTTAACTAATTACAACTCAAATATTACTCAACCTTATCTCCTTAATTTAAGGTATAACTCTTGCATGAATTCAGAAAGACTTCTAACTTCAATTTCTCCAACTAATTAATTTAAAATAAATTAAATAATTATTTCCAAGTAGTTGTTAAGACTAAATTCGATTTTAATTCACAATTTAATTCAAGGACAAATTAAATTGGAATATTCTTGTTGCCATATTTCAACACTCCCTCTCAACAAGAAATGGATTATCTGCCACCCTAATCCTGTCTCTATGGAACTCGAATTTACACTTTGACAATGCCTTTTTCAAAATGTCAGCATCTTGCTCCCCTGTCGAAATAAACTACATCAACATGATCCTCCTCACTACATAGTCTCTAAGATGATGAGACCATATGTCGATGTGATTGGACCTATCATGAAATACTGGATTCTCGGAGAGTTTGATACAACTCTTATTATCACAATAGATCACAGTTGGATCCATCCTCTAATTAAACAAACCAAATAGGATTTTCCGCATCCATAAGGCCTCATATGCTGTCTGACTTGCAGCCATGTATTCTACCTTTTCCAAGCTGAGTGCAATCGACCTTTGTTTCCTACTGTACCAAGAAACTGCTGCTGACCCAAGGTTGAAAATCCCCCCTAATGTGCTCTTCCGATCTGATGGACTCCCTGCCCAATCTGCATCAGTGAAGCCCTATAGCTTCACTCCCTTTGTTCTTCTATACCATAATCCATACTGATATGTGCCTCTGAGGTATCTCCATACATGCTTTGTCGCTTTCCAAAACATCTTGGTAGGCTGAACCATTGCTTGACTCAGTTGGTTCACCGCATAGCACAAATCTGGTCATGTGTTCATTAAATACATCAGTGAACCTACAAGCTGCTTGTACATAGTAGCCTATACCACTTCTCTTGAAGTAGAAACCTCCTTCCTCCAGTTACCTACTAGAGGAGTCTACATGGGCTTGCACTTCTCCATGTGGGATCTCCTGAGTATCTCGTTGGCATACTTGCCCTGAGACACAAACAACTCCCCATCCTTCTTCCACACTTCCATGCCAAGGAAGTAATGCATGAGACCCATGTCTTTCATCTTGAATTCTCTTGCAAGGTCCTCCTTACATGACACGATCAACTGGTCATCTCCAGTCAATATGAGATCATCAACATAAAGTATGATGATCAACAACTTACCTTTCACCACGATGTGGTATAGGTTCACATCCGCTTCACTCTTTGTGAAGCCCAACCCAGTGAAGTAGTTGTCTATCCTAGTGTACCAAGCATGAGGTGCTTGCTTCAGCCCGTACAATGCTCTCTTGAGTTAGCACACATGCGACTCATGATCGAAGATCTCAAAACCTTCTGGATGCTCTATGTACACCTCTTCCACAATCTTGCCATGTTGTTTGGAAAAGTATCTATTCAGAACGCCCCTATCCCACTCTAAGGTGTGACAGTGCCTTAGCAACAAACAAGGAAAACTACTTGAGTATTCTTCTTTATGAAATGTAAACAGAGAGGAAGGATGAACTAACCTGTGTCTTGCGCTAGTTTGTTGATCCAATCGCTCTCCTCTTCGTCAGCTTCCAGCTATCTGCTCACTTACTGGTCCAACTTCACCAAGTTCCTGCAAGATCACAGAAGAGAGAAACTACACGAAGATATAGATTTACATTCACAAAAAGCTTAGGATCAGATTAAGCTAAACATGCAAATATAACAAAACATCACTGATACACAAGCATTTAGAAGAAACTCAAATAGTTTTATTAATGCAATAAGAAGATCCAGGAGGAGATACAACCAAGTGAGTCCCGATCCAGCATCTACCTCCCAGCAAAGGAATCCCTTCCTCACCTCCAACAAAGCATAAATCACCCAATGCACTAATCTCAATCTCAAACCAACAGCAATTCTCTGCAAAGTACAAAATTCCAGCCTCTGGATCTCTGGGATGAGGGATCCATATATAGATGTAAGCAGAGAGGATGAGTCAGCTTATGTTTTGACTTGTGGCTTCTCTCTGTCAGTTCTTGCTTCGACTTGGAGACTGAGAGCCTCTTACTCATCACTGGTCGAATTCAGTGAGGCAAGTGTCATTGGAGAAGATTCTGGAAGCTTCCATTGTCTCTTCACCTCGTTGAATGACTCTGCCACTTGTCATTTCCCACTCAGCGCACCTGGGTAGTGCATTCAAGTGCGTTGCAATGCACCTAACCAGTGTATTTGGGTGCTTTGCAACGCAGCCAGCTAGTGGAGCATCTGAATTGATCCTGATTTGACTAGTTCTGAGTAGTTTCTGGTGGAGAACTTCTGGGAGAAGCTGTCATTGGTTGACCTTGTTCCTTTAGGGGAAAGAACAACACTTTTAGGGACTTTGGATCCCTTGGATTATGGACATTGCATGCTTAGATCTATAAGGCACAAAAATGTCTATAACAGTTTCCCCCTAAAGTATGAGGCCGTTTATCGGGTGAAATGCTTTATTAGGAGGATCTGAAGTTCATTCAATGCTGGGAGGAGACCTGTAATAAGATACAATACAATACATTATTTTTCATACTGTTTTCATGATCTAGCTGAGGCGGGCATTCCCATGCTCAGCTTTATAAATTCATTTTTATGTACACAGGACAGACAATCGTCTGATGGTAGACTGATGATTCTGATGAAGTCATCATCCCTTTGGTAGGATGATTATCTGTGCTGCAATGCTGTACATGTCAAATGTCTTTATTTTTCCTGAATATATATCGCAGCCTAGATGGATGAAACTAGATCCGGGGTCTTCAATCTCGTCCGATCTTCACTCGAAGTACAAGCCGATCCATGTGAAAAATGTTTCGAAGTCGAACACGGAAAGACATCGCTTGATTACCAGTCAATGATGTAAACTGTTAACAAGCGCGAGAGGAATCACCGATAAGGATGATGACCCTCAAGGTACTGCAGTACAATTCATGTGGTGTGAATAAAGGACTTGGCGTTGAACACCACGCAGAGTCTTTCGATCGAAGGTCATTGATGTATACCTGTCGCCGGAACTGAGAAACTTGCCATTGAGGCATGCAAGCTTCAAAGTACTTAATGGGGTGTTCCTAGATCAACTTCTTGGATAATGAGCTGATGTCGACAAGAAGCGATCCGTCAAAGGAGGGCCTTGATGAGTCCCACATCAATGACACAGAACGGAGCAAATGATTTTGATGGAGGTGAAAACGATCTGATGATATATGGTTCAGGGTGGCGGTCATGAAAGAATGAAGTATAATGTATGGCAGTGGATGGGACACGGTTGACTTCTCTGGATGACTTCTCTTGAACATGTCGGCGACACTTATGTAATGGATTGGTAGCATTTACCCCAAATGTGGATGGTATGGCGAGACCATGGTGATGTGACCGGTGAATGAAACAACCCAACCCGACTCAGGCACGGAGTGGAAGTGTCATGTTCAAGAGCGACTTGCTACCAATAAAGGTTCTTGGAGTTTCTTCCTAATTTTTCCCCAGTCATTGCTGACCAGTACCTCTTTATTTTTGTCAAGCTTGAGGAGGATAACATATGCTTGTTCTATAATTTTCCCTTCGGGCAAACCCATCGCTATGTTTTAACGAGCCTAGCGATAGTGAAACTCATTCTCGTCTAAAGACAAGTTTGTCGCTATTAATGTTTTTTAACAAGTCTAACGACAAGGATAACTCAGTCCTTTTCATTTTTAGAGAGTCTGAAAAGGTACGTAAAGTTAACTCCAGAATTCCTTTTTCGTCATCTAATCCCTTAAGTCCCAAAAAGTATAAAACAATACAGAAGGGATGAATTTTCGATAGTTTTAACGAGCTGAACAAAACAAGCGCTCGATCTTTTTGTGCAATAATCCCTCAGGTCCAAAAGGATTAAAATCTAGATGAGGGATAGCACTTCCGGTCGCTTTAACGAGCTGGAAGGCCAAAACTTGGCAATCTTTTCATATTTTACGAGTCAGATGAAAAGAGCTTAAAGAAGACTCGTCTTTTGAGGAACGAGTGATAAGAAGGGTAGCAGTTGATTCCAGGTAAGGGTTGGAATTTTCAAGCACGGTAGTGTCACAAGGATGGCTAGTGAAATCACTCTTCGCAGCTGTTCCTCAAAATGGGTAAACAATCAAATGGAGGTGAATGATCGGCCAATGGAAAAGTGGAGGTGACGGTGCAAACACAAACAAGGCTTTAATGGCTGGTAATGTTACATTCACGGTGGTTATTTACCGGTGGATAGTTCATTTTTTAACGAGCTTAAACGCGGATTGAAACACTTGCTCAGTCTTATGTTTATTTTTTAACGAGCATGAACTATGTGCTAAAACTGCTCGATAATCCAGTCATATGATAAGAAAGTCTTATATAAAACGGAAACATTTAGATTTTTGCCCCACATCCTTTCTTTATGCAAGTTAGGAAACGACTAATCCTACGAGTTTAAAGGGTTAGCCTACGGGTTTAAAGGGAGGACCTAAAAATTTAAAAAATAAATAGTCACCCCTCGCTTGCACTCCAAAAGGTTTGCATGCCCCCAGGTATAAAGTATGGTTTCAAGGTTTCCCCTTCTTTAGTCCAATAAAACATTTGTCTTACCGGGAGAGGCCTACCTCTTACAGGTCACCCAAAGATTGCTGGGTTCGCAGTGCAAACAAAACACTTCTTCTGCGGTGTCTACCGAGATAAACAAAGGTGAGCAACGACGCCCGCCACTCACAGAACTTTGACAAAAGAATCCTATTCTAGAATAACCCCTCTTCCAATCACGGACGGGGTACAGACTAGTCATATTCTCCCGCGGAAACCTATCCTATACCTGAAGTTTTCCTGCCGAAGCAGGCCAGGACGCATGCCCCCTGGGTTCCAGTCATATCCCTCCGAATTACTCGCGCTCATCGGGAGGACAGACAGTGGGTTGAGACATTTCTTGCATGAAGAGACCATTTAGGGATGGTATATGACTATTTGCAATTTGTGATCTGGGAAATGAAAGCTGGTCCACGAGCTTGACCACTCTTCCTTCGTGCGGAAAACACATTACTCTAAAGAGTGAGGAGACGATGGCTCCCATGTAATAAATCTAGTCTCGTCCAAGGAGTAGGTTATAATCCAAGGGTCCTCGAACGACCATTACGTTCATTTGAACTGTCTACCCTTTCAATGTTATGGGTACATTGGGGAGGATCCCTAAAGGTCGACTGGTTCCTTTATCAAAGCCTGTCAAGTTTCTCATTTCAGGCAAAAGCGATGGCGAACCAAGCGCTTTCCAAGCAGTATAGGAAAGGATACTCACAGAAGCCCCCTCATCTATGATGGTACCAGCCATGACCATTCTATATATTTGGACGATAATTCGGAATGGTATGCTTGCTGGTAAACATGGTTTGCCTAGCTGATTCCAGTCGAAGGAGACAACTAGGTTGCTTGGAGGTGGGACCGAGTAGACGGCTAGGTACGGCTCTGACGAACTTCCTTCTTGCGATAAAGGAATGGGTAGGTTGCCCCCGTGTTCGTCGGACTCTGTGTTGATGAAGAGAATTTGGACGGTGTCATCCTTGTTCTCTCCAGTGACTGTGTCATTCGAAGATAAAACTTCTGAAGGCAAGATTGGGTCAACTGCCGCCTCAACCTTTTGACTTTCGTCGGGTATGGATTCAGCTGGTTCATCTTCAATGACCGGCGCTTCAGCTGACCACTTGAGCGGGCCAGCTGGATTTTCAACTAACGAAGGACTCGGCAAGAGTTTTTTATATCCAGGAGGAAGTCGTAACGGTGAAACGGACTATCATCCAAAACTCTTTTAGCTTTGTCTAAGAAGGGACAACGGTGGATGGCATGATCACCTTCGCACAGTCTACAGGGAGATCTAGCTCTCCCTTTTTGTCCTGGGACTTCACTTTCGCTAGTTGACGGTGTGCTTTCAACATGGCAATCAGAGGTTGACGCCACCGGATTGTGCAAACGGGGAGACCAGTCCATTAGTATTCGAGGGATGCAAGGACAATCTCTGTGAAAGTGGTCTCCCTTGCAAATGACACATGACAATTTAGGCCTGGTCAGTGCAGTGTGTGGATTTTCATTAGACGACACTCGTTTGCCCGGATTCCCTTTTGGCTCCTTCTTCTTCTTCTTTTTCTTCTTCTTTTCCTTCTTCTCCTTAGGAACTTGACTTTTGGCTTTGCCAGCCCCATCAAGCGAGGAGGAAGGAGGAGAGGAAGAATTAGAGGAAGTAGAAGGTTGGTGGGTAAATCTGGACTGGTCTAACTGCTGATTCGATTGTTCAGGAATAGTGGTGTTCTGAACGACATTGGTTGAGAAGAGCCAGACTGGCAAGCCAATTGTCAGTCCTGGAAGCGACAATGTGGCCATATGGGGTGCACCAACATCTCCCCAAGAGGAGAAGGGACTAGGATTTCCACCAAGGGGAATTCCTTGGTTGGTAGATTCCATTTTCTCAACCTAAGATCAACGTAGGAAAAGGGTATGAATATTCCGTTTAAAATAAATTTTACGACGCTTGGACACAACTTGTTTTTTCAATTTTAAAAAGTCGAGAAAAAACAAAAGATGACTCTAGTCTCCTTCGATTTTTAATGAGCCTGAAGTGACAAGTGCTCAGATGGACCTTTTCCGTTAAGGAGTCTGAAAAGGAACGAAAGGGACTGCTCTGGAGATCTAGGTAGAGGGTGTGCCAAACCAATCACAAAACTGCAGAATACATTTTAAGGTACGGAAGTCAATCTTCCCGAATGCTGTGTTCGGTGCATTGCGATCAGTAGGGCGGCCGACATGGCTTCCTATGGATAAAAGGTTTTAAGCCTATAGGGGTCTCCCAATATATACTCGACGGTACGTGGGAGCACAATCCGTACTGGCACTTATCGTCTCACAGTGGAGGAATCACCCAACCATCAGTGAGGACAAAAGTTACCAGGCTTTACGACACCGGAACACGTCTCTAGCCTAGACCTCTATGTTGTGCGTTAAGTTCCAAAGCGTTGTTAGATTCATTCAATTTATTTTAAGTTGATCTTTCTTAGATGTTTGCCTTTTTGGATCACCACGAGATGTAGATGTAATTCCTAAATGCAACCTAAAGATGCTAAGCAAGCATTTATCTCTTTTCAACAATGAAAATCCTAGCTACAAGGGGAAAAGAAAGACACAATCTTTTCTCAAAGAGCAAAGAGCACACTATAAATGCACTTTTTCCTAAATCAAACCATACAAACTATCAATATGCAAATGCACAAATGCATGTATTTTTTTTTACTTTCTTAATATTGATGCCTAAAAAGAAAGTTGATGTACAAATCTGAATTCGCTTTCAAGTGAAAAACACAAACAAGCTTCTTTTTCGAAATCAAAAGGGTAGAGAAGATTACGACACTTTATGATTTTGAAATAAACACTCGTTTCGACACTAGAAAGAGACAAATTCAAACCAAAGCAAAAGCAAAAAGTATAATCAACTGTCAACAGCAAAGGAACTTTCTCCTAAGATCAAAATCGACACTTACGACAGATCTAAATCTAAGGACGACAATATGACTATTTTACTTTTCAATGGAAAACTGTAAATGATGTAACAAATACACAAAGAACACCTACAGTATTTTTGTACAAAGGAGGCAGAATTAAGGCAGAGAAAAGGGGTTTTCAGAAAGGTACACACACTGATAATAGGCTGCAAAAATCAGAGATCAAACTGGACAAAAAGAAACAAAGAACCTCAGCTGCACAAGGCAAGGGCTGATCAGCGCACCTGTTGTATAGAGAAACTGAATTGCAGCGCAGGTAGCCCTCTCAGGACCTGCGTTGAAATGCAAAACCTCTTCACAGAGCCTGCGCTGGGGCAGAAACGAGACTTCTATCCGGGTTCTGGGTCACGGTTTGCAGTTTAATCTATGGATTTTGGCCGAGTAAAAGCTATCAGTAAGGTACAATTAGAGGGATGATTTAAAGGAGGACTAAGAGCTATCACAAAGGGATATTAGAGCATTTGTGGATCTTTTGTTCAAATCATAAACAAATCCAGTGAGTGGATTTGAAGTAGCAGCTACTTTGCATTTGATAATGGCAAATGCAGTTCGATTGCTACTTCTGTGTTTATGAAGCAAACAACAAAAGAAACACAAATAAACTAACTATACACGATCCCCAGCAGAGTCACCATTTTGTTGTTGGGAAAAGTATATATTCAGAACGCCCCTATCCCACTCTAAGGTGTGACAGTGCCTTAGCAACAAACAAGGAAAACTACTTGAGTATTCTTCTTTATGAAATGTAAACAGAGAGGAAGGATGAACTAACCTGTGTCTTGCGCTAGTTTGTTGATCCAATTGCTCTCCTCTTTGTCAGCTTCCCTTACTGGTCCAGCTTCACCAAGTTCCTGCAAGATCACAAAAGAGAGAAACTACACGAAGATATAGATTTACATTCATAAAAAGCTTAGGATTAGATTAAGCTAAACATGCAAATATAACAAAACATCACTGATACACAAGCATGTAGAAGAAACTCAAATAGTTTTATTAATGCAATAAGAAGATCCAGGAGGAGATACAACCAAGTGAGTCCCGATCCAGCATCTACCTCCCAGCAAAGGAATACCTTCCTCACCTCCATCAAAGCATAAATCACCCAATGCACTAATCTCAATCTCAAACCAACAACAATTCTCTGCAAAGTACAAAATTCCAGCCTCTGGATCTCTGGGATGAGGGATCCATATATAGATGTAAGCAGAGAGGATGAGTCAGCTTATGTTTTGACTTGTGGCTTCTCTCTGTCAGTTCTTGCTTCCACTTGGAGACTGAGAGCCTCTTACTCATCACTGGTCGAATTCAGTGAGGCAAGTGTCATTGGAGAAGATTCTGGAAGCTTCCATTGTCTCTCCACCTCGTTGAATGACTCTGCCACTTGTCATTTCCCACTCAGCGCACCTAGGTAGTGCACTCAAGTGCGTTGCAACGCACCTAGCCAGTGTATTTGGGTGCTTTGCAACGCAGCCAGCTAGTGGAGCATCTGAATTGGTCCTGATTTGACTAGTTCTGAGTAGTTTCTGGTGGAGAACTTCTGGGAGAAGCTGTCATTGGTTGACCTTGTTCCTTTAGGGGCAAGAACAACACTTTTAGGGACTTTGGATCCCTTGTATTATGGACATTTCATGCTTAGAGCTGTAAGGCACAAAAATGTCTATAACAGGCCATTAAGGAATGCAGTCTTCACATCCATCTGATGGATCTTCCAACCCATCTATGTTGATAGTTCCAACATAGATCTGATAGATGAGTACCTTGTGACAGGAGCAAAAGTCTCATCATAGTCAATCCCCTCGACCTGTGAAAAACCACGGGAAACAAATCTTTCCTTACGCTTCTCCACACTACCATCAGCAGCTTGCTTTACCTTTTAAAGCCAACGGGAACTCACAACTAACTTGTTTCTTCGGTCTTGGAACCATGTCCCAAACACTGTTACGAACTATGGATTAATACTTCTCCACCATAGCATCAACCCAAATCAGCTGCTGCACTACTTCCTCAAAGGAATATGGCTCAGTCTCAACACATTCCCCAGCAAGGGCCATGTACCTAGTGTACCTCTCAGGTGACCTCCTCTGTCTGCGCTGAGAAGATGGTGCTCCCACATTCTCTCTTGCATCCTCGAACAATCTGTAAGCTTCTCTTGTGTGATTCCATCCATCTCTAGAAGACTCTGCTTGAGTGGATGTCTCCACTCCTAGAACCTCTGCATGCAGCTGCTCCGCATCAATTTGAGGCTCCTCCTCCTTGGGAACCAACAGGTCCTCCACAACTTGTAGTTGGAGCTCCCTATCAAGGGAAACATGCATGGCCTTCTGCTCATCAAACTTGATATCTCTACGAACCACTATCCTCCGACTGGTAGGCAAGTACACCTGATAGTTGTGAGGTGCATCAGTGTACCCCACAAATATTCCCAACTCTATTGTCGGCTCAAGCTTCTTCTGTGCATCCTTTGTCATATGGCAATATACTAATGAGCCAAAGATCCTGAAGTGACCCAAATCTTGTCTCTTACTGGAGAAAGCTTCATGTGGTGTCTTCATCCCAAGTATACAATGCGAGCTTCTATTATACAAATAGACCACTGTGTTACATGAATTAGCCCACAAGTGAAGTGGTAGGCCTTGGTCATGGAGAATTGCCCATGATGCCTCTACAATAGTTCTATTCTTCCTCTCGGCCACCCCATTCTGTTGTGAGTTATGAGGTACCATCAACTCTCTTTTAATTCCTTCCATTGCACATAAGTCCTTAAACTCTTGAGAGACATATTCTGCACCGTTGTTGCTTCTGAAGGCCTTGATCTTCTTCCCTGACTCTTTCTCGACCAAAGCTTTGAACTCACAAAAGTTTGTGAAAGTTTGGTCCTTCTTCTGCATGAAATAAATCCAGCATTTACGAGAATATTCATTAATGAAAATCACATAATACATTTTGTTAGCTGTGGATTCCATCAAGAATGTTCCACACAAATCAGTATGAACTCACTCTAAGATAGCCTCTGCTCGACTGTCTCAATTATGAAAAAAACACTTGGTGTACTTTCCCAAGGTACAACCTTTACATGTGTCAACTTGCTCAAGTTTACCTTTGGGAAGTCCTGTAGATACCTGCTGCATTATCTTCAAAGCCCCATGATGCAAATGGCCCAACTGCATGTGCCACAACTCACTAATGTGTTGGCTTTGCACCAATTCTTCTTTCGTACTCAATGCTACACAATCATCTACCTCTAGTTTATAGAGATTCTTCACCCGAATCCCTATCCTCTTGGTCTGACTCGTGGCTATGTGCCTTAGGAACACCTTTCCTTTACTGAAGACAAAATCGTAGCCTTTGTCCTACAACATTGCGACTGATACCAAGTTCTTCTTCAGTCTAGGCACATACATCACATCTATCAAGGTGAGAGGAGCTCCATGCTCCCTCTGAAAAGCAACCATGCCCACTCTTGAAACACTATACCTTCCATCGTCACCCATCTCTATGTGTATCTTGAGGTCTTTCTCCTCCAAGGCACTAAATAAATTTTTATCACCGGTCATCTGGAATGAGGCTCCAGTGACAAGATACCAAACACAACCCATCATCAATGATACCATTCATGTGATGAGGGTAAAGTCCATTTCAAACTAAGAGGCTAATGCCTCACCTTACGATCCTTCTAAGGATCCCTTCATGGACTTCCTCGATGGGCAATTAGTCACATAATGTCCGATCTTGTGACCATTAAAGCATCTTACTTTAGACATGTCACCCTTCTTCCCTCCATGAGAAGAATTTGATGTGAAATGGGAAGCCTTCCCCTTCTCTTTCCTTGCCTTACTTGCTAAGGCCAAATTTTCTTCATCATCATTCTTGTATGAATAACCATCTCATGTGATCCTCTTGATCTCCTCTTGCATAAGATCCGACTACAGTCTCTCTCAATTCAGAAGTTTCTCCCTTCCATTCACAAAGTCCTAGAAGCTATTCCAACTCTTTGGAAGGCCAAGGAGAGGGAGGCTCACCATATCATCATCGATAGTAGTTATTCCCACACTGCCAAGCTCATCTCTGTAGGTGGTGAGCTTTTTCAGATATGTGGAAATAATATCGCCCTTCTCGATCTTGATTCTTCGTAGCTTATCCTTGAGTGCCAATTTCCTCTAGTCACTACTCTTTTGGAAGAGGTCCTTCAATGTCTTCCACATTGAAAATGGAGTATCCTTCCCATGGAGACTCGAGTCAATATGGTCTTGAACTCCCTCAAGGATGATCCATCTCGCCTTTTCCACACACTTCTTCCACTCAGCCAACTCTTGTGCATTATTTGAAGCTGGTGCTAACCCCGTGTAACGGTTTTCTGGCTCAAATCCCACAATTTTGGTAAAAATATGGAAAAGGATTGCGAGGTGCGCGGAGCACAAATTGTAATGACTCAAGTCAAAGGGTTGTCTGCCTGAAGATAATGTAAGAAAATAGAAAGTGAGTCAGCTTGCCCATGGTCCGCGGACCATGAAAATGTATAAATAGAGCAAGGCTCTATGGTTAGAGGTCAGTCTTTAGTTTGGAATCTTAATGTCATGGGTTTATGAAAGTAATACTTTATCTGCATCTATAAGTCCGAGTCAAGGGTGTTGGTAGATAGATAGAGGCTTTGCAGCTGTGTGCGTAGAGACCTGGTAGAGTCTGCAGCTGTGTGCGCGGACCCCTGCAGCTGAGTGCATAGGGTGGATCTGGTTGTATTGACGGAAGATATTAATAAAGATAATTTGTTTCTGAAATATCGTGGATCTATTGTATTCTGGGTTATACAACTATTATGTGATTTTATGCGTGCACTGGGTTTTATTGTTAAATGTTTTCTTAAAGACTATAACCAAAAGATTTGATCTGTAGTAATTTCATTAATAAGAAAGTGTATCTGCGTGGATCTACATGAGAGCTCGATAGCAGTACATAGTGGCGTGAGGCCCCGGAATAGTTCAGACCACATCAATACATCCCAAGGGTGTGGAAACTAGGTTCCAACACCCTTCCATACCACCTCAAGTGAGACTTCAGTCTACGATCTGCGGATTGTTGCCAAAAGGGTCGATAGTGCAGGATTTGTTCGGCTAAACCACTTCTAAACTTGGGTCAAGCCCGAACAAGCCAACAAATGGTTCCATTGCCGGGATCAGGATCTACCTAAGGGATTTCTGATGTTGGGATGTTGGAACCCTATGAAGAAAGAGCTTGAAGATTGGTTGGATCAGAAGTTCCATGAGTTCGTGGTTCAAGAAAACAGAAATCCACGGATATCAGTGGAAAGGTGGTTTGATCGCTATATATACACAGAGATCCATGAGATCTTCTTCACATCTTTCTTGACAGAGCTGTATGAGTGGATCGTGAAGCTAGCTGATAGTTAGGGAAGGTGCAGACTAGATCAGCCCATCGTGTGGACTCCAAAGTTGGTGTGTAGGCTTGAAGCATCTGAAGATAAAATCGCACGAGCAGTAGATCACTAGTTGGATCAAATAATAGGAGGGTTTATAACCGAGTTCGTGATAGACATAATGGTGAGTTACAGTGAGGCATAAAAGTGCTTTCTCTAAGGGCCGTGGGGTAAGTACATCAAATCATTGAATACTTGGATTAAAATGTTTTTGTGTGAAAAATGGGTTATGCGCATCCATTGATGTTTGGGGTAACGAGGAGTGGAAGAGGCTACCGAGGGATGGAAGGGTTAGAAAATAGTCCTCTAGTTTCACTTTCACGAGAAAGAGAGGAGGAACTTGCAGGGTTCTCTCTGAGAAGTGCAGTTCGGCTGATTAAGTAGCACATTCCACTAATACCACCACCGTCCACGCCATCACCTACTTCACCTACATCAAATCCATCTTCACCGATCCCACCTTCGCCACCACCGAAGGTTGGGATGGCGAGTTCAGTCAAGTAGCTGGTATTTAGAGGCATAGGAAATGAGGAACTAGGTCAGCTCTAGTTCGTGGTAAAGGCTATATGGGAAGCTCAAAGCGTAACGGATGATAACATAAAAAATGCTACTCTAGTGAGCGCGCTGCAAGACTGCGCACTGACATGGTATATAAAGTACTCTAGCGATCACCCGAATGCGAGAATAGTGGCGATTCAGGACTCATTGAACAAAGAATTTAGCCGACCAAAATCAGAAATACATTCGATCATTGGATTCAAGGAGATCGCGATGATACCTGGTGAAACCCCGTTGGATCTGGATCAGAGATTGAAGAGTACCATCTGCAAGGCCAACATGATGCTGACGAATGCGTAGCACTGCGCGTGGTTTGTGGCATCTTTGACACCACATCTGAGGACGACGTTGTCACAGCAAAAGATCTCAACCTAAGCTAAAGCGTTGGAAACAGTAATAAGGTAGCATAAAACTCCAATAGAGGATCCAGGGTTGGGAGTTCAGCAAATCCACCCGCAATTACAAAACCTGTGCTTAGAATTGCAAAGTTTGAAGCAAGAAAGGGCATCACAACCGAAGGCACTTACAGAAGTAGGATGCATCAAATGGAAAAATCAAGGTCATGACAAGGACGACTGCCTTATCTTTGCGAACTATCTGGCAGGAGGGGGTCGATGCCATTAAGGCTGGAGGTACGAGCAGGACCAAGTACAGCACCTACACTCTGGTGCGTAATCTGTCAAGTAGGAGGAAAGCACGCAACAACAACTGCCACCTGTTGCAGAGGTATACCCAGACTCCATAGTAGTTGTATTATAACTTCTGTCGATTGATGGTTCAAGACGAGTGAACGTGTCGAAGCTACGATCTAATGATGGAGAGGACCCCAGCCTATCAGATGCAGATTGAGGTGAGGGGTTTCGACCCAACCGCAGGGCCGCATGGGGGATTCCGAGGACGCAGATGAGGAAGAGAAATGGGATCTAAGCGAGGGCGCAGATAGCTAATCTATTATAACTGCAGAGGGCTGGGGCACTACGCTCTCCACTGTACTAACCCGACGAGGATATCATGTCCATACCGTGAACAGTTTAACCATGAAATGATAGACTGTCCAACGCTAATTGCCCAGATGCACGAAAAGGGAGTATTGCAGCCCACCCCAACTTAGAATGTCCAAATGATGAGGTTGGAACCACGCGAAGAGGACCCCAGCATAAACATGGTACTGAGGAGCGGTGCAACCATAGGAGGAGATGCGAGGAAACAGCCTGGAGAAGATGGGAAGGGTCACGATGCTCCTACAAAGGAACCTAACTTGGAGATAGAACAGGTGAAAGGGACGTCTAAAGAAGCTCAGAAGAGCTTCATGGAAGTATCTACTCCAGGTAATAGGGATCCAATTAAGCTGAGAATGGATCCCTTTATGCATACCACCTTTTTAGAGACATGTATGAAGTTTCTATGTGACAATAGAGTAGCTAAAGGACTGCAAGAGCTGATCACTAGGTGTGCGGGATCACGGGAGCCGCGTGTAGTTCGGAAACTGGGGAAACATGCCCTGTGCACCGGGCGGGAGATGCGAATGATGACGCAAATCGGTGAGTACGAGATGGACTAGGTCATTCTGGATTTAGGGTCAGATGCGAATGTTTTGCCTAAGCAAACGTGGGAACGCATGGGTAGGCCCGCACTACAGTGGTCTCCTATTCAACTATGGATGGCCAATAAGCAAAAGATCTTATCGATGGGATGACTGCAAGGGGTGACAGTGGACATTCAAGGAGTTAGTATGCAGACCGAATTTGAGGTAATAGAAATTGTTGATGACAGTAATCCATACCCTGCATTTTTATGAATAGATTGGGCCCTGGACATGAATGGGGTCATCAACTTAAAAAGACAAAAAATGACATTCGAGAAAAAGTCACTCTGTGTAATAGGTCCACTAGACCTAGCTGAAGGAGCGCACTACATTGAACTGGTGTGTGATGAGGACAATGACGATGAACTAGACTGCATCTACCAGATAACAACGCAAGAACAGGATCGGGTGAATCCCTCAGCGGATAGAAGAATCCCATGGGAGCGCGATAGTTCCTACGCATCGGATTCAGATGAGGAGGTTGAACGATGGCAGAACCGATTGCATGAAGTTACAACCCTCAATTGTAATATGATGATTCGATCACTACGACACGTGACCACTAAAGCAAGGCCACAGCCAGCGTACGATGGCACACTGAATGAGGACGAGTTCATCACCCTCGGTGGAACTTCAATCATCAAGCCCAAGCGGCATGGTACAACGACAGAAGCGTCGCATGCAACGGTATGGTGTGCACATAGGAAGATGAGGCAGAATAAGCGTGAAGGTAGAAGGCAGTGGAGGGTATAGGTTGGAGGGCTTCCGTAATGATACAGCAATTCAGGCACCCATCTACAATGACAGACACAACTGTATGCTGTGCAACCATCGATCCAATGGAATTTGCGCATAACAAGGGTTCGTTGTGCCAAGAAGACCATAAATACAATAGGGTGTGTGCAAAGAACTCTACCCATGAATAGACGCACTGAAACTAGGAGAATTTGCCCAACCACTGGCCCTGCAGTTAGCCCTAAATGAGAAGACATGGCTCGGCGTGGCAACTTGCAACTTCATGAACTAGAGGAAGTGGCGGCAAGGCTAGCAAGGAAAAGCACAAGGATGGATGAAGAAATAGACAGAATAAAAATAGGAGCCACACAAATGGGTTGCACGAATGCGCGAACGAGGAGACCAGACCTGGCCGGCCCTCCTACGATATTAAAACAAGCCGAGACCCTACTATCATGGTTGCGACTGCACCCTATGGAACAAGGGAACCCAGACCACGATGCGCTACTTGAATCAATGGCACACAAAGGGTGCATGTAGCCTGAGCTAGCAGGAAAGAGGAAGTCTCGAACAAGGGGTGCAACCACCTGACTATCTGTAGGAGGACCAGTCTTAGTGCTCCACGTAGTTGGAAGAGGGAGCAGGACTATAAAGTAGTTTGTAGGAAGGTTGTACAATTCGGGCATGGTGCGCTGGGCTAGCAAGAATCATAGAATGCATCTACGTACCAGAGACTGTGCTGCTGCATGGGAAGCAGGGACGGTGACCGTTACAACTACTATTCATGACAAGATGTCCCATTTAAGACACCGAGGAGCGGGTGGCGGGCCATTAAGACATAGGAATGAATTGATTTGCCACCAAAATCGCATTAATAAGCCATGAACAAGGAGAACGGTCGAATTTGAAGTTGAAAGGATATATAAATCACCGGTGCCTGATTACCCCACACCATTTGGCCCGTTGCATAATAAATTGGTCAAGGTTCAAAAAGAGCAGCACAGGATGGATGAAGCAACCTTGAGAGGTAGTTCATGGTTTAAAGACCTACTGAAGGTAATACAGGCGTCTGTACTTAAGTCGTTATCTACACCTATGGATGACACTGCTGAAATCCCTAAATCCCCAATGACGCCGCGAACTAAGAAGAACCCCGAGGTAGCAGGACCGGTCCGGACATCTCTGTGATATCCATGATTTGGTAAATTGTCGATGGACGAAAAAGGCAAAACCGTTACAATTGAGAGCAATGAAGAGTTCGAGGATCCTCTGACCTATATCGAAGAAATAGAACTAGGAGAAGAAAGGGAATAAGATCTCCAACCAGTAAGATGCCCTAAGTATGTGCCTCCCAAGAAAGGGAAGGCGAAGGTACCTAACGATCTGGATGTCATTGACAACATACTCATCACCCCGTCTCTCACAAAAGCGGCTCCGCTCGAAGGCACGACTACTGGCTGCATCTCGATGATGAAATTTGAATACTGGGACCTTGCAGATACAGATAAGTTTCCCCATTTGGCGACTAGCAAACTGATGGTGCAAATCGCGGAAGGGACAATTACGGCACTTCAACTGAAGGAATGGCTATGAAAGGTGGAGGAAGTTGGGTTACTCTATCTCCTTTCCATTCCCCACTTTCTCTGGCCCCCATTACAATATTGGTCATCAGACAGTTGCTCTGTCTGATACAAAATGGATACTTATGGATAGAAAAGCCCATCCCCATCATGGTGGAACTCATTCATAGGATCTCATGGCTTCCCTGTGAAGGAAGAGACCCCATGGAAATCGTTGATAATAGTGGCGATGTGACGATGACGAAAACCTTGAAAAAGAAATATAAGCTAGAGAAAGGGAAATGAGGGTATGCTATTGACAGTATTCTGAACAAAGCGGTCCAGGTTGATACCCAGTTGCTGGCAGGGAAAGCGATGCGGAAATGCTGCGGCGACGAGGTCTCAGCAATAGTCATCATGCTAGCTAAGCAATGCGCAGAAGGGGAATGGTTCAATTGGGCGCAGTTCCTCTTTGATGAATTCCTGACCAACTGTAAGGAGGTCCAAGAGGAGGGTAAGACCTTCCACTATGCGTGGTTGTTGTTGTCCATCATGTTGGTTACAAGTGAATTACCTGAAGATATTCAGTTTACCTCGTTAGACCAGGATTGGCCAGAAGCCGCCAAATGTGCGTCACTCTGGGCGACAAGGGATGTTGCCAGAATCTGGGACATCAAGATTTTATGGATACTAATGGAAGAAAACATCTGACAATGGATCAACTAGCAACCCCGTTTGTCCATCGAGGTATATGACAGTGTGAATAACGTAGCCGAGTTTAAGGCCAATATGCACTATGTCTACATTTGGGTGCGCAAGGACCCTGAACAGACGTGGACCACACTTCCCTTCATTGCCATTGACGAAGTTATCTATGCGGTATTGGATACCTGACCACTGGAATCGCATGGACCAAATGCGGTGGGGCATGATGAGACCACTATCCAAAAACATAAGGCTAAAGCTAAGCACGTAGCACAGAAAAAGCAGAACAAGCAACACACTGCGGAAGTACGGGCAGCCCACGAGGCAGTGTAGACTTCTACAGGTAAGGTGACAGTAGGAGGGGCTGCAAGTAAAAAGGACGAAAGCAGTCCAAAGGTGACCACAAAGCCGTCCATGGATACAGGAACAGAAGGAACGGCGCCAACCACCACGAGGTTGCCCTTAAAACGACCACAACTGACAGAACGAATGAAGCTGTGGAAGAAGGCTAAGGCATCTAAATGGGATGGGGAACTTATCACATTGACCGAGGGTGAGCTCGGTGACATAGGGGATACAGTTCGTGAAGTCACCGATGAAGCCATGTCAGAGCAACAGACTGTGTTGGGGGCTCTCCGCGCGCAGCTGCAGGAACTTGGGGTACGGGCCTCGCAACCAGGAACCATCGCTACCCATGGAGCTCTGGATATGTTAGCCACTGAGCAGTTGCTACAAGCCAAAATGGCTAATACTATCACACTCTCGGTAGGAGTAGTGACAACAAAAAATGTGGCAGACAGAGTTGTGGTGGGCTGGCTTGAGGGACTTGGATTAAATTTGGCTGCCCTCCCTCGCGAAAGCTTGTACTAGCTCTAGGACAGCGCAATGATGGAGCTCCGTGGTAGGGAAGGACATGCGGTATGGGTACTCAGTGAGCAGTGAATTAATATAGAACAATTGAGCCTCCAACAGGATGAAGCGGTAGCACAAAATCGACAATTGGAACAAGTTGTAGGGGAAGCATGTGCTCATGCCCCTGAGCTAGAGATTGCGGCCGAGTTACCTACCAGCATACGAATCCACAAGTTGGCTAGTGGGTTTCGCAAAGCAAAGGAAGAAGCCGAGAGGGTTCAGTTGGCCCTCAACTTATAGATTGTAGAACTGAAACTACAAACATAGCCTTCTACACCACTGGAGGTTACCGAGTAGCGCAGAGGCATCATTCAATCCGGGTGGGAAATGATAACACATGCCATGAAGGAGTGCGCCGACTTGTTGGATCAGTCACTTATTACACTCACTTCACTACAGGAAGATCCAACCTTACAGTTGTTGAAAACAGAGGTGAGGGAGCTACAACAAGCCTATGATAATGTTAGAGGGACCATGTAGATAGTTGCTATTACGCAGCGCTTGGCCAAGATGAGGGAGGCCTAGGCTCTGAAGATACAAGCTGATGTAGCTCGACCGAAGGAAGCAGTGATTAAAGAATGTCTCCGGCCTTAGCTTGATGAGGCATTCGCGGTTTCCACCTCCATCAGGAGAAAGGTGGCGCACATGCAGGCAGCATCTACACCCGGAGAAGCAACTGAAATAGATGTTGATGCATCGGTGGCTCATGTAGAACAGATACAGCAGATGGCAGACGAGTTTGTTGCAAGTGTAAGGGAAGTGCAGAAGTTGTTGCACGACCTCCACGTGAAGATTACCGCACCAACTGAGTGACTCGGGACGAGTAACGATGATTGTGATGGGGGCCTATTGGCCCCGTGTAACGGTTTTGGGGCTCAAAGCACGCAATTTTGGTAAAAATATGGAAAAGGCTCCACGAGGTGCATGGAGCATGAATTGTAATGAGTCAAGTCAAAGGGTTGTCCGCCCAAAAATAATGTAAGAAAATAGAAAGTGAGTCGGCCTTCCCATGGTCCACGAACCATGGAAATGTATAAATAGAGCAAGGCTCTATGGTTAGAGGTCAGCCTTTAGTTTGGAATATTAATGTGATGGGTTTATGAAAGCAATACTTTATCTACGCCTGTAAGTCCAAGTCAAGGGTGTTGGTAGATATATGGAGGCTCTACGGCTGTGTGCACAGAGGCCTAGTAGAGTCCGGAGTTGTGTGCGCGGACCCCTGCAGCTAAGTACACAGGGTGGATCTGGTTGTATTGATGGAAGATATTAATAAAGATAAGTTTTTTTTGAAATATCACGGATCTATTGTATTCTGGGTTATACAACTGTTATGTAAGTATATGCGCGCACTAGGTTTTATTGTTAAATGTTTGCTTAAAGACTGTAACTAGAAGATTTGATCTGTAATAATTTCATTAACAAGAAAGTGTATTTGCGTGGATCTACACAAGAGCTCGATAGCAATACAGAGTGGCGTGAGGCGTTGGAATGGTTCAGACCACATCAAGGCATCCCAAGGTTGTGGAAGCCTAGTTCCAACACCCTGCCATACTACCTCGGGTGAAACTTCAGTCCGCTCTCTGTGGATTGTTACCGAAAGGGCCAGTAGTGCAGGATTTGTTCTGCTAAACCACTTGTAAACCTAGGTTAGGCCCTAACAAGCCAACAGTTGGCTTTGGGATTTCTTGATCAATGAATTCCTTCAAGCCATTGTCTTCTAATACAACCTCCATTCTATCTTTCCATGCTATGTAATTCGAGCTACCTTCCAAGGCATACTCGAATCTCAAGCCATAGAATGCCATTGGCCAACATTGAAGTATGATATGAATTCAATTTGCACCGACAACCCCGAACTTCAAACTTTTAATTCTCTTCTCAGTATATTGTTCACAACTCTAATACCATGTAGAAAATTTGTGATAGGTTAACCCGATAATGCAATATAAATCAAAGCAGAATACTATAACCTACTTCTACTATCAATTTGTGGAAGCTTAAACATTGAGCTGAACAATATAACCAGAAGAAGAGGAATCAATGGCACAATACACATGAAAATACTTTAGGGAAAGTCTCAGATAAAAACCCCACACTATTGTCTTATCATACATGGTGGAAGTACATAGGAATTATACAAAGCCTTAGCTCTCATAGCTAGCCAGCTCTCAGTACAATCCTCACAGATGCTCACAGGCAATCTTGGCTTCTCTCCATCCTTCCTCTCTTTCCTCCAAGCTCCTATTTCCTTGCATTGCTCCTTGTGGATGATTAGCCTATTACCAAGTGGAATAACAAACCTTCAAAATTGTTCAATCCTCAAGGATGAATCCTTGACTGCATGCATGAGTTTTCTCCATGAGAAAACACATGCAACTGATAGTACATTGTCCTTGAACATTAATCTCAACTGGGTCTTTCTCAGAATGAACATGCATGAGTTTCTGATGATGGAATCTTCAGTTAACTGGAGTAGCACTAGTTGAGTGCATTAATGCATCAATTGACTGTTAACTCACTATTAGTTCCTCAAAAATTTTGGAACTAATTTAACTGGACTTAACTTAGTAAACTAAGTTAGCTAATTCCAACTCAAATATAACTCAATCTTATCTCCTTAATTTAAGGGATAACTCTTGCATGACTTCAGAAACAATTCTAACTTGAATTTCTCCAACTAATTAATTTAAAATAAATTAATTAATTATTTCCAAGTAGTTGTTAAGACTAAATTCGATTTTAATTGACAATTTAATTCAAGGACAAATTAAATTGGAATATTGTTGTTGCCATATTTCAACAAGAATAGAATAAATCAACACACATAAGCAGCAGACATGAACACTAGGATTTTTCAAGTGGAAACAGAACATGTGAAAAAGCCATCGGTGTTGTCATCTCAGTCTTCAATCTTCTTATAATAAAAAATGTTTACAAGTTTTGCACTAGTGCAGACTTTTCCAGTACACAGGAATCTACGTGCTGAAGGCTACAACCTTCACTCATTTTCTAGCTTCTACTGGAAGGGAGCTCCAACCCCATAGATCTTGTGCTAGCTGATATTTTTTCCAGTACATAGGCACTGACCTACAGATGGCTACTACCTTCACTCTTCCTTTAGGTACCACATTTCATAAATTTTCATATTGGATACTCCTGGTACATGGAAATACAATATGAAGGCCACGTTTCATCAAATATACTGGACCCATTAGTATCATCAATCACTAGTACAAGACAATCATCAAATACAACTGCATCTATCAACAATTAGTTAATATGAACAATCAGATCATTGTCACGGGAATAGAGAGCTGAACCCAGAACATTGCATCAACAACGAGAACCAACTGCAACCTCAAAAACCATATGTTAGAATGTATACGCTACTTGAGTGAAGCCAACATGCATGTATATGCTACTTCCTTTAACCCAACCTGTATATACCTCTAAAGATACTGAATCATAAAACCTCTGAACCACAAATTGTACCAATCAATGACATTCTGAAAATCAACTGTCAATTTACAGAGTTCTAAACAGGTAGCAGCAAGGATCACCCTTCTCACTTAATCAATCAATCAACCAGACTCAATCTCCTTATACAATCAGATTTACTTTCAGATCTTATGAAGACATCATTGACAAACAATAGTAAAACATCAGCATTGATTAGATAGACCAGTCATCTCTGAACAACAAGTTTTTATTTTGCATACACTACTTGGAAGTGTTGAATCAACGTGTATACGCACCTTCACAAAGGAAAACCAACGTATAGATCTGCAAATAATAACTTATAACTTCACAGCTATTCCAAACTTTAGACATACCCAGATCATAACATTTAAAGGACAAAACATGCGTTAGAATTCATATCTAACCAATCCATTATCAGATCATACAATGATAAGTGATTTCAGGCCTCATGATCCTGATCCAACATTGCATCCAATGGTGCACAAGATATTTCAGATCTTATCATAACTATAGAATTTACAACATAAAATATACTTTAGATAGATGTATTCATGAAAAACCCTTTCACTTGCACACTTGGCCCTTTGATCCCCTCCTCCTTATATAGTTTTATCCTTTCTGAATACCTCAGACCAAAACAACACTTAGAACCTATGGTATTCTTGGACGGGATCAAGTAACCATTATTCCACTCAATATTGTGGGCTATTACCATGGTATGGATCCTTGGTATTCGTTAATCTTAATTTTCCATGCCATACACGCTTTTCCTCTTGTGAAAGTGCTTGCATACATATACATGCCTTTTGTTTTGTGAACCCACTTTTATATGCTATTTGGACTAGGTGAATCAATGTATATAGCTTAAAACATTCTTTTTCTTCAGTTGCTTGATTCTAATCTGTAGTCCTTTATCCCATCATCCTGTTCTTCAGTACCAATACCCTATTACCTCTGAATTGACCTGTTACAGTGTAAGTTTCCCTTTATCAAATCTAAACTAACCTGTGAGTGGGTTGCCATCAAGGACAACACCTGTACCATAATGCCAACAATCTCCCCCTTTGGACTTGATGGCAACCATATTGGTGTTGATTATTTCAAGTTGTAGAACCTATTAGATATATCAAGAAACACCAAGATATTCTCCCCCTTTGACATCAAGGGAAAAGGGTGGACCAAGATATTCTCCTTAGTACATGCTGAGATGCACTATACTATCCATGCTCCCCCTGAGCACATGCAGAGTCTGTAGAAATATTTTTCAAAAGAATAACATGACTCTGTAACTCAACTATGTGAGTATGACCTTCCTATCACCAATGACTCATACATACATCAATCACCCAACCAAGTGGGGATATACCAAATGTTCATACATGACTTGAAAATTATAATTATTACATCATCCTTCCCATGCATAGTGGGGGTACAAATTACATCATATGTCCAAAAGGACTCATCCATAACAGGCTATGATATAAAGAGACATATTATTACACCATAGGTCTTTACATGACTTTTACAACAAATTATATGAATATCTGAGACCATAGATTAATTCATCAACCATGATGCCAACAATGCATAATTTTTTTGAAGGCTAATGCTCCCCCTAAACTTGTGCTACTTGTGCATTGTCAACAATTCATTCATCAAGCCATCTTCATCAATCAAATAAACAATAATGAACAAAGCATATCAGCAAACTGTAACCATCAATATCATACTAAACACCCATGTCAAAAACTGATTTTGAGTTTGACCCATGGCTTTTCTATCAAAAAAACTCATACACCATTGTAGCCACAGAAACTCCAACTCTACTTCATGAAACCCACATATAAGAAACATTCCTATGAAACTGTTTTTAGTTGCAGGATGAGGCATAAATAACTCCCAACTTTTGTCTAAGATATTCAAATGCTTCTCGGAAGTGATTTGGTAAATATATCAGCAACCTGTTCTTTGGAGGGAACATACTCCAATTTAACCTTTTGTTCAAGAACTTGTTCTCATAGAAAGTGGTACTTAATGGGTATGTGCTTGGTCTTGGAGTTGATGAATAGATTTTTTGAAATACTAATAGAACTTCTATTATCACATAGAATGGAGATGGGTGGATAACATGTGATTTGAATATCTTGTAATGTTTTCATCATCCAGAGTAGTTGTGTGTAGCAAGATGTAGCAAACACATATTTTGCTTCAGTTGTAGATAAGGCAATCAAACTTGTTTCTTGCTGAACTAAGATACTAATCAAGATCCCATATAGAATGCACCTCCACTAGTGCTTTTTCGATCATCAACATTTCCAGACCAATTCGCATTTGTATATGCATGAAGAGTGAGATATGTATCTTTAGGATACCATAGACCAAAGTCTTGAATTCCTTGGAGATATTTGAATATTCGTTTTATAGCCTGAATATGTGAATCCATTGGATTGGCTTGGAACCTTCCAACAATTCCTACTGCATGCATGATATATGGTCTGGTACCTGTTATATAAAGTATACTTCCAATCATAGATTTGTACGTTGGTTGATTTACTATAGCAGATTCATCATTAGAACTGAGACTACATCCTATTACCATTGGAGTACATACTGGTATAGAATCTTCCATTCCAGACTTCTTCAAAATCTACTTGAGATATTTAGTATGTGAAAGAAATATGCCATCTTTTGTTTTTTGTACTAGTAGACCAAGAAAATAACTTAGTTCTCCAAGTAAAGACATTTCAAATTCTTGTTTCATAACAATAGCAAAGTTTTGACTCATAGATTCTTCATTACTGCCAAAGATGATATCATCAACATAAACAACAATAATTAATATTTTATCATTCTCAATTTTTGTATATAAGTTGTTGTCTGCAGATCCTTTTATGAAACCTTTTTGTTGAAGATATTTGTCAAGATGATCATACCATGCCCTTGAAGCCTGTTTCAGTCCATATAGAGCCTTTTTGAGTTTTCATACAAGCTTTGCATCATTTCCCATAATGAATCCTTCGGGTTGTTCAACATATACTTCTTCTTCTAAATCTCCATTAAGAAATGCAAATTTTACATCCATTTGATACACTTTGAATTTTCAAAAACTTGAAAGAGAAAGAAACATTCTTATGGATTCAAGTCTAGCAACAGGTGAAAAAGTTTCTTCAAAGTATATACCTTATTGTTGAGCATACCCTTTACAAACAAGCCTTGCTTTATTTCTAATAACCTATCCATTTTCATTCAACTTATTCTTGAATATCCATTTTGTTCCTATAACATTTCTATCATGAGGCCTAGGAACTAATTCCCAAGTATCATTCTTTTCAATTTAGTCTAGTTCTTCATCCATGGCCTTAACCCAACATTCATCTCTGCTAGATTCATTGACATCTTGTGGCTCTATGGAGGATAATAATGCTAGATAACTAGAATATCCTACTAGAGTTCTTATTGTCTATACTCCAGACCCCTTTTCTCATAGAATTTGAGATTCTGGATGATTCTTTTGAACATACCTGGATGGAGCCTTTTCCCTATCAGATGTATCTTCTTCTGATGCTTCATTGGTTTCTTCCTCTATATCATTTCGATTTGATACAGGAAATCATTCACCATATTCATTATTATCGTATTCCTTTGCTGAGGTCACATGTTCCAAATTTCTGCATGTTTCATCGATTACAACATCGATGCATTCAACGATTTTTTGAAGTCTCTTATTATAACATTTGTATCCTTTACTTCTATATGAATAACCAAGAAATATTCCTTCGTCTCATCAAGGTTTAAACTTACCAAGGTTTTCATCAGTCTTTTTGATGAAACATTTTCTTCGAAAAAGTCTGAAGTGTTTTACAGTAGGAGCCTTACCATACCAGATTTCATATGGAGTCTGATCACTATTTACATGAACATGAGCTTTGTTGAGAATATTTACTGCAGTTTGTGCAACTTCACCCCAGAAAGTGTGAGGAGTTCCAGATTCATCAATCATATCTCGAGCCATTTGTTGAATTGTTCTATTCATTCATTCCACCACGCCATTTTTTTGAGGAGTTCTGGCAGCAGAGAACTGTCTCTTTATTCCATGTTGTTCACAAAATTCAAAAAATTCATCTGATATGAATTCTTCTCCCTGATCAGATCTGAGACATTTGATTTTAAATCTAATTCATTTTCAACTAAATCTTTGAAGACTTTAAACTTTTCAAATGCTTCATCATTATGCTTTAGTAAAACAATCCAGCACATTCTAGAAAGATCATCAATGAATAAAATGTAGTATTCTTCACCATGAAGTGACTTTTTCCTTGTTGGCCCAAACAAATCAGTATGAATGAGTTCAAGGGGATTACTTTTTGATCCTTCTTTGGAATTGAATTGAACTCTAGTTTTCTTACCGAATTGACATGGTTTGCAAATGGTATTTTCTAGGATGATGATATCTAGAAAATCACGAACCGCCTTGAGTCTGCATGCTTCTCTTATTTGAGAAAATCTTAGATGCCCCAATCTTCTGTGCCATAACCAATTCTCTTCTTTTTTTCTTAGATAACATTTTTCTTGACCTCCTTTTAGTATATATAGATTGCTTGGAGTTATTGTACCTTTGATTACAGTATTTCATGTGTCAAGCTCATGAACCACACATTCTTTTGATCGAAACATAACTTCATTTCCTTGATCACACATTTGAGTAACACTCAACAAGTTATGCTTTAAAACATCAACATATATAACATTTCTAGTTTTAACCTTTTCTTTTAAATAAATAGAACCTTTACCCTTAATGATGCCTCATGTGTAATTTCCAAAAGAGACATTTTTTCCTTTTCTAAAGCTCTATATGAAAGGAGTTTATGTTTATCACCTATCATGTATTTAGAGCATCCTCTATCAATGTACCAGTGATTTTCTTGTCCTTCTGCAAACAAATCTATGCCACATCTTTCTAATTGAAATTCCTTCCTTTTCCATACCTTGGAATTTGATGATGTTTGTTCCTTTTGAATTGCTGGCCGAAATTTGATCCTGCATTCAGATTCTTCATGAATAAAGTTATTGCAAAATGAACATTCAATTTCATCTTCAAGAGGAGAAAAGTCATTATAAGAGATTTTGTTGATTCCTATCACGCTCCTTTGTTTTCTTGCTTCTCTAGTCATGATAGTTTTGTAAGCAACACATTGAGCAGCCTTATGACCAAAGTTATGGTATGAAAAACATTCTCCATTAAAGAAGAAGTCTATGTGATCATAAAGTTTTTTGGTATCATTCGCCTTTTGGTTGGTGCTTCTATTGATCTTCCCTTGGAGTAAAATGAGCATGATTTACCTAGGGAGTACCTTTAGGCTTTTATTGAGGATTGATGCATTGTTCACTCGTTTTTGCTACATCAAGATAGCTTCTAGTGATAGATGAAGGCTTTTATGGTTGGGATGTTTCTCCAATGTATCCAAGACCAACCTCTATTAGACAAGAATGTTGAACCTTGATGATTTCATCTAAGGTTTCTGATCCTTTAGAAAATATAATATTCAAAGATGTTGTCTTCTCAAGTTCTTTTCTTAGACCCACTACTTCACATTCTAATTGTTCACTGTGCTTTTCTCTTTCAGTGAGTTGATGTGTCAAAGTTTCTATGACCATATTGTTTTTCTCCAAATAGATTTTAAGTTGAGTGATTTCTTCAAGAAAATATTCCTCTTATAAGGAATCCATAAAATTGACATTTTCATAAGCCATGAGTAGTTTAATATCTTGTTTAGATTCATCTTCATTACTATTAGACAAGCCATAACTATCTTCATTAATATAATAACTTCTTCTATTAACAAATTGTTTTCTATTACATTTTGCAAAATCCTTTCCTTTGTCATGATTATCTTTATGAGGACATTTAGTAGCATAATGACCAACTCTATCAGAAGAAAAACATTTGAAGGGAAGCTTACCTCTGAATCTTCCGAAACCCCATTGATTTTTCTTCACAAAGTTTACCTGATATTCTTCTGATATATATCTTGAATCCTTGAGATATTCCTTTTCTTTTCCCTTTTCCGAGGATTTGAAAGTGGCTTCTCTGATATTTGATGGAACTCCTTTCCTCATTTCAAAGGAAGTTAAAATTCCATGAAGTTGAACAACAGTAATAGATTGTAGATCTTGCTTCTCTTCAGTGGAAGTTACTTTTGACTAAAATTTAGAAGATAGAGATCTTAAAATTTTCTCTACTAAAGTAGCCTCCTTTATTTCTTCACCCAGATTCTTCATACAATTTACAATCTCATCTACTCGTAAAACGTAACTATCAATACTTTCATCACTATGCATCTTGAGAGTTTCATATTGAATTCTGAGAGTTTGGAGCTTAGCACGTTTTACTTGGGAATCTCCTTCATAGCTCTAAATGATTTTGTCCCATATATTTTTGGCTGTGTTGAGCTGCATGAATTTGACGAATTCTAATTCTGATAGAGTTCCGAATAATGCATTGACAGCTTTGACATTGTTTTTGTATGCTTTCTTTTTTGCTGGATCTGTGGGGACTGCTACTGGATATTGGTATCCTCCTTCCACAATTGCCCAAACATCAGCTCCAACTGATTAAAGATAGGCTCTGATTCTTATCTTCCAATATGCTAAGTTATTTCCATTGAATATTGGTGGTCTAATAGATCGCATTCCTTCGTGATTTTTCTTCTTGAGAGATCTCCCTTCAAGTGATCAAGCTTCTTCTGAAGGACCTCCTCTGATACCAATTGTTGGGGAAAATTCTGGGGGTGGGGGGTTGAATCAGTATTTTAACTTTCACAATAATGATTTTCTTTTTCAAACTGTATACGCTATTTTGCTGAAACCAACCAGCATATGTCTGCGCCTATAAAGAATGAAACCAGCATATATATAATAAACTTTGATAAAAATCTAATTCATTGTCTTAAATTAGAGTGTGATGCATTTACTCAGCAGTAAACAGGTGCAGTAAAAACAAAATAAATCAACACACATAAGAAGCACACATGAACGCCAGGATTTTTCAGGTGGAAACTCAATGTGGGAAAAAACGACGGTTGTTTGATGAGTGTCAGTATTGCAACAAGAATGTTGCAACTCCCAAGGCTACTGACTTTAATTATCAACCTGGGGTTCGTACAAACTTAAGAGTTGTCGGCACTATATGTGAAACATACAATGTGTCATTCCTTTGTTGTCATGATGTAATGGAGTGCATGTACTAAATTCAAATCCTAAACTAATTGCATAAAATGAAATGTTCGAAATGGAACTTTAACCTATTACAAGAAAGAAAGTACAAGGAAAGAGACAAAAATTCAATGCTAAATGACACCATTTCCTAATTAACTGCTAAGAAGCTATGGTTTGCAATAATGCTAAATTATCATGAACCAAATGCTACTATCTAAGAATGGAAGTAAGAAGTATCAAACATCACTAATGTGCAAGTAAAGGGACTGAAATAAATCTGCTTTTTGTCTTTTTGTCTTTTCATGCAAAATCAAGTATGCAAACTAATTTCTTTTGGTGATGTGGTAGGTGAATTAAGGATGTTGGAGGTCAGATGGAAGGGTTAGGAGATGGTTGGATGGTGTGGGAGACCCTTGGGAGGCTTTTGGTGATGTCCTAGAGGATTTCCATCAATTCAGCCTCAAAATAGGCCATTTCAGGAAAACCTAAAGGATGTACTAGAAACCTACAGGATGATCTTGTAGGCATTACAGTGAACCTACAAGTTACAGACGAGAGAAAAATGTGAGGTTTTGGAGGTTATTAGAGGCCTAGGAAAGGTGTGTGATGGGTGGAATGGAGCAGGAAAATTCCTAGGATCACTAAGAACTCAAAAGCAAAGTCAGGAGATGGATGGATTCACTCAAAAAGCTTGGAGAAGTTTCCTTGTGAAATGATGAAATTGGTGAGGGTTTAATGACAAATAAAATCAAATCCAAATTGGATGGGACAAATATTATTATTAAATAGGATGTCTTAGGTCCCTATTCCAGGTGGAATCACTCAAAAAGACCTGTGTTAACCCATGCAAAAAAAAATAAAAAACATTACTAGTCAAAAATCTAGAAATTTGAAAACTAGTGAGCTAGTAAATCTAAGAAATGCCTAACCAAATCAGGTGAAAATGCAATGCGGTAATTTTTGTTGTGAACTAGACTTTTTTTGTGATCTAATTAAAGTGGAATCAATTCAATTGAATCTCATTAGGATGCTCTAAAAAATAGCATAAATTTATTGTTCTTTGCTAAAAAGGAGGTCTAGCAATCTAGATTTGGGAATAAGAAGACTAATACAAGCAACTCAATGATTACTATGAACTTCCAAAGCTCTTCCAAGGATGAAATAATGCTTATGATCCTGGAAAATAACTTACATCAACCATTTAACTCAATCCTACAACAAGAAATTATTAATCCTAAATGCAGAAATAAAAAGACATAAAAACTAGAGATGCATGTGAATAAGCAATGAAAAGAAGGAAAGAAAATGATACAAAAGGGCTCTGAGGTTCCTAGGATGGCCAAGCTCAAGGAAAATCAGATACCTATGGAAGAGAACAAGATTTAGAAGCTTAAAATAACACCAATCTTCATTATTCCATTAATATGATTACATCCCTAAATGAAAATACAATGGAGCTGCAAGAGTACAAGCTCTCTCCACAATAAAACTAATGAAAATCTATCCCTAGAGGAAAATTTGACTCGGTACTTACACAAAATGATTAGGAATCATTCCCCATGAATGGAGGAATCTTTCCCCACCAAAATCCCTTGATTAGTGGATCTAGTCCCCAATACTAGGAATTTGCATTAAATGGCAGGGAACACATTCCTAGATTTTCTCAATCGTTTCGTAGAGGAAAATTCGACTTGGTACTTATAAAAAATGATTAAGAATCATTCCACATGGATGGAGGAAGCTTTACCCACCAAAATACCTTGATTAGTGGATCTGTTGCCTTGATTGGTGGATCTGCGCCCTTGATTAGTGGAACACATTCATAGATTTTCTCAATCAGTGGAGTTCCACAATTTGCACCATAATTCCATAATATCTTGTTGACTTATTATTTATTATTGATCCTCCAGTGGTAGGGAACAAGTCCCTAAATTATCTCCTCCTCCAACTCTTCATAATCTACCCAATATTCTCATAATATTCCACAAAAAATAAATAATATTAGGCACAAATATTCAATTATTCATAAACCTTCCTAATGAATATATTAAAGTTAAAAATAAATTATCTAATGCAAAAATAGAGGTTTAATGCACTGAAGGATGGTCATAGACCTTAATTTATGTTTTAAATTAGAGGCATGGGCCTTAATTTATGTCTAATTTAAAGGCCCATCATACCCCCTGCTGAAAGTGTTGCTCATCCTCTGAGCAACTTAGTGACCTCATTGTGCCTCATCTATGGCCCTAGTGGCCTCTCTCTTGTGCATTAATAATCTTGGGTGTAAGCTCTGCAAGGACAAGCCAAAAAACATATTTGTGTAAAGAAACATCCTTGTTTCTTGAGACCATTAGTTTGCCTTCTTCCCCTTATTCATGATGGTTCTTGATTGTTTTTTCAGTTTGGCAAGGTCTTGCACACCCTTATCAACATTCTTCTACCTTGTTCCACCATTTATTTTCCTTAGGACTACCTCCTGTAGGATTTCTGGGTCAAAGTAATTCCTACAGGATCATCCTGTAGAAAACACAGTCCCTTTGTAAATTGAAGTAAAGGAGTGGAAAAAGTGACATAAATGGAGGAGGAATGAATGGTAATGAGTGGGAATGTAAAAATGTGAGAAGCAGGGGTCTCTTTGTGATCCTCCTTTGCTCTTTGACCGTCCTTCTAGCTAACCTGCAAATGGAAATTTCATGAAAATGGAGAGGATGCTCTCTTTCTTTTTTTCTTTTTTTTCAAGAATGAAATGTGATAAATGAATGATGAATAGATAGTGAATATGAAGTGGATGGAGGGTTTGGAGTGTTGTGGTGACCTTGGCCATTGTAAAAATTTCTTCTTTTAACTGTTTTCCTCATTCCTTGAAATGATCACCCTTCATAATTTGACTTTTCAACATTGCATGAGTCAAGTAGTGAGTTGCAATTAACTAGATGAAGGTGGCTGAGACTCCTGACCAATCCTTAGCTTATAAAACCTCATCTCTCATGCATTGACAAAAAATTTCTAACTATAATATGCTCAAGAGAAGAGGTGAAGAATATTGCATACCTGTAGCTACCTGATGGTTGTTGGAGAGACATGCATGCTGTTGCTGAGTTGATGTTGATGTGCAAGTGTTGGATGGTGATGTTGATGATCTTGATGCTACTCCTAAGCTCTGGTGGAGCTTCTTTGACCTCTAGATCTCCTTTAAAACTACTCGCTACCAATCACGTAGGTGTTGTTCTGTATCATGTAGGTTTACAGGACAGTGACTTGTTTTGTCCATATCTCCCAAACAGTAGATTGGATTGAGATGAAATGTTTTGAGCATGTTGTCATCATCATTATGCACCTCCCCATAGAAAAATTTTGGTCAATGGATACATGGATCTCGAGAAAAACTAAAAATGGCTAACGGTGATGGAGGTCGATTTCTTGGCAACTGTGCACTGGAATTTTTTGAAATTTATTGGGCATGTTACCATCATCCATATGCATCTCTCCAGGAAGCAACTTTTTAAACGGATACACAGATATTGAGGAAATGAAAAAATGGCTGAAGATGATGGAGGCTAATGTCCTGAAAATCATGCACTAGAATTTGTTGAAATCGTTTGAGCATGCTACCATCATCCATATGCATCTCCCCCTGAAACAACTTTGCAAATGGATGCATGGTTTTCAAGTTATGGCAAAAACAAATTTCTGCTCTATGTATTTTTATATCCTGTAGTAAAACAAAGTATCTTGTAGTTTTTCAGGACAACAAGGAAAATGAGTGGTAGAATCTTGAGAATGATGGGTGGATGGTGAAAATAGATGAGGGTGATGGATTGGCATGGCCTTGGCCTTGTTGGAGCATTTGAGCGAAGTAGGAGAAACTCAAAATTTGGCTTCTTTTGACTAGGCTTGACCAATTTTCCTTCTGTTACCAAATTTGTTCTTGTTGCTTGCAGATGTTGGAGCGTACATGCATTTATCAAAGAGATGCATGGCTCAATGATTTCTTTTCTTTTTTTTCTTCTAGGCCTACTAGCCGCCTAAATGAGGTTTTCAACTAGTAGGTTTGCCTAGGCGCCTCAAAGGAGGTTTTCACCTAGGATCTTTTCTTTTTTCTCTTTTTTTTCTTTTTTCCAACCCATTGACCACTCCATGGAGGTTTTCAATCAATGTGCCAATCTGAGGCACCTCCAAGGAGGTTTTCACCTTAGATTTTTATGTTTTCCTCTTATTTTTCATTTTTTTTTCTTCTACCCTACCCTACTTGAAAAAAAAAATCACTTTCAAGTATAAGAATACTTACAATGGAGCCATGTGCACATCATGATGACAGACAAAATGATGTGGAGGCTTGAAATGTATGCGTTGACATGTACCTGTATTTCAAAGACCAAATGGTTTGACTTTGAAAGGATCAAGCTTAGTTGAAGAAGAGAGTGATGCTGCAACTTGGTGACTATCTAGAACCATATTTCAATATAGTTGTGATGTCCTTGGTCCTTTTGCTGATCTGGATCATTCTTCATGTCTTCTTTTACCATGACCTTCAAATCTTCCTCTTTTTGTTGATTGTTCTCTTGAATACATGGAGGATTTGATGGTAACCATGAGGGAGTTCTCTCGATCTCTAATTTTGATGTCTGCTCTTCATCAATCGTAGCCCATGGTTCTATGGTCTTCTTATTTGAATATTCTTCTTTTGGATGTGGTCCTTCAATGATATCAAGATGATATATTTTTTGCAATACTCTTCCTGAGCTATGGTGAATACCATTGATCTCAAGAGGAGATGTTTGGAAGTGTTGTACCTCATCATTGTAAGTGGGCTAAGCTGCTTTAATGTGTGGGTTTGGGAATGGTGGTACAGGTAGTTGTGTGGGAGTGGATATTTGAGATGGATGTGGTTGGGGTTGTGGTTGTGGTGGAGGTGAATGGTAAGGATAACATGGAGTTTGATATGGAGGATATTGAGGGAAATACTGAGGATATTTTGGATGGCTCCCATAAGTTTCTTGCCAACCTTATTGCCAAGATTGGTTTTGGGGTTAAGATGGCCAATGTTGCTAGGGAAAGTGTGTGTTTCAATTACTTTGAGGTGGATGTGCATAAGCTTGAAATTGTGAATTAGGCTCTTGCATCATATCAGGCTAAATAGGTTGCCATGGTCCTCTTGGAGCTACATAACATAGCTACATTGGTGATTGACTTTCTCCATTGTCCTTTTGGTAAACATCCTTCAACCTTGGTAGTGATGGACAATGTTTAACATCTTGTCATTCTGCAACACCAATATCAGCTTCTTTTTTCCCTTCATCTTGCTTTCTTAACATTTCTACTTGTTTTGTTAGATTGCTAAGAATTTTTGTTTTAAAATCATCAAACAAATTTCCAATTTTAGCTTGACTTAGCGATCTTGATGTTGATTTACCTACTCTTTATTTTCCTCTTGATATGTGTTTGCATGTTTCACAAATTACCTCAAATGATAATTGATATACATCACTTCTACTCACGAGATTAAGGAAATCAATCCATTCATCCCTAATTGTTCTAAGTAAGAGGGTTTTTAGTGTGTCGAATCCTAAATGATGTAGTTTATCCCTCTTAACATTATACATGAAGCTCTCTATTATATCATCTAGACTCTCATCTTCTCTTTGATTCATTCTAAGACTTTCTTCTTTAAGATCATGATATTTATATTTTTCTATAAATATCTTTTTCTTATCATTCCATGACCTTATTGAATTAGTCCCTAAACTCATGAACCATTTAAGAGCTCTATCCTTCAATGTTGCCAGAAACAAACTCAGTTTTTGAGCTTTTAATAAGTAACCATAAGATATACAAACAATCTCAAATTCAAAGAGAAAGGTTTTGGGATCCTCTGACCTTAGACCATGAAATTTTGGAAGAAAAGAGGGAGGGATGTTCTTCATGTGCACACTACCATCAGTATCTTTAATGGGAAATTTGAGAGGATCTTTCTCATTGTCATCATATCCATATATTTCTTATACATTGTTTGTAATCATCTTCTTCTACCTACAAAAGTGAATGGTGATGTGGCTCTTACTGCACCATATGATCAAATGGGGGGCGGGTTGGTGTTGGAGAATTTCTTTTCTGTTTTTATGATTGAATGAAAACTATAATGCAATGCAATTTTCTACTTTTAAAATTAAATATGCCTAATGAAAATATTTTGGTTTTGCAAAAAGTGAAAAGACATGAATCAACTAGGGAAGAAAACAATGCATAATTTGACACCTCCCCAGCAACGGTACCAAAAAGTGATGAGCCTCGGTATTGCAACAAGAATGTTACAACTCCCAAGGCTACTGACTTTAATTATCAACCTAGGGTTCGTACAAACTTAATAAGTGTCGGCACTATATGTTTGGCATACAATGTGTCCTTCCTTTGCTGTCATGATGTAAAAGAGTGCATGTACTACAGTCAAATCCTAAACTAATTGCATAAAATGAAATGTTCGAAATGGAACCTCAAGCTATTGCAAGAAAGAAAGTAAAAGGAAAGAGAGAGGAATTTAATGCTAAATCACACCATTTCCTAATTAATTGCCAAGAATATATGCTTTGCAATAATGCTAAGTTATCATTAACCAAATGCTACTATCTAATAATGGAAGTAAGAAGCATCAAACATCACTAATGTGCAAGTAAAGGGACTGAAATAAATCTGTTTTTGTCTTTTTGTCTTTTCATGCAAAATCAAGTATGCAAACTAATTTCTTTTGGTGATGTGGCAGGTGAATTAAGGATGTTGGAGGTTAGATGGAAGGGTTAGGAGATGGTTGGATGGTGTGGGAGACCCCTGGGAGGATTTTGGTGACTTCCTAGAGGCTTTCCATCAATTCGGCCACAAAATAGTCCATTTCAGGAAAACCTACAAGATGTACTAGAAACCTACAGGATATAGCCGAGAGAAACATGTGAGGTGTTGGAGGTGATGGGAAGCCTATGAAAAGTGTGTGATGGGTGGAATGGAGTGGGAAAATTCCTAGGATCACTCAAAACTCAAAACCAAAGTTAGGAGATGGATGGATTTGCTCAAAAATCTTGGAGAAGTTTCCTTGTGAAATGATGAAATTGGTGAGGGTTTAATGACAAAGAAAATAAAATAAAAATTGGATGGGACAAATTTGTTTATTAACTAGGACGTCTTAGGTCCCTATAGCAAGTGGAATCACTTAAAAAGACCTATGTTAACCCATGCAAAAAAATAAAAAAAATTACTAGTTGAAAATCTAGAAATTTGAGAACTAGTGAGCTGGTAAATCTAAGAAATGCCTAACCAAATCAAGTGAAAATGCAATGGGGTAATTTTTTTTATGAAATATAATTCTTTTCTGATCTAATTAAAGTGGAATCAATTCGATTGAAGCTCGTTAGGATGCTCTAAAAAATAGCAAAAATTTACTGTTCTTTGCTAAAAAGGAGGTCCAACAATCTAGATTTGGGGATAAGAATACTAATCAAGCAGCTCAATGATTACTATGATTTCCAAACCTTTTCCAAGGATTAAATAATTCTTGTGATCCTGGTATTTTCGAGAATTTAGCATCTACGAATAAATACTAATTCACTAGACAAGTAGTTGTGCCTAGAACAATAGTTTAAAGTGTTTTAGACTTTCCCTATAAGCAATAGATAAGAAGAGAGGATAGAAGGCCTACCTGTAGTTCTTCTATCCTCTCGTCTCCCTTGTATCGATTCCGTCGCTCCTTCCCATACTTAAACCGCTTGAAAAGTACCCTGTTAACACAATAGATGACGAAAACCGATTAAAGCATACGATCCATTGAATATAAATGAAAGGAATTAGAAGCAATTCATACATATACGCATTATGAAAGAACACATCATATGGAAAAAGGTTCAAACACTTTATTAGATAGAAGAAGGAAATACAACCATCAATGTCTGATTCAAAGTCATTCCTCTAGCTTGGATCCCATCCACATCAGATCAAAAGAAAGACAAGCTTGTGGCATCACATCATTTGCTCCAAAGTCAAGTCTCATAGCAGCATTATCTCCTTACAATACAACATAATCTAGCCCCTGATCGCTTAGATGAGTGGTCAATTTATAGGAATATGAAGGAGGTTTTGTCATTAATGGTGACATTGAATGGTCTTCCATGCTTAGAATTAGTTCCATGTAGGAAGGGATGAGAGGATAGGATGCTCCTTAACTCATTCCTCATCCATTTTTGAGCTCATAGGAGTTGATAAGACAAGGAAACTTCTAGATGACTCTAAAAGTTAAGAATATTCCCCAAACACTATGTGAATTTTGCTCATTCTCGCCCAGCGTAGGTGAAAGGAAGCCTAAGTGCTCTGCAGAGCAGCCTGCCAGTGGACTCAACTGCTCTGTGGCGCACCTTCATAAGGGCTTACCTATGCTGGTCCCTCTAGAGGCACTTTTTGGATGTATTCAGGTCATGAAAGTGTCTAGGAAGGAGGCATTCAAAGGGTTGACTTGTTTAGGGCATGAAACAACTGATTTTAGAGTTTAATGAGTCCTAAATAACTGATTTGAATGTTTGGATTTGATGTGCCCAAATGGATCTATAACACCTGCAAAATAACTTACATCAACCATTTAACTCAATCCTACAACAAGAAATTATTAATCCTAAATGCAAAAATAGAAAGACATAAAAACTAGAGATGCATGTGAATAAGCAATGAAAAGAAGGAAAGAAAATGATACAAAAGGGCTTTGAGGTTCCTGGGATGGCTAAGCCCAAGGAAACTTAGATACCTATGGAGGAGAGCAAGATTTAGAAGTTGAACATGACACCAATCTTCATTATTCCATCAATACGATTACATCCCTGCAAGAAAATACAATGGAGTTGCAAGAGTACAAGCTCTCTCTAGAATAACACTAATGAAAATATATCCCTAGAGGCAAATTTGACTTGGTACTTATGAAAAATTATTAGGAATTAATCCCCATGAATTGAGGAATATTTCCCCACCAAAATCCCTTGATTATTGGATCTAGTCCCCAATACTAGGAATTTGCATTAAATGGCAGGGAACACATTCCTAGATTTTCTCAATCATTCCCTAGAGGCAAATTCGACTTGGTACTTATAAAAAATGATCAAAAATCATTCCCCATGGATGGAGGAAGCTTTCCCCACCGAAATCCCTTGCTTAGTGGATCTCCTCCTTTGATTGGTGGATATGCCCCCTTGATTAGTGGAACACATTCCTAGATTTTCTCAATCATTAGAGTTCCATAATTTGTGCAATAATTCCATAATATCTTGTTGAATTATTATTTATTATTGATCCTCAAGTAGTAGGGAACAAGTCCCTAAATTATCTCCTCCTCCAACTCTTCATAATCTGCCCAATATTCTTATAATAGTCCACACAAAAAAATAATATTAGGCACAAATATTCAATTATTCATAAACCTTCCTAAGGAATATATTAAACCTAAAAATAATTTATCTAATGCAAAAAGAGAGGTTTAATGTGTTGAAGGATAGTCATAGACTTAATTTATGTTTTAAATTAAGAGGCATGGGCCTTAATTTATGTCTAATTTAAAGGCTCATCATTGTTGTCATCTCAGTCTTCAATCTTCTTATAATAAAAAGTGTTTACAAGTTTTGTACTGGTGCAGAAATTTCTAGTACGCATGCATCTACCTGCTGAAGGCTACAACCTTCACTCATTTTCCAGCTTCTACTGGAAGAGAGCTCCAACCCCTTAACTCGTATACTAGCTGATATGTTTACCAGTATGTAGGTGCTGGGCTATAGAAGGCTACTACCTTCACTCTTCCTTCAGGGACCACGTTTCATAAATTTTCAGACTGGATACTCCTAGTACATAACAGTACAATATGAAGGCGACATTTCATCAAATTTTCATACTGGACCCATCTGTAACATCAATCACTAGTGAAATACAGTCATCAAATACAACTTCATTTATCAACAATCAGTCAATCTAAACAATCAAATCATTGTCACCAGAACATAGAGTTGAACCCATAACATTGCATCAACAACCAGAACCAATTGCAACCTCAAAAACCATATGTCAGAATGTATAGGCTACTTCAGTGAAGCCAACTTGCATGTATACGCTACTTCCTTTAACCCAACCTGCATATACCACTAAAGATACTGAATCATAAAACCTCTCAACCACAAACTGTACCAATCAGTGACATTTTGAAGATCTACTGTCAATTTATAGAGTTCTAAATAGATAGCAACAAAGATCACCCTTCTCACTTAATCAATCAATCAACCAAACTCAATCTCCTTATAAAATCATATTTACTTTCAGACCTTATGAAGACATCATTAACAAACAACAGTAAACAATAGCACTTATCAGATAGATCAGTCATCTCTGAACAACAAGTTTTTATTCTGCATATGCTACTTAGAAGTGTTGAATCAGCATGTATACGTGCCTTCACCAAGGAAAATTAGCGTATAGATTTGCAAATAATAAATTATAACTTCACAGATATTCTAGACTTCAGACATACCCAGATCATAACATTTAAAGGACAAAACATGTGTTAGCATTTAGATCTAGCCCATCCATTATCATATCATACAATGATAAGTCATTTTAGGTCTCATGATCCTGATCCAACATTGTATCCAATGGTGCACAAGATATTTCAGATCATATCATAACCATAGCCTTTACAACATAAAATATACTTCAGATAGATGTATTCATGAAAAACCCTTTCACTTGCACACTTAGCCCTTTGATCTTCTCCTCCTTATATAGTTTTAGCCTTTCTCAATACCTCGGACCAAAACAACACTTAGAACCTGTGGTATTCTTGGACGGGATCAAGTAATCATTATTCCACCCAATATTGTGGGCTATTACAATGGTATGGACCCTTGGTATTCATTAATCTTAATTTTCCATTCCATACACACTTTTCCTCTTGTGAAATTGTGTGCATACATATACATGCCTTTTGTTCTATGAACTCACTTGTATACACTATTTGGACTAGGTGAACCAACGTATACAACTTAAAACATTATTTTTCTTCAATTTCTTGATTATGATATGTAGTTCTTTATCCCATCATCCTGTTCTTCTGTACGAATACCCTGTTACCTCTGAATTGACCTATTATAATGTGAGTTGCCCTTTATCAAATATGAACTGACCTATCAATGGGTTTTCATTAAGGACAACACCTGTACCATAATGCCAACAACATTTTCTTCTTTTTACGTACAACATACCACTAGATCTTATGACTATTAGACAACTGCCATAACCTATGTAGTCTAGAAACAAATATCCATGTACAGGGAGGTGTTTAGGGCATACATACATGATTTATTCACTTGAAATATGAAATGAAAGGATGGGAAAATACATACATAGCTCCCCCTAAGTACATTAGGCTGTTACAACTCATATATCCAAATGTTCTTTTATGGTACCAACTGTATAGAAACCCTAGGTGGATTTTAATAGTATCCATGAGTTTCCATGGCATGTATCATTATAGAATCATGTAATATGGCACTATTATTAGCTCATATTCTCATCACAATGATGTTGTCAAGATCAACATGTTGGATGCTTCATACAATGTGATCAAAGTCCAACATAGCCACTAATCTGACTGCAACATATCTGTACATGACAATATGTGATGTAGATTGATCCATTTGTACAATATTCAACTCACATGTCTGGAACTTCATAGATCTTATCATACACCTGCAATAATACAACATGAGATAATACATAGCAAGGCATGACATAATCCTTCCCTTTTCTACCAACAAAAAATCATAGATCTAATAATGAATAGTTTACATACTAGAGGAATATGATATGATTCCTCAGGTCACATGCCAACCTTTCATCACTACACCTTGAGAATATTCATAAGTAATCATAATTTATTCAACATCAAAATGATAGGGCATCATACACTTAAGTAATGCAATATGTTGCCACCAATAGATAACAAACCCTAGGTGGATACATTATTTATACATTGAAAAATCAGAATGATATAACAACACATCAAGATTCATCCAAATCATAATTGTTAATATCCATAAGGACATTGACTTCAATCTCTTATTTTCCCTAGTTTTTTCTTCAGCACATATACCTTGTCTACATTTATAATTAATTTTACTATAACCTTTCTAGTGTCGTCTCCGATAATTATGCATCCTCTTGAGTTAAATATGACTACATGTCCTTTATCACTTATTTGACCCACACTCAGGATGTTCTACTTTAGCCCTTCAACTAATAATACATAAGTTTCTTTTATATTTTTAACATCAAAATCAACTCCACATTTTCCTAGTACCTTCATCGGTATGCTATTTCCAAGAAAAACATCACCATCCTTGATTTTCTTGAGGGAGATAAATGTGCCCTTATATCTAGACATGTGATGAGAACATTTGTTGTCTATGTACCAGTGATTTTCTTCTCCTTATGCACACAAAGAAAGGCCACACTTCTTCTTTTGTTGTTATAACATCTTTCAACACTCATGTACACTAGATGGTCTTATATGGCCCGAGAAACACCCTTCCATTTGCATACCTGTCCTTATCTCAAAAAAGTTTTTTTCCTAATCCATATGTGACTTTTACCACTATAAAAGTATGCACATACTTGGTTCCTAAGAAAAATATTCACGTACACTTTTTGAAAATATGAAAAAATAAACAAAAGTTATTTTTTGGGCAGGGTTTATGGGTTTTACTGAAAGCCCACCTATAGGATGCCATATCCTAAGAAAATTAACTGGTTTGAGGTGGTATATATACACCCCTTGTGTATTCCTAATTCATTCCTATTGAGATATATAATTATTATGCCCAAATTTCGCTAGATCAGGTTTTCAATTTTCTAGTGCATTCTACACTCCGAGTCTTTAAGAAACCCTTGTTTCCTTGAAAATATGCTCATCCTCCTTATCTAGCATCTTCTTTCATATATTGTAGAGGAATTCTTTGATGGCTTGGGCTGGATAGATGTAGAGGAGGGTTTTTTCATTAACTTTGGTTAGGATCAGGTTGTAGATTTACTTATTCTTGTTGCTTTTAGTTGATAAAGATCCTCATGTCATATTTCCAAAATGAATTATTGCTCTATGAATGTTAATTTGTGATAACCCTTGTGATGACTTATTAGTGTTATCACCCAAACAATTATCACCTAGCCATTTCTTTCTTGGTGGGTCAAAATACACCATGTAGGATTAATTTTACCATTGTAAATTTGTTTTCACCAGAAGAAATAATGTAGTAAACTACTTTTCCTAAATTATTTCTCATTAAAATTCAAAATCTCCATGACAATAATTGAATAAATCATTATTTATTTATTTTCCTTCAGAAATAATTATTAAATCATTATTTGACCATTATTTCTTAATTTCCTTTGAGTTAATCTCCTTGGAATAATTAAATAAATGATTACTTATCTCTTATTCCTATTTTTACTTTTGATATCATTGTTAAACCATTATTTAATGAGTATTTCAAATTCACTTTTCTTAATTCTCACAAACTGGTTAATAAATCATTTTTCTTTATTAATTACTTCAACAACTTTCCAAAAAAATATATTTGACCATTTTGAATATATTTTCCCTCTCAAAAAATATAATAAAGTATTCTCAATGGCTAGTTTTTTATTTAGTGAATAATATGTTATTATTTTCTAATTCCTAATTTCGCTCAATACTTTGTTATAAATAAGAGGGTTTTCCATTCATTCTTCACCTTGACCATTCTCATCATCACCACTATCGTCTCATCAAATTTGATATCCCACTTGAGTTCAAGTTATTTTATGTTTTCTTCCCATTGCAAGTTGAGAGAGAGAAATAGGTTGTTGAAGAAAAAGGACAACAAAAGGACCCATCCCATAGAGGGGGATTTATGGACCCAATTTTTTAAATTCTCCTCACTAGGTGTCTCATTTACATTAATAAAATTTTCTTATTTATATGATCCATTGGGTTGCTACACTTTCATTTTCATTGTTATATGTTTTAGCTTTCATATGATCTTTTGCTGCATGGTTTTTCTTCTTTTTTTTCATTGCAAATCTGAAGCGTAAAAAACCATATTTTGTTGTTAGGTTCACTTGTCACCAGTGACTTAAGTGAAGCATTTTTTGGTCCACATACTAAGAATTTTTATACTAACAAATGACAACTCCACTGGGTTTTTAACTACTTAGTCGTCAACAAATGGAAAATCCACCAGTGTAGTAATTTAGAACCTTAGTGAATGTTGTTTCAACTATCTCTAATGTTTTCCCAGTTAATTTCATCCCTCTAAATTTTTATTTTTAGATCTCATTTGTTTTTTGGAAAATTTTCTATTTATGTTTGGGTTCCACATCTTTCCTCACATCACAGGTACCAGCCAAGTAGGAGACAACACAATTTAGGTCTGATCTACCGAGCAAGAGAAGTGGGAACAAAGCACATTTTTTGGCCCATATTTTGTGTCTAGAACGTACTTTACAGCCCAAAAAAATTCCCAACACACTTTTCTTGTTGGTTTCCGCACACTGCAATTTTTCAGAAAAAAAAATTCAATTTTGTTGAGAGTATTATGTGTGTTCCAGGAAGGGCTTTTGTTATTCCCATATTCACCCTTAGGTTTGGATCCATTTAATAGTCTCTCATTGAGGAAGGAAAAATCCCCTACGGTTAAGAGTACACCTCCATCATTTAGAACGAGAATTTTTGAGTTGAGGAGTCTAATTTGCAGCATTTTCAGCAACTAATTTTTAGGGTTTTCTCTACAGTTTTATAGCCCTTTTAGACAAGTTTTTAAAACACTTCACTCCCTTCAGAGTCTTGTTTTTCCTTTCCACTTGATGATCCCCTTGTATATCCCTCCTTTTGTAGCTTCTTGCCTATCATTTTCCAACATTTTCACCTCTGTTTTTTGCTTGTTTTCTACTCCATTTTCAACAGCCTTTTTCCTATAGATCCTAGTCCCTTAGAAATTAGATCTTTTGGCCATTTTTTATGTCTTTGAGTTTCTTATTTTCCTTCGCTTTATTTACTTTATTTAGTCACTTGATTTCCTTCATGGGTGGGTATGCTTGAGTTTGTTGTTTATTTTACTATCCATTTTCAGCATTATTTACAGTTTTCAACACTTTATTTCCACCCATGGTTAATCACCAACAAGCTCAAGACTCGACCACCCCCATGGGAAAAAGGTAACTTTAGTGGGAAATCATAAGAAAACGCCCTATAGGACTAGTTGTGGGAAAGAAGTTGGTCCTTTACCCCATCTTTCTCTATACAACACTATTTGTGGGGTTCAAATTCAGTCAAGTAAGAATTTTATTGGATGGCCATATGAAACAATAGATTTAGGACTTGTTTCTGGATTTAGATCACCTCCAGACTAGAGGTATTTTTTGCTTGATAGGACGTGATTGCTTGAATTATAGTAGCATATCATTATAGTCACTTTACACTTGCACCACTACACTAGTGTTTTCTTGTAGTTTGTGTCTTATTATCACCCTTTAGCCTCAGTAGTCATCTTTTGTCTTCACACCATTGTGCCCCCTAGGAGTTTGTCACAAATATTTCATGGCCTTCTCCCCCAGCTTCTTTTAGGACATCTTGCTACCTCCCATATAGTTTTAACCCACTCCTAGTCATTGTTTGAGTCCCCATACTAACGCTAGTTCTTCTACTTCTTCTAGTTCTTCCTCTGATTTTACATCTTCCCACCCATGCACCTCCACCATGTCCAACACCAATGTGGGTGGTGGAAACCAAGGTGGTAACTAATTTCTTAACCAAGTTAACCCCACATGTGGAACATTTGCAGGTATGGCCACTAATCCTTCCTTGCTTACCTATTTGGTTGGTTTGAGCCTCCCTAATTTCAAGCAGCTTATCAACAATCCTCTTCTCCATAATGCGAAATGGCCTCCTATGCCTACCAAGCTTCCTTCTGACATTAGCAAGTTTGAAATTAATCCTAGAGAAGACCCCATCAATCATGTTTGCTCATTTCACACGTGTTGTTCATTAATTTCCATTACCAAATGCTCCATTCACATTTGTCTCTTCCAATGCACACTAACTAGACCTACTTCCAAATGGTATGCAGAAAAATGACATGCCTTCCATTCGACCTTTGCAACTCTCGCAAAAAAATTTCTTTCATATTTCTAGTTTCCTCTCTGATACGACACTAGTATTGAACTTTTGACCTTATCTTTCAAACTTTTGCAACTCACCTTTCTAACCATGTTCAAGAATGGCATACAAGGAGGAGCATGTGTAAATCCCCTAAGTTTGAAGACCATGTATACATGGATTGATTTCTAATAACTATTTTGACCCCCATCGGTAGTGATGTCTCTTCTCACTTCCTTGAGGTTGAGGAAGAATCCCTCCATATAGCCTTGAAATATGACCTAATATATGCCTAGTAAGGTTATGTTTATACTTTCCTCCCTGATCTACCTCAGTCTAATGCTACTAACGTGTTGGGGGAATCTCATGTCATTGAAGGTATCGTTGGATCTCTTTCCCACCCTCAACCACTACCATATCCTCAAACTCACATGGGTTATAGTACACCCTAGGGGGGTCAAGTTATGCTTACACCTATCCCCCTCCTGATCCTTTGCATGTTAACTCTTAGTAAGGTACAAGCACATCATATGCATATCCAAATCCACATTAGATGATGTCACGGCCAACTCTTGTTCAAATTCGTTACCAGATTTTTCCATGTCTCCTTACTATCCTTATGCACCTCTTAGCACTCTAGCCCCACCAGTAGGAGCACCTCAACCTCACATGCCCACACCTCCTCTGCCACAACAAAAATAACCTCCACAAAATCAAGTGTATGCTTAGTAGAGTAGTACCAATCCCCCCAACCCCAAGATTAGAAATAAAGGGAAGGGTAACTAAAATTAGCAATCTCAAGTTAACCAACAAAATCAAGGTCAACAACCTAATGCCCCTCATAGTGGCTAACCTAATCGCGCAACCCAGTAATACTACAAACAACACAAGTAGAAAAATTCTCTCAAAACCAATAAACCTTGTGCTAGTTGTAGATTTTTAGCCATTATACTAATGAATGTCCCTTTTTACCTCATATGTGTCAAGTATGGGAAGTTTAAGCAACTGCTTCTAGAGAACCTCAATCCACTGTGATCTAGGTGGCTCCAGAGACACACACAGGACAAAGAGGACTTATGAAAGCTCAAAAATTAAAATGTTTGGATTATGCTCAAACTAGGACTAGAGTGTAGATCTTGTCATCCTGATTGTGACAGTGCAAACGGTTCATCAATCCGAGTCCGAGTGAGGAGGTTAGAAGAAATCAAAGTTGGATTCACTTTTTGTTAACTGGGCAAGCTTAAAGAGGCCACAATTTGGATAGAAACTGGCCACCGGATTCTAGCCAACTCCAGCCAGATTCTGAGTGAAATCGTGGTGTAGTAAAAAAGACTCCTACGACTTAAAAATGGAATTTATAAAAATGGCTCATTTTTGTTATTATAATAAAATATATAAAAAAAGGGGGTGAGGGCCACCAACCCCACCACACCCCTTTCGGCATCACTGCACATATTCAAGTTTGGTGGAGGGGTGGGCCACCACCCCTAGCCCCTCCCATGGGATCATGTAAACAAGCCAGTGGTAGGCAATCATGACCCTGCCACCCCACACCACGAAACCAACCAAACAAGGAAGGGCACCGTTACATGTAGATAGGTAGGTCGGCCCTTGGGGCACAGACCCAACACTCCACCCCAACATGAGCTAGCCACATCTAGCAAAACATGCCAATGAAATTAGTAAGGTGGGTACATGGATGGGCCCGACCCCAACCAAACGCCTTAATTAAAAAAAGTATTGTCTGATGTATAAAAGTGGAGGAGGCAGGGTTTGACTGCCCGACCTCCTCCCTATTAAACCGGATCACAACCAACTACCCTGCAATGACTTCCTTGAAGAATCCGCCATCGATTTTGTATTTAAACACAGTTTTTCAATTCGCTCATGAGGAGGTAGTGCACGCAGTTCGAGGCAGAATTTTGCAGGAGGGTCAAATTTTCACTTTGTCAGAATTTGACAAATTTTATATGGTTTCGGCACTTCTCAACACCACAAACACAATGGTATTGTTTGTTTCTCCATCAAAGTTATGCATTTTTTAGCCATTTTTCAATACGCAGGTGGAACCATGACTGCTGCAAAAACAGGTAGCGAAACCATGATCCTTGAAATTTTCCCGAGGTAATTTTTCTCCTTGTTGGAATGTAGTCAAGTTTACAGTCATTTTTCATGGTTTTCCACAAGGATCACAATGGTGAGGTCAGATTCACCTTTTGAATTGCAGATTTCCATTCCACACATGGATCAGAATCTTTGAAGAATCTAGGGGAATCTAAAAGATTCCTTGAGCCCCAGATTCTCAATTTCTCAAAATTCAAAAATTGGACAATCGATTTTGCACTATTCAACACCACAAATCTGATGGTGCATTCAAATTTCTCATTTTCTCATTCTATTATTTAGCCACTTTTCTAAGTGGAATGTAGGTGTCAACATTCATGTGCGAGCAACCATTTCCATTTGATTGATGTCGTGAGATTGATGGCACGAACAACTTCAGCAGTTTGACATTTGCTTCTTCAGATGGCCTTTGGTTGTGAGGTATATGCAGTGTATTCATGTACTTCTTTTGCTATGCAGTGTGCTGCACAGATCCCTATTTGATGTTTGATGTGGGATCTTTTTTTCATACTTGTTTCATGATTCCTTCTTGATGTGATGCGGAATCATATGTGTGATGTACTTGTTGTCATGATTCATCATGTTGTGTTTTGAGATCCCTTTGTTGTATGTTGATGGGATACTCATGTTGTCGTCATGCATGTTTGTTTTGAGATCTCTTTTATGCCATGTTGGTGGGATGCTCATCATGCATGAGTTTGTGTCATACTGATAGGAGTCTTCGACTGAGAGTTCCTGTAGTGGAACATCTCTTGGTGCCACTCTTACATGAGGGCATTTTCCTTGTATGATATCGACATCATCTCTATGTACATCATCACTATTGACAGCACTTAATGCAGCGACCTACACCATCTTGGCACTGGGGCCCGGAGACATAGTCCCTCCTGGACGAACTCTGTTATCAACGGCTTATGTTTTTATGTTGCTGATGATTGTCATGTTCCTCTTCTTTGCAGTATGCAGAGGTATTCATTTATGTTCTTTTAAAAATGCAAATTAACACATCACGAAAGTAAAAGGTCTTGGAAGGGTCCTTCATCACATTGGACCTGGATCAAGTGGTATCAGATCAGTCTTTGCATTGATGTGAATTTCAACGTGAACAATGGAACGTGCAGCAATAGAGGTTGAAAAAGTGACGTACGAGACCACGGTCAAAAATTCCAAAAGGGTAGAGATAATGTATGAAACTCTACAGAAAGAGACAGAGGAAAAGGAGTGATTGCAGCTTCAGTTGCAAGTCACGGAAGAGGCCATGGAAGAATTGAAGCAAAATAAACATAATATTCAAATAGAGAAAGCTTAATTGAAGATGCGTCTACATGAAGAGAAAGAGGAAAAACAGAGTTTGCTACGATAGCTGCAAGCAAAGGACAAGGCCTTGGAAAAGCTGCAGTGTGACCCATGTGAGGTAAAAAGTAGTTCTCCATCTTCATGTATGTGTTCTGATGATGATTTCATTATATTTGAAAATTATACCACAGGAATTGGCTCAAAACTATTGAAGAAAATGGGGTATGAAGGAAAAGGCTTGGACATTAATGGCCAAGGCATCGTCAACCCCATAAAATTAGAAGAATTTTCCTATTGAACAGGACTTTGGTATGTCAGAAAAGAAGTTGGTGGATGCGCCGAGACAGCTAGCGAACCACCAACAACAAATGATGAGAATCCCTCATCAGCTCTTTCCAAATCAACAGAGGAGGTAAAAGATGTTGATTTCCATCTGGTTTCATCTTCACATAATATGATTTATGTTGGAGATGTGGAGATCCCAATTACAGGGACAAACATGAGGCTTCTTACAAGGACGAGGCACATGGAGGAAGAAAAACTTGGTGTTAATAACCAAGGCATAACTCAACCATTGGAGGTTGTGTAGAGACCTCAATTTGCAGACTTGAGATACATCGAGGGAGAATGCTCGAAGGTGTCAAATCCTTTCAAGACATTGTAGAAATAATCAAGGAAAGAGAAGGATGGGAAAAAATCCCCATCATCTCATGGTAGTTTCCATTGTAAGGAAAGAGCTAAGACCAGCTCTCATTGCCATACTTACACCAGAGACGGCAAGGAAAGGTATAAATAGTTTCGATATTAGAATGTTCATTTTGATCATAATCATGTTTTTAATGATGAACGTAAAACATGGCATCAAAAACATGTACCTTTTGTGGATTACATAACCATACATTTTCTATGTGTTGGAAAAGAATAACAACACAAAAAAGGATGAGGTATGCAAGGCCATCTCAACAGCAGGAAAAGAAACATGCTAAGTAGATATGGAGGAAGAAAACATATTTCATTCATTGCCATAGAAGTGGCCATCAAAGAGACACTTGTTGGAGGCTCCATCCAAAGTAGCGCCTTAAGTCAGTGCATGAACCTGATGAAGCAGTTCTTCGACAAGAAAAACCACCACAAGGAGGCAACACATTCACCTTGATAAGTGAAAAATGGTATCTATACATGTTAGAATTTCATGGTCGTTCTTTTGTAAATAATTTGTTGCATTTTACTACTGAAAGTGATGTTGTGTTTCCATCACTTGTCAAAGCAAATAGTGTTTGGCCTTATCTTTGTAAATCATGTGTTGCAGTGATGATGTGTTTTCCATCACTTGTTGAAACAACAATCATATGTTGGCCTTGTTTTCGTAGCTGGAGTGTCACATCCATCTTGATGTAAACTTGACCACCAAGTATGTGTTATAAACTCGTGGCAAGTGTGGGAAGCTTGGGTCATTAGTTGGTTGTGAAAGTCAAGCATGTAATTTGTAAAACAATGTACTACAAGTTCTAGAGGTGGCAGGTGTTGGCTCATCACTTAAGACTCCGAAGAACAAAGGTAAAGGAGATGGAAGCGAGACCTTCCAGGACACTTGTGATGCAGATGAGGTACAGAGAAGTTGTATATTATTTTTCATGCTTTTGGAGGAACAAAAGCTCCTCAGTGGGGAGGATTAATCTAGGTGGCTCCAGAGACACACATAGGACAAAGAGGACTTATGAAAGCTCAAAAATAAAAATATTTGGATTATTCTCAAACTAGAACCAGAGCCTAGATCTCGTCATTGTGATCGCGATGATGCAAACGGTTTGTCAATCCGAGTCCGGATGAGGAAGTTAGATGCAGTCAAAGTTGGGTTCAATTTTTTCTGATTGGGTAGGCTTAAGGAGGCCACAATTTTGACAGAACCTGGCCACTGGATTCCGGACAACTATGGCCAGATTCTGGGTGAAATTGTGGGCTAGTTAAAAAGACTCCTACGGCTTAAAAACACAATTTTAAAAAATGGTTCATTTTTGTTATTATAATAAAATATATAAAAAAAGGGGGTGGGGGCCACCAACTCCACCACCCTCCTTCCAGCATCACTACACATATTTAAGTTTGGTGGAGGGGTGGGCCATGACCACTGGCCCCTCCCACAGGATCATGTAAATAAACCAGGGGTGGGCAGCCATGACCCTGTCACCCCACACCACAGAACCAACCAAACAAGGAAGGGCACCATTACATGGACATGAGTTGGCCCTTGGGACGCGGACCCAAAACTCCACCCTAACATGCACCAACCACATCTAACAGAATGTGCCAATGAATTCAATAAGGTGGGTACATGAGCGGGCCGCCCAAGGTAGGCCCGACCCCAACCAAACGCCTTAATTAAAAAAAAATTATTGTCCGATGTATAAAAATGGAGGAGGCGGGGTTTGACCGCTTGACCTCCTGCCTATTAAACCGAATCATAACCAACTACCCTACAAAAAATTCCTTGAAGAATCTACCAGTGATTTTTTATTTAAATGTAGTTTTTCACTGCGCTCAAGAGGAGGTAGTGCACACAGTTCGAGGAAGAATTTTGCAAGAGGGCTGAATTTTCACTTTGTCAGAATTTGACAAATTTTATATGGTTCCATCACTTCTCGACACCACGAATCCAATGGCGCTATCCATTTCTCTATCAGGGTTCTACATTTTTTGGCCATTTTTCAGTATGTAAGTGGAACCATGACTGTTGTAAAAACAGGGAGCGGAACCACGATCCTTGAAATTTTCCCAAGGAGGTAATTTTTCTCCATTTCGGAATATAGTCAAGTTTACAGTCGTTTTTCATGGTTTTCTGCAGGGATCACAATGGTAAGGTCAAATTCACCTTTTGAGTTGCATATTTCCAGTCCACCCATGGAGCAAAATCTTTGAAGAATCTAGGGGGAATCTAAAAGATTCCTTGAGCCCCAGATTCTCAATTTCTCAGAATTCAAAAATTGGATAGTCGATTTTGCACTATTCGATGCCACAAATCTGATGGTGCATTCAGATTTCTCATTTTCTCATTCTATTCTTCAGCCACTTTTCTAAGTGGAATGCAGGTGTCAGCATTCATGTGCGAGCAACCATTTCCATGTGATTGATGTCGTGAGATTGATGGCATGAACAGCTTCAGTAGTTTGACATCCGCTTCTTCAGATGGCCCCTGGTTGTGAGGTATGCAGTGTATTCATGTACTTGTTTTGCTATGCAGTGTGTTGCACAGATCCCTATTTGATGTGATGTGGAATCATATGTGTGATGTACTTGTTGTCATGATTTGTCATGTTGTGTTTTGAGATCCCTTTGTTGTATGTTGATTGGATACTCATGTTGCCATCATGCATGTTTTCTTTGAGATCCCTTTTATGCCATGTGGATAGGATGCTCATTATGCATGAGTTTGGTCATACTGATAGGAGTCTTTCACTGAGAGTTCCTGTAGTGGAACATCTCTTGGCGCCACTCTTGCATGAGGGTATTTTAGTTGTATGATAGTAGCATCATCTCTATGTACATCATCACTATTGACAACACTTAATGCAGTGGCCTATACCATCTTGACACCGGGGCTTGGAGACTTAGTCCCTCCTGGACGAACTCCGTTATCAACGACTTATGTTTTTATGTTGCCGACGATTGTCATGTTACTCTTCCTTGCAATATGCAGATGTATTCATTTATGTTCTTTTAAAAATGCAATTTAAAACATCATGAAATTAAAAGGTCTTGAAAGGGTCCTTCATCACACCTGGACCTAGATCACACTACTCCACCTCCTCCCCCTCTTGCTTCATCACAACCAACAGTGCTTACCAACCCTTTTCCACATCAAGGATATGTGGTTTCTTAATCCTCATAGAGTACTATAGCCCCTCAACCTTCAAAATTTAGCGAGAACAATTACCAGATTCTGATGATGAATTCTAAAGAAGTCAACACTGAACAAGTCACCTTCTAGACTCGGTCACATTAATATCACAAAACCTTATTGAATTTAGCAATTGATTTAGGAAAGGAAATGGAATTAAGGGAGTCCTATATTACGCTTGTAACAAGGAAATCACACTTTCCATAAAACAAGTTGCACAAAGGAAATCTAGACTAATTGCAGAAATCAAAATTCAAGAAGCAAGCAATGTAAGACCTAAATGGTGACCTAACCAAGTCTCATGTCAACTAAAGTGGCCTCAAATCATTCATAGTCTATAAATCTACTTCTACCATGAATTTGGAGTGAATATGGACAAGGAAAATCTCAAAAACAAACTGATATAACATTGTTACAATACTCCTACTCCTACAGATAAATTGTTAAATGCCCAAGAAAATCAAATTAAAATGAGATGAGAATTTTTTATTTTATTAGGTAGGATGTACTAGGACTCAATTCCAAGTGGAATCACTCAAAAATACCCTTGCTAACATGTGCTAAAAAATAACAGAAAATTATTACCTTAAAACCATAAATTCTAGAACTAGTGAGTTACTTAGCCTACCAAATGCCTAACCTAATCAAGTGAAAATGATATGGGGTTACATTTTTTGTTAAATAGATTTTTTTTATGAATCAATTCAAGTGGAATAAATTCAAAAGAGCCTCATTAAAATGTTCTAAAAAGTAGCAGAAAATTACAATTGTTTTGATATAGGATTGCTCAGAATGATTGTCTATCTACTTTATTAACCAAAGAAAAGTTATTAAAAGGTTTATGAATCCATTTTATTCATTTTTGTGGCCTTGTGATCATTATTAAGTGCCTAGTTGTGTTTAGGAGTGTTTTGGGGAAAATCGAAATGTAATTGGAGGCCTTTTTCATAGGGTTATAGGATTGGGACATAGTGCTACATGATTGTCCTATTTTGCTTTAGGATCAGATTCGTGAGAAATATGTGGGCTTAGGATTTTTTCTAAAGGAAATAGATGGTGGGATAAGGTATATGAAGAGTGTATGAATCCCTTTCCAACCCTAGTGCTCCTCAAGAGCCCATCTTGCATAAGGAGAGATGCACACAGTAGCTTCTAATCAATCTTAAAAGATATCTTTGTAAATAGTATGCTTGAAGAGGTTTTTGGAGAAATAAGGGAAATGTTGGCGATGGAATGGAAAGTGTAAATGATGATGCTCAACCTTGAAAACCCATACCATGACATGCATTCAAGATATATGTTGGGCACGGGATCCCCCAAGAGAATTTTTGGGGCTTAGATCCCATATTTTGGTCAAAAGTTGCAACCCCGATGTAAAGACTCCACATTTTGTGGGCGCGGAGTGCGTAATTTGTAAAAGAGTCATAGGGTTTTCCACCCTCAATTTTGTAATGTAATGTCATTTGTAGACATCTATAAATAGAGCGAGGCTCGAAGTAGTTAAAGAAATCAATAGACCATGGAATAACAATGATAAGGATGAAGAGTTGAGTTGCATCTGAAGTCTAAAGTATAGTTTAGGTCGTAGAGTAGGATAAGGATCTGCAGCAAAGTGCACAAAGGGCTAGTTGTCCGCAGCTGAGTGCGCAAACCCCTGCAACTGAGTGCGCAAGGCGAGTCAATTTTGTAACAGTTGGAGCATTAATAAAGAGAAGTTTCATATCCATTCTGTGTATTTATTTACTGTTTTATGCATCTGTTATATTGAATATACATTGCACTTTTAATGCTTAGATGATGTGTGAATATGTATGAATGTGTTGAATAAGTGAATGCAAGATAGAATATCTATTTACACGAAGTTAACTAAGATATTTATGAAGATAAGTAAGATATATGGTGTAATTTGGGGAAATAGCGCACGACGCTTCCATAGTAGCTTGGAAGCATCTCAGCCCTTGGTTAGGGCTACACAAAAGGCAATTATAATAGATCGCGAAGGTTAGAATAGTGCACGAAGTAACCTACATGAGGGTAGGAATAGTTGATCTAAATAGACACCTCAGACATCTCGAGGGTGCAGAATTGGTTCCAGCATCCCCCCATACTGCTTCGGGTGAGACTTCAGTCCGCGCTCCACGTGTTGATGCCGAAAGGGCTAGTAGTGTAGGGATTTGTTTGGCTAATGAACTCTGAACCTGGGTCAGGCCCCCCTCAAGCCAACAAATGGTTCCATTGTCGAGACCAAAATCTACATAGAGATGTTTGATGTCGTATCATTGGAATCCAACTAAGAAGGAAATTGAAGGCTGGCGAGACAGAAGAAATCACGAGTTTGTAGCACAGGAAAAAATGAATCCACAACTAACAAAGGAAAGTGGTTAGACTGTTACCTGTATATGGAGATGCACGAAATCTTCTTCACGTCCTTCCCTACTGAGCTATATGAGTGGATCGCGAAGCTAGTGGATAGGCAAGGAAGTTGGAAACTTGACGATCCTATTGTGTGGACCCTAGAGCTAGTGCAAAAGTTGGAAGCATTGAAGGATAAGATCGTGCGCGCCGTTGATCATTGACTCGATCGTATTATAGGAGGCTTCATTACTAAGTTCGCGGTTGACACCTCAGTTGGGTATATTGAGGCAGAGCGATGCTTTCTCAAGGGACCATGAGATAAGTACGTAAATTCTTTGAATACTTGGATTAAAATGCTATTGTGCGAAAAGAGGGTTATGCATTTACCTTGATGTTCGGGGCTACGCAAAGAGGAAAATCTTACAGGAACAAAGGAAGTAATGGACCCAAAACTAGCTCCTTGATTTCACCTCCGCGAGGGGATGAGGAAGATCTCGCGAAGGTCTCGCCACGAAGTGTGATCCATCTGATAAGGCAAAGAATTTTGCGAATACTGCTATGGGGTAAAATGCACAGGATGAAAACTACCCTCGAAAGTATTCCCGGGATTTCCGATAGACCGTAAGGTTATCTGCAAAAGGTACCTGTTACACAAATGTTCATATACCTAACATATATTGACAGGATATGGAGAAAGGATCACCTTTGGTTCTTTCTAGATTCGCTTGGGGATCTCTGTATGGTAACAAGAACTCCTCCTGACTGGCTCCAAGATGATTCCTGCACAAAAGAATGAAGCAACATATACTTCTGACAATTAATATAAGAATCCGTAACAAACATGTATAATTGTGTAACTTATCTACTCAACACAACAAGCATCAGAATGGACAAATAAATGCACAATATCACTGACACTTCGAGTAGTGGAACACAACCACAGTCCTATATTCAGAACAGAAGAGTGATTACAACAACCCTATTGTATCAGCCTTCCTTATCCCTTCTTCCTCTCTCTCTCTCCTTCTTTCAGCTAGCTCCTTCAAGAATATGACAATATTACAACAACACCATGTACTATCCTTCTAATTGCTCTGAACCTTGTGCAATGGCCCTCTCGTTGCTTGTATAGCAATCGATTTAGGGCTGCCCAACTCCACCTGTAGTTCATTTAGGTAAAAGCCATGAAGCTACCTCATTTACCAGCTTTTTCCCATTTTCCTCTGTTTCCAGAATAAAATTTCTCCAAATATCTTGATTTTTTGAGTTTCCCTGCTTTTCTTGCACAAATTTAGGGAAATAATATCTAGATATTTTATGGCAGATTCATTGGCATAACCACTTGAGCATCACTAAAGTTCACTAACGCTCCCCTTGGTCTAACAACAAGAGCTAGCAGTTTGACTAACGCTCCTTTATTCTTGTAAACAAGCTTTACAAAGTAGGTTATCAGTGTACAAAGAGCATTAGTGTGGATTCTGGGCCTGCAAATATGGTCATTCTTTCAGTCATTTTGTCTTTCTCCTCTGAGTTGATTAGGAGGTCAATTTGTCCTATAAAAAATACCACCCCCACCCACACTACCACCAGCTTCATCGACATCACCTCCATCTTCACCCGTACCACCTCCACCACCACCACGATTCAATATGGAAAGCACAATGAAGTTTCATTTGTTCAAGGGATTGGGAAATGAGGATCCGGACCAATTCTGGTTCGTTTTAAGAGCCATATGGGAAGCACAAGGAGTTACAGATGACAATATAAAGAAAGTGACACTGGTTAGAGCCCTGCAGGACCACACGCTGACCTTGTATATTAAGCACTCTAATGATAATCCAAATGCGGGAATCATGGATATCCAAGCAATGTTAAATAGAGAATTTAGCAAGACGAAGTCTGAAGCATAATCGATCATTGGATTCAAAGAGATCACGATGCTACCAGGAAAACTCCTTGGGAGCTAGATCAGAGGCTGAAATGTACAATTCGTGAAGCTAATATGAATCTGACGAACGGACAACATCGTGAATGGTTTGTAGCTTCCCTAATGCCACATTTTAGGAGTGTGCTATCACAGCAGAAGCTAATGACTCAAGCAGAGGCCTTAGAGATCGCAATGAGGCTGCATGAGACCCTGATTAAGGATCCCAACTTGGGAGTTTAGCAGATCCATGCGCAGTTGAAGAATTTATGCCTTGAGATGTAGAGTCTAAAATAGGACAGGACATCTCAACCAGAAGTGTGCGAAGAGGTATGGTGTGTAAAATGCAAGGGTCAGGGTCATGACAAGGACCACTACCCAGTTTTCAAAAATTACCTTGCAGGAGGAGGACTAATGCCTTTAAGGCTGGAAGCACAAGTAGGACCTAGTGCGGTACCTGCTTTGTGGTACACGATTTGTCAAATAGCTGGAAAACATGCCACAAACAACTGCCAGTTGTTACAGAAGTATACGCAAAATTCACAACAGTTGTTCTGCAACTTTTGTAGGTTAATGGGACACGATGAACACACTTGTAGAAGGTATGAGTTAATGATGGATAGAAATCCCACCTACAGAGTTCATGCTAAAACGTGGCCCCTTGATCGAAATGTAGGAATGGGACGAACAGGATTTCAGGGGCATGGACAAGGCTGAGGTGGAGGAGGACCTGGTAGAGGTCGCAGACAATTGATATGCTACAATTGTGGAGGGCCAAGAAATTATGCCCGTAATTCCACAAATCCAATGTGCCCTTCGTGTTTTTATTGCAACTTGTTTGATCATGATACATAAGATTGTCCTACACTGATAGCTAGGATATGCCAAAAAGGAGCGCTACCACCTCCCCCGACTCAGAACTTGCAAAAGATGAGGTCTAAGCTGTATGAGGAAGATCCAAATGTAAACATTTTTCTCCAAATTAGAATCATGATGGGATATGACAAAGGAAAACAGCCAGAGGACAGTACTTGGGTTTGCAAATCTCCGGCAAATGAAGCAGAGTTTGATTTGGAGCGTAATCAAGAAACCTTCATGGAAGCTAAGAAGAGCTTCGTTGATGCCTCCACTTAAGGAAGAAAAGATAGACAGGAGTCGGTGATGGACCATCCATGCTCACAACGTTCTTGGAAACATGTATGAAGTTACTATGTGACAGTAAAGTTGTAAAAGGGTTACAGGAACTCATTAATAGATGCATTGGGACCGCACCAAGAGAACAATCGTAGTCAGGAAGATAGGAAATCATAAGACAAGAATGGGAAGAGGAATGAGACTAACCGTGCAGATCAAAGAATATGAGATAGATCAATTTATTCTATATTTAGGATTGGATGCGAATGTTTTGCTGAAACAAACATGGGAGTGAATGGGGAAACCTACGTTGTAGTGGTTTCCTATTCAACTGCGAATGGCAAACCAACAAAAAATAATACCCATGGGGCGATTGCAAGGAATAACCATCGACACTAAGGGAGCGAGCGTGCTAGAAGAATTTGAAGTGATAGAGATTTTTGATGATAGCAATCCCTACCCCGCGCTCTTATGAATTGATTGGGCCATTGACATGAACAGGGTGATATCTGAAGAAGCGCAAGATGATTTTTGAGAAGAAGTCACTACATGTAATTATACCCCTAGAACCTATTGAAGTATCATGCTATACAGAGCTGGTGCACGACTATGAAAGTGATGATGATTTGGACTACATCTATAAGATAATAGCATGAAACCAGGACTAGGTGAATCCCACCACAGATGGGCAGATTGCATGGGAGCGTGAAATCTCATGTGCTTCGGACTCAGACGAGGAGATGGAGCGATGACAAAATTGGTTACACTAAATTGTAATATGATGACAAGGTCACTGTCCTGCGTATCGACAAAAGTAAGAGACCTACCTACTTATGATGGTCTAAGTGAGGTAGAAACCTTCTTGAATAAATTTTAAAGGGAGGTGTCAAAAAAGCAAAGATTCCAAGCCTTGGATTGGGTATTGCGCGCTACGCCCGTGAGGTGGCGGGGTACATACAAAGGGGGCTTTGAAGACTGGTGTGAGTGTAGGAGAAAGATGCACATACGATTTGGAAAGCCTAGGGTGCAACTAATAGAAAAATACAATGGGCGGGATGATCCAAGCGCGAGTTTGGCTAGGTGGACGCAGGCATATGGAAAACAACCTACGCGGATGCATATGAACTCCGTGCTGAGAGGTATGGTCAATAAGCATGTGTTGGGGGGGCAAATGTGAAAATGGCTCTTAATATTGGGGAGACAGTATGTAGGAAGAACAATCACGCAGAAGGTTATCCACGTGGAAGCATTCAACAATGTATGGAATGCGCCAAACAAAGCATGTAACACACAGTGAAGTGATTGGGACTTGCGTGCACCCACAATATTATGGGCCTATAGGATGACATGCAAGAAGCTAACGAGACAAACACCTTTAATGCTTGTCTATGGAGTGGAAGTTGTAATGCCTATGGAATACATCGTGCCTAGTCTGGGCATAGCAACGCTCACAGGTATGATGGATCGCAGAGCTCTGGAGGAGAGGCTCGCGCAGTTGGAGAAGCTCGAGGAAGAATGATTTTTGGCTGGATTTAACTAACAGGTCCAAAAGCAACACGAAATGTCTTGGCACAATTAACACATTAAGTTATGCACCTTCAAGACGAATGATTTGGTGTTGTTGTATGATAGTAAACTCGATAAATTCCTAGGGAAGCTTAGAATGCATTGGCTGGGACCATATGCTATTAAGGAGATCACAGATGGTGGCGCGGTGCAGTTGTTAAAGTTAAATGGAGAACTCTTCCCAGGAAAAGTCAATGGCAGTCATTTGAAGGCGTACACAAGTGGCCTGACCATCTGACTAGCTGATAGAAACACAGTCTTCATGCTCTAGGCAGCTAAATGCAGGCTCTCGACTATAAATTACTCTGCCCAGGAGTTGTGCGATGTCAGGTCTGCGTGCAGTAGCGAAGTGTCACAGGGCCCACGACAGCGCGAGGGTAACTGCACTGTTGCGCATGTTAGCTGGAAAGTGACTGTTACAGTCACTATTCATGATGTGATGCTTGGTTTGAGGCCAAATAGAGCAGGTGATAGGCATTTAAGGCAAACGTTATGGGCTAGATTCTTGAAAATCTATCGCCAAGTGAGCATTAATGGACCGAATGTGGGGGGAACAGTTGAATTCAAATTCAAAAGGCACTATAAATTAAAAAGGGGTGTCTAGCAAACAACACTTGGAAATTTGAGAACTGAGGCTTGCATGGATGTAGCGGGCGAAAGCGCTCAAGGAGCAGGTGGATGTTTCTTGACATAAGGAAACAGTTTTAAAGCAAAGCTCACATAGATGCAAAGAACACAAGAACAGGTTCAGGGAAGAAGTTGAGCTACAACGGTCTCTAAAAGTGCGTCGAGGAAGTGCAACAGGAAACTGCTCAGTGCGTTGCCGATCTTGTAGTGATCCAGGAAGAGTTGGGAGGTCTTCACGCAAAGATATTTGCACTGACAAAGTGACTCAAGGGAAAGTCACGATGTTTGTGTTGGGGGCTCGTTTGGTGCAAGATCCCCCAAGGGAATTTTTAGGGCTTAAAGCCTAGATTTTGGTCAAAAGTTATAACCTTGATGTAAAGAATCCACATTTTGTGGGTGCAGAGTGCGTAGGTTGTAAAAGAGTCATAAGGTTGTCTGCCCTCAATTTTGTAATGTAATGTCGGCTGTAGAGATCTACCCATGGTCCACGGACCATGGGATTGTATAAATAGAGCGAGGCTCTAAGTAGTTAAAGAAATCAATAGACCATGGAATAAGAATGATAAGGATGAAGATTTGAGTCGTATCTGAAGTGTAAATTTTAGTTTGAGTCATAGAGTAGGAGAAGGATTTGCAGCTGAATGTGCAGAGGCCTAGTAGTCCACAACTGAGTGCACGGACCCCTGCAGCTGATTGTGCAAGGTGAGTCAAGTTTGTAATAGTTGGAGCATTAATAAAGAGAAGTTTCATATCCATTCTGCGTATTTATTTCCTATTTTATGCATCTGTCACATTGAATATACATTTCACTTTTAATGCTTATATGATGTGCGAATATGTAGGAATGTGTTGAATAAGTGAATGCAAGATAGAATATCTGTTTACACAAAGTTAACTAAGATCTGTAAGAATATAAGTAAGATACGTGGTGTAATTTGGGGAAATAGCGCAGGACGCTGCCATAGTCGTGTGAAAGCATCTCATCCCCTGGGTAGGGTTGCGTGAAAGGAAATTATAACAGATCGCGAAGGTTAGAATAGTGTGCAAAGTAACTTGCATGAGGATAGGCATAGTTGATCTAAATCGACACCTTAGACATCTCAAGGGTGTAGAAACTTGGTTCCAGCATCCCCCCATACTAGTTCAGGTGAGACTTCAGTCCACGCTCTATGGGCTGATGCCGAAAGGGCCATTTGTGTACAGATTTGTTTGGCTAATTAATTCCGAACCTGGGTCAGGCCCCCCTCAATCCAACAATATATCATTTTTTTCATGCTTGAAAATACTACCAAACAAATGTTTTGATTACAGAAAACATAGATGAGAAAGGAAATTAATTTAAGATCTAACTATTCCAACAAGAAATTAACTATATTTTTGGCTTTCCAACACAATATCTACAACAACATTTCCCACAATAAAGGTGATTAACATACTTACACAATATAAATTCTCATAAGAAATTTTTCTATAAAGGAAAGGAAATACTGCTAGCTAGATTCAAGAAAGAATATGCATGGATAAAATACACAATATGGAGAGACTAGAGCCTCTAGGTTGGGCCCTAACCTAAGAGGAATCAACACTCTAAATATGGATCAGACTAAAAATAAGATGGCTTTCATTCACTGTCAAAATACTAAATAACAAAATACCAGGCAAAGAAGTCTCGTAATCCTCCTAATCTATTATCCACTAATTTGAACCCCCTATTGGGATGCTAGGTCCCTTTATTTATACAAAAATACTTGAGAGGAAGCTTCCTTGAAGAAGTGGACTTTTTTCCTCGATTTCCCTAAAATTGTGGATCGGGTTCCCTGATTGAATTCAAATTCCAAGGAGGATAGATCCTCTGTAAGCTAGCCAAGCTCAAGATCTTGTTTTGGTGGGGAACACATCCCTGCATTTTCTTAATCAATGGAGCTCCAAAATATTCTTAATATCTTCATAGTATTCCATTCATTTATTGGTAGGGAACAAGTCCCTAGATTATCCCATTCTGCAAATTTTTTTAGATTTCACTAAATATTCTCTCAATATTCTGCAAAAATTGATAATATTAGGCACACAATAAGCAAGGATAAATAAAATTCCTAAGGACACATTGAATTAACTCTATAATGTGAAAGTAAATGGGTTAAATAAATGTTTCAGGTGTATAGAAAAGACCAGATGGGCCTTATAAAATGTCCTATTTTTGGGGCCCGTCAATCCTCAAAGGTCCATTATGTCGAAATTTTTCTTCATCTAAATTCACATACATATAGAATAATAGATTACTTGGCATAGTCTTTTGCTGCCATGTCAATGCTAAAATTCCTCTAGACATGCCCGTCCTAGCAGAAAATTCTACTATCTTATTTGGGCGCTATGGATCCCTCTGATGATCGTATGATTGTCTTTGATGTTGATAAAGAACAACATCACCCCCCCCCCTCATCTATTTCCTTTCAAATACTAGTCTCCATAAAAAATGCCACTCTCCAGTGGAGTATAATAAACGAAGGAACCTCCATCTGTGTGATGGGCGCTAGTGCTTGAAAACAACTTGGTTCCCCTAACTTATCCCCATCCACCATCACTCGTTTTGCTTGGGATGGGCACCCCTTGTATCCCCTTAGTTTATATCGCAACTGCCCCATCACTATTGCTAGAAATATGGTCTTGATCGATATTGAAGTCAATGATGCCCCTTTAGATTATAATATCTTGTTGGGTCGTAGTTACACATATGCCATCGCAGTTGTAGCATTCTATGTATTTTTCAAGATGTGTTTTCCTCATAATAGAAATATCATCACTATCGATTAGTTGACTTACTATGAGACCAAACCTCGGACCTCTCCCTAGTCCATTGTTTCATTAATGATAGGAAATAACACCATCCCTTCCTTAACCGATGTTTCCCTTGGAGTCTATAAAAAGTGCACGCTACATGGGGTTTATTATGGCCCACCGCCTACTCCTTCTGAGCCCATCTCTTCTAGTGTTTGCATGCTTCACACGTCATAGACCATAGGCAAGTTTTTTAGTACACCTTCTCAACAACCAACTCCTCCACAGCTGCCCAGTCAATACTCAACCCATCCTATATGTACAATTCCTCTATGCTAGTTCACTTAAGGTATTATCTTCCCAGATCCTTTCCAACCAGGAGTTGATCCTCCAATAATCAACCACCCATAAGCATTTCCCCTAGGTCATTACCCTTCTGGTCATATACATTTCCTTTTCCCACCACTAGGAATATTTTCTACCCCTATTATGCTTACATTGTGTCTACCTAACATCACTTTGGCGATCCTAGTATGGTACATTGATCCTCCCGCAAACACTCCCCCCAACAAACTCAAACCTTACACAGTTTTGATTCTAATTCAACCTGTTGTTCCCTACCCTTCCCTTGCTTCATTTCCAAAAAAACCTCAATAGGAATCCACACTTGTTGTGAAAGAATATGGTGAGGGGGGGAAGCCAAGGAAAAGGGAAATAAAGACAAGGCACAACAAGCAAATCCCACTCCTCCTAAACCTCCAAAATCTTCTCCTTCGTGTGATTTGTGTGATGTTTTCAAGCATGCCACCAAAAATTGTCTTGTACTCCCCCATATTAAGAATGTGGTCTCTGATACTTTTTCCGACCCTGACATCCCTGAGACCCATGTCACCTTACCTGATTTTGTCAAGAAAAAAAACCTTATACACAAATCACCCTTTTGTTTTGTGTGATAAGTATGGACATTACTCCCATCACTATCGTCATCTTAAAGATTTTCCTAATACACTTAAAGTTCTTCACGAGTTAGATGTTGCTCATAGTGGCTCCACTTCCACTCTACCTAAAAATCCTAGCCCTAATGTTTCGCCAGGACAAGAGGTTTCTTAACCCACCATCATGATTTTCCCTCCTCATATTAAGATGATGGATAGTTCAGCCCCTATCCTCTACCTAATTTCCTTCATGGTATCGAATTTTTCAGGCTCTTTAGGAGTTTCCTATTGTGCTTCTTTCTAATGTTCCTTAGAAGACACTTCAGTCTCAACATTTGTAGATGTGACATCTACTACTCACCCATCCAATATTCCAATCGATGCTCATGTGAACCATATCTCCCATGATGATGATTGGTTCCATAACCCCTTACCTCGAACCCATGAATTTGAACCACATCCACCTTATGGCCCTTACATTACCACACAATGTTTGGGTAAGGGGGCATCCCTGTTTGAGTCTAAAAAAGAAGCAATTCCCCCCAATCTTATAGTGAATCTAGTAGTGTCGAATCTAGTGCCACTACTCTTTCCCATCTCGAAGAACATATAGAGTCACATATCACTCCATATCACCTTGGGGATGATCCACTTAATCATTCCTTAATTTTCCATCAACAACCCATTCCATCATACATTGCTTTTGCTCAACCCAAGTGTTATCTAGGTGAGCATCTGTTCATTATATCTGAAGCCACTCTTTGGTATAGTGACATCACGTATGCGAACCTAGAAATTTAGTCCATGTCATTCATATATGCAGTGCCAACTGAGATTGGTAATCCACCATTTCCTTTCTCACATTGCACCCATCATATATTCTTCCCACAGGAAGATAACCATAAACAAAAAATGGCAAATCACATTATCAAAATATGTTTAGAGTCCATTATTCTAAATACATTTGGCATGTACATAGCATGCTACATCCATCCATACAAAAATTGGGGGCTACCTATGCCCCTACATCTTCTCATCCTTCTCTGTGGGATCTCCTGCTAGTAGGGTTGAATGCTTGAACCCCCTATTTGAGCACTTAGAACAACATGCCACGCCATAAACTCATATAGCTAGGGAAATCATTCCCACTTTTTCATAATCGATTAGTCCCCTCCATCACATATATTGGGGGGAAATTTCTCATGCTTGGGTGCATGATGGAACCCGTAGCCACCTTCTCATTATTTCTCATCTATCTCAGACTAGACCACAATGATCTAGGTATGGTCAATTATCCTTTTATTCCTTGGACAATTTTTCCTACTAGCCTTTCTGGTAGTCCATATACACATCACATATCGTAGATGCTTGATACCATATCTTCAAATATTCTACTCTATGTGATACCAAACTTACCACATAGATGATCTGAAAATAACTCGTGAATGATCTCAGTTAATTAATGAAGGTATTACACACTTATGTGTTAGGGTGTGCCTATGTTATTTTAAGCAACGAATTGATAATATTTCGAAATACACAGGCACTTGAAACAGTAAGAGAAACACAGTAAGCAAATACAAAAACACAACAAATTTAATAAGGAGTTCACCCAATCCTCCTGGGCTACGTCTCCTGGTCTAGCCTTCAGTGGTGGCCTTTCTATTGTGTCTTAAAGCAGAGAATTTACAATAAGGAGCTCAATTTGAGTCTCACTTAACAGAGAATGATCAGTAGGATTGTACTTGGATCCCCCAAGTCTCTAGAGTACACAGACTCCCCTTACTGAATCTCGACCTCAACTGGTCTCAGTGGTATGAGTCCAATTTGGTACTCAATACCTGACAGGAATACACAGAGGAGTTACTTGAGCCTCTTGTTGACACCTAATCTGAAATGGATGGGTGAACTGGACAGTCATCTAGAAGATGAACTGATCTATTTTTATTTTTGTATATAAACATGAGTTACCTAATGAATAACATCAATCAGTTTTGTCTCTTGTTCAATGTGGAGTTACCCTGGCCTGACATGGTATCAGAGCACAGGTCCCAAAATAGTGTAACTCTTGCTGAGCGCTGCATCATCCTGAGCGATTCCCTGACTGCAATACGTTTCTGATTTTTATTGAATGCCCTGCGTTCTCTGACTGCCAGAGACTGCGCCTCTGTCTTGAAGACTGCGCACTATCCATAATTATGCTGCTGAATGTGCGTTGTTCTCAGTGATTGATTTTGAATGCGCATAACCGTTGATGCATTTCTAATTGAATGCATCCCCAGACAGAGAGCCGTTACCCTGGCCTGGCCTGAGTCCGAGGCGTTTAAACAGTGTGATTTTTTTTTCCAGAATCTTTCAGCTCTGAAATGTTTACTTGCATTTTGGTGCCGCCTTCAAGTGAAATTTTCTTTCAATAATTTTTGGGTTTGAGGGATTTACACTGCCATTCCGTCACTTTGAATGTCCTTCGCTCATTCTGAATAAACCGCTCTGCTATTTCTTCTACGGTGTCTCTCATCAGCATTACACAACATTGTTGTCAGCGTACTATATCTTCCTTTAAAAAAAAATTGTTGGATCTGTCAAAACAAAATCACCAAATTATTACTATAAGCATGCTCTGTAATATTTTCCTCTGGCTTTGATACGTTGGCTTGTTTACGTTGAATACCGTGCAATAAAACAGTTGAGCAGATTGGGGAAAATCGAGCGCTGTTGGGATTGAAGCAGTTGGGATGAGGCCCATGTCATCGCTTACGACCGTCAATCTAAGCTTTTGGGGCATGGATTTGGAACCGATAATGAAGATGGCCAAAATGAAAGGGCCGAGTTTGTGAGGGCCGCGCTGCTCAGCACTGAGACCGAGTTTATAGGGGCCGAATTAGTGGATTTATAAGGGCCGAGTTCGTGAGTTTTGTAGGCTTAGCATTTTTAAAGCTTTCTGGCCTTCTTCTTGTTCTAATTGTGATGCTGTTTTTTTAGTGAATGTGGTGCTGAATAGTATGTGCACATGCGTGCATACATTATTGTAATGTGCAGCGACTGACATTTATATATGTACATTGAAAACTCCTGTAATGTTGCAGCATTTATATATGTACATTGTTTAAGGGGGTCGAGCCTGTCTACACATCATTTGTTTCAGAGGATTATAGTTTTTTAAAGACTTGGAGATGCTGATGAAAGGATTTAAAATCATTAGCCTTTTGATTTGAATGCCTATGCATAGTTTTGTTCATTCAAAGTAGTTGTAACATTACACAGTTTTTTATCATTTGAATGATAATGCTGCTTTGAAAATTAAAGCATTAAAGTGATATTGAAGTGAGGAAAGTTTTTTTTTATCAGCAGAGATATTTTTTTACAGAATGCATTCAATCATCTCAATGGTCGGAATAGTTCTCACTGGCAAGGAGAACTATTCTAAATGGTCTCGGATGGTAAAACACACCCTCATTTACAATGAGATGTGGAAAGGAGTGTGTGTCGGAGAAGAAGACAAAGACCCTGTGCAGCCTACATCAGATAAAGAACTTGTCATTTGGGAAAACAAGAACAGCAAAGCCTATGCATTGATCGCAGCATCTGTAAATGAAGAAGTAAGTCGTCATATTTCATCCTATTCCACCGCCTTTGAAGCTTTACAAAAGCTGAAAGAACTCTATGATTCACATTCTGCACTTGAAGTTGTTCAGCTCATGATTAAACTCTTCACTCTTGAACTGAAAAATAATGATCCCCTTGCTCTTGCATCTGAAATAAAGTCTATAATGCATGATATTAAATCCACTAAGGTTGAGCTGGATATCTCTCTTATTGCCTTTCTCAAAGCACTCTATCCTACCTACTCTAATTATCTTGAGTCTTTACAAGAAAATGGAAATCTTAAAGACATAACCTTTGAGTCTCTTGTGAAAAAGTTTGCTGAAAGAGAGAAAGCCTTTGGAAAGAAAACAGTCCCTGAATCTTCTGAAGAGACTGTTTGCCTTGCTCATAAAGAAAAGCATCCTACTCAAGATTCTACAAGAGGAAGAGGTGGACGAAAAGGAAGAGGAAGATACTTCAGAGGCAGGGGGGGCAGACATCCTCAAGCAGAAAAGGCAGATCTGCATTGCATTCGCTGCAAACGAAATGGATCACATGATGCTTCTACATGCAAGCTACCATGGGACAAGATTGAGCAGAAAAGAAATCAGCAGAAAGGTAAAACTGATGACACAGACAAAGGTAAAGCACCTGAATCCGCTCACTATATTGAGGCACAATGTAACATTGGAGTAAATGAAGATTTGTTTAATGCTTCACTTGCTTCTTCGAAAAATGACTAGTTGCTTGATTCAGGAGCAACCTGTCATATGACTCATAGTAAAGATTTATTTGAAGATTTCACTGACAATGTTGATGGAGCAGTATACTTTGTAGATCAGTCAAAAATCAAGCCATCAGGGCTTGGCACAATCAGGCTTAAACTGCCTGGTCTTCCAGACTTTCTTCTGGATCATGTTCTATATCTCCCACAGCTCAAGAGAAACTTGTTGTCCCTGGTCCACATCCGCCAGCAAGGTCACTCCATTCACATGTTTGATGGCAAGCTTGAGGTAAGAAAGGCATCTGACCACTCACTTGTCATGAGGGGTATATAAGAAGAAAGACTTCTTAAACTGCAAGGAACCTCTGCTCATGCACAACATTTCTCATATATTTCTCATCATGAAGAAGTTGCACTTCCATCAAGTTTATTATGGCATGCTAGATTTGGACATTTAAACTATGATAGTCTCCGCTTGTTGAAGAAAAATGGTGTTGTTGGTTTGCCTACAATTCCTAGAAAACATAAGCAATGTGATGCTTGCATTCTAGGGAAGCATAGCAAACAATCTTTTCATGATTCACATTCAAGAGCACATAGGAAGCTTGAACTCATTCATTCAGATTTATGTGGTCCAATGTTTGTTTCTTCTGCAAATGGAAATAAATATATCACGACATTTATTGATGATTACACCAGAATGTGTTGGGTTTATTTTTTGAAGAACAAATCTGATGCTTTTCAAACATTCAAGAATTTTCATAAATGGATTGAAAATGATGCACAATCTCATATTGGGTCTATTCGCACTGATAATGGAAAAGGATATACATCAAATGAATTTGAACACTATCTTCGCCAACATGGGATTAAACATCAAACAACTGTGCCTTATAATCCTCAACAGAATGGTGTAGCTGCAAGAATGAACAGAACAATTTTGAATATGGTACGATCCATGCTTTTCTTCAAAAATGTAAAGACAATGTTTTGGGCTGATGCTGTTCTATGTGCTGCATATATAAAGAATAGATGTCCATCTAGTGCTATAAGAAACAAGACTCCTTATGAATTGTGGTATGGACATGTTCCTTCAGTAAAACATCTCAGGATTTTTGGTTCCACCTGTTATGCTTTAATACCAAAGGTACATAGAAACAAACTTGGTGCTAGAAGTCGTAAGTGTATCTTCCTGGGGTATTCAAACACATCTAAAGCATACCACCTCTATGATGAAGTAAATAAAAAGTTTGTTTTATCTAGAGATGTCATTTTTCTTGAATCATCCAAATCTGACAGTGTTGTTGAGCGGAAACTTGATCGCATGGATAGATTCAAAAAACCGAAATCATTCCAAGAGTTTGATAATCAGATTCCACATCTTGAAGAGGGGATTCCTACACTAGATCAACATGTGGAATCTCCTTCTGAAGAACAATCTCCCCTGCATGACACTCCAACAACGGATGATGCTTTAAGTGATGTAATTGATAGAATTGGGAGACTCAATCTTGATTCAGACCCAACTCAATCAACAGAACAGCCTGGACCATCTCAGAAAGGTCCCCCAAAGTGGCTGACAAAGACACTTGAAAGTGTTCATCCTGATGAAATTGGAAAAACAGGAACCCGAAATACAAACAGACAAGATGGAGGTGATGTAGATAACTCTAATTCACCTGTGGATATGGATTTTACTTATGATTGTGAATTGAACTTGTCTACAGATTTTGAACCAACTTCCTTCAAAGAAGCTGCTTCTCATGATGAATGGAAAGAAGCGATGCAGAAGGAGTATGGTGCCCTCATAAAGAATGGCACTTGGAAGCTGGTTGATCCTCCATTTGGAACCAAACCAATTGGCTGCAAGTGGGTCTACAAGAACAAGTACAAAGCTGATGGCTCACTTGACAAGCACAAAGCTAGGCTTGTGGTAAAAGGTTTTGCACAGAAGGAAGGGGTCGATTATGAGGAAAATTTTGCTCCCACAGCAAAATGGGCCACCATCCGAACACTCTTTGCACTAGCTGCTCAGAACGGTTGGAAAGTCCATCAAATGGATGTAAAAACTGCATTCTTGAATGGAGATGTAAAAGAGAATGTTTTTATGTCCCAGCCTAAAGGATTTGCTGTGAAAGGACATGAACACAAAGTATGCAAACTTGTGAAGTCCTTGTATGGCCTCAAACAAGCACCACGAGCCTGGTATGAAAAACTAACTGAGCATCTTCTGAAACTCAACTTCAAACATTTTGATCTTGATGATGCAACTTTATTTGTCAAGAAAGTTGGCAAAACAGTTGTATATCTTGTGGTATATGTAGATGATCTTTTAATGACAGGGAACAATGAAAGCTATATTGCATCCATAAAGAAAGAATTAGGAAATTTTTTTGAAATGACTGATTTGGGCTATGTTCATTACTATCTTGGCATTGAAGTAACCCAACATCCAAAGTCCATATTTCTTTCTCAAAAGAAATACATTGGATATTTTTTAAACAGATTTGGCATGACAGAGTGCAATCCCCTTTCTACTCCAATGGAACAAAACTTGAAGCTCACATCTATTGAAGGAAAGGAATTTGAGGATGCAACAAAGTATAGACAGCTTGTAGGAAGTCTCATCTACCTGACTACTACCAGACCAGACATTTCATTTGCTGTTGGAATCCTCTCCAGGTTTATGCAAAAGCCTTGTGAGGGACATTGGTCTGCTGCAAAAAGAGTTTTAAGGTACTTGAAGGGAACTCAAGACCTTGGAATCAAGTATACACAGGTGGACGACTTCAACTTGATTGGATACTCTGATTCAGACTTCGATGGAGACAAAGAAACTGGGGTATCTACTTCAGGATATGCTATGAGTCTTGGATCAGGAGCTGTCTCCTGGAGATCACGCAAACAATCAGTACCAGCAGATTCCACAACAGAAGCAGAATACGTGACAGCAGCTGAAGCAACGAAAGAAATTGTGTGGCTCAGGAAAATTCTTGAAGATTTGCAAGTAAAACAAATACAATCTACTCCACTCATGATTGATAACACATCTGCAATAAAGTTGGCCAAGAATCCAAAGTTCCATGATCGTACTAAGCACATCAATACTAAATATCATCTGATCCGACATCATGTTGAGGCCAAAACAATCCATCTCCGTCATTGTTCCACAAACGAGCAAATTGCAGACATCTTCACCAAAGCGCTTGGAAGAGAAAAGCTTGAAAGATTCAGAATGATGCTTGGACTCACCAACATCCCTTCAGATTAAGGGGGGAATGTTGACACCTAATCCGAAACAGATGGGTGAACTGGACAGTCATCTAGAAGATGAACTGATCCGTTTTTATTTTTGTATATAAACATGAGTTACCTAATGAATAACATCAATCAGTTTTGTCTCTTGTTCAATGTGGAGTTACCCTGGCCTGACACCTCTCAAGCCTTCTTTGGAGTTCACAGACTCTCAGACTCTCTTTGTTCTATCTACTCGATGTTGCCTTTGCTCTGCACATTAGCTCAGCTTCTCTATTCTTTACAATTCACTTCTTTCTCTACTTCTGTCCCCTCTACTCTTTGTCTGTTCATGGCTTAAAGCCAATCTACTCCTTGACTATTCATTTCTGCTTCTCGGCTCTCTGGATCGCCTGCCTCTGTCTGCTGGAATTCCCCTGCTCTGCCTCATCATTGCCGTGTAACGCCTCACAGAGAGGTGGCCACATGTTTCCTCACGAACTGAGTGTCAGTTCTCTTTTAATGGTCATTATTTCCGTTGCTCCAAGATTGCCCACGAAACTGATTCCTCTACCAACTCATCGGTCATGTCAGACCCCAAATCTCATGTACCTCAGTCTATTTCCCCATCAAATCTAGTCTTCCATCGAGTTGATTCTCCGCCGTTGATTTGGAGCCTCCAGATCCTACGGCCTCCGTCTATATCACGCGAGTAAGTTGCTCGACCATTACTCACGCAATGTAAGCGGTTTTCTCTCTCATCTGTTGGATGTGTGTCACTCGGTGTGTGGCATCACGCTGAACTTGGCCAAACTTGCTTACCACTCGAAGTGCATGCGATATCCTAATGGTTTTGGGTACGGGACCCACCTTCTGACGGTTTCGGTGATTTTCGTGCGGTTGTATGCTTTTCCCCATGACCAAGCACTCGAGGCTTTCCTTCACTGAGACTTTTTCCCTGTGATAATCGCAAATCAAAAACTACCTCTGTTTTTGGATCTGGGCTTCTAATTGCTAATTTGCGTTCATGTGTGGTCTCCATGGGCCAACGGTCAGCACGCTTTGACTGAGGGTCCTCGTTGTTTCGTGCTGGCCACAAATTGCCATTGTCTAGAGGTCATTTATGATAATCTCGTTATTCATAAGATTTTGAAGCCTGACATAATTTGAAATAGTCATGGAAATGTTTAAGGATCCAATTCGGATCATGGACTTCCCACTGAAAAAGATTTTGGACCACCAAAAGTTGGTTTTCAAGCATCGACTAAGTGAGGGTATAGCTGTCTCACTTGTCCAATCTCTATCCATTTTTCATTGCTTGGCTTGGAACCCTTGAGTCCAATCCTAAGGTACTCAACAACTCCCATATGCGTCGTCCTCACCTTCCCATCCAGAATTGTGTCTTCCTGCAATTCATTGAGATATTCAGGTAACAGATCATCAATAGAAGGCAATTGACCGTGCTCTTCGGGATCATCAATTAATGAAGGTTCAAATAGTCTCAAGTTGTTTTCATTAACGACTAAGTAGATGTGCATGTAAGCTAGTAAATCAAGGCGAAAATCATTCTCACCAATTTTCTCAAGTATTTTGAAAGGTCCATACTTTATTCGCTTTAACTTTCTACCTTCATCTTGCATCCTGTCCTTGCTGATATACAGCCAGACTTGATCACCAACTTGGAAACTATGCTCCATCCGCTACTTGTCATGCCTTGCCTTGTATTTGGCTTGGCTCTTTTCCAGCTATTCCTGTACTTCCTGGTGAATCTCTTGGATTTGTTCAATGAACTTGGTTGCCTTGTCCACATCAATGTGTCCATCAACTGTTATGTCTTTACCAAAGACAAAATCCAAGGGAGACCTTGGTATGAAACCAAAACAGGTCTCAAAAGGAGATCTCTATGTAGAAGAATGTTTTTCTCGGTTGTAAGCATGCTACACATAACACAAATGTTCATCCCAAAATTTGGGATGCTTTCTGCAATAGCCTCTAAGCAATTGGATCACTGTCCTATTGACCACTTCTATCTGGCCATCTATTTGTGGATGAAAGGCTGTGCTTTTCTTCAGTTTGGTGTCCATCAGTTCCCACAGACTCGAACAAAACTTCCCAACAAATTGGGTGTCTCGATTAGATACAATGGAAGTGGGTATCCAAAATGAACCCATACATGCTGAAAGAACAACTTTGCAGTTTGTTTGTCAACTGTAATTTTCTTATTACAAGGTATCAAGATACACATTTTGCTGCACCTATCCACAAAAACATATAAATAGTCATGACCTTTCCTATATTTATGTAGTCCTCCAACAAAGTCCATGGAAACACTTTCCCAAGGATGAGAAGGAACTGGCAGTGGAGTGTACAAGCCTAGTTTTCTATCGCTAGGCTTGCTTTTAACACACATCGTACACCCTCTTACATATCTAGAAATTGTCTCATTCATTTTTGGCCAATAACAAAATCTTTGCAGCTGTGCAACCGTTTTAATTACCCTAAAGTGAACTAATATTAGAGAAGTGTGTGCTTCTCGAATTATCTTTACTCTTTCAGTTTGTGGAATGCAAAGCTTCCCACAATGATACAAGAGTTGGTCCTTAATGTGATTATCCAATTCTTCTACTTGTTTTCCTTGGCTTAAAGTTGCATATACATCTTTGAAATCTATATCTTGAGCATATTGTTCAATGTAGCTCTCATGCGATACTGATTTATGCTTAAGTATAGTAGATGCATTTATAATTGGTCTAGATAACATGTCTGCAACTTTATTGTGTATGCCCTTTTTATATCTGATGACTAAATGAAACTATTGTAGAAAACCCATCCATCTATAGTGTCTTGATTGCTGCAACTTAGATTGGGAGTGTAGATATTGAAGTGGTTGATGATCAGTATGTATAACTGTCTCTTTGCCCATTAAGTAATGTTTCCACTTTTTCACACTCTATACTTGTTACACAGCAATTTGTCACCGTTTGTCACCGTCCCTGTTACCCCTCACCCGCACACTGGAGGACTCATTCCGGGACTTGTGAGAAGTGACATGACCTGAAACCACTTGCATCATACTCCTCTAAGTATGAGCTTCATATGCCCTGAAGACATCTCCTGCAAAATACCCATGAAAACAACTCTTTTTGCATTAGCGCGGGTCCACAGTTCACTGCCCACACCAATGAGGGAAAACCTCTAAAAAGGGCGCGCCATTGGCGCTCTGTCTCAAAGTCGCACTCGTGCCAACCGAATTGAGTAAAGTTTTTAACCAACAAGCTCCTGAAGGTTCTCTTCAACCCATTCACCAACTGAATCTATGTTGAGCTAGGATGGTTTGGCTTCGAATCTCCATAGAAGGGAAAGTGGTTTGCCACCTTTCATGGAAGTTTCCAAGTGATAAAGCCAATCCCATGAATAATGTGGTTGATCCTATCTCTTTCTTTTCTATCTATAAAAGCTTGCCTCTATGCCTTGAGCAGGCTAGTGATAGTTACAGTAGTTCTGGTCCCAGCATAGTGATAGAGAGTTTGAAGCTGCAAGAGCCTTCTTTGCACCCATAAGGCCAAATCTAAGTAAGGAGATTCTTGTCACCCAAAGAGAGAGAGGCTTGTTCCTCATCCCAACAAGCTTTGCAAGACTTGTGTAGCTGATCACCCAACCAAAGGAGGATTTGACGTCAGAACAATGGTTGTATTCTTCTTTGTTATTTATTAATAATAGATGACTATCATTATGGTTCCACTCTCATTGTCTCATGTTTGATGTTGAGTTATATCTTTTCTGACTGATATATAATTGCATCTACTAGATTTTATGCTTGTTTTCGTATTGTTCTTTGCATGTGCAGGTGTCCAATCACAGAGATCGTGGGGATCGTGACCGGCCAAAGCAAAGGAACGAGGGCGACATCTCTTCTACGAACACTAGCGTTGGAATCCAAGTAGGTTCTTACCATCTACTTTGTATTTGCAATTAGGAACTTGCGTGATAGCATTGTGTGATTGTTGCTAGACCCAGTCTGGGCTAGTAGGGATCGTCTCTGTCCGCAGAGAGGATTTACCTCCACAACAATACTAATGCATACAATTCTTTATCGTATGTGGGATAGTTAACTACTACAGAATTAAATGTCTCAGAATGACAACATATGGGTTTACCGCGTTGTATCAACACTAATCCCATGGCATAGTCACTGGCATCCATTTGGATTTCAAATGGTCTTTGAAGATCAAGCAGTGCTAGTACTAGTGCTATACTAATCTTTTCTTTCAAGGTGTTGAAGGCTTTTTGTTGTTTGCCTCCCCACTGAAACACCTTGTTCAATCCTGTTAAAGCATGTAAGGGAGCTGCAATTAAGGAAAAGTTAGAAATGAACTTTCTCCAATATTGTGCTGCTCCTAAGAAGCTTCTAACTTCTATAGCAGATTTGGGTTTAGGCCAGTTTACATTGACTGCCACCTTAGAGGGATCTATCTTCAATTCGCCACCCCCTACTATATGACCCAAATAATTCAAAGATGTTTTGACAAATTCGCATTTTCAGAGTTCAACATAAAGTTTTTCTCTTCTCAAAACATCTAGTGTCTACTTAACATGCTTTAAATGTTCCTCCCATGTCTTGCTAAATATAAGAATGTCATCCAGGTATACAATAAGAAAATCAACAAGAAAATGTCTGAGTACATCATTCATTATTCTCATGAAAGTAGCAAGAGCATTAGTTAAGCCAAAAGGCATAACCAGCCACTCATACAATCCCTACTTTGTTTTGAAAGCAGTCTTCCATGCATCTTTCTCTACAACTCTAACCTGATGATACCCACTATGCAAGTCTAAGTTGGAAAAATAAACAGCTTCTTTCAATTTATCTAATAGATCATCTATGCGAGGAAGGGATAACGATTTTTTATTGTTATCTTATTCAGTGCTCAGTAATCAATGCACATTCTCCACGATCCATCTTTCTTTCTTACCAAAACGATTGGAGACCGACATGGTGATGTGTTAGGTTTGATGAACCCCCACTCGAGAAATTCCTGCACTTGCTTCTTGATTTCTGCATTCTCTAAAGTGGACAACCTGTACATTCCAATGTTAGGCAATGGAGCATCTTGCTGCAAATTAATATCATGCACTATTTCCTTTTTGGGTGGTAGACCTTTAGGTTCTTGAAACAAGATATCATATTCTGAAACAACTTTTTCTAAATCAGCTTCTTGTTTAGCATCACAGCCCTCAAATACATTGGTTTTATCAGGTTTCTTTTCCTTTACAACCATCAGTAAAAATTGTTTGCATGAATTTACAATTCGTTTCATCTGCCCTGAGTTTATGAGAGTATAATTATTCTTGAGCTTATGAGCTTTTACAAAGTATTTGATTCCATATTTAACGAGTAGATACTTGTTCTCAACTCTATAGAAAATAAATTTTCTATCATAGAAGTAAGGACTTCCTAAAACAATTCCACATATATCCAAAGGAACTATATCTAACTCAACCTCATCTACAAATGCTGACCCAAAAGAAAACTTAAGTTTACATTGTCTAGTCACTTGTAGTTGTGCTTTATCACTTAACCAACCTAATGGGTATGGTTTCTTGTGAGGTGTAGTCAGTAATCCCAACTTCTTTACAATTGCTTCTCAGAGATTAAATTTACTTGTGAGCCACTATGAAACAAAGTATCAATCTTTTGATGCTTGGAAATAACTCGAATATGGAAAAGCTCATGTCTTTTTCTCTCATTTTCTTCATCATTAATAGATTTTCTAAAATTACTAGTAGATGCTTCAGAATTTTTACCTTTTATACCTATGGTTGCAATGGTTGTTTCATCTCCTGAGTCTGACCCCAAATCCTTTTGAATAGCTGCAACAATCTTATTCTTCTTGCCCTCGAACTTCTTAGGTCTCAGCTCCAGATGCAGAATCCAACAATGCTCATCATCATGCCTATCCTTCTTACAGTGAGTGCATGAAGACTTGCTTTTCTGTGTAGTGTTGACCTTCCTCTCTTTCCATCTCTTTTTTCTTTTCTCCTTATTCTTGCTTGCAATGGGCTTGGATGATCCCCCAACTTCTGGGTTCCCATTTTTTCCTCTAGCTTCTAGATGTGTAGCTTGAACAAATACCTCATCTATACTAGTGGGATTAAACATGAGGATGGTGTGCCTCATGTAGCTGTGTAAACCACTTATGTACTTCAACAGAATCTCAGGTGAGCCTAATGAAATTCCTAGAATCAAATCTCTTTTCCTAAATTCTTAGGTGTAGCCTTGTACACTTTTCCCTTTCAATTGGCGAAGAGTTTTCCAGCTCATCATGGCTTGTTGCATGTAAGCTAGTGGATAGAACTACTTTTTGATTGCAGAAACAAATTTGCTCCAAACAAAAAGAATCTTACCATGATTCTTCATGTCAACTTGTGCCCTACCTTCCCACCATACCAAGGCAGTGCCTTTGAGGCGTATGCTGGCCAGCTGAATCTTACTCTTGTTTGAGTCGATACTCTACACTATGCAATAAACATCAATTTGTCTGATCCAATTATCCAGCTTCTCTGCATTCAACTCTCCATCATATATTGGTAAATCAAATTTAACATCTAATTTAATCAAAGATGTCTTCTTTTTACTTTCAGGGCTATTAGGAGGTGTGAGAAATTTTTCTTCTTTCCCTTTGCCTTTAGAGTGGTCATGGAAGAGAGACTCTTCTACTCCTTTGTCTTTTTTGGAGCCTGATGAGTCTTCATCTTTATGTTTCCTAAACTCCCTATACATTTCTTCCACCATTGACTTCAAGGTCATAAAGCTATCCATGAACAGGGGATCTAATTCCAAGGGATTTTCTTCTGACATTTTCTTCTTTGAATAGACTCTTCCAATTTCTGGATTAGTTTCAACCAACTCTCCTTCTCCTAATTTAAGCTTTGATCTAGTTAGCATTCAACAACAAAATCCAGCACAAGCTTGTCTAACCTTAAACAACCTGGAAACTCTGATACCACTTGATCTGAAAATCACTTGTGAATGATCTCAGTTAATTAATGAAGGTATTACAAACTTATGCGTTGGGGTGTGCCTATGTTATTTTAAGAAATGGATCAATAAGATTAAGAAATACACAGGCACTTGAAATAGTAAGAGAAACATAGTAAGAAAATACAAAAACACAACAAATTTAATAAGGAGTTAACCCAATCCTCCTGGGCTACATCTCCTGGTTCAGCCTTCAGTGATGGCCTTTCTATTGTGTCTTAAAGCATAGAATTTACAATAAGTAGCTCAGTTTGAGTCTCACTTAACAGAGAATGATCAATAGGATTGTACTTGGATCCCCCAAGTCTCTAGAGTACATAGACTCCCCTTACTAAATCTTGATTTCAACTGGTCTGAGTGGTATGAGTCCAATTTGGTACTCTATACCCGATAGGAATACACAGAGGAGTTGCTTGAGCCTTTCAAGCCTTCTATGGAGTTCACAGGCTCTCTAAATCTCTCTGTTCTATCTACTCGATGTTGCCTTTGCTCTGCAGGTCAGCCCGGCTTCTCTGTTCTCTGCAATTCACTTCTTTCTCTACTTTTGTCCCCTCTGCTCTTTGTCTGTTCATGGCTTAAAGACAATCTATTCCCTGATTGTTCATTTCCTCTTCCCGGCTCTCTGGATCGCCTACCTCCATCTGCTAGAATTCCCTTGCTCTGCGTCATCATCGCCATGTAACGCCTCACAGAGAGGTGACCACCTGTTTCCTCATGAACTGAGTGTCAGTTCTCTTTCAACGGTCATTATTTCCGTTGCTCCGAGATTGCCCACAAAACTGATTCCTCTGCCAACTCATCGGTCATGTCGAACCCCAAATCTCATGTACCTCAGTCTATTTCCCTATAAAATCGGGTCTTCCATCGGGTTGATTCTCCGTTGTTGATCTGGAGCCTCCACATCCTACGGTCTCCATCTATATCGCGCGGGTAAGTTACTCGACCTTTACTCATGTGATGTAAGCATTTTTCTCTCTCATGTGCTGGACGCATGTCACCCGGTGTGTGGCATCATGCCAAACATGGCCAAACTTGCTTACCACTCAAAGTGCACATGATATCTTGCCGGTTTTGGGTGCGGGACCCTCCTTCTGATGGTTTTAGTGATTTCCATGCAGTTCTATGCTTTTCCCTGTGACCAAGCGCTCGGGGCTTTCCTTCACTGAGAGTTTTTCCTTGCGATATGTGATTAGTGCTTAGTGATTTTGCACTAATCACGTATCAGAAACTGCCTCTGTTTTTGGATCTGGGCTTCGGATTGCCAATTTGTGTTCATGTACAGTCTCCATGGGCCAACGTTCAACATGCTTTGACTGAGGGTCCTCATTGTTTCGTGCTAGCCATAAATTGCCATTGTCTAGAGGTCATTTCTAATAAGCTCGTTATTCATAAGATTTTGAAGCCTAACGTAATTTGAAACAGTCATGGAAATGTTTAAGGATCCAGTTTGGATCAATAGACCCCATGTTTGACTTGGTGTGTGGGGATGGTCCTAGAACTTCTCTAGTAGTTCATTAATGTATTCCATTCTTACCTTTATTATTCACCAGGAACCATCCTTCCATTAAGAATTAAGGTCATCTCAAGAAAAGTAAGGCCACCTACCTAAAAGTTTCATATCTAAGTTTCGATGGTTGGGTTTTCCGCTATGAGCACACCAAGATTTAAGGCATTCTCCTCCTCTTCAAATTCTCTAGCAGTTCAATGTGAAAATGAATTGGATTTTGGGACACGAATCCCTTTTATAGGAAAAACCCTAGTGTTTCCCTTGGCCATTATGAGACAACCATCGCTTGGCTTGAGGAACCGTCAACATCATTGAAAATCTCTCATCGAGCTCTGCAATGGGTCTGTCTATGTGTTTGGTAATTTGACACTTAACCAAGAAGCGATTTCTTCCATGAGGTCTCACTTTAGTGCCCATAAAAATTGAATCTCTTCATATGACTCTCTTGTACTCTTGTACCACTTTTCCCTTGCGCTTGTTGACTTATGTGTCGAGTTTCGTCATGAGTAAGCATTATTTTCTCATGTTTTTATGGTCCCCTTTAGGCCTCTCCCATGTGGAAGCATTATCAAGTACCCTTCTTTAGAGTATCCCAGATGAATCACCATTACATCAAGGGAGTTTGTTTAGAGTCCCATTGATTCTTGTTACAATGTATCATCCATCTTTGCATCACTTTCATCCCATTTTTCTCATATTTGACCTATTTCTATACTAAGCCACCTTTTAAAAGCCTTCATCTGAGTAACTGAGCATCTTCTCTAGAATCGAGCTAGTCGCTTCTAGTTCAACCGAGAATATTATGATATGAAAATATATGTCATTAGTCCATGACTCATATTATCCTTCCATCACTATCCATGGTGTTAGTCTCTTAATCACATTGTTATGATCCTCATGCCTTTGTTGAGGACTCCTCATTGCCTCCACTCTCATGAGATCTCTTATTTTGACTTCAGCACATTTATTCCAATTGATAAGTCTAGAGTGTCATGTAACTTGGTTCCAGGCTTGATCATTATTCAGTTCCTCAAATCAAGCATAGGGAATCATCATTTCCCAGTGACTTGGTTGTTTCTCGCATGCTCGACTTTAGCTCCTTATAACATGCTCAAGAATTGTGCACTTGAATTTCCAGTGATCCAGTAGATTGTACCAACATTTCTCATGGTTGTTCGAGATGTTCCAGATGTCATGAGGGATTGTCCCTTTAGGTACCCCCCCACATGCCTGGATGACAGCATATTATGTTCCAACCTCAGATGCAGTTCCGTCGATTTGACTGGCTTTGTTTTTGTCGATCGCATAGCTCACAACATGTCCATCTCCTTCAAGTGATCTATTCATATCTTCAGAGCCTTTTCTTGTTCAACATGCCTTCTTTGGTTGTGATCCCCCTTCACCACATCAGCTTGAGGGAAGTTATGTCTCATGTAGTCAAATTAGCATATATTATTGTATTCAATCTTGGCCTCTATTTCCCATGTGCATTATGTATATGGGTATCATTGTATTTGTTGTCACCTATCATACCATCTTACATTTATGTCAAATGGTCTTATTTTTCATCATTGGTGCAGAGAAGGAAAAGTGCATTTTTGGTTGACTAAAGGAAGAGCCAAAGTTTGAAATCGAAAGGAAGAGCTAAAAATAGGGAGCCAAAATTCATAAGCAAGCTGAAATTTAGAGGTTGAATGAGAAAGGAAAGGTCAACCATCAAAGGTTGATATTAGAGAAGGTTCCACATATCGGGATGTCAGATATTAGAATAGAGGGGCCACAACATTTTATTTAATCCAGACCCAAAATGGGAATATCAAAGTAGGGAGTCCGAAGGGTTTCTATATCAGAACATCAGAAGGCTAGACCTTGGGGAAAAGTGATATCGGAACCTCAGTGTTTTCTAACTCCTTAAAAATTAAAATTCTTTGAAAAGAGTTGAGATTGCCAAGAAGAGGAAATACAAAAGAAATAGTTGAAAAATCAAGGACCCCAGGGACCCTTTCTCTCTCTTTCGAGAAGACACATGGCAGTAGGTGATTGGCTCTGAGAGGCAAACATGCCAGATGACATCAATATGACGTGGCAATATAGTCGACACGTGGCAATCAAGTTCAATGTTTTTGGATGGACTTGTGTGGCAAATATAGGTGACATGTGTCACCACTCAGGAGGTGCTATGTGGAGATGATGGCCTCAGCTTGACATCACCTCGGAGATTAGCTTCTTGAAGATAGGAGTTATCAGAACTCCAACATAAATGACAATTTGAAAAAAAATTCATCCGATGAAGGGGCTTCCAATATATGATCAAAACACGGTCATGGGGATTCAAAATAACCAAGGGCGCAAAGAGGGTCGAGCACCTATGTTATATAAATATCATCAGAATAGGGATACATCGTAACTTTTTTTTAATTTCAATTCGAATAACTTCCAATGAAAAAAGCTTGTTGATGGCTCATAGTTGTGGGAGACTTAAAGAACCAAGGGAGGAAGAGCATATATAAGGCAAGATATGCCCATGACAAGAGCCTGAAAGCTTTAACACCCTAGTGCTAAGTCACTGGTCATGGCACCTGATTCTATGGTGACATGATGATAAGAAGGCTAAGAGCATCAGAATGTTACAATTTCTTAACATTTATTTTAAGTAAAGTTACAATGGATGAAGGCTCTGATGCCACAACCATTAAGCACTAGACTAATGGTAACAAGCAATGGTCCCATGGAGGAAAAATAATAAGGGGGCTAAGGGAAGCAAGGAGCTAAAATCCAATCGAGACTTCGTAATTGTAACATTATTTTAAATAAAGTTATGATGCACAGGGGCTCCGAGATCTCGTATGTAGTATTGTATGAAAGCCTTCGGTCATAGGAAGTGGTTCAATGGTGTGTAAGAAATAAGGACCTAAACAAAAAGGAGCTAGGGCCATCGAAATGTTGTGATTTTGTAAAATTATTTTAATAATGGTTACGATACATTAAGGTTCTATACTGCATCATAGAGGTTACAAAGGATGGATGGGTCAGAAACTCAATTATAGAGCACCTTTAATGCCACCAACCTTAACCACGTCGAAGTCCAAAAAGGGGGAATTCAAGCAGTTAAAGGGAGAAAGTGATAGGCATATTAGTAGGTAACCATGGAGGAATCAACATGGAGATATTTTGTTGTGTCAATCATGACACCTCTTGTTTCTCATGTTTTGTTAGTTTTTGTATTTTTAAGAAAATAATTGAGTTGGTTAAGTACTCATTAGGACATCTAGTACATTCGCACACTCAAACAGCTGGTAGTTTAGACAACTCAAGCATTTTAATATATTTTGTAACTATTATTCAAGCTCTCCCTCTCCCTATAAAAGGGAAGGAGAAAATTATTATAAGGGTTCCCAAATTTTTCCTTCAGAGGTTCCAAATGTTTTGCTCAATAGTTCTAAACTCTATTTTCATAGGAGTTCCAAGTTTGGTTCTAGTTTCTCGTTCTTGAGGCTATTATTTTTTTTGCAAATTTCTCCAGTTCGAGCATGTAATATGATTTCATTATGGAATATTAATGAATAATTTCTGGTGATTCCAAGAATTTGGGAGATTAAGTATGTGTCCTTTCTCTATATGTCATTTCATATCTGCATTTTCCTCTCAAAAATTATGTAAATGTAGCTGTCAGATTCACTCTTAAGTCACAGATTTACTAATTTTATGTGATAGCAAAAGGTACCTGTGATATTGTATATTTATCTATGTTATGTAATAGAATATGGTACCTATGAAATTGAAGATTTACATATGTTATGAAATAGAAGACAGAGCATATGAGATATTGAGTTGAAAGTCTTCAAATGCCCTCCATAATTTATGCACTCCATTCCTTTATATTTTGATGATTCTACTCATACTTTTTGCATAGGATTTTGATTTTATCCAAGCCTTTGAACTAGGGTCCTCTCTTATATTTCTCCTTTCCATAACTACTGCAACAACAAATTTTGGTTGTGTTCTTTGTGTGTCAGCCATCAGACCTGAGACATTTAATTTTGGGAATGATGTATTGTTTATATGCATGTTGTATTTGTCTCAAAGAAAGGAAATTGAACTAGATTTAATTAATTTTATATTTATCTCTTGAGAAACATTGAATTATCTTTAAGATACACCAATATTTCTTAGGAACTGACCCCTCCTCAACCTGGGGGTTGTCTCTAGGAGCTATAACATCTTCTAGCGTCGTTGTCGGGGAATAAATAAGAATTTTTTTCTTGGGTATGACATTTGTACACACCTTGGTTATTTGAGCATAATGGGGTGTGGGTTGAATATATATCACCATAGCGACTCCACTATTTAAATTGTGTGTTTCATCATCCAGGCTTTGAAAAGGCCTCATACTCACTCTGACACTTCTCAGAAGAAAACTCCTCCTGTATTTGACCCTGAAAGAATCATATCTAGAAGACTTTGGAAAGAGAGGACCCCTATTACTCCAGATCCTGCAATATATTTTCCTGAAGTGTTGAATTCCAACTCTCAAAAAGTTAAGATAAACTGCTCTGAGTCCTCTTTTAAAGCTTGGGAATATTCAGAAGAACATTGCCAATTGTTTGGCTCATTACCCTCCAAAGTTAAATCTAAATAAGCTTTTGTCAGTTTTCCTCCTTTCATACTCCCTACCTTTCTGGGTCCGTAGAATTCAAATATATCCTCATAAATAGTCCCACTCAGAGTACTGCAAGAACTCCATCTCAGCTCGATATAGCCTTAATGCATACAACACCTCAACTACGCCATGTGATAAATCTTCCACAACCTCCATTCCAAAACATCGTTGTCCTTGGCTTCTGACTTAATAGATATGCTCCACTTAACCTGCCACAACCTCTGAATGGTATACCACAAAATTACATTAAAAATTTTCCAAGGTTCGCTGGAGAGGATGATATTTCAGCCCAAAAACATATAGATACTTTCTGTCCATTGGTTGAGAATCTAAATGTAGAACATCTAGATGTAGTACTGACACTCTTTATTCAGTCCTTAGATTGAGAGGCAAAGAAATTGTTCAGGACCCTACCGGATTCTTCAATTAATACCTAGGAGGAGATGGAGAACGATATCATCTAGATACAGGGGGAGAAAAAGGACTATGGATATATCCTTACAAAATTTAATGAAATGAAGAAAAATCATAATGAAAATGTTTCATAATTTATGAGGTTCAATAAATTATATAATAGTCTTCATGTAGAAATTAAACCTCCAGAAGTTTCTTCTAATGTTTTTTTTGATGGAGCCTTTGAACCATATTTTGGGTTGACCCTCAGAGAAAGAGAATCTCATACTTTGGACCAAATCCAAATAGATACCATGTAAGTTGAAGAAAATTTCACCTCTATTGGAAAATGGAAAGAGAAAGTGGAATATGGTGACAGGAGGAGAGGGAAGGAAGAAGCAAACTCTTCAAGCCATGTAAAGGAAAATCAAGAACATATGTTAGAAGAGTTGAACAATATGATAATGAGTTTTTTTAACAAACTGGTCAAACTGGAGTTGGAGAACAAAAATCCCCCTTGACAAAGTCAACCAACTCCTAAGAAAAATTTTAATCCTCAATACAGGGGGCCACCTTTTCATCTGTTGAAAAGTGAGAAAAGGGATCAATAGTATAATATTCAGCCTCCTCTATTCCTAGAAGATGATCTTAAAGAGAACATTGAAGAAACCATAAAAGATAAAGAAAAGAAGTTCTCTTCTCTCTTAGAGGGAGAAAATGAAATAGAAGTCAATGAAGGATAAGGGGATGATTTAGAGGCCCCGCTAGATGATGATGCGATAAAATGTTATTGTAAGCAACTTTCTAACTTCATGCAAGCCCAGATGTATAGGAAATGTGATCTCAGGTCATCCAGGAAAAGGTAAAGGGAGAAGGTCAAAATGAAGAAACTCTTCATCTCAGTTCTCATAATTTATCAGATAAAGGTAAGAAACCACTCAACCTTGTCCCACCAAGCAATAAAGAATCCCCCAATCCCATTCTAAATAAGTATGGAGCCTCCAAAACAGACCAGTTTCCCCCAATGATGAAGCCAATCTGTAATGAGAATAAAGAACCTATCGAGACTGTTAAAATTGATAATAATCCCTCTACCTTCAATCTCCAAAATAGTTAGGGAAAGTCAAGATACTTACCCCTTTGACTGAATTATTGAAACAACCCCACTATAAAGCTCAAGTGTCTCAGTTTATGAGTTCACCCACCACTACCCCCTTGCAAAATAGACTTAACCTTCAATAATAAAGGCATATGGTTGTGTTTGGACCCCATGTGGAGGAACAAGACCCTTACACTTCTTCATTCTATGTCACCTTAGTAATTCAAGAGCTGCTACTACATAATTGTATGTTTGATTGAGGAGAACCTCACAACTTAATGCCATTATTGGTGATGGAATAGTTGATACTATAGATAATGAATCCATACAAAGATCTATAATCCTCTGATTCCAAAAGAGTAAAGTTATTGGGTATGATCAAGGATATAGTGGTCAATTTGGCTCAAATTCTAGTAAAGAGCGCAGTAATGGACATTGTAGTTTTTGACATACCTACAAGATTTGGCATGCTTTATTCCAGGTTGTGGGGAATGAAACTCAATGGTTCCATTAAGTTGGATTTAACATATGCTACCATTCCTATGTTTGGTGGAGAGGGCTATCGATTAAAGAGGGAATCTAGATTCGTGAAGATAGTTACAAGGGTATATTGTTCAAACAATGCTCTTTTGTATGGTAAAGAGAAGGATTTTTCTTGTCTGGTATTAGAAGAAGAAGATCAAATAATGGAAGACACCCAGGTGGAATGTACAACTCAACTGAGTAAACAATCATTGGAGTGTGACAAGGTATGGAAATTGTATTTTAATGGTGCTTATTCTAGGGAAGGAAATGGGGCAACTACATTATTGGTATCTCTAGGAGGCAGCTTCATCACTCTCTATTTCAAGCTAGAGTTTGAGGCCACAAATAATGTTGCTAAATATGAAGCTTTGTTTTTGGGCCTTCAAGCTACTAAAAAGATTAACATCGGGTGCTTGAATGTGTTTGGGGATAAAAAACTAGTGGTGAAGAAAATAAAAAATCAGTGTCAAACCAAACATCCAATATTGAAGGCCTACAGGAATGAAGTGTGGGATTTGATTGAAAAAGATTTCTCAGCTTTCAATATTTGGTTTCTTCTCGAGGAGAATAATAGGATGGAAGACTCCTTGCCCATCTATACCAACAATTTAAAGCCTCCCCAAAATCCCTTACTCAGATATGAAGTCAAGGTCAAGTACAGACCATGAGTACTAGAGAATTTAAAGTACTAGCAGGTGTTTGAATATGAAGAACAGATTAAGCGCTTCATGGAGATCATCAGGGAATTATTGAACTTGCTGATTGATCAAGAGGATGAGGAGATGACACGTGAAGAACAGGCCGGTTGGGAGGGAACCATTTCATAACACAAGATATTGCTGCTAAAGGGGAATACCATCCCCAAAGGGTTGGTCCCACTGGAAAGGATTTTCAACTCAAATGATGTGGCTAATAAGACAGCTAAACAAGATCTGAAGTAAGAGGTTATAGATTATAATATTGGGACCAAAGAATATCCAAGAATCATCAAGTTAGCTAGAGTTCCAAGGGAATACAAACAAATTTATCTTGACCTTTTCAAGGAGTACATGGATGTTTTTCCCTAGTCATATGATGATTTGCATACTTTTGATCCCGGTGTCATAACACAAAATTCCTTTAAAAACTAGAGCGAAGCCATATAAGAAAAAGCTCAGGAATATTAATCCTCTGTTGCTCCCATCAATTAAAAAGGAGGTGAAGAAACTGTTACAAGCTAAGATAATTATTCCTTTCAAGTACTCTGAGTGGGTAGGAAATTTGGTTCCTGTGTGGAAGAAGAATGGGGAAATAAGGGCATGTGTAGATTTCAAAAATTTGAATAAAGCCTCGCTGAAAGATAAATATCCTCTACCTAAAATGGATTGTATTTTGCAGAAAGTGGTAGGGTCTGCCAAAATTTCCATGATGGATAGTTTCTGTGGATACAACCAAGTCACTGTGCACCCTGAGGATCAGAAGAAAATAACTTTTACTTCAGCATGGGGAATGTTTATGTATGTGTTATAGACATTTTTGTGCCTTGCAGATCCAAGCATGAAATGTCCACAAACCAAGGGATCCTAAGTCCCTAAAAGTGTTGTTCTGACCCCTAAAGGAACAAGGTCAACAAATTACAGCTTCTCCCAGAAGTTCTCCACCAGAAACTATTCAGAATCAGTCAAATCAGGATCATTTCGACTGCTCCACTGGCTAGCTGCGTTGCATAGCACCCAAATACATTAGCTAGGTGCGTTGCAACGCACCTAAATGCACTATCAGGGTGCGTTGAGCGGGAAATGACAAATGGCAGTGCCATTCCGCGAGGTGGAAAGACAATGGAAGCTTCCAGAATCTTCCCCAATGACACTTGCCTCACTGAATTCGACCATGGATGAGTAAGAGGCTCTCAGTCTCCAAGTGGAAGCAAGAACTGACAGAGAGAAGACACTAGTCAAATCATAAGCTCACTCATCCTCCTTGCATACATCTATATATGGATCCCTCATCCCAGAGATCCAGAGGCTGGAATTTTGTACTTTGCAAAGAATTGCTATTGGTTTTGAGATAGATATCAGAGTATTGGGTGATTTATGCTTTGTTGGAGGTGAAGAGGGGCTTCTTTGCTGGGAGGTTGATGCTGGATCAGGAATCATCGGTTGTAACTCCTCCTGGATCTTCTTGTTATATCAATAAAACTATTTGAGTTTCTCCTACATGCTTGTGTATCATTGATGCTTGTTACATTTGTATGTTTAGCTTAAATCTGATCCTAAGCTTTTTATGAATATAAACCCATGTCTTTGTATAGTTTCCTTCTTCTGTGATCTTGCAGGTACTTGGTGAAGCTGGGCAAGTAAGGAAGCAGGTAGCTGGAAGCTGTCAAAGAAGAGAGAGATTGGATCAAAGGACTAGCGCAAGACACAGGTTGGTTCATCCTATTCCTCTTCGTTTATAGTTCATAAAGAAGAATACAAAAGTAGTTTTCTCTGTTTGTTTCTAAGGTCACTTTCACACCTTAGTGGGATAGGGTCGTTCTGAATAGACACTTTTCCCGTTAACAAAATGGTGACTCTGCTGGGGATCGTGTCTAGTTAGTTTGTTTGTGTTTCTCTTGTTGTTTGTTTCATAAACTTAGAAGTAGCAAATCGAACTGCATTTGCCATTCACAAATGCAAAGTAGACATCTGCTACTTCAATCCATTCACTGGATCTGTTTATGATTTGAACAGCTGATTCACAAATGATCTGATTGCCCTTTGTGATAGCTCTTAGACCTTCTTTAAATCTACCCTCTGATTTTGCATTACTGATTGCTTTTACTCGGCAAAAAACCATAGATTAAACTGCAAACCGTGACCCAGAACCCGAATAGAATTCTCGTTCTGCCCCAGCACAGGCTCTGTGAAGAGGTTCTGCATTTCAACGCACTTCCCGAGAGGGCTACCTGCGCTACAATGTAGTTTCTCTGTGTAACAGGTGCGCTGATCAACCTAGCCTTGTGCAGCTGAGGTTCTTTGCTTCATTTTTTCAGTTTTGTCTCTAATTTTTGCAGCCTATGATAAGTGTATGTGTCTATTTAAAACCCCCTTTTCTTTGCTATAATTCCGCCTCCTTTGTACAAAAATACTGTAGATGTTTTTGTGTGTTTGTTGCGTCATTTACAGTTTTCCATTGCAAAAGTAGAATAGTCATACTGTCATCCTTTGATTTAGATCTGTCGCAAGTGTCGATTTTGATCATAGGAGAAAGTTTATTTGCTGTTGACAGACGATTATGCTTTCACTTTTGCCTTTGGTTTGAATGTATGACTTTCTAGTGTCGAAACGAGTATTTATTTCAAAATCATAAAGTGTCGTAATCATCTCTACCTTTTGATTTCGAAAAGAAGCTTGTTTGTGTTTGTCACTTGAAAGCAAATTCAGATTTGTACATCAACTTTCTTTTTAGGCATCAATATTAAGAAAGTGAAAAAAAAATACATGCACATGTGCATTTGCATATTGACAGTCTGTTTGGCTTGATTTAGGAAAGTGCATTTACAGTGTGCTCTTTGCTCTTTATGAAAAGATTGTGTCTTTCTTTTCCCCTTGTAGCTAGGATTTTCATTGCTGAAAAGAGATAAAAGTTTGCTTATCATCTTTAGATTGCATTTTAGGAATTACATATACATCTCACGGTGAACCCAAAAGGCAAACTTCATAAGAAAGATCAACTTAAAATAAATTCAATGAGCCTAACAACGCTTTGGAACTTAACTCACAACATTTAGAGGTCTAGGCTAGAGACGTATTCTGGCGTCGCAAAGCCTGGTAACTGTTGTCCTCACTGATGGTTGGGTGATTCCTCCACTTTGAGACGATAAGTGCCAGTACGGACTTGTGCTCCCACGTACCATCGAGTATATATTGGGAGACCCCTATAGGCTTAAATCCTTTTATCCATAGGAAGCCGTGTCGGCCGCCCTACTGATCACAATGCATCGAACACAGCATTTGCGAAGATTGACTGCCGTACCGTAAAAAGTATTCTGCAGTTTTGCGAATGGTTTGGTACTCCCTCTACCTAGACCTCCAGAGCAGTCCCTTTCATTCCTTTTCAGACTCCTTAACGGAAAAGGTCAATCTGAGCACTTGTCACTTCAGGCTCATTAAAAATTGAAGGAGACTAGAGTCATCTTTTGTTTTTTCTCGACTCTTAAAAATTGAAAAAACAAGTTGTGTCAAAGCATCTAAAAATTTATTTTAAATGGAATATTCATTACCCTTTTCCTACGTTGATCTTAGGTTGAGAAAATGGAGTCTGCCAACCAAGGAATTCCCCTTGGTGGAAATCCTAGTCCCTTCTCCTCTTGGGGAGATGTTGGTGCACCCCATATGGCCACCTTGTTGCTTCCAGGGCTGACAATTCGCTTGCCGGTATGGCTCTTCTCAACCAATGTCATTCAGAACACCACTATTCCTGAACAATCGCATCAGCAATTAGATGAGTCCAGAGTTGCCCACCAACCTTCTATTTCCTCTAATTCTTCCTCTCCTCCTTCCTCTTCGCTTGATGGGGCTGGCAAAGCCAAAAATCAAGTTCCTAAGGAGAAGAAGGAAAAGAAGAAGAAAGAGAAGAAGAAGAAGGAGCCAAAGGCGAATGGGGGAAAACGAGTGTCGTCGAACGAAAATCCACACATTGCACCGACCAGGCCTAAATCGCCATGTGTCATTTGCAAAGGAGACCACTTTCACAGAGATTTTCCTTGCATCCCCTGGATACTAAGGGACTGGTCTCCTCGTTTGCACAATCCGGTGTCATCAACCTCTGGTGATCATGTTGAAAGCACATCGTCAACTAGTGAAAGTGAAGCCCCAGGACAAAAAGGGAAAGCTAGATTTCCTTGTAAACTATGCGAAGGCAATCATGCCATCCACCATTGTCCCTTCTTAGACGAAGCTAAAAGAGTTTTGGATGATCGTCCGGTTTCACCGTTACGACTTCCTCCTGGATATAAAAAACTCTTGCCGAGTCCGTCACTAGTTGAGAATCCAGCTGGCCCGCTCAGGTGGTCGGCTGAGGTGCCTATCATTGAAGATGAACCAACTGAATCCATACCAGACGAAAGTCAAAAGGTCGAGGCGGCAGTTGACCCGGTCTTGCCTTCAGAGGTTTTATCTTCGGATGATACAGTCACTGAAGAGAACAAGGATGACACCGTCCAAATTCTCTTCATAAACACAGACTCCGACGAACATGGGGGCAATTTACCCGTTCCTTTACCGCAGGAAGGAAGTTCGTCAGAGCCGTATCCGGCCGTCTATTTGGCCCCACCTCCAAGCAACCTAGTTGTTTCCTTCGACTGGAATCAACTAGGCAGAACCCGTTTACCAGCAAGTGTACCATTCCGAATTATCGTTCAAATATATAGAATGGTTATGGCTGGTACCATCATAGATGAGGGGGCTTCTGTGAGTATCCTTTCCTCTACTGCGTGGAAAGCGCTTGGTTCGCCATCGCTTTTTCCTGAGATGAGAAATCTGACAGGCTTTGATAAAGGAACCAGTCGACCTTTAGGGATCCTTCCCGATGTGCCCATAACATTGAGAGGGAAGACAGTTCGCATGAACGTAATGGTAGTTCAAGGACCCTTGGATTATAACCTACTCCTTGGACGAGACTATATTTATTGCATGGGAGCCATCGTCTCCTCACTCTTTAGAGTAATGTGTTTTCCGCAAGAAGGAAGAGTGGTCAAGCTCATCGACCAGCTTTCATTTCCCGGATCACGCATAGCAAATAGTCATATACCATCCCTAAATGGTCTCTTCTTGCAAGAAATGTCTCAATACCCAGTCCGTCCTCCCGATAAGCGTGAGTAATTCGGAGGGATATGACTGAAACCCAGGGGGCATGCATCCTGGTCTGCTTCGGCAGGAAAACTTCGGGTATAGGGTAGGTTTCCGTGGGAGAATATGACTAGTCTGTACCCCATCCGTGATTGGAAGAGGGGTTATTCTAGAATAAGATTCTCTTGTCAAAGTTATGTGAGTTGGCGGGCATCGTCGCTCACCTTTGTTTATCTCGGTAGACATCGCCGAAGAAATGTTTCATTCGCAACGTGAATAAGACAATCTTTGGTAACCTGTAAGAGGTAGGCCTCTCCCAATAGAACAAATGTTTTGTCTGCAAATTGAGGGGTAACCTTGAAACCATATTTTATACTTGGGGGCATGCAAACCTTTTGGAGTGCAAGCGAGGGGCGGCTATTTATTTTTTAAATTTTTAGGACCTCTAACCCTTTAAACTCGTAGGATTAGTCGTCACCTAACTTGCATAAATAAAGGATGTGGGGCAAAAATCTAAAAGTTGCCGTTTTTATATGAGACATTCTTATCATATGACTGGATTAATCGAGCAGTTTTAGCACATAGTTCAAGCTCGTTAAAAAATAAACATAAGACATGAGAAAATGTTTCCACCCGCGTTTAAGCTCGTTAAAAAATGAACTATTCCCCGGTAAATAACCACCGTGAATGTAGTACTTCAGCCATTAAAGCCTTGGTCGTGTTTGCACCGTCACCTCCACTTTTCATTAGCTGATCATTCACCTCCATTTGATTGTTTACCCATTTTGAGGAACAGCTACGAAGAGTGATTTCACTAGCCATCCTTGTGACACTGCCGTGATTGGAAAATTCCAAACCTTACCTGGAATCAGCTGCTACCCATTTTATCACTCGTTCCTCAAAAGACGAGTCTTCTTTAAGCTCTTTTCAACTGACTCGTAAAATATGAAAAGATTGCCGAGTCTTGGCCTTCCAGCTCGTTAAAGGGACAGGAAGTGCTATCCCTCCTCTAGATTTTAATCTTTTTGGACCTGAGGGATTATTGCACAAAAAGATCGAGCGCTTGTTTTGTTCGGCTCGTTAAAACTATTGAAAATTCATCCCTTCTGTATTGTTTTATACTTTTTCGGACTTAAGGGATTAGATGACGAAAAAAGAATTTTGGAGTTACCTTTACGTACCTTTTCAGACTCTCTAAAAATGAAAAGGACCGAGTTATCTTTGTCGTTAAACTCGTTAAAAAGATTAATAGCGACAAACTTGTCTTTAGACGAGAACGAGTTTCACTATTGCTAGGCTCGTTAAAACATAGCGATGGGTTTGCCCGAAGGGAAAATTATAGAACAAGCATATGTTATCCTCCTCAACCTTGACAAAAATAAAGAGGTACTGGTCAGCAATGACTGGGGAAAATTTGGGAAGAAAACTCAAAGAATCTTTATTGGTAGCAAGTCGCTCTTGAACATGACACTTCCACTCCGTGTCTGAGTCGGGTTGGGTTGTTTCATTCACCGTTCACATCACCATGGTCACGCCATACCATCCACATTTGGGGTAAATGCTACCAATCCATCACATAAGTGTCGCCAACATGTTCAAGATAAGTCATCCAGAGAAGTCACCTATGTCCCATCCACTACCATACATTATGCTTCATTCTTTCATGACCGCCATCCTGAACCGTATATCATCAGATTGTTTTCACCTCCATCAAAATCATTTGCTCCGTTCTGTGTCATTGATGTGGGATTCATTAAGTCCCTCCTTTGACGGATCGCTTCTTGTCGACATCAGCTCATTATCCAAGAAGTTGATCTAGGAACACCCCATTCAGTACTTTGAAGCTTGCATGCCTCAATGGCAAGTTTCTCACTTCCGGCGATAGGTATACATCAATGACCTTCGACGGAAAGATTTTGTGTGGTGTTCGACGCCAATTCCTTTATTCACACCACGTGAATTGTACTGCAGTACCTTGAGGGCCATCATCATTATCGGTGATTCCTCTCGCGCTTGTTAACAGTTTACATCATTGACTGGTAATCAAGTGATGTCTTTCCATGTTCGACTTCAAAACATTTCTCACATGGATCGACTTGTACTTCGAGTGAAGATCGGACGAGATTGAAGACCCCGGATCTAGTTTCATCCATCAGGGCTGCAATATATATTCAGGAAAATAAAGACATTGAAATGTACAGCATTGCAGCACAGATAATCATCCTACCAAAAGGATGATGGCTCTATCAGAATCATCAGTCTACCATCAGATGATTGTCTGTCCTATGTACATGAAAATGAGTTTATAAAGCTGAGCATGGGAATGCCCGCCTCAGCTAGATCATGAAAACAGTATGAAGATAATGTATTGTATTGTATCTTATTACAGGTCTCCTCCCAGCATTGAAAGAACTTCGGATCCTCCTAATAAAGCATTTCACCCGATAAACGGCCTCATACTTTAGGGGGCAACTGTTATAGACATTTTTGTGCCTTGCAGCTCCAAGCATGAAATGTCCACAACCCAAGGGATCCTAAGTCCCTAAAAGTGTTGTTCCAACCCCTAAAGGAACAAGGTCAACAAATTACAGCTTCTCCCAGAAGTTCTCCACCAGAAACTGCTCAGAATCAGTCAAATCAGGATCATTTCAGCTGCTCCACTGGCTAGCTATGTTGCATAGCACCCAAATACACTAGCTAGGTGCGTTGAAACGCACCTAAATGCACTATCAGGGTGCGCTGAGTGGGAAATGACAAATGGCAGTGCCATTCCGTGAGGTGGAAAGACAATGGAAGCTTCCAGAATCTTCCCCAATGACACTTGCCTCACTGAATTCGACCAAGGATGAGTAAGAGGCTCTCAATCTCCAAGTGGAAGCAAGAACTGACAGAGAGAAGACACTAGTCAAATCATAAGCTCACTCATCCTCCTTGCATACATCTATATATGGATCCCTCATCCCAGAGATCCATAGGCTGGAATTTTGTACTTTGCAAAGAATTGCTGTTGGTTTTGAGATAGATATCAGAGTATTGGGTGATTTATGCTTTGTTGGAGGTGAAGAGGGGCTTCTTTGCTGGGAGGTTGATGCTCGATCAGGAATCATCGGTTGTAACTCCTCCTGGATCTTCTTGTTATATCAATAAAACTATTTGAGTTTCTCCTACATGCTTGTGTATCATTGATGCTTGTTACATTTGTATGTTTAGCTTAAATCTGATCCTAAGCTTTTTATGAATATAAACCCATGTCTTTGTATAGTTTCCTTCTTCTGTGATCTTGCAGGTACTTGGTGAAGCTGGGCAAGTAAGGAAGCAGGTAGCTGGAAGCTGTCAAAGAAGAGAGAGATTGGATCAAAGGACTAGCGCAAGACACAGGTTGGTTCATCCTATTCCTCTTTGTTTATAGTTCATAAAGAAGAATACAAAAGTAGTTTTCTCTGTTTGTTTCTAAGGTCATTGTCACACCTTAGTGGGATAGGGTCGTTCTGAATAGACACTTTTCCTGTTAACAGTATGTTATAATGCCTTTCGACCTCATAAACACTGGAGCTACTTTCCAAAGAGAAATGGATATAACATTTGTTAGAGAGCAGGATAATTTCAGAGTAAACTATCTGGATGAAATAATTGTTTTCTCTGAGTTAGATGGAGAGCACCTCGATCATTTGCAGCTCACATTTGTAAAATCTAGTAGCCATGGTCTATCCCTAAACCTTAAGAAATCACAGTTTGTTTTAAGTGAGGGGAATCATTTGGTCCATATTGTAGCAAAGGAAGGAGTGAATATTGATCCAAAAAGGGTGGAAGCTATTGATAATATTCCTTTACAAAGAAATAGGAAGGAGATTCAATTTTTCTTGGGCATAATAAATTTTCTGAGAAGACTAATACCAAACTGTGCAGAAATTGTCAAAGAAATCACAGAAATGTTTAAGAAGGTTGGGGAAGTCAAGTGTACCATAAAAGCATAGGAGTTATTCTATAGAATTAAAAAATGTTTTGCAGAAGCCCCAATCTTAGCCAGCCTAGATTATCAAAGGCCATACCTCATTTTATCTTTTTCCTCTCCTAACATGGTGGCAATTGTTCAATTGCAAAAAAATAATTAAGGACAAGAACAATTGATTTCATTTTTAGGAAGGTGTTGCGAGATGTAGAGCTGAAATATAATATCTTAGAGAAACACGCTTATGCCTTAGACAAAGCCCTAAAGGTCTTCTGAATTTATGTCCTGGAGTCTAATATAATAGTGTATGTTCCAGTTGTTGTTGTGAAAGACATTTTCATGTAGGGAAACAATGAAGGTAAGAGGGGCAAGTGGATTTCCAAAATTCAAGAATATGACATCAAGATCAAACCCATTAAGTTGATCAAGGGGCATGGATTGGCCAAAATATTGAATGAGGCGAATTTCTAGGTGCTGGGTATAAATTTACTGACATATAAGGAAAGAGGAAGAGGAAGAGAAGAGGAGAAGAAAACTATTAAGACCTAAACAAAAAGAATTCAGATGAAGTACCTTGTCTCATAGTGGTATGACTATCTACTCCATTATTTACTTTTTTTGAAATTCCAATTGAATCTTAACAAATTTAAATACAAGGCCTTGAGGCTAGAAGCCCAGAAGTTTGACATTTCAAATAGTGATCTATATTGGAAGGATACAATGGGGATTTTGTTTTTATGCCTAGTAGAAGAAGAGATTCATAAGACGATTGATGAATTCCACAATTGTGTTTGTGGGGGACATTACAGCTAAAACTCCACTACCCATAAAATCCCTAAAGCGTGTTTCTATTTGGCACAAGTATTTTGGAAAGGTTCATGCTTATGTCAGATCATGTGGAAAATGTTAGATTTTTGCTGAGAAGCAGAGGTTAACACCCCTCCCCTTGATTCCTATTTTGTGGAGGAGCCCTTCAAGCAATGGGGGCTAGAATTAATAGGAGAAATACATCCACCATCCAGTGGTAAACACAAGTGGATACTTATAGCCACTGATTATTTCACGAAATGGATGGAGGCCATCCCAGTTAGAAATGAAATCGATGCAATGGTAATTAAGTTTATGGAGGAGAATATCCTTTCTATATTTGGTTGTCCAAGGAATATTATCACTAACAATGCTCAGGTGTTCAAGTAAGCCAATTTTCTTAGTTTCAACTAAAAATACAACATTGCCATGGGGCACTCCACCACCTACTACCCGCAAGGGAATGGACTAGATGAATCTTCAAATAAAACTTTAGTAAGGATTTTGAAAAAGACCATATCAAAAAATAAACAAAACTAGGACTCACAATTGAAGTTTTCTTTATGGGCCAACAGAGTCACTACCAAGAGGTCAATAGGGAAGTCTCCCTTTGAATTGGTATATGGAAAGTTTTCCATTTTCCCTGTCCAAATAGCTATTCTAGTGGCTAAAATTATACAATATGTTAAGTAGGAGCCAAATTCTCTAACCAAGAGAATAAATCAGCTGGTATAATTGCAAGAAAAGAAAGGACAGGCATCATAGAATTTGATTAAATACGAGGAAAAGATGAAGGCTCTTTTTGAAGAAAAGGCAAGGGACAGACCCTTACAACCAGGAGATTTGGTACTCAAATGTGATTCGATGAGAAAGGACAAAGGAAAACATAGTAATTTTGATCCCTTATGGTTTGGACCCTTCAAAATATCTAAATCCAAAGGAAACAACACATTCTTACTTGAAAATTTAGATGGTGAGGTGCTTGGACTACATGTGAATGGGAAGTTTCTCAAGCTTTATTTCTAGCATTAAAGAGGTCCATTTTCAACCATTGTATATGCCTGTGAGCTATTGTACATACTAGTAATATTTTAAGCTCTTACTGCTTCTTTTTGTGTTTTCTATGTACTTGAATAAAATGACTCCATGTTCAATGGAAAAAAGGCACTAATCTGCAAGTTCTCAGCACCTTGCTAGCAAGGCACTGTCCAGAATTGGAACCAATGTTGTCTCTTTTATTGCCATTTTATATTTATGTCAAATGGTATTATTTTTCATCATTGGCACAGATAAAGATAGGGGCATTCTTGGTTGACTAAAGGAAGAGCCGAAGCTTAAAATCTAAAGGAAGAACTCAAAATTAGGAGCTAAAATTCAAAAGGGAGCTAAAAAATGAAGAGCCTAAATTCAGAGTCCAAAATGAGAAGGGAGAAGATGACCATTAGAGGAAAATTACAGATAAGGTTCCACATATTGGGATTTCAGAGGTCAGAACATAGGGTCCACAATCTTTATTTAATCGGGACCCGAAATGGGAATATTGGAGCAGGAAATCCGAAGGGTAGCTATATTGAAACATCCGAAGGATAGACCTTGGGGCAAAGTGATATTAGAACCTTGGAGTTTCATAACTCCTTAAAAATTAAAATTCTTTGAAAATGTAGGTTTTAACCCCGTACAGAAATTACCTGCATACAAATTCTAAAACACAGAAAATAAACAATGCGAGAGCATAACACATAAAACACATATACACAGAGATTTTCCCCTGGATCCCAAAATCAGGACTACCAACTTGATTTTTCATTATATTCTTTTCAATGTTACAATATATATTTATACATGCCGAAGCATCCAATACCATGGACTAAAAACCATCGCGTCCAAAGCCATGGACCGTAAACCATCGCATCCAAAACCATGGACCGAAAACCATCATGTCCAAAACCATGTGCGAAAAACATGAAAAAAACCATAGGTAGGTTCATCCAACCTAAAATAGGGTCCAAAAACAAAATTTTGAGTGGGGTTACCTATACCCCTCAAACCCCCTATAACTCCCATCGCTACGCAATCAACACAACAAAGGGGGGGCTCCGCCCCCGTCTAACCCCCCGGTTAACTACGTGGGCCAGTCGTGGAAAGAATATAACACAACCCAACATTCTCCAGTCATTATCCAACCTGCAACGCCCATTGTTTCTCTACACCAAGAGAACTTCTCAGAGCTCACAGATTTTGTCAATGCATCTGCAACATTCTTCAGAGTGTCCACCTTTGCGAGCAACACCTTATTATCTTCTATCATATCCCTCACAAAGTGATATTGAACATCAATGTGCTTTGTCTTTGAATGATATGCAGGGTTCTTTGCCAAGAAAATTGCACTTTGGCTGTCACAGTCTATCCTTATAGCTCCCTGTACTAACCCTATACTTGAACACAATCTCTGCAACCAAACTACTTCCTTGTTTGCATGAGTGGCTACCATGTATTCTGCCTCTGTAGTTGATAGTGCCACTACAGATTGTTTCTTACTCATCCAGTTGATTGCACCTCCAAATAGGTTAAGCACATACCCACTTATAGATCATCTCTGATCCAGATCTCTAGCCCAATCTTCATCAACAAATCCACGAATATCCAACACTCTGTCCAATCTTGATCTTCCTTGGTAGCACAATCATCACTAATGCCACGCAAATACCTAAAAACCCGCTTCACTGCTATCCAGTGCTCCTTCCCTGGTTTTGACATAAACCTGCTCAATACTCCCACTCCATGTGCAATGTCTAGTCTAGTACAGACCATCGCATACATCAAGCTACTGACTGCACTTGCATATGGAACACGGGACATGTCCTCTTCCTCTTCTTATGTCTTGGGACACTGTTCAATAGATAAATTTACACCTACAGGAATAGGAACCTTCACCGGTTTACTATCCTGCATATTAAACCTCTGCAATATTATCTCGACATACTTCCTCAGGTTTAACCAGAGCTTCCACTTTGTCCGATCTCCTTTAATTTCCATGCCCAAAATATAGTTTGCAGCACCAATATCTTTCATGTCAAATTTGGAGGACAAATGGGTCTTCAAATCTTGGATAATTTCTTTGTCATTTCCAACCAGCAACATATCATCCACATACAAGACTAGATAAATAACATGGTCACCAATTAATTTAAAATACACACAGTGATCTCCTTTGCTTCTGGTGAAGCCATGTCTCTGTATAAATGTATCAAATTCCTGATACCACATCCTTGGTGACTATTTTAACCCATACAGAGACTTCTTTAACTTGCATAGCAGTTCTTTCTTACCCTTCACCACGAAACCTTCAGGTTGCTTCATGTAGATCTCCTCTTCCAGATCCCCATGAAAAAATGTTGTCTTCACATCCATCTGTTCTACCACAAAATCAAAAGCAGCAGCAATAGATAAAAGTAATCTAATAGAAGTTGCCTTGGCAACAGGAGAAAAAATATCACCAAAATCAATTCTCGTCCCCTGGGAATAACCTTTTGCTACTAACCGATCTTTGTATTTCTCTACCTTTCCTTCTGCATTTTTCTTCTTATTGAACACCCATTTTCTGCTAATGGGTTTCCTTCTAGCCGACAACTCCACTAGATCCCAAGCCTCATTTTTGTGCAAAGATTCCATTTCATCAACCATGGCATCTTTCTAGAGTTTTCCATCCTCTGAATCTATTGCTTCCTTCACAGTTCTGGGATCATAATCAGTAATAAATAAAGAAAAAATTGAACAGAAAGCAGATGGACTATACCTTTCTGGCTACCTTCTTTCTCGAACTGATCTTCTCACACCCAGAGTTTGTGGCTCTTCATCTTCTGATTCCTCCTCTGATGTAGAGACTGATTCTTCCCTCTTTAGCTCAAACTCTATCTTCTCAGATTCCTTTGGTTGGACTTCATGTTTAATAACATCTTTCACCTCTCTGAACACCACATCTCGGTTGTACACAACCTTCCTTGTTACTGGGTTCCAAAGCTTATAACCCTTTATACCATCCTTATACCCAATAAAGATGCGCTTTTCAGATTTACTATCCAACTTTGTTCTTTTCTCCTTTGGAACATGTACATATGCATCACATCCAAATACCCTCAGATGTGAAAGAGAGGGTTTCTTACCAGTCCATACCTCTTGTGGAGTCTTATCCTCCAATGCTGATGAACGTGACCTGTTGAGTAGGTAACATGCAGTCTTTACTGCCTCTGCCCGGAATTCTTGTCCTAACCCAACACCACTGAGCATGCTTCTTGCCCTTTCCATCAACATCTTGTTCATTATTTCTGCAACTCCATTTTGCTGAGGTGTATATGGAGTAGTCTTTTGCCGTTCTATACCACACTTCTTACAAAATTCTTCAAATTCCTTACGACAAAACTCTCCACCGTTATCTGTCCTCAACACCTTTATCTTCTTATCTGTATGATTTTCCACCAGAGCGTTAAAGTCTTTAAACCTGTTAAAGACTTCAGATTTATTCTTAAGGAAATATATCTATGTATTCCTTGAGAATTCATCTATAAATGATACAGATTACATAGACTTACCCAGTGATGGAACCTTCACAGATCCAAACACATCACCGTGCACAAGCTCTAATATCTATTTCGCCCTCTTACCACTAAAGGGGAAACTTACCCGATTCTACTTCCCATATACACAATTTTCACAGAAATCAAAATCCAGAGAGCTATTACTCATACCTTCTACCATACCTTACCATGAAGTATTCGAAGGCCCTTCTCTCCAATATGTCCAAGCCTTTGATGCCACAACATGGTATTCTCTCCAGAGACCACTGGATTTTCTGCTCCACTTTTAGGAACCACAGAACTGTTGCACCCATCAACAATCGTGCTACCTTGCAGCTTGTACAGAGTTCCAATCCAAACTCCCTGCATCAATACCAGTGCTCCCCGAACCATCTTGCAAGTATCCTTCTCGAACACTGTTTTTACACCTACATCATCCAACTTGCTTACAGAAATCAGATTTCTGGCCAATGCAGGAATATGCAGAACACCCGGAAGTGTTCTAACCCTTCCACCTTGCAACTTCAGCTTTACTTTTCTGTGACCAATGATTCTAACCTTCCTATCATTCCATAAGAAGACATCACCACCATCATATTTCTCATACTCGCAGAACCACTCTCTATGGGGAGTGAAGTGAAAGGATGCACCTAAGTCAATGAACCATGGCTCATGATCTACATGTGTACTTGAAGAAGCCAAGTACACATCCCCACCTTCATCTAAGGTGGTTTTCGCCTCTGCAGAAGGAGCATCATCAAATCCCTTTCCTTTATCAGGAGATTTAGATTTATAGTCCCTTTTGTAGTGACCTTCCTTTCCACATTTCCAACACACCACCTTTGTAGGTTTTCTTGGAGATTTAGATCTCCCTCTAGATTTAAATCTCCCACTCGATGACTTATTTTTGTTTATGTTCTGGGACCGTTCTCGTACAGACAAGGCATCACCATTCTAGCTCTCCATATTTTTCCGTCTCATCCCCTCCATCAGCAAGGATGAGACTATTTCATCAAACTACAAGGTAGTTGCATTGCTACCTATTGCAATAACCAGAATATCCCACGAATATGGTAGAGAACACAACAAACTGATGCACTTATCTTCATCTGAAATTTTAATATCAACAAATGCTAACTAACTTACCACAATATTAAATGCATTCAGATGCTCTGTCACCGAGTCTCCATCTTTCATCCTCAGGTTATACAGCTTTTTTCGCAGGAACAATTTATTCACCAGAGACTTAGATTGGTACAAAGTCACTAACTTGTCCCACAAAGCCTTCACCATATCTTCCCTTGATACATTCAGCAATACTAAATTTGAGACACATAATCATATTGTTCTCTTTGCCTTCTGATCCAAATTCTTCCATTCTTCATCGGTAACTCCTGTTGGTTTAGTACCTAGATCTACCGCGATCCACTGATCTTTATCCACCAACAGATCCTCCATGTTGAGTTTCCATAACTCAAAAATATGACCATTAAATTTATCAATCTCTATCTTTTCACTACTTGCCATCTTCTTTCACCACTAGAATCGATCTCACAGATCTCCCACTGAACAGGGTCTACCACAGGCGCAAGCGAAACCCCTCAGCAATAAAGGCATCTCCTTGAAGACAAAACAACTTTGATACCAAATGTAGGTTTTAACCCCATACAGAAATTACCTGCATACAAATTATAAAACATAGAAAATAAACAATGCAAGAGCATAACACATAAAAAACATATACACAGAGATTTTCCCCTGGATCCCAAAACCAGGACTACTAGATTGATTTTTCATTATATTCCTTTCAATGTTAAAATACATATTTATACATGCCGAAGCATCCAATACCATGGACCAAAAACCATCGCATCCAAAACCATGGACTGAAAACCATCGCGTCTAAAACCATGTGTGCAAAACATGCACAAAACAATAGGTAGGTCCACCCATCCTAACATAGGATCCAAAACCAAAATTTTCCAGGGCACTGTCCCGGACCCCATAGAGTGGGGTTACTTGTACCCCTCAAACCCCCTGTAAGTCCCCTCACTACGCAATCAGCACAACAAAGGGGGGGCTCCGTCCCCCCTCTAACCCCCCGATTAACTACGTGGGCTAGTCATGGAAAGAATATAACACAACCCAACAAAAAATTGTCGAGGCTTCCAAGAAGAGGAAATATAAAGGAAATCGTTGAAAAATCAAGGACTGTAGGGACCCTTTCTCTCTCTTCCGAGAAGACACGTGGAAGTAGGTGATTGGCTTTGAGACGTAGACATGGAAGATGATGTCAGTATGAAATGGATGTACAATAAACATGTGGAAGTCAATTTTGATGTTTTGGGGTGGCCTTGTGTGGAAAATCTAGGTGACATGTGTCACGACTCAAGAGGCATCACATGGAGATGATGACCCCATCACGACATCACCTTAGAGGTTAGCTTCTCGAAGGTGGGAGTTATCATAACTCCAGCATAAATGCCAATTTAAAAAAGTTTCAATATGATGAATGAAATTCCAATATATATTTGGCACATGGTCACGTGGATTCAAAAGAACTAAGGGCTTAAAGAGGGTCGAGCACCTAAGTGCTATAAACATCATCAGAAGAGGGAGACATCGTAACTTTGTTTTAATTTCAATCCCAAGAACTTTTGATGAAAAGAGCTTCGACGTATTTATGGCTCATGGTTATGGGAGACTTAAAGAACCAAGGGAGGAAGAGACTATACAAGGGGAGATATGCCCCTAACAAGAAACTAAAGGCTTTAACACCCAAGCACTAAGCTGCTTGTCACGACACTCAGTTATATCATGAAATCATGATAAGAGGGCTAAGAGAAGAGGGATATGAGAATCAAAATGTTACGATTTTGTAATGCTTATTTTAAGTAAATTTATGATGGACAAAGGCTCTAATACCGTAACCCCTAAGCACTAGACCGGTCATCACAAGAAGCGATCCCATGGATGAAAAACAAGAAGGGGGCTAAGGCAAATAAGGAGATGAAAGCCAATCGGGACTTCATAATTTGTAACATTGTTTTAAATAAATTTAAGATGTATAAGGGATCCGAGGTCTCATATGAAATATTGTATGCGAGCCTACGGTCACAAGTAGTGGTTCTATGATGAATAAGAAATAAAGAGCTAGGCCATAGAAATGTTGTGATTTTGTGACATTCTTTTAATAATACTTACGATACATTAAGGTTCAATACTGAAACATAGAGATTAAAAAGGATGTCTGGGTCAGCAGCTCAGTTAAAGATCACCTCTACCACCACCACTCTTAACCACGTCCAACTCCAAAAAATGGGAATTCAAGCAGTTAAAGGGAGAAAGCGACTAGCATATTAGTAGGTAACCATGGACGAATTTGCATGGAGATATTTTTTGTGTCAATCATGACACCTCTTGTTTCTCATGTTTTTTTAGTTATTGTATTTTCAAGAAACTAATCGAGTCAGTTAAGTACTCATTAGGACAGCTAGTACATTCACACGCTCTAATAGTTGGTAGTTCAGACAGTTGGAGCATTTTAAGCTATTTTGTAACGATTGTTCGAGTTCTCCCTCTCACTGTGAAAGGGAAGGAGAAACTCAGTAGACGAGTTCCCATATTTTTCTCTCAGAGGTTCTGAAGTCTGTGTTCAAGATTTCTAAACTCTGTTTTCAGAGGAGGTTCCAATTTTGGTTCTAATTTCTTGTTCTTGAGGCTGTGATTGGTTTTGAAAATTTTGCCAATTCAGACCTATAATCTGTTTTCATTTTAGAATATTAATGGAGAAGTTATGGTGATTCTAAGAATATGGGAGATGTAGTATGTGTTCTTTCTCTATATGTCATTTCATATGTGTACTTTACTCTTCATAAATTATGTAATCGTAGTTGTCGGATTCACCCTTAAGTCACAGATTTATTAGTTTTATGTGATAGAAGAAGGTACGTGTGAGACTGTAGATTTGTATATGTTATGTAATAGTAGATTGTACCTGTGAAATCACATATTTACCTATGTTATGAAATAGCAGACAATATCTATGAGATATTAAGTTGAAAGCCTTAAAACGTGCTCCATAATTTCTGCAGTCCATTGTTTTATCATTTCATGATTCTATTGGGATTTGTTGCATATGATTATGTGTTTATACAACCATCTGCACTAGGTTCCTCTCTTATATTTCTCCTTTCCATCTCTATTGTAATGAAAAAATTTGGCTGTGATCCCTTTGTGTCAGCCATAAGACTCGAGACATTTATTTTTGGGAATGATTTATTGTATATGAATTTTGTATCTATTTCTAATAAAATAAATTTAACCATATTTAAGTCATTTTATATTTATCTCCTGAGAAGCATTGAATTATCTTCAAGAGACACCAAGATGTCCTAGCCACTAACCCCTCCTCAACCTAGGGGTTATCTCTAGGAGCTACAACAATATATTTTTATCACCTTCTGGCCCATTGATGCCATCATGTCATGTGTCATGTATTATGTACTTTGTTGCTAAGGTTGGGTATGGGTATTCATCCCCTGCCTCATTTAAGACCATGTACTCACCATAAAAGGATACTTCTATCAGCTAAGTAGGTCTTGCCCCCTCCATTCTCAATCCTTCCTTGTCTCTCTTCATCTATCTCTCTATCTCTCTCTCTGATTCTCCTTTGGTGTCTCATGAAAGTGGAACCTACAACATATTTTGGTCATATGATTTTCTCCTAACACTCTTACGTTGGGGGGAAATTACTCATCACCCAAAAAAATGATCACCTACCCATTTCTTTCTAGGCGGATCGAAATACGCCATGTAGGATTAATTTTACCATGGTAAATTCACTTTCGCCATAAGAAATAATTTAGTAAACCACTTTTCCTAAATTATTTCTCTTTAAGATTCAAAAACCCCATTAGAATAACTGAATAAATCATTATTTATTTAATTTTCTCTAGAAATAATTATAAAATCATTATTTGATAATTATTTCTTAATTACCCTTGACTGTGGAATGTGGCCCTTAATTAATTAATTAATTAATTTAATTAATTTTCCAGGAATGTGGCCCTTGCCATTAAATCAAGTAACTCAGTGAGTTCCCTGCAGCATAGCCTCATTGAGAGCAATCCTATCACGCCTAGAATCTATGGGCTCCCTAAAATTCATAAGGAAGGAGCTCCCCTTAGGCCCATAGTCAACACTATTGGAGGTCCTACCTATCTTCTTGCTAAGTTTCTTGCCTTAAAGCTTAAACCCTTAGTTGGTCGTACAGAGTCCTTCATTAAAGACTCTGCTTCCTTTATTGAGGAACTCAAGGACTTTAAGCTGGACTCTGGAGACATTCTTGTCAGTTTTGATGTTGTTTCCCTGTACACTTGCATCCCTATAAATGAGGCCATGGAAGTGATCAACCATCTAACGGATCCTGATACCGCTCGGTTAGTGGAGATCTGCCTCACTTCGACCTTTTTCAGTTTTGAAGGTGAGTTCTTTGAGCAAACCTGTGGAGTCACCATGGGCTCTCCCCTATCCCCTGTTGTTGCGAATATTTTTATGGAGGATTTTGAATCCAAAGCTCTTAACTCAGCCCGCCTCCTGCCTAAGCTTTGGAAGAGATATGTAGATGACACTAATGTCATCTGGTCTCACGGCCAAGAGGAGTTAGATCTCTTCTTCGATCATCTCAATAGTCAATCCTCGGAAATTAAGTTCACTAAGGAACAAGAAGTCGATGGTTGCCTCCCTTTCCTTGATATTCTTATTTCTAAGAATAGTGATGTATCGCTCTCCCACCGAGTATTTTGTAAGAAAAATCATACGGAGCAATATCTTCATGCTAGTTCCCACCATTTCCCAACTCAGAAATTGGGGGTTCTCAACACCCTTGCTACTCGTGCCTTAAGGATCTATGATGAAAAGAGATTCGAGGAAGAGAAATCCCATCTCCTTAATGTCTTTGTTGAGAATAGTTATAGTAGATACCTGGGACAGAAGGCTTTCCTCAAAGCGGCCAAGAATTCGTTAACTAAAAAAGAACCGAAGGAACGAATTCTAGGTGTCCATCTTCCATTTGTTCAGGGGACCACTGATAGAATTGCGAGGATTCTTAGAAAACATAATGTCCCCTCATCCTTTAGACCCCTTAACACCATTCGTAAGTCCCTTAGATCTGTGAAGGATCCTATCAACCCTAAGGACATGAAAGGGGTATATATTATTCCTTGTTCCTATGGGACCTGTTATCACTCAGGTTGTCCCTTTTGACTCCTAAAGGGATACGGCCGAGGTAACCACAAACCAACTTTGGACTGCAAGTCCTAGCCTACCTGCAGTCAGAGAGGGCTCTCTCTTTATGATTTAGCTTTGTTGAAAGGGATGATTTTAGGCTAGATATGATGCATAGGGGTTTTGATTGAGTTTGGTGGGAAGGATGAAGCTTTCAAGCAGAGAGGCATGCATAGTGTGATAAGTTCAAACCATTGGGCATGGAGTCATGGAGTAAGACTGCTGGTGCGTTTTCTTGGTGACAAGAGGAATATGGAGCAAGATAGCTACACATAAAACAACATTAAAGCTAGATAGAGATGGAATGAAGGCTAAGTGATGAGAGGCAATTAAGAATCTCTCATTCGGCTTAACAGAGGGAAAGTGAATGAGCTCTATCTAGGAGCAGTTAAGAATTCCTAGATAACTGTCATGCATGGTGAAATAGGGGAAATATGAGCCAACAGGAATTCATACTCATGCCTAAATCAAGAGGAAAACATAAAGAAGTTACAGAAACTGAGCATAGAGTGCAGCCAAGCAAATTCTAAGCTAATCTTTCGTTCTGTAACTTAGATGGTGATACATGGGCAATATAAGCATATATGAATGGACAACAAAGGTAAGAAACACTTATTGAGTCATGTAATAGCACGAGAATTCCACAATCACTCTCCAACCATTTAGACACAGCAAACAGTCCATTCTCCAAGCTTTTAAGCAGTCTTTGATTATAGAAAATATCAGATATACAGTGCGAGTCTCTCTTGGAGTGAATCAACCAACCAACCCTTAAAACTGTGCAGAGGGTGGTATATAAACAAAAATAGCTATAGACTTCCCTTGAACAGTTGTCAAGGGGGAAAAATATCTCAAAAATATCTCCGAAAACATATCAAAAGAGATCTGTGCAATCACTATCATTGAACCTAATCTATGCTGGAAATAAATGCATAAAACATCAGAAACAGCTGCGCATGGGGCAGCTGGCATCTCAAGTCATGTAAACAAGGGCTGCGCATGAGGCAGCAGCCTCAAAAATGAGTGGAGAGAGGTCTTTGAGTCATGTACTGGCCTCATGGCCATAACTGTAAATTGGGGAACCACTACGGCTTGATGATGCTTTGTCGGATCTGCTGGGGCCCTTCTGATTCATCTGCTTCAGAAGATTTTTCCTGATACTCTCTGCCGCTTCCCTGATACTCTTTGCCGCTTCCTTGATCTTCCTTTGCTTTAAAAATGCTCTGAACTGTCACATCAAATCATTAGTGGCTGTTATTTGGCCCAAGTATTTGCTGCGAGGCCTTCTGCCGCTTTTGGGGGCTTATCGGCCCTTGCCGATCCAAGAATACCCTCTAAAATGATAAAATGCTGCAAAAATGATGGAAAAAGGATCGCCAACAGATTGCCAAGGTGAAACCCTGAATTCAAACGTATCATGGGCCTGAGCGATCCCAAGAATGGCTTTGAGAAACCATCGTTCCTTTGTACCTAGGCGGGCACGGGTGCCGCACACAAAACATTAAATATGGCCCTTTTATTATAATACAGGCGAAATGCCCAAAAACATAAATTTCATTGAAAAATTGGCGCTGGGCGGACACTGTAGCGATCATTAAATCCTGGCCGTTGGATCCAGCGCGGGCCGATCCAACGGCTATCGCTAAATCGCATCGGGGCGGACCATTGGTCTCAACACATAAAACCTCCGATAGGGCAGCGGACCCGAAATGCCTTATATGCCACGCTATATAATATATCGGCTCCGGAATATCGGAAGCCAAACATAAGGGGTGATCGCTGATCAAACATGGGCCATTGATCCACGCCCGCAAATGGATGGCTGTGATTTAATCGGCGGTTCGCCATCGCCGAGGACATGGGGCTGCCACATAAAATTGCCGAAACATCATTGGACCCGAAATTGCTTTACAGGCCCCTTTTATTTGAGATCGGGTCCGGGCTTTCGGCAGTGCACCATAGTGTTAAACATTATATCGCCCGACCTCCGACAGCGATATCACGTCGGAGGGAGGGCAGATGCCTTCGAAAAGCCTCCATTTTGCTTGTAATATGCCACTACCCCCTCCCGATAGCGATATCGCATCGGAGGGGGACCCAAATGATGCTTAATTACATCGAACCCATTTTATTGTTAAATGCCAAGCCTTTTGGGAAATCGGAAGGTTTCCATTATAGTTTTGAATGGTTTATAAGCCATCGGAAGGGGTTCGATGACCCAAAAAAGGAGGATTTTTCATGTTTTGAGGGATTTTCATGGTTTTTTGCATGTTTTAATGGAAAAAAAGGGGTTTATGCCTCTGAAAAGGCAAAACAAGGCAAAAATATGGTTTTATATACCTATGAAGGGAATTTATGCAAAGGAATGAGTCCTTATGCATTTGGGAGATGGTTAGGGGGGAAAACAGGCTTCTTGCTAAGTTTCAGATAAACTTAGCAATTCCCGAGGATGTATATGGTTATTTTTCAACCAGGGGGAGGGGATAAGTATATAGGGGAGTAATATACATAGTTTTAGTAGGGGAAGGGGAAATAGATAGGGATTTACATAATAGAGTTAGTAGTTAATGTCTATGATGAGAAAGAGCGCTAAGTATGATGTCTTAGGCTATCAATGGAGGAAGATGAATGATAGAAGAAGTGTGAACTTTCCTTGAGTGAAGCAAATCTTCACCAAGGCAAATGATATGGAGAATGATGAAACTAAGAGGTATCAAGCAGATCTTGACCTCTTTTAGGGGAAGTTAGTGAGTGACTTGGGGAAAGAGGAAGAAGGGGAAGTTAGACCAGCCTCGCTTGAAGTCCTCCAACTGAAAAACTGCCTCAAACCAAAAATGAATTGCTTACCAAAGATTGGAACACAGCAGTGGCAGTAGCAAATATGGAGCATTGCTGCATGCATAGAACGACATATTTGGAATGTGAAAATGTCGATCATGAAAGATGATTAACCTGCTGCAGCAGGAGGCTAACAGTGGCTCCACTTGGGGATGGCTTTTCCTTGTGAAAAGCCAAGAACAGCAGGTCAGACTGCCTTGTATTCAATTGTTGTTGTATTCTGCAAAATTCTCTTGGCTGGCTGCCTTATTGATCCTACCTACCTACCTACCCTAACCAGCACTTACTTTGTTGTTAGGTGAAATGAAATAACCAATGCAGCCACTTAAGCAATAAAAACATGAGTGGGCTTTGCTGCTTGTGCTTGCTGATGAAACAAACTGAGATCTTGCAATCTGATGTGGCTTTGTTAATCTTTGAGAAGATCAGGAAGCTACTGACCTCCTTCGCTGTGTTTAAACATTGTACAAAACTGTCCTGCAACATATATATATAATTGCTAGGCTGAATTAAAGAACTGTACAAAGGTTCAGGATCGCTACCATGCCTTGGAGTCGGGAGATCATCAACAACTCAATACTGAGCCTTGCAGCCTGCTAATGGAGAAGAGCACTGATTTATTTCATCATCCAACCTGCCAGCAGATGGATCATTCAAAACTTGCAGCGGTGCTTGCAATTTATTACAATCTGGCTCGAATAGGACTTGACTGATCTGTGCTTGCTGTTCTTCTTCTTCTTCAAATATCTGAGAAGGCTGAAAACCAAGAGGCAGGGGATCCACTTGGATCATTTGATCACATGCTGCTGCTTCTAAGTCTTCCTCAATCTGATATTCGATGGCTCTTTGGGGCTGCAAAACTAGAGGCAATACATTTTGAACAATGATTTGATTATCCTCCAGACGGTTAATATCAACACTTGCTGACACTTGCTTATTAATTGCATGATAGTTCTCCTTAATAAATTGAAAGGATTCAAAACAAAAAGGTAAAGTTCCTTCTTTGAAATCAAAACACTCTGCTTTTTCCTCCTTTTCTTCATAGCTGAAATGGGCACGCTGATCACTGTATTCAAGCTGTTGAGCCTGAACTTCGCTTTCTGCCAAAATAAGCTCTGACTCCTCTGCAAGGCTGATTTGGTCGTTAGGCTCATAATCATCATCATACTCATCGTATTTTGGCAAGCAGCTGAAAGAGGGGAAGCTATTATATTCATATAGCATATCCGGAGACTGCTCCTTCACGTATGGCTGTATGAATACATCATCTGTTCTGTGGTAGGTTTGTTCGTGAATGTCACTACTTTCCTCTTGCACAACAGATGTGTCCTGGCGCTCTAAACTTTCTACTTTCATTATGATCTGCTGCATCATTTCCTTTGATTTCTGTAACAAACTATGAAGTCTTTCTTCTTGCTCTGCATTGCGTTGTTCTTCCCTCCTCTTTAGATTTTCCTCCACGTCCACAGCCATGTCTTGCATCCGTTTCATAGTGGACGGGCATCTTTCTCTCAAACGATATTCTATTTCTGGATCAAAAGCTCCCGGATAGTGCAATAGAGCTAGATCAGGGGGAGGTCTTATATTCAAAGGCATGGAATGATAGACTTGATTGAATCGATCAGAAAATTGCTGAAAAGATTCACTTGGAAGCCTTTTTAACTCATCATAATCTTGAATGAGCGAGAGGACACTAACTTTGATCATCCATCTATCAAGGAAGAGCTTAGCACACTGCTGAAGATTAGAGATGCTGGCCTCAGGTAATGCTTTAAACCAGGTCCTAACTTCGCCTTGCAAAGAAAGGGAAAATAGTCTAAGACTGACATCTTCATCTTCCACTTCAAATATATTAAGATAATCTTCAAAAGCCTGGATATGTTTCTGGGCAGTAATACCATTCTCTCCATCAAATCTAGGGAGATACTCAGGATGATTTGCAGGCAGAGGATTGAGCACGGGAGGCAAAATGAGAGGCTTATATCTATCAGGAACTTTACGAGACACAGGAGTATATACAGGAACTGTAAGACTGGGCTCTATTTTTGGTTCCTCCTTGGCTGTATGATGATCTTCAACAGCATTTGAAGACTGCTGCTCTAATGTGCAAGGAGGATTTTCAACAACATTTTCCAAAGGAAAATCATAAAATCTGATATAGAATCGTCTTTAAAATACAATATACACAGCAAAACTTTATGGAGAAAAAACATGACCTCTTGGTTAGTAATCCAGGTCAAAAGCCTGATATGCTCATATATCTCTTTTGGGTTCATTTCTCCAGTGGAGTCTTTATTCTGAGTGGAGTCACCAGGTGGATGAATTAACCTTGAAGTGCCTGATCTCTGTCCACCGTCACAGATCAAAGCTAAACATGAGAAGCTCTGAAGAAAAGGAACACTTTCTCCAGAAAATAAGGCAAACTGGTCAAAATTGGGGGTTTACAGTAATAAACAAATGATTTCAGGTCCCCAGTGGAGTTGCCATTATGTTATCACTCAGGTTGTCCCTTTTGACTCCTAAAGGGATACGGTCGAGGTAACCACAAACCAACTTTGGACTGCAGGTCCTAGCCTACCTACAGTCAGAGAGGGCTCTCTCTTTATGATTTAGCTTTGTTGAAAGGGATGATTTTAGGCTAGATATGATGCACAGGGGTTTTGATTGAGTTTGGTGGGAAGGATGAAGCTTTCAAGCAGAGAGGCATGCATAGTGTGATAAGTTCAAACCATTGGGCATGGAGTCATGGAGTAAGACTGCTGGTGCGTTTTCTTGGTGACAAGAGGAATATGGAGCAAGATAGCTACACATAAAACAACATTAAAGCTAGATAGAGATGGAATGAAGGCTAAGTGATGAGAGGCAATTAAGAATCTCTCATTCGGCTTAACAGAGGAAAAATGAATGAGGTCTATCTAGGAGCAGTTAAGAATTCCTAGATAACTGTCATGCATGGCGAAATAGGGGAAATATGAGCCAACAAGAATCCATACTCATGCCTAAATCAAGAGGAAAACATAAAGAAGTTACAGAAACTGAGCATAGAGTGCAGCCAAGAAAATTCTAAGCTAATCTTTCGTTCTGTAACTTAGATGGTGATACATGGGCAATATAAGCATATATGAATGGACAACAAAGGTAAGAAACACTTATTGAGTCATGTAATAGCACGAGAATTCCACAATCACTCTCCAACCATTTAGACACAGCAAACAGTCCATTCTCCAAGCTTTTAAGCAGTCTTTGATTATAGAAAATATCAGATATACAGTGCGAGTCTCTCTTGGAGTGAATCAACCAACCAACCCTTAAAACTGTGCAGAGGGTGGTATATAAAGAAAAATAGCTACAGACATCCCTTGAACAACTGTCAAGGGGGAAAAATATCTCAAAAATATCTCTGAAAACAGATCAAAAGAGATCTGTGCAATCACTATCACTGAACCTAATCTACGCTGGAAATAAATGCATAAAACATCAGAAACAGCTGCGCATGGGGCAGCTGGCATCTCAAGTCATGTAAACAAGGCTGCGCATGAGGCAGCAGCCTAAAAAATGAGTGGAGAGAGGTCTTTGAGTCATGTGCTGGCCTCATGGCCATAACTGTAAATTGGGGAACCACTACGGCTTGATGATGCTTTGCCGGATCTGCTGGGGCCCTTCTGATTCATCTGCTTCGGAAGATTTTTCCTGATACTCTCTGTCGCTTCCCTGATACTCTTTGCCGCTTCCTTGATCTTCCTTTGCTTTAAAAATGCTCTGAACTGTCACATCAAATCATTAGTGGCTGTTATTTGGCCCAAGTATCTGCTGCGAGGCCTTCTACCGCTTTTGGGGGCTTATCATCCCTTGCCGATCCAAGAATACCCTCTAAAATGATAAAATGCTGCAAAAATGATGGAAAAAGGATCGCCCACAGATTGCCGAGGAGAAACCCTGAATTCAAACGTATCATGGGCCTGAGCGATCCCAAGAATGGCTTTGAGAAACCATCGTTCCTTTGTACCTGGGCAGGCACAGGTGCCGCACACAAAACATTAAATATGGCCCTTTTATTATAATACAGGCGCTGGGCAGACACTGTAGCGATCATTAAATCCTGGCCGTTGGATCCAGCGCGGGCCGATCCATTGGCTATCGCTAAATCGCATCAGGGCGGACCATTGGTCTCAACACATAAAACCTCCGATAGGGTAGCGGACCCGAAATGCCTTATATGCCACGCTATATAATATATCGGCTCCGGAATATCGGAAGCCAAACATAAGGGGTGATCGCTGATCAAACATGGGCCGTTGATCCAGGCCCCCAAATGGATGGCTGTGATTTAATCGGCGGTTCGCCATCGGCGGGGATATGGGGCTGCCACATAAAATTGTCGAAACATCATCGGACCCAAAATTGCTTTACAGGCCCCTTTTATTTGAGATCAGGTCCGGGCTTTCGGCAGTGCACCATAGTGTTAAACATTATATCGCCCGACCTCCGACAGCGATATCGCGTCGGAGGGAGGGCACATGCCTTCGAAAAGCCTCCATTTTGTTTGTAATATGCCACTACCCCCTCCCAATAGCGATATCGCGTCGGAGGGGGACCCAAATGATGCTTAATTACATTGAACCCATTTTATTGTTAAATGCCAAGCCTTTTGGGAAATCAGAAGGTTTCCATTATAGTTTTGAATGGTTTATAAGCCATCGGAAGGGGTCTGATGACCCAAAAAAGGAGGATTTTTCATGTTTTGAGGGATTTTCATGGTTTTTTGCATGTTTTAATGGCAAAAAAGGGGTTTATGCCTCCGAAAAGGCAAAACAAGGCAAAAATATGGTTTTATATACCTATGAAGGGAATTTATGCAAAGGAATGAGTCCTTATGCATTTGGGAGATGGTTAGGGGGAAAAGAGGGTTCTTGCTAAGTTTCAGATAAACTTAGCAATTCCCGAGGATGTATATGGTTATTCTTCAACCAGGGGGAGGGGATAAGTATATAGGGGAGTAATATACATAGTTTTAGTAGGGGAAGGGGAAATAGATAGGGATTTACATAATAGAGTTAGTAGTTAATGTCAATGATGAGAAAGAGCGCTAAGTATGATGTCTTAGGCTATCAATGGGGGAAGATGACTGATAGAAGAAGTGTGAACTTTCCTTGAGTGAAGCAGATCTTCACCAAGGCAAATGATATGGAGAATGATGAAACTAAGAGGTATCAAGCAGATCTTGACCTCTTTTAGGGGAAGTTAGTGAGTGACTTGGGGAAAGAGGAAGAAGGGGAAGTTAGACTAGCCTCGCTTGAAGTCCTCCAACTGAAAAACTGCCTCAAACCAAAAATGAATTGCTTACCAAAGATTGGAACATAGCAGTGGCAGTAGCAAATATGGAGCATTGCAGGATGCATAGAACGACATATTTGGAATGTGAAAATGTCGATCATGAAAGATGATTAACCTGCTGCAGCAGGAGGCTAACAGGACCCCCTATATTGGTGAGACGGGTCGCTCCATCAATCAAACGAGTAATGAGCACGCAGCTGACCTTAAGCATAGGAGAACCAAGTCTTCTACTTTAGCAGAGCACGTGGAGAAAACCAATCATCACGTCTGTATCGAGGAGGCTAGTGTTATTGCTAAAGTTTCGCAATTCCATCACCGGAAATTTAGGGAAGCCCTTGAGATTGAAAAAAGGCCGATCAATCTCAATAGAGAGGATGGCTGGAAGATCAGTAGTTGCTGGGTCCCAGCCCTCTCTTCCTAGTCATTTTCTTCCTTTCTTCCCCTCCCTAGGTTTAGCTTGATCTTGTTGTCTTTTAAGTAAATTCCCCTTGTTTCTCGTTTCCTGTGGCCTTTATTCTTTAAGGTGTGGTTGTTATTATTTGAGGTATTTTAGTAGCACTTAATTTATGCTATTAGGTTTATTCTAATAATTTTAATTAACAATAAAAATAATCTTGAAATTAATCTATGATAAGATGCTAATTTTAACCCTTAAATAAGCTATTAACTAATTTTAAATATTAATTTTTTTTTTTTTTTAGGTTACTCTAATGCTTACATATTTATAACTTTTATAAATAGCTATTAAATTATTATTTTATTATTTTTATTTTTTTTAAATAGTCCATTTAACTCGTATTTCAATAAGAATATAACTAACTATTAATTACTCTAATATTTATAATAACTTTTATAATTAACTATTAATTTATACTAATTTATAACTAATTTATTTTAATACATTTTTATAACTATAAGTCTATTAAATGGTCCCTTTACTTTTATTTTAATTAACTTATTTATTTAAATATAGGTTTTGCCCCTAATCCAGTCCGTCTAACCGTTTCCCGTTCAAATTTAGCCGTTAGACAATATAGCCATTATCTGGTCAAGAATTACAGCTATTGGATGTTCTGATCTTACTATTTAAGATACTAAGCTAGATCTGATTCTTCAACTTGTCTTGATGATGAACCACACTGGTTGGTTCGAAACGCATCGACAAATGAAATTTCTTGTGATTTACGTCGAAAAATCTCTCATATACCCTTGACTTAATCACCTTGGAATAATTAAATAAATCATTATTTATTTGTTATTCATATTCTTATATTTTAGATAATTGTAAACCATTATTTAATAATTATTTCAAATTCACGCTTTTCTTAATTCTCACAAACTGGTTAATAAACCATTTTCATTTGTTAATTACTTCAATCACTTTTCAAATAAAGATATTTGACCATTTTGAATATAGTTTCCCTCTCAAAAAATATAATAAAGTATTTTGAATGGTTATATTTTGATTTAGTCGATAATATTTTATTATTTTCTAATTCCTAATTTGGCTAAATACATTGTTATAAATAAGAGGGTTTTCCATTCATTCTTCACCTTGATCATTCTCATCATCACCACTATTGTCTCATGACATTTGAGCTCCCACTTGAGTTCAAGTTATTTTATGTTTTCTACCCATTGCAAATTAAGAGAGAGAAAGATATCACTGAAGAAAAAGGACATCAAAAGGACCCATCCCATAGAGCGGGATCTATAGAACCAAGTTTGTAAATTCTCCTCACCAAGTGTTTCAATTACATTAATAAAATTTTCTTATTTATATGATCAATTGGGTTGCTGCACTTTAATTTTTTTTGTTATATGTTTTGGGTTGCATATGATCTTTTGTTGCAGGGATTTCCTTCTTTCTTTTCATTGCAAATCTGAAGTATAAACAATAATATTTTGTTGTTAGGTTCACTTGTCGCCAGTGACTTAAGTGAAGCATTTTTTGGATACATACTATCAATTTTCATACTAACAAATGGCAACTCCACTTAGTTTTTAGCTACTTCATCATCAACAAATGGTGATGCCACTCGTGTAGTAATTCAGAATATTGGTGACTATTGTTTCAACTATTTTAGTCTTTTTCCAACTATATTTTCCCTCTCAATTTCTATTTTTAGATCTCCTTTTTTTTGGAAAAAAAATTGTTTCTGTTGGGGTTCTGGACATTTCCACAGGTCATAGGTACCAGCCAAGTAGGAGATGACATAATCTGGGTCCAATCTGCCGAGTGGGAGAAGTGGTAACATAGTGCACATGTTTACCCCTTTTCTACCGCCAGAATGCACTTTTCATCTCAAAATCTGCGCACCACGTACTTTACAGGTCGGATTTTGCACTCTACAAGTTTTCATCATTTTTTTCAAAATTTTCTATTTTTTTTACACTATTGCATGTTTTTCAGGAAGGTTTTATGTTATTACCTGAGTCACCACTAGGCCTGTATCAATTTAGTAGTTTCTCATTAAGGAAGGGAAAATCCTCCTAGGGTTTATCGTACACCTCCATCATTTAGGATGAAAATTGTTGAGTTGAGGAGTCTAGTTTGCAAGATTTTTAGCCACTAATTTTTAGGGTTTTTTCTATTGTTTTACAACCCTTTTAGTTATTTTTTTATGACACTTCACTCCCTTTATATTCTTATGTTTCCATTCCCCCTCAATATCACCTTATGTATCCTTAGTTTTGTATCTTCTTTCCAATACTTTTCCAGCATTTTCACCTCTGGTTTTTGCTAGTTTTCTACTTGATTTTCAGCAGCATTTTGCCTCTAGATACCAATCCCCTAGACATTAGTCCATTTTTCAATTTTTTGTGTCTTTGAGTTGCTTGTTTTCCTTCACTTTATTTAGCTGCTTGATTTCCTTATTGGGTGGGGGTTTTGTGCTTGAGTATACTGTTTATTTTACTGCCCATTTTCAACATTATTTATAGTTTAAGCACTTTATTTCTAGAAGCACATGTGCTGCATCATCAAAACATGGTTAATTAACTCATCCACTTGAAAAAATATTTCACACACATAAACCCTAAGAAAATGTGAGCTTGGTTATCACTTCCAAGCCAAGAATCAAGCTTCCATAGTAACTTAACTCACATAGAATACACCTACTTTGGAACCAAGGCCAAAACAATCTTTGTAGTTAGCTGTAGGATTAGTGGGATATGATTCTAATAACACTCATTGGTTGCTTACATTGAGACATAAAAATTTAACATATTAGGGAGCTTAAACTCCTTCACCATCCCACAACCCAAATTTGAACTACATTAGAAACCTAATTGAGAGGGGCTTAGGATAGATCATGGTGCGAGTGATTCTCCTCTTGGCTAGCCAACCTATGGTAGGGAATTTCGTGCCATGGTCGATCACCAAGAAGCTCAAGACCCAACCATCTCCATGACACAAAGGCAACCTTAATGGTCAATATTAGAAAAACACCCTATAAGACTAGGTGTGGGTAAGTAGTTGGTCCTCTATCCCACCTTTGTCCATATAACTCTGCTTGCAGGGATCAGATTCCATCAAGTAAAGAGTTCCTTGGAAGGCCATTTGATAAAGTATATCTAGGACTTGTTTGAGGATTAAGATCACATTTAGGATAGAGGTCATTTTTCCTTTTATAGGACGTGATTTCTTGAATTAGAGTAGCATATCAATATAATTAGTTTACACTTGCACCACTACACTAGTGTGAGTTATTCTTTTCTCCTCTCATCACCCTTTAGCCTTTTGAGTCATATTTTGTCTTGATGCCATTGCACCCCCTAGGCATTTATCAAGGAGACTTCATGGCCTTCACCCCAGTTTTGTTTACTACATCTTACTCCCTCTCCTCGAGTTCGAACCCATTTTCCTAGTCCTCCATTAAGTCCCCATGTTGACTCTAGTTCTTATGATTCTTCTAGTTCTTCCTCTGATTCAGCACTTTCCCACCCCAAGCACCTCCACCATGTCAGGAACCAATGCAGATGGTTGTTGGGTGCAGGATACCCCAAGGGAAGTCACAAAAGGTAATTATAACAGATCGCGAAGGTATTGAAGGTCAGGACAGTGCATGAAGTGACCTGCCCAAAGCTAGGAATAGTTGGACTAAATCGGCACCTCAGACATCTCAAGGGTGTAGAAACTTGGTTCCAGCATCCCCCCATACTCCTTCGGGTGAGACTTCAGTCTGATCTACATAGGCTGATGCCGAAAGGGCCAGTAGTGTAGGGATTTGCTTGTCTAATTAACTCCGAACCTGGGTCATGCCCCCTCAAGCCAATAGTGGTGGTAACCAAGGTCTTAACCAAGGTAACCCCACAAGTGTAACCTCTACAGGTATGGCCACTAATTCCCCCTTGCTTCCCTATGTGGCTGGTTTGACCCTCCCTAATTTCAACCAACTTATCAATGATCCTCTTCTCCATAACCCCAATTGGTCTCCTTTGCCTACCAATCTTCCTTCCAACATTCCCAAGTTTGAAGGTAATCTTCAAGAATACCCCGCCAATCATGTTCACTCTTTTCACATGTGGTGTTCATCCCATTACAGAAGACTCCATTCCTCTGTGTCTCTTCCAATGCAACCTAATTGGAGCTTCTCTGAAATGGTATGTGGACCAACTGCATGCCTCTCATTCTACCTTCACAAATATTGCCAAATATTTTCTTTCATATTTCCAGTTACCTCTATGATATGAGACTAGTACCAAACACTTGAACTCTTTTTGTTAAACTTCTTCCACTCGCCTTTCTAACCATGTCCAAGAATGGCATAAAAGGATAGCATGTGTAGAGTCCCTAAGTTTAAAGATCATGTATACATGGATTGGTTTTGAATAGATATTTTGGCCCCCATCAGTAGATATTTCACATCTCACTTCCCTCAGAATAAGGAAGAATCCCTCTAGATAGCCATGAAATATGACCTGATATATGCCCAGTCTCATTGTGTTTATATTTTCCTCCATGATCTGCCTCATCCTACTGCTGCTAATGTACCAAGGGCATATAATACCATTAATGGTATCGTTGGCTTTGTTTGCCACCCTCAACCACCACCATATCCTTAACCTCACATGAGTTATGGTCCAGCTGATGGGGGGACCAGTTATGCTTAGATTTATCCCCCTCCTAATCCTTCATGTGTCAACTCTTACCAAGGTACAAGCACATCATATTCATATCCCCATCCACATCAACAAATGTTAGGGCTAGATGTCGTTAGGCCTAAGAAAGAAGTTCCTGACATCTAAAAACCATTGAAAACCAAGCATGCGAACATTAGGTCGGACATGCAGCTGAATTTCGCAAATATAGGTGATTACTGGGATGAGGACACAGTTGACAAAGTTGCAGAGTTATTACAGGAATATCAAGACTTGTTTCCAAAAAAAATCTCTCATTTGAAGGGGATATTAGGTGATATGGATGTTATGAAGATCAATCTAAAGCTAGATGTAAAGCCAGTAAAGTAGCCCCCATAACGGTTGAATCCTAAATACAAAGAAAAAGTGCGTGAAGAAAAGGGTAAGTGTTGGGCATGGAATCCCCCCACAACATGTTTTTGGGGATCAAAGGCCAAGTTTTGGTCAAAGATGTTGAAAAAATCCACGAATTGCGGGTGCGGAGCGCAAAGTGTACAATTGAGTCATAGGGTTGTCCGCCCTAAAAATTGTATTGTAAATTAGAGTATGTTATAGGACAAATTGACCTTCTAATCAACTCAGAGGAGAAAGACAAGATGATTGGATCAATGACCACAGTTGCAGGCCCAGAATCCACATAACGCTCTCCATACACTGACAACCTACTTTATAAAGCTTGTAACCAAGCATAAAGGATCGTTAGTCACCCTGCTAACTCTTATTGTTAGACCAGGGGGAGTGTTAGTGAACTTAAGTGATGTTCAAGATGTTCTGCCAACGAATCTACCAATAAATATCTAAATATTAAATCCCTATATTTATGCAAGAAAAGTAAGGAAACTCCAAAAATCAGGATATTTGGAGAAATTCTATTCCGAGAATGGAGGCAAATGGGAAAAAGCTTGTAAACAGGGCAGGTTCATGGTTTTTTCCCTAATGAACTACAGGTGGAGTTGGGCAGCCCTAATTCGATTGCTACATAAGCAACGAGAGGGCCATTGCAAAAGGGTCAGAGCATTCGGAAGGATAGCCCATAGAGCTGTTGTGAAACTATCATATTCTTAAAGGAGCTCGCTGAAAGAAGGAGAGAGAGAGAGAGGAAGAAGGGATAAGGAAGGTTGATACAACAGGGTTGTTGTAATTACTCTTCTATTCTGAATATAGGACTGCGGTTGTGTTCCCTACTCCAAAGTGTCGATGATATTGTGCATTTATTTATTCATTCTGATGCTTGTTGTGTTGAGTAGATAAGTTATACATTTATACATGTTCGTTATGGATTCTCACATTAATTGTTAGAAGTGTATGCTGTGATTGGTTTGCTTTGTTCTTTTGTGTAGGAATTGTCTTGGAGCTAGTTTTGAGGAGTTCTTATTACCACACGGTGTTAAAATTGGAAACCAGGGAAAAACTTCATGTGGGTCATCTTATTCATGGCTGATAATATTTTTATTAGATTCCTCTCGTCGAGAGGTGTAGGATTGATATAAAGATCATCCGATTCCGATAAGTATTCATGGAGATATGAATTTATTTTGATTATGGAATTATTATCAAGCCGACCTACAACTCATGTAGGCTCAGAAGCCCAACAGTCGCATCTATTCACCCATCAATGTTGTGTATAAATATAAGAGAACTTTGTCTCATTTGGACTCACTCATCTCATCACATCTCTCCCTCTCTCTACTGCGTAGATATGAGTCTCTTCTCTACTGCGCTGAAATGGGTCTCTCTCTCTCTCACATGTGAAGCCGGAAGCTGTTGAATTCGAAGCAGCAACTGCAGAAGTAAATATTGACTTGCGTGACCTAGAATATCTCCTCTTTGGAATTGCGCTATAGGTTCATCTGAACCTCCTTTGAAAGCCGCAACTTTTGGTGGTGGAATGAAGTCAATCCGACGAACGGTTTGCAAGATATCGAATGCGCTAGTTTGAAGCCGGAAACTGCTGAAACTGAAGCTGCAACTGCAGAAGTAAAGATTGACTTGCGTGGCCTAGAAGATCTCCTCATCTAAACTACATTGTAGGCTCATCTGAACCTCCTTTGAAAGCCACAACTTTTGGTGGTGGATTGAAGTCAATCCGACGAACGGTTTGCAAGATATCGACTGCCCTAGTTTGAAGGCGGAAACTGCTGAAACTGAAGCTACAACTGCAGAAGTAAATATTGACTTGCGTGGCCTAGAAGATATCCTCATCTGAACTGCACTATAGGTTCATCTAAACCTCCTTTGAAAGCCGCAACTTTTGGTGGTGGAATGAAGTCAATCCGACGAACGGTTTGCAAGATATCGACTGCCCTAGTTTGAAGCCAGAAACTACTGAAACTGAAGCTGCAACTGCAGAAGTAAAGATTGACTTGTGTGGCCTAGAAGATCTCCTCATCTGAACTACGCTATAGGTTCATCTGAACCTCCTCTGGAAGCCGAAACTTTTGGTGGTGGAATGAAGTCAATCCGATTGTCGGTTTGTGAGATATGGTCTGCCCTAGTTTGATAATGGAGCCGCTAATGCTGATGCTACTGATCTAGGGTTTGCTACTGTTGATATGAATCAGATTTATTGTACTATTTCTCTCTGATGAATTATTGAATATAAAAGAAGATTTGATCAAAGGGTTTCCCCACACATTGTGGGGTTTGTCCCTCGCTAGCCGCCACATCTTGTGTCTCTTGTCTTGGCTTGTTTTCTGTCGATCGTTTAATGTTCTATCTGCACTTTACTTTATGTACATGTGATTGCTAATCGGTGGAATATAATAAGAAAAAGAAGTAAACTGTTATAAGAATAGAACATACCATAACTTAACATGGTATCAGAGCTGAGGTGAAGACAAAGCCCGAGAAAGATCAAGAGCAATCATTGAAGAGAAGATTGGCAAGGCTATCCTAAAAGAACTATGGGGTCCTCAACACTCTTTCCTGCTGAAGACAAGCTCCGTGAGAAAGCGGAGTGCTGGACCATGTAAGAGGCAATATTGTTGAGCCTTCATCAAATGCATCTGCTGTTGCCTGGAACAAATGAAAAAATGGAGAAGTCAAAACAAAGAAGATCATTCGGGACTCTATCAACAAGCGCTTGGTGGCCTACATCTCTGATCTAGACACCTCCAAGGAAATCTACGACAGACTGGTGAGTTTATTTAAAGTTAATGATGCAAATCAAGTTTTTTTTCTTAGAAATAAGCTGAGGGAAATCAAGAAGGGTAAAGATGAAAGTATGCAAGCATACTTCTTAAGAATCACCGAGATCAAGAACGATCTCCTATCTATTGGGGAAACTATTACTGACAGATAAATGGCACTCACAACTCTTGAAGGATTACCATCTGAATGGTATGTGTTCAGGACTACTCTTCTGAACTATAATGTAATTCCTGGTTTCGAGGAATTAATGGCTAGATGCATTCAAGAAGAAACAAGGGAAGAAGTGTAAGAAATGCCTCCTGCTGCCTTTTCTTTTCATGCAAAGAAAAGAAATAATTCCGGGACTAAATCAAAAGGAAAGGCTGGACCTAAGGCTAGAAGAAAATGACGATGTTACATTTGCGATAAAGAAAGTCACTATGTATGAGATCATGAGCATCATGATGAATGATATCATGGACATAAAGGGCAACATGAGATCATGAACATATAGGATAGCATGATGATGATGCACACTAGTTTGAGCAGCATTATGATGGATAAAATCATGGACATGGGCAGCATGATGTACAATATGTAGTGGTGCAACTCGAAATCCCTCTGATGGCAATCAAAGGAATGACAAATTCAACAGCAAAGGTAAGAGGAGAGCTGGGAATCAAGGAAGAGGACAAGCATTCAAGAAGGCCAGAAATTCCAGGATGTATTAAATGCACCTGACCTCAAAAAGAACCTAGTGTCCATCTCGGGAACGGAAGACAAAGGCTACAAGGTAACCTTCAACGATGGCAAGGTATGTATATGGAAAAATAATGTTAAAGATGCCTTTACTCTTGGGTTTAGTGTTGATTCATTATATCAGGTCGATGGAAGTTTGCTAGGTGTCATGTCTTATGACATATCTCTTCAGTCCGAACTTTGGCATTAGAGGTTTTCCCCCCTTCATTATAAAGCTATACTCGGTCTAAGACAAATGGTGATAGGGATGCCCGAATTCTGAATAGAGAATGAAGGTGTATGTCCAGGATGTACTGAAGGAAAGCTCAAAAGGGGACCATTCCCCTCAAGCCAAAGCAAGTCCTCTGATATATTAAAATTGGTTCACTCAGGCATACCTGAGGTTGGCATTAAGAGGGAGACTACTACACCACATACTCCTGAGTAGAATGGTGTGGTGGGAAGGAAGAACCGCACGATGATGGAAGCTGTCTGGGCCATGCTACATGATCAAAGACTTCTGATGTTTCTATGGGCTGAAACTACAATCACTGTCGTATATGTACAAAATCGATGCCCTCATCGAGCATTGGGTTCCAAGACTCCTAAAGAAAAGTTCACCGCAAGGTGAACAACCTTTCGACTTTGAGGAGCTCTCAAGAAGCCAACACCAGGGAACCGAAAGAAAAGGATGATGAATCAATGCCTGATGTAAAAGAACCCATGGATCTGATAGATTCTCATCCACATGAGCCTTCCTCTTCTAGGAAGAGGCCTTCATGGCTTAGGGGGATACTTGATGATGCTAAAGGACATGCTGCACCCTGAGGAACCTTCCGTCAAAAACTTAATAGGTATCAAGGACACCTGACCATCATGAGCACGATCATACAAAATGAGCCTTCGTCATTCTCAGATGCCGTCAAGCATCAAGTATGGAAGGATGCTATGACCGTAGAATATGAGTCTATTATGGAGAATGATGTCTGGGAAGTAGTTCCCAGACCCTGGACAAGACAATTGTTACTTCAAAATGGCTTTACAAGATAAAGCATGCAGCAGATGGAAGCACAGAAAAGTATAAGGCTCATTTTGTTGCTCGAGGTTTCTCCCAAAAGGAAGGTATAGACTATGATGAGATTTTTGCACCTGTTGCCAGATATACGACCATCCGCTCGATCATAACCCTTGCCACTTTACAAGGATGGAACCTACATCAGATGGATGTCAAGACTGCGTTCTTGCATGGCTCGATCAAAGAAGAGGTCTACATGGAGCAACCCGAAGGATTTGAGATTTATGATCGAAAATCTCATGTATGCAGGTTGAAGAAAGCTCTCTATGGGCTGAAGCAAGCACCCCGAGCATGGTATGAGAGGATCAATAGCTACTTGATAAAGCTGGGATTCACTAGGAGTGAAGCCGATCCTAAACTTTACTTTAAGGTTGAAGATGACAAGCCTCTCATACTGGTATTGTATGTGGATAACCTCTTTCTAACAGGTGCAGACCCTCTCATTCACAAATGTAAGAGGGAGCTGGCCTCTGAATTTGAAATGAAAGACCTAGGACTGATGCACTACTTCCTAGGACTCGAAGTATGGCAGAAGCCAAGGGGAATTTTCCTATCTCAAGGGAAATATGTGGTAAAGATATTGGAAAGATTTGGTATGATGGACTGCAAGCCTGTGACTACCTCGAGGATCTTAACTTTTAGAAGTTATATGGTAGTGACGTCGGACCAGATTTGGGAAATGCCTCTGAGTTTCATAAACTCATTCGGATTGATGTTCTTGGTGAACCTCCGTCCGAGCATATTTTTTGCAGTTAGCATTGTGAGCTCATATTTGGTTGAGCCTCACTGGATTGATGCCAGGAATCTTCTGAGATGTCTTCAGGACACAATCTATCATGGATTAAGATACACTGCCGGAGATGTGAGACTACTTGGATATACTGATGTTGATTGGGCAGGCAGTGTGGTGGACCATAAGAGCACTTCCGGGTGCTGTTTCACCTTGGGATCTGCTTCGATATCCTGGATGAGCAGGAAGCAGAAGTCGGTGGCTTTGAGCACCGCCGAAGCAGGATATATTGTTGCTAGCATAACCTCGTGTGAGGTAGTCTAGTTGCGAAAGCTCTTCAGTGAGCTGTTTGGATTTACATTGGATACCACTGTGATTCTCTATAACAACCAGAGGTGGGATTCGATTATTGAGGAATCCCGTATTCATCGATTGCTCCAGCAGATAGACATCATCTTGGATATGGTAAGTTGGTGAGCAAGGAGGCTCCATCGCATTAATATGATGTACAGGTTGATACACCTTGTCAAAGCCCCGAGGAAAGATCTAATCTGTCATTTTCCCAAACGACTTGGAGTCGGTAAGAAACCCCTGTACAAGGGTCCTACATGTTGCATACATTGAGCTCTGGGAGCTCTGAGGGCTTGCGGTTATTACTGGAGCAACATACGACCACAGGGTGACTCACCCTCCCCTGGTGGTGCGCACTAGAACAAGATGATTCGCTCTCTTGTGGGACAACATGATTCGCTCTCTTGTGGAACAGGATGATTCGCTCTCCTGTGTAGCAGGATGATTAGTTCTCCTGTGAGGCCTGGATTGATGTGCATATGACCACAGGGTGACTCACCCTCCCCTGGTGGTGCGCACTGGAACAAGATGATTCGCTCTCTTGTGGGACAAGATGATTCGCTCTCTTGTGGAACAGGATGATTCGCTCTCCTCTGTAGTAGGATGATTAGTTCTCCTGTGAGGCCTGGATTGATGTGTTCTCCATGGCAATTGTAGCAGGATTGATGTGTTCTCCTGTGAGGACAGGATTGATTAGTTCTCTTGTCGAGGCATCCTACCCATGCAGTCTGGGACTCATGGGAAGTACCTCTCATCTGATCAATGAGCAAGGAAATGAAGTTAGGGACCATAGTAGTACCGATGGACGCATCGTTCTAACTATCGTACTCCCTACGCTAGGATGACCTCCATTGATCTGGGATCAATGATACTGGTCTGGGACCAGTGGTAGGAGTGGTACTTACTATGAAGCTGACTTCGGGTCGGCTGAGACTGGTCTGGGACCAGTGGTATGCACTCTGAGACTGACTTTGAGTCAGTGGAGGATGATACTGGTCTAGGACCAGTGGAGTTGTACTCACTATGATGCTGACTTCGGGTTGGTTGAGACTGGTCTGGGACCAGTGGCACATACTCTGAGACTGACTTTGAGTCAGTATGATACATCCTCGATCATTTCTTCTTCTTCATAATTCGGAAAAAAGCAAAGCAGAATAGAACAATGTAAGTGCAGAGTAGAACAGAGCAAAACAGTACAAATCAGTGCAGGGCAGAACAAGACAAAGCAGAACAGGCAGAATAAAGCAGAGCAGAATAGAACAATGCAAGAGTAGAGCAGAATAGAACAAAATAGTATAGACCAGTGCAGGGCAGAACAAGACAAAGCAGAACAGGCAAAATAGAGCAAAGCATGGCAAGGGTCAGGCTGTACAAGGCAGTGCATTTGATGGATGAATAGTAAAGACCGATAGACAGATTGCAGATGAAGTTCTCCATGGTTGAGAGGGAGTGTTAAAATTGGAAACCAGGGCAAAACTTCATGTGGGTCATATTATTCATGGATGATAATATTTTTATTATATTTCTCTCGTTGAGAGGTGTAGGATTGATATAAAGATCATCCGATTCCGATAAGTATTCATGGAGATATGAATTTATTTTGATTATGGAATTATTATCAAGCCGACCTACAACTCATGTAGGCTCAGAAGCCCAACAGTCGCATCTATTCACCCACCAATGTTGTGTATAAATATAAGAGAACTTTTCCTCATTTGGACTCACTCATCTCATCACATCTCTCTCTCTCTACCGCGCAGATATGAGTCTCTTCTCTACTGCGCTGAAATGGGTCTCTCTCTCTCTCACATGTGAAGCCGGAAGCTGTTGAATTTGAAACAGCAACTACAGAAGTAAAGATTGACTTGCGTGGCCTAGAAGATCTCCTCTTTGGAACTACGCTGTAGGTTCATCTGAACCTCCTTTGAAAGCCGCAACTTTTGGTGGTGGAATGAAGTCAATCTGACGAACGGTTTGCAAGATATCGACTGCCCTAGTTTGAAGCTGGAAACTGCTGAAACTGAAGCTGCAACTGCAGAAGTAAATATTGACTTGCGTGGCCTAGAAGATCTCCTCATCTGAACTACACTGTAGGTTCATCTGAACCTCCTTTGAAAGCCGCAACTTTTGGTGGTGGAATGAAGTCAATCCGACGAATGGTTTGCAAGATATCGATTGCCCTAGTTTGAAGCCGGAAACTGCTGAAACTGAAGCTGCAACTGCAGAAGTAAAGATTGACTTGCGTGGCCTAGAAGATCTCCTCATCTGAACTATGTTGTAGGTTCATCTGAACCTCCTTTGAGAGCCGCAACTTTTGGTGGTGGAATGAAGTTAATCCGACGAACGGTTTGCAAGATATCGACTGCCCTAGTTTGAAGCCGGAAACTGCTGAAACTGAAGCTGCAACTACAGAAGTAAAGATTGACTTGCGTGGCCTAGAAGATCTCCTCATCTGAACTGTGTTGTAGGTTCATCTGAACCTCCTCTGGAAGCCGAAACTTTTGGTGGTGGAATGAAGTCAATCCGACTGGCAGTTTGTGAGATATGGTCTACCCTAGTTTGATAATGAAGCCGCTAATGCTGATGCTACTGATCTAGGGTTTGATACTGCTGATATGAATCAGATTTATTGTACTATTTCTCTCTGCTGAATTATTGAAGATAAAAGAATATTTGATCAAAGGGTTTCCCCACACATTGTGGGGTTTGTCCCTGGCTAGCCGCCACATCTTGTGTCTCTTGTCCTGGCTTGTTTTCTGTCGATCGTTTAATGTTCTATCTGCACTTTACTTTATGTACATGTGATTGCTAATCGGTGGAATATAATAAGAAAAAGAAGTAAATTGTTATAAGCATAGAACATACCATAACTTAACATATGGAGATCCCCAAGCGAATGTAGAAAGAACCAAAGGTGATCCTCTATCCATACCCTATCAATATATGTCTGATAGATGAACATGTGTGTAATAGGTAGCTTTTGCAAATAACCTTATAGTTTGTCGAAGGTCCCGGGAGGACCTTCGAGGGTAGTTTTCATCCCGTGCATTTTACCCCATAGTAGAATTGGTGATTCCGCTGGGGACTGTACATCTAGTTCCCAGTTGCCTGGACTCCTCTCAGATCTTCTCTTTCTTCTATGAGCTTCTCGTTTCTTCAAATCCTTTTCTGATCCACCAACTACCTTGTTGCATCCTAAAAAGTTGCATTCTTCTCAGAAACTGATCCCAAAAGCTGTCTTTCTGAGCTATTTCCCTCACTAACATAGGTTGTTGGTCTACACAGAGCTTTATAAAGCTCTTTGACTATGCACAGGGAGCGTTAGTGGCCAAACTAAAGCTCTGTTTACACACAGACAGAGCATTAGTCTCCCATTTCCATGTTTTTCAAGAGATTTTGTGGACCAAAAGGGGGGGAAACTTGTCTCAGGGGCTAAAGTAAGATCTGCAACAGTATCATGCTAACAAATTTGGTCTCTTAAAAGTTTATTTTTAAGAAAATGTTTTAGTTTTTCTCTCATAAAATTCATTTTTGTTGAAAGAAAAGCTGATAGACTATATATCTCCTTCTGTCGAAATAGTTGTAGGCTACTTTGTTTTGGTTCAGTAGTTGTTAGGGAATATTGAGAAAAGAAACTTTCAGTTATGCAAAGTGTTGAATGGCTTTAGATGCATTGACGAATACATGAATATGTGAAATGATACATGTGTAGAATAAGACTTGTTTGCATAAGAAATTGAAAAAAAAATTCAAAAGCATTGTTCTGCATGGTTTATTGAGTCGAGAGTCTCATCATATTCATACGTCAACACCCCTACCGAAGACAAATAAGCAAGTACACTAAAATTTACACAAAAATCAATCAGTCACTCTTTTTTGAGTAGACCAACATTAGTTAGATTAGGACCTTGGGATAAGAATGTGAGTCAACTGCCCAAGGTTGAAAATCAAAACTAGTGTCGTTAACGAGTGAAAATTCCTTCTACACTCATATTACCAGGACCACTCCACTAACAATGGAGTGAAATACGAGACAACATCGGACTGTAATTGAAGGTAGCCCACCTTCTCTTACAACTCCTTTGGGCATTCTGTGTATTGGGGGTCCCTTCGGGGATTTCGGAACTGAGTCGGGGACTCAGGTATCCTGCCCACACAGCGTGTTGTCTATGACTATGTCCCCCCTGGTAATGTCTGTGATTTGAGGTATCTCTAGTGGCCAAAACTTCTAGGTACTTACCTAAGGTGACTGGGATGGGTTGTCCTGGTACCTCAAATGGACGGATCTACTTTGTCTTCAGTTTTTGGGAGGGTGCTCGTCTTCACGAGAGTACTTGGCCCCTCAATCTGAGGTTCGGGCAAAGCTCAAAAGTAACCGTAACCATACATTTTGCCATCCTTCTCTATTACTCCTTAAGAGATTGGGTTTCATCTCCAGTAATTGGTGTTTATCAGATGAGGTAATTTCCCTCTATTTGCTGATTGACATATTTAGTGTATTCTTTTCTTTTTGGTACCTAAGTGCTATCGTTTTCAAGACTTAAAGAATATCACATTTAAATTTATCTGATAAAACTTAACATTCACTATGGCTACATCCGGCCCTCATCGTCAATCTAGACAATTGTTAGGACTTCCTCCACTCATTATGGAGGATTTGTCGAGTTCCACTGACTCAGATTCCTCATCTTCGAGGAATCAGTCTCCTAAATCGCACACGGGATCTGTCTGGATGACCGACGATTCTAGTTTTCCGAAGGATTTCTTCACAGAAGGATTTATTCCTCATTTTAACACTCTACTTACAGATCTGTCAGAACCTATCGTTACTCCCGTGGCACCTGTACTTCCTTCTTCGATAGGAGGAACTCTCCCATCTATCCAGTCAACGCCTCTACCACTTCCCCAGTCAACGGTCATCACAACACCAGTAATGTGGAATCCCGCAATCTCATTCGTCCCAGGTATTGTAACTCACATAACACCCTCTATGGGTGGAACCCAGAAGATGCCAGGTCCCACTCCTATGGTGCCATAAAGCATACCTTCTACTAGTACCACATATAGTGCTCCATACAACACTTAATGCGGCACTATGGGCACGGTTCCAATTTACCAAAAACAAGGTCGGCAACCAATGTATAGTTCCAACCCCCAAATTCGGATATCTGGGGTGGTTCCCAATATGCACATGCCAGCGGGGAATGTCACAGTTCCCTCGTCGTTCTCAGGCATGCATGGATAATCGTTGATTGATATGAGTGTTCCCTCTGTCAATCAAAACCATATGGTTAGTTCTGTGTCGGTTGGGAATCCACAAGGGATTCCCACCCAATCCATGGGGGCACCCTACTCACAAGCTCAGATGAGTCAAGGGGGCATCGTTTATACTGGGGGCAACTTCATACCCCAGTATCAAAATCCTCATGGAAATCCACTCTACAACACCATACTACAAAGCAACTGCTACACCATGCAGCCCATGTACACTATGGGGAACCAAACGATGGGAGGAGCACATAGCTCCTCAGGTCATCCGTCATCACCATGGTCCGAGTCGAGGGCACCCAACAATTTGCATTTTTTGGCAACATTGGATATTCCTGACTTATACAAGTTGGAAAACGACCCCATCTACCACAACTTACAATGGCCGCCGACCCCGCATAAAATACCGATGGACATTCCTAAGTTCAACGGAAAATAAGGGGAGGATTTGGGCACTCATGTCACCATCTACCATCTCTGGTGTGTTTCTAACTCTATGGTGGATGACAGTGTCCAGCTACGTCTTTTTCCCCGCACCGTCACTGGCAATGCTACAAAGTGGTATATTGAGTTACCACGCGTGTCAATGCACACCTTTGACGCTTTAGCGATGGAGTTCCTAAAGCACTTTCAGTTACCTATCCATTATGAGACAAGGATGGAGCTCCTTACTTCATTTCATCAGGATACCACCACCCACATCTCCGATCATATCCACGAATGGAGATGTAGGTGGAGGTTAGTCAAAGCTCCCATCCCTGATTTTCTCTTAATAGACTGGTTCTGTAAGTCGTTTCTCCCACAAATCGCTAAAGATGTCGCTCTAGGTGGTGCAGTCACAAAGGACCAATCCATACATCGTGCCCAGCACTTAGATTTGATTTATTCACAGTCTGGCACTCTCTACGACATTATCCCCTATGCTCCTGGTAACCCCAATCCTCCCACGACTTAACACCCTGGAGCACACACCGACGAGATCGTCGGCGCAACCTCAGGGGTCATTGTAAAACAACTCAGTGGTTCCGTTGCCAAGCTAGCAGTGGACCCCTCTACCAAAACGACTACTCTTCCTACCACTGCGATTAACTCTATGCAGTCTACATAGAAATCCAGTAGCAAGAACAAGAAGAATAAGAACAAGACCGCTCCTTCTAAGGACTAGTCATCTAAACAGCCCAACCCGAAACAGAAGGCCACTGCACCTACTGATAAGAAAAAGGATAAAGGCACCACCTATTCATGCAAACTCTGTCTTGAAGATTACGTAACCTGGCGTTGTCCGCGTCTTCAAGAACGCATGGATTACCTTACCAAGAAAGATTTTGGTAAGGCACCTGCTGTCCTCAGAAATCCTTTTCCTAATCAACAGCAGCAAAATCTCATTGCCAACCAACCGCAACCCACATCAAGGGGCAAAGACAGTTCGAAAAAACCTTCAGCTGGTGAAGGAAGTTCTACCCTTTACACATTGGAAATGGTAGAACTAACCACAAGAGCCAAATCTTATGAAGCTGCTGTCGCTTCGGTAGTAGAACCATTCATAGGTCAAAACCCATCGCCGCCCAACGATTTGCATATCGAAAGGCTGGTTGAGGACTTTTCAATCCAACCCCCCAAGGGGTCACTTCGATGCACAATGCACAATACATGTGCACGTGCCGCCCAACACTACAACATTGTAGAGGATTTGGCACAAGCACCGTTGGCTATGTCGGCCCTTGAAGTATTACAAACATGCCCCAGCCAAAGGAAAGCTTTGCTTTCGGCTATCAAGGGTATTGACCCTACAGATTCCATGCTTTCTATTTTCAACATGGACAAGTGTAAACCTCCACTTTCCCATCAGCTTACATTTCAGGTGCATATCACTTCGAAAGGTAAAGGTATACATAGAACTGTCATCGATGAAGGTGCTTCAACCTGCATCATGTCGGCTTCATGTTTACTCACCATGGGTTCCCCAACCCTATCCCCACCATCAAACTCACTTAAAGCTTTCAACGGACACACCTTTATCCCAAAAGGATACCTATCTAGTTTTCCCATCACTTTGGCTGGGAAAACAGTAACGGTGGATGTAGAAGTTGTAGATAGGAAACCCGACTATAATCTGTTGTTGGGTCGTAGTTGGACATACGCCATGATGGCCGTCGTATCTACTGTCTTTCGCATCATCCAATTTCCATTGGATGGAAATAGTATTACAATAGATCAGTTGTCTTTCTGCACCCCTAATTATTCACCATTACCAAGTGGCTCTGTACCCCTAGTAAGAGGTGGAACTGATAGTTACGTCAGTTTAGGTACCGGTCTATTGAAGGCTTCTTCCCTCATGGGTTGTTTCCCTCTTCAGCCGCTGTAGGTTTCACAGATGTTCAATATGCTTTCATCTATTCCTCATGAAATGACCAATCCATGGATCCTACTGGCTCCTTTAGACATTGACACATACGGAGAGAAAGTGCCACTGTCACCAGCTGAATCAGCCTACAAAGCCATTCAAATTGCATCAGAATCTCTAGTCACTTTGGTTTTGGCCAACGGTACCACTGCCCCTCCCATAACCACTCTTTCTTTCATTCCACTCAATCAAGTCCCACTGAGGGATGAAGCTATTAAAGAGATCACAGGGTTAGAAGGGCTACCTTGGGAGGATTCAGACCATCATTTTTCGATATATGATTCAGACATGATGCCTCTTCAAATCCTGTCACCTGAAGCACATGAAATTGTTTCCTCTCCGTATATGACTATCCAACTTTTGGACTCAGAAGGAAACAGGGGCAATATTTCACAAACATTACTCCCCGATATTTCTATCATGATAGACATCATGGAAAACATACAGAGTGGAGCCAATCACAATCCTGAGGAAATTGTGAGCTTCACCTACCTGTTTCGGGACTTCCGCGATGTTTTTCCTTGGTCTTATGAGGAAATGCATGGCATAGACCCTTTTATTGTCAAGCATGAGATCAAGGAAGTTCGATCGTTCTTTTTATGGTATTTTTCTTGCTCATTAATCCGAAAAACCTCGATTCTTCTTCTTTGGGCTCATTAAACTACTACAAAGATGGATAGAGCACTGTTAGGTATATTTTATTGCTCTTTAAAAAATATAAACATCCCCTATTTTTTGTCGTTGCGCTCGTTAAATCTATGCAACGATAGATAGAGCACTGTTAGGGATATTTTATTGCTCTTTAAAAAATACAAACATCCCCAAGTTTTCATCGTTAAGCTCATTAAAATTTATCTAACAATGGCAGAGCACTTTTGGAGACATTTTATTGCTCTTTAAAAAATATAAACATCTCTGAGTTTTTGTATTAGGTCTCGTTAAACATATATACCACAATCCGTAAAGCACTTTTAGGGATATTTTATCACTCTTTAAACAATACAAACATCCCTAAGTTTTTCATCATTTGCACTTGTTAAATATATGCAAACAATGCTCTGAGCACCTCTTTTTTTATCTTGTTCTAGCTCATAAACTGAAAAAGACCAACATAGCATCCTTTTTAGGCACCTTTTTCTCACTCTTTAAACTGAAAAAATCGCGAGCTTTGTCTTGCTGCTCATTAAACATGCTAAAGATGACCCGAGCATTCTTTCAGGTACTTTTTCTTTCTCGCTAAAAAATGAAAAATCCCAAGTTTTTGTTATTGAGCTTGTCAAAGTGTCATGACAAAACACGATTTAGTCCATCACCTCGTGCTCGTAACAAAATGAGGTCGACATTGGAAAAATGTTTCTCTTTATCCGGGTTCAATAGATTAAATACAGAAAAGTAACTAATTGGAGTATACTATTAACCTTTTGTCGCACCCAGTTAACAACTATGACAAAGGGACCACCATGGAGTCTCTCTTTATGATCTTTTCAGGCTCTCTAAAGATGAAAAGACCACTGAGTTGTCTAGTCTGGACTCTTTAAATACACAGATAAGATATAGAGTCATTATTTTTACGATACTTTTTAGACTCTTAAAATATGAAAAAATCGATGAGTTTGCCTGTCTGGACTCATTAAACTAATCAGATAGGGCAAAGAGTCATTCTTTTAGCGATCCTTTTTAGACTCTTTAAACATGAAAAGATCAATGAGTTTACCCATCTGGACTCATTAAAAAATCAGACGAGGAAAGTGGACAATACAATTGTATCATGTATTCGAAAGCATGGTTTGGCAGCAATCGTTCCCTTGAACATGGAACTCCCTCAGATAAACCTTCATTTTGATAGCCTCTCAGTATGAATCCTACCAACCTATGAGTTTTTAGCCTATATACCCTAATGTAATTGCATCTCCATATCTTAAACACTCTGTAGTGTTCATGAGTCTAGTGTTGTCTGGTTAAAACTGTTGTCATGCCTTCTATTGTTCAAGTGTCCCTAGTTGTTTCCTCTATCAACCAATCCTACATATCCTTTCATCCTACCCTCTATTGTTTAGACCCAAAAGCTCAAAAGATTCTTCAAAAAACAAAATCATCCTTGTTCGGTTTCATGTCGACTGATGAAGGACACGTCATTTCCTACCTTTCGACAGGTTCCTTCCTATCGACTTCAACACTCTATCTAGGAAGATAACCCAAAAACACATTCAGTGCCTTGGTGCTTGCAGACATTAGTGGCAGGTTACCTTGTGCTTGATCACGGGTTTTCATTATTGACTCCTGGTTAAGTGATTCTACGAGTGTTCAACGACAAAAAATATTTCACACTCGCTAGTTTTCACTGTGCATCTTGGAGACCATCACCATTATTGGTGGCCTTCCTTGCATCTATTAATAGTCTCCATTATTGGCTGGTAATCAAATGATTTCATGCATGTTCAACATCAACTCATTTTATCACATGTACCAATCTATGTTGTTCGGTGTTATAGACATATTTGGGCACTTCAACCCCAATCACATATGTCAATAAACCAAGGGCTATTTAACCCCTAAAAGTGTTGCTTCATACCTGAAAGGATCAAGGTCAACTGATTACATCATCTCCTAGAAGTTCCACTTGGAAAAACACTTAGAACTGGCCAAAACTAGACCATACTGACTGCTCCATGGTCAAGGTGCGATGCATACTGGCTGCTACACTAGCCAGGTGTGATTCATACTGAAAGAGCCTTATGTGGGGTGTGATGAGCGAGAGTAGAAAAATGGCAGAGACAGTTTGCTAAGTGGAAACCCAGAGAATCTTCTAGAAACTTCTCATATGACACTTGGCTCTCTTAATTCACCCAGGGATGAGTAAGAGATCAAAGAAACCTCCAAGTGGAACCAAGAACTATCAGTGGAATGATACTAATCAGAAATCTAGAGCTGACTCACACCCTTGCGGAACATCTATATATGGATCCCTCATCTGAGAGATCTAGAGGCTGGAATTTTGTAATTTGTAAGGAAGTGCTGTTGGTTTCTCTTTGAGAAGAAACATTGTATTGTTGGGTGATCTTGCTTTTCATGAGGTGAAGAGGGCTTTGATGCTGGGAGGATGATGTTGGATCAGACAGCTGGGTTGTAATCCTCTCTTCTACTATTAATAAAGCTATTTGAGTTTTCCTCCATATAATCGTGTATTTTTGAATCTTGTTGTTTATGAATGCAATTGTATGGTCAATGTATTTCTGATTCTGCATTGTTTATAGTATTATAGATCGAGATGCTTTGATGGTGTTTTGTTGCTTTGCCTGTATAAGTATTCTTTAAAGCTGGACAAGTAGGAGAGGAGTGGCAAGCTCTATCAAGGGAGAGAGGAAACAAGCAAGGAGCCAAGTGGAAGATTCAGGTTGGTCCTCTTTGCTTCTCTCTTATCTTTCATACATAAAGGAAATCACAATTTTCTTTGATTGTTTGTTTCTAAGATAGCTACCTGTCTTAGTGGGACTAGCAGATCGAAAAGACACTATTTTTCTCGGAAACAAATGGTGACTCTGCTGGGGAGCAATTAGTTTGTTTGTTTGTTATTGTTGTTTGGTTTATAAACTACAGACAGATCCTGAAGTTAGCCAGCTAGCCTTCGAACTGCTCTTGCTATTGTTGAAAATAATACTGAGAGGGGGGGGGTGAATCAGTATTATCTAATTCTTTTAATAAATCTTCCTTATTTGTTCTTTGAATTATTTTTGCATGTCAGTACCATAAAATAATGAGCATGAACAAAGAAAAACAGATAGTCACACCAAAGAACACAAGATGTAAGGTGGAAACCCAATGTGGGTGAAAACCACCTGCTGCAATATGTCTCTATCTTCTTTCAAATTAGAAACTTCTTTTACAATGGTTTTGTACTGGTGCAGTCCTTTACCAGTACGCAGGGTGCAACCTGCAGAGAGCTACAACTCTCTCTCTCTCGTTTTCCAGTCTCTCCTGGAAGGGAGCTACAACCCCCTACTTCTTTTCATAAAGTATCAAATGATCATAAAGTACATAAAAGTTACAGTCCACTACAGTTATCAAATCAGCAATAACAGAACTAACCCAGAACACCTTATCAACAGAAAAATTCAATCAACAGAACATCTTAAGACAGATACGCAGTTTTCCCTTCTGTGGACTGCGTCGCTACGCAGTTCACCTTCTGCTTTCCTGCGTATACCCGCAGAGATCCTTCTGCCGCACTGCGTGCCCACACACTGTTCCTTCAACTGTACTTCGTACTATTACTGCAGGTATGCACCCAGAGACATTATCGCGCCGCGTACTGTTACTGCAGGTACGCACCCAGAAATACTATCGCGTCGCGTACTTTGACTATGCGTACGCACCTGAACCTTAGTCGCTCTGCGTACCTACATAGCTCTCCTTCTTTTGCTCTGCGTACCCACGCAGGTCTCCTGTTTCTGCTCTGCGTACCCACGCAGATCTCCTGTTTCTGCTCTACCCACGCAGCTCTTCTGTTTCTGCTCTGCGTACCCACGCAGCTCTTCTATTAAACACTTGCGTACTTCTGATTAGGGCCAAATAGGTAGTCCACCAGAGTGGGACAGTTGCTCAGATCTGTTCATGCGCTTGAGAGATCACCCTTCACAGATTCGCCTTCGACTTCCCTTCCATATAGATCAAGCTTTTAAGACCATAACCCAATATTTCAGATCTAAAGATATTCAATTGCAAAATATGCTTAGCCAAGTGATCTCCTTTGCTTTATATAGGCAAGCTCCTCCTAAAATCATGGAACAATACCACGAGCCAAAACCGTAATAACACAAATACCGTCGGCTAAATACCAAGGATTAAACATAAGAAACCCCACGTGTGCTTTTCTCTGCCTTGAAATGAGTGCACTGGGGGTACGCACCTCCTGAACGGCTGGCCTGCGTATTTGGACGCGGTCCCTGCATGGTGTACCTGCGGGTACGCACCTTCTGAACTGATTTCCTGCGTACTTCTTAATTTTCATCATATTGAGAGCCTTGCCACGGGAGTTGCCATCAAGTACAACATCTGTAACATATAGCCATACCAGAAACATAATGCCAACAGCGATGCAATTGCAAAGTAGATAAATGCTACTTCAGTCAATCTCCGGGTTGGTTTACAAACTGAACATCTGACTTACAAGCATTCTAAACGCCCTTATGGTAGCTCAATAACCTCCTAATATCATACCCCTGTACTTTGTTTTTACTTTCTATCATAACTCAACCTAAATCACTGAACTTAGCTGCAAATTTTGAGCCAAAACCAAACTCAATTTCGCTCCCTGGCCCATCGCATTGTCTGTAACTGGTAGCCTGTATGCATCACACCTCCCATGTATTGCAGGTGAGATGCATCCCTATTTCCCTTAAGGACAGGTGCAACGACTGAGTGATACTATTTCTCTCTTTGGAATTTGGTTTTTTCCTCCTTGTTTTCAGCTCTATTCAGTAGTTTTGCTACATATGATCAATATTTCATTGTTGAAGCCTTCTTCCTTTACATTATTCAACCTCCACTGATTAGGATTTGTGAATGTTTTTTTATGTATTTTTCAGCATTTACAGTCCTTCTTTGTCAAAATTAGTTTAATTGAACTGTCGTCTTTTGATGAAAAAGTGTCGTAACTGTCATTTTGAGTCAAGAAGAAGAGTGTCGTAAAGTCTTCCTCATCTAGATAGTTGATTATACTTTTGTCATTGTATTTGATTTGAATTATCAATATTTGGAGTGTCGAAAGCAGTTTTCCATTCGAAATCGAAAGTGTCGTTTTAGTCTCCCTTTCATTTTGAAAAGAAATTGTTGAATTGTCGCTTTGAAGAAAATAGTCCAGATCTATACTTAGTTTTCCTTTTTGGCATTCTCACATTAAGGAAACGAAAAACAAATACATGCATCTGCATTTGCATTTAGACTATTTGCGAAAGACGATTTAGGAAAAGTCTATTTAGTGTGTGATCTTTGCTCTTTGTTGAAAGAATCGTATTCTTCTTTCCTTATTAGCTAGGATTTTCATTGCTAAAAGAAAACAAACAATTGTTTATCATTTTAGATTGCATATTTAGGAATTTTACATCTACATCATGCAGTGAACCTTAAAAGACAAACTTCTAAGAAAGATCAACTCTAAAATAAATCTCAATGAACATAAAAACGCTTTGGAACCTAACGCAACACATCTAGAAGTCTAGGCTAGAGACATATTCCGGCGTCGTAAAACCTGGTAACTATCGTTTTCATCGAAGGTTGGGTGATTCCTCCTCTTTGATATGACAAGTGCCAATACAAACTTGTGCTTCCCATACCGTCGAGTATATATTGGGAGACCATAATAGGCTGATATCCTTTATCCTTAGGAAGCCATGTCTGACACCCTATCGATCGCAATGCGCTGAACACAACATTCAAGAAGATTGACTGTCGTACATAAAGTCCTTGGTAATTTCTCTTTAATTTACCACCAAGGTGTATATTGTAGTTTTGCAATTGGTTTGGTAATCCCTCTGTCTAGATTTCCAGAGTAGTCACCTTCGTTCCTTTTCAACTCCTTAAAAGAAAAGGTCCATTTGAGCACTTGTCACTTCAGGCTCATTAAAAATCGAAGGCAACTAGAGTCATCTTTAGCTCTTTCTCAACTCTTAAAAATTTAAAAAGCAAAGTTGTGTCAAAGCGTCATAAAATTCATTTAATACGAAATAACGTTTTTCCCCTTAATTTTGAGTTGATCAAGTAATCTGCAATCATGGAAGAAATTCAATCAAAACCCCACCGTTTGCGTAGGCTAGTGAGTCAACCATCTTTAACTCTAGAAATGAAACCATTCTGGGAAAAAAGGTCTCGTTTAACTGAGTCGAATTCTCCTGGTTTATTTGAAACTTGCATTTCTAGTACATCTGCCTTTACAGAAGAAGTTCTGCAATTACAAGAGGACATTAGAGTTGATCCTAGTGTAACAGTAGACACTTCTATTCCTAAAATAGCTCCATCTAGGGCTGATCTAGAAACTGAAGTTCACTTACTTGAACATCTAGAAGTTGAGTTCTAGAATTCAGAAGGTGTTACCCCTCCAGTATCTGTTACTACAGAAGCTATACCTTCTTCGGCTCCAGAAATATTTTACGGACCTGACAGTCTACCTCTTCCACCTGGAATGATTGCTATAGAAGAGATTGTAGAGGATCTTCCATCCAGTACTTCATTGCATTTTGGGACTGGGATCCACTTATATCCTTCTACTACTGAAGATAGTTCCTTTAATCCTCCTTCATTGCAAGTTATTGTCGAATCGCTGGGAAATATTTTGGATAGACTAAATATTTCTGAACAACCATCAACATCTAGGACTATGTCATCTGATACAGCCACAACAGAACTTCCTGCTGCCACTCCGACGATGTTTGCTAGTATACCATCTGTCCCAACTAGTTATCAATCACTAGATGGAGTCCACCCAGGGACTGTTTCGACAACATGGTCTGTTCCTACTTGTTCATCCGGAATCCTATCTAGCATTTCTTATGTTCAAACTCAGCAAATTGATCCTACATACCAGTTTCAATTTGGGCAATCCAGTCTTCAAAGGCCGATCTATCCTTTGAGCACTGGATTGCCACCATATGGAGGGCAGTATGCTTTTTCATTGTTCCCTCCTGGAGAACAACCATATGAGAGTTCACAACAAAATTCAGGTCAAACTGGAATTACATCCAGTGGTTGGATACCAATACTGCCTCAACAACCAAGAGTTTTATATTCAATGCAACCAAATCAACCTGTGTCAAATATTCCCACTACACCTGCTATCATGACTGTGTCATAAGTACAAGCAATGCATGTTGTATGCTAACCTCAAGTCTCTCAGGTTGCAATACAATAGCCTCTTGTCTCTATGACTCAATCACAACCTCAGATTAGTGTTTTCTTACCTGGAACGACTCAGGCTCAAACGGGTACTATCACCCCGCATCTTGGTCAATCATCCAGTATTAGACAACAGCAAATGGTCCAACAACCATGGCTGGTACAATATCAACAACCACAATTCTAGCAAGCTTACCAAGGACCTAAGCAACAAGGCTTTGTAGGTAGTGGACAACCTTATTTTCAAAATGGTTATTAACAACCATACTATAATGGTTATGCCCATCAACCTTATCAAAGTTACTAGCATTAGATACATTATGCTGGTATGAAAAGACCTACTACTCAAGCGATCCCATCTTACCCTGGGTATGCTTCACCAAACCTGAATCAACAGTTGCCTTTTGTAGCAACTCTAGAATTACCAGATTTGAACCAATTGACAAATGATCCAATTGCTTACGCCCCTTGGTGGCCAGCGATTCCTCATAAACTTCCCTCTGATATTCCTAAATTCGATGGAAATCTAAGTGAAGATCCGTCGAATCACGTAATGACGTTTCATTTGTGGTGCTCATCTAACACCCTAAATGATGATTCAATTAGGATTCACCTCTTTCAACGAACGCTTACTAGTCCAACAGCAAAATGGTATATTGAATTGCCTAGAGCTCCGTTTAATAGCTTCAACGCCCTTGGCACCACCTTGCTAACCCACTTTCAGTTACCCATAACGTATGAAACAGGAACATAACTCCTTACCAACTTTAAATAGATGATAGCCACTCACATATCTGATCATATTCATGAGTGGTGACGTCTTCGTCGAATGGTAAAGACATATGTTCATGATTAGCTTCCAGTTGAGTGGTTTATTAAGTCATTATTGCCTTCTATTACTGAAGATGTAGCAAAGGGAGGTGTTGTCACTAAAGAGCAAGTCATTGCTCATGCACAATATTTGGACTTGATCTATACTCAGTCCGGCATGCTCTACAAAAAAATTCCTGACGCTCCAAGACCAAAATTTTCCATTCCTCCCCCTCCTAAATCGAATAGGGACTCTCATGCCGGCAATGGCATGATTGGTGCCTCAACCACGCAAACTGCAAAGGCTCCATCTGGTAAAGCCCTTGCAGTCTCTAGTCAAAAAGCAAATGATAAACTTCTTGCCTCAGAGGTTAATGCCATGTCATCTGACAAGGGTAAAGAACCAAAGCAACCAGGGGGCAAGAAGAAAGGGAAAAATAATAAGAAGAAACAGGAAAATTCAACTCCTGAAAAATCTTCTGAGAACCCTATTGGGAAACAGAAACCTCGTTATCCATGTTTAATATGTAATGACGAGCATTTCATGAGAGATTGTCCACATCGAGCTGAGGTTGCGAAATTTTTAAAGACTTCAACTACCTCAGCGGTGTTGACTGATCCATTTCCAAACCCAGAAACTAACCTGGTTGCTATCAATCATGCTTCCAAATCCCAAGTGCTTATGCTATCCATCTCGAAACAACAAAATGATGCTTTGATATCAACAAGGAATAAGGATTATGGGAATCCACAATCGTCGAACAACAAGGCTGCAGATCAACCCAGTAGTTCAAGAACAACTTTGCCAAAAGTTGTTCCACCCATCATTCCTGAATTAACTATAAAGCTGCCAAAGGGAGTAGTACATAAATCGAAATTTAATCCTTATGCTCGAGCAACACAGAATTATAATATAGTAGAGGATCTAGCTCAGTTTCCATCTGCTATGTCGACACTTGAAGTACTGCAGAATTTCCCCTCCCAAAAGCAGGCTTTGTTATCAGCTATAGGTGGGATTGACCTAGCGGATTCCAATATTGTAGCCTTTAACCATAAAGGATACGAACCTCAGTTACCGGCTCAACTCACTTTCCTTATACAAGTAAAAACCCTCAACAAAACTATTCATCGAACAATCATTGATGAGGGGGCATCTACCTATATTATGTTAATGAGTTGCTGGAAAAATTTAGGCTCACCATCCTTGTCACGATCATCAACGACATTAAAAGAATTCAATGGAAGAACATACACACCATATGGAATTTTAAGTAACTTGCAAGTTCAATTGGGGGCCAAGACAGTAGAAATTGAAGTCGAGGTCATTGATGGAAACCTTGACTACAATATCTTACTAGGCAGACCTTGGATTTATGCTATGGTTGTCGTTGTGTCAACATATTTTAGAAAGATTGCATTCCCCTTCCAAGGTGGAATTACAATCGTTTACCAACTAGCCTTTTTCCCCAATAGTTCACAAGCTACTGGAAAAATTCCATTGATCCATGGAAGTTCTCAATCGCTTGAAAATGTCGGAGTAGGTCTCCTAAAAGACCCTTCATTAATGGGTAGTTTTTCCCTCCCACCTACAAGTAATCTGGCAGAAGTGGCCACAGTGGAAACCTGTCATATGATATCTTCTACATCAACAAAGATTAAGAAGAACCCTGACCATTTTGATACTATGGGTCACTGAGGACGGTTCTTATCTTGTGTCGACCTTATTACAAAATGAAACAAGGGTTATGAGGATAGTTCTTTTACTGTGTCAACCCCATTAAGAAATGAAACAACTCCCTTTCCAAGTCGAGTCTTTCAAATATCTCGAAGGTAAACCTTCATTCTAACCACCACGTTGAATGTAATGAAGCTCGGGGGCATGCACCTCGATTTGCGTCATTATGCTGGGGGCATGCGAACTTATAACAAGCATACTTTTTCGTTTTAAGCTTGTGTAAACATGAAACCGAATATGAGCAATGTTTCTGCAAGGTTCAAGCTTGTTAAAAAATAAACCCACCTACGAGCAATGTTTCCGCAAGGTTCAAGCTCGTTAAAAAATAAACCTGCCACTGAGCATAGTTTCTCCCGGTTCAAGCTCAATAAAAAATGAATCCACCCTCAGTAAATAACCTTTGTCATTGCCCTACTATCAGCATTTTGAGCCTTGGTTGTGTTCTTCCATCACCTCCATTCTTTTGGCTGATCATACGCTTCAACTTGATTGTTTACCCTTTTGAGGAACAACTGCGACCAATGGTTCTATTAGACACCCTCTTCACACTGCCACGTTTTGAGAACTTCCAAACTTACCTAGAACCAGTTGCTACTCGAAAACACCACTCGTTATTCAAAAGATAAGTCTACTTTAAACTCTTTCCGGACTCACTAAATATGAAAAGATTGTCAAGCAATTGGCCTCTCCAGCTCGCTAAAGTGATTGGAAGTGCCATCCCTCCTCTATTTTAATCTTTTGGACCTAAGGGATTATCCCACAAAAAGATCGAGCACTTGTCTTTTTCGGCTCGCTAAAGTGATCAGAAAAGTTATCCCTTTTGTATTATTTTAATCTTTTTCAGACTCAAGGGATTATGATACGAAAAAGAACTGCTGGAGTTTCCTTTTCGTCCCTTTTCAAACTCTCTAAACATGAAAAGGACGAGTTATCTTTGTCGTTAAACTCGTTAAAACAATAGCGACAAACTTGTACATCTAGACAAGAATGAGTTTCACGGTAGCTAGACTCACTAAAACATAGCGACAGGTTTGCCCGAAGGAAAAATTATAGAACAAGCATATGTTACCCTCCTCAAGCTTGACAAAAATAAAGAGGTACTGGTCAACAATGACTGGGGAAAAAGGGAAGAAAACTTGAAGAACTTCATTGGTAGCAGGTCACTCTTGAACATGACACTTTCACTCCATCACCATGATTGAGTGAGGTTGGGTTATTCTGTTCACCAGTCATATCACCATTGGTCCTCCACACCATCCATATCAGTTTCGCTGACATGTTCAAGAGAAGTCATTCAGAGAATTCACCATCCATCTAACGCCTCATCCACTACAATACCTTCACTCTCCATTTTTCATGACCACCATTCCTGAACCTTGTATCATCAGATCATTTTCACCTCCAGAAAATCATTTGCTTTGTTTCATGTCGTAGATGTGGGATACATCAAGGCCCTCCTATGACAAGTCACTTCTTGTCAACATCAACTCATTATCCAAGAAGTTGACTTAGAAACAACCCCTTCAGTACTTTGAAGCTTGCATGCCTCAATGGCAAGTTTCTCACTTCCAGCGATAGGTTTACATCAATGGCCTTCGACCGAAAGATTTTGCATGGTGTTCAACATCGACTCATGAATTCCCACCATGTAAATTGTACTGTAGTACCTTGAGGGTCATTATCAATATCAGTGATTCCTCTCGTGCCTGTTAACAACTTACATCATTAGCTAGTAATCAAGCGATGTCTTTCCATGTTCAACTCCAGAACATCTTTTCACATGGATCGACTTGTACATCGGGCAAAGATTGAATGAGTTTGAAGACCCCGAATCTAGTTTCATCCATCTGGGCTACGATATATTCAGGAAAATAAAGACATCAAATGTACACAGAAGCTGCACAGATGATTATCCGAGCTAAGGGATGATGATATAAAGAATCACCAGTCTGCAACTGCAGATGATTATCTATTCTATGTGAATGAAAATGAATTTATAAAGCTGAGCATGGGAATACCCACCTCAGCTAGATCACGAAAATAATATGATGATGATGTATTGTATTGTATCTTATACAGGGCACCTTCCAGTTTGAATACCTCGGATCCTCGTGATAAAGCATTTCACCCGACATCAAAAGATTTATGGCCTCATGCTTTAGGGGGCAACTGTTATTGACATATATGGGCACTTCAACCCCAATCACATATGTCGATAAACCAAGGGATCTTTAACCCCTAAAAGTGTTGTTTCATACCCTAAAGGATCAAGGTCAACTGATTACATCATCTCCCAGAATTTCCACTTGGAAAAACACTCAGAACTGGCCAAAACTGGAACATATTGACTGCTCCATGGTCAAGGTGTGATGCATATTGGTTGCTACACTAGCCAGGTGAAATGCATACTGAAAGAGCCTTCTATGGGGTGCGATGAGTGAGAGTAGAAAAATGGCACAGACATTTTGCTAAGTGGAAACCCAGGGAATCTTCTAGAAACTTCTCATATGACACTTGCCTCTCTGAATTTGCCCAAGGATGAGTAAGAGATCAAAGAAATCTCCAAGTGGAACCAAGAACTATCAATGGAATGACACTAATCAGAAACCCAGAGCTAACTCACACCCTTGCAGAACATCTATATATGGATCCGTCATCTGAGAGATCTAGAGGCTGGAATTTTGTAATTTTTAAGGAAGTGTTGTTGGTTTCTCTTTAAGAAGAAACATTGTATTGTTGGGTGATCTTGCTTTTCATAAGGTGAAGAGGGCTTTGATGTTGGGAGGATGATGCTAGATCAGACAGCTAGGTTGTAATCCTCTCTTCTACTATTAATAAAGCTATTTGAGTTTTCCTCCATATAATTGTGTATTTGTGAATCTTGTTGTTTATGAATGAAATTGTATGGTCAATATATTTCTGATTCTGTATTGTTTATAGTATTATAGATCTAGATGCTTTGATGGTGTTTTGTTGCTTTGCCTCTACAGGTATTCTCTAAAGCGGAACAAGTAGGAGAGGAGTGGTAAGCTCTATCAAGGGAGAGAGGAAACAAGCATGGAGCCAAGCGGAAGATCTAGGCTGGTCCTCTTTGCTTCTCTCTTATCTGTCATACATAAAGGAAATCGAAATTTTCTTTGATTGTTTGTTTCTAAGATAGCTACCCGTCTTAGTGGGACTAGCAGATCAAAAAGGCACTAGCTTTCCCGGAAACATTCGGTGAAGCGAGAATCAAGACCTTCGGTAGAGGAATGCATCATTCAGCCTTGTTTCCTCCCCCAAGCTGTGATATTTTTCTTTGGAGACAGCTATTTCAGGATGATCTATTATGACACTAGATCCGCCCTATGCCATATTGGCGGCTAACATTGTTATACATCCGAGGAGAAAATTACTCTGACATAGCTACTCAGCATGGGAATGACCGACCCAGTACATGATTTTAGCAGTTTATATATATGTACTTTTGTTGTATCAGGTTTTCCTTACCGCCCAAAACTTCTCTCTCTCTCTATAAAGATTTTGACAGCGAATTACAGTGTTTTTCATAAAGCATTTCGGCCATAATCTCTGCCTCTGATCTCATACTTTAGGGGGCATCTGTTATAGGACAAATTGACATCCTAATCAACTCAAAGGAGAAAGACAATATGATTGGATCAATGACCACAATTGCAGGCCTAGAATCCACACTAACGTTCTCTATACACTGACAACCTTCTTTATAAAGCTTGTTACCAAGCATAAAGGAGCATTAATCACCCTACTAACGCTTGTTGTTAGACCAGGGGAAGCATTAGTGAACTTAAGTGATGTTCAAGAGGTTCTGCCAACGAATCTACCAATAAATATCTAAATATTAAATCCCTATATTTATGCAAGAAAAGCAAGGAAACTCCAAAAATCAAGATATTTGGAGAAATTCTATTTCGAGAATGGAGCAAATGGGAAAAAGATTGTAAATAGGGCAGGTTCATGGATTTTTCCCTAATGAACTATAGGTGGAGTTGGGCAGCCCTAATTTGATTGCTACATAAGCAACGAGAGGGCCATTGCAAAAGGGTCAGAGCATTTGGAAGGATAGCCCATAGAGCTGTTGTGAAACTGTCATATTCTTGAAGGAGCTAGCTGAAAGAAGGAGAGAGAGAGAGAGGAAGAAGGGATAAGGAAGGCTGATACAATAGGGTTGTTGTAATCACTCTTCTATTCTGGTTGTGTTCCCTACTCCAAAGTGTCGATGATATTGTGCATTTATTTGTTAATTCTGATGCTTGTTGTGTTGAGTAGATAAGTTATACATTTATACATGTCTGTTACAGATTCTTACATTAATTTTCAGAAGTGTATGCTGTGATTGGTTTGCTTTGTTCTTTTGTGCAGGAATTGTCTTGGAGCCGGTTAGGAGGAGTTCTTCTTACCACACAGAGATCCCCAAGTGAATCTAGAAAGAACCAAAGGTGATCCTCTTTCCATACCCTGTCAATATATGTCTGATAGATGAAATTGTGTGTAACAGATAGCTTTTGAAGATAACCTTACGTTCTGTTGAAGGTCTCGAGAAGACCTTCGAGGTTAGTTTTCATCTCGTGCATTTTACCCCATAGCAGTGTCAAGTCGGCCTACCCATGGTCCGTGGACCATGGTATTGTATAAATAGAGCGAGGCTCTAAGCTGTAAATATAGTTAAGGAGTCGATGAATAGATGAATAGCGAAGGAATGGTTCAAGATTAGAGTAGAGTTCTAATTGTCTTCAGTTGTAGTAGTAGGAAGAGGCTCTACAAATGAGTGTGCAGAGGCCTAGTAGAGTCCACAACTGAGTGCACGGTCCCCTACAGCTGAGTGTGGAGGGCGGTGTCGAGTTTCTAAGTAAGATTAAAGACTAATAAAAGAGAAGTTGATTCATATTCCTGTGTATTTGTTGTGCATTATCTTCTTTATGGTTGTATTCGTTTATGTATTGCGCGCACTGTTATGATTGATGAATATGCTATAATAACCATAAATCTTACACACAAAAGTTAAGTAATCAGTTAATTAACAAGGATCTTGGGTACTATAAGGGTCACGCCCTGAGCAGTGCTGCGCGGAAGCCACACCACAGGTTGCGAAGGGATCACAAGTGCGTGTAGCGACAGGTCATATTGCGGACCTCCAAAAGCTCATCAGACATCCCTAGGGTGCAAAAACCTAGTTCTAGCACCCTCCCATACTACTTTGGGTGAGACCTCAGTCCACGCTCCGTGGACTATTGCCGAAAGGACCAGTAATACTAGGATTTGCTCGGCTAAATCACCTATGAACCTGGGTCAGGCCCCACTAAGCCAACAAATGGTTCCATTTCCGAGACCGAGATCTACATAAAGGATGTCTGATGTCGTGCCACTAGAACCCTACAAAGAAAGAAATTGAAGAGTGGTTGGACAAGAATATTCAGGAGTTCATGGTGCAGGAAAACAGAAATCCGTAAGTATCTAAGGACAAGTGGTTGGATCGCTACTTGTACACTGAAATCCATGAAATTTTCTTCGCATCTTTTCCATCTAACCTATATGAGTGGATCACAAAGTTAGCAGACAACCAGGGAAGGTGTAGGCTTGACAAACCAATAGTGTGGACTCCGGAACTAGTGCGTAGACTAGAAGCCTCAGAAGATAAGATAGCGTGAGCTATGGATCACTAGCTCGACTGGATAATAGGAGGATTTATCACTAAGTTTGCAGTAGACATGACCATCAGGTACAACGAGGCAGAGTGATGTTTTCTTAAGGGACCACGAGGTAAGTACGTTAAATCTTTGAACACTTCGATTAAGATGGTATTGTGTGAAAATCGAGTTATGCGAATAAATTAATGTTTGGGACTACACGGAGCGGAAAGATCTATAGAAGCAATGAAGAATTAGAAAACAATCCCTTAATTTCACCCTCGCAAGAGAGGGAGGACAAGCTCGCGAAGGTTTCCTCGAGAAGCGTGATCAGTTTGATAAGGCAACGAATTCCATGTTTACCACCCCCACCCACACCGCCACCCGCTTGACCCCTCTCACCTCCATCTCCACCCACTCCACCTCCACCACCTCCATAGTTCAGTATGGAAAGTGTGATCAAACTACCGGTGTTCAAAGGAGTATGAAATGAAGACCTGGACCAATTCTGGTTCATGGTAAGAGTAGTATGGGAAGCATAGGGCATCATGGATGATAATATTAAAAAGGCTACACTCATGAGCACGTTGTAGGATCGTGCATTAACGTGGTATATCAAGCATTCTAATGATCACCCGAACGCAAGAATTGCAGAAATCCAAACCGCATTGAACAAGGAATTGAGCAGGCCAAAGTCAGAGACGTAATCAATCATTGGGTTTAAATAGATCAGGATTCTCCCGAGTGAGACCCCCTAGGATCTAGAACAAAGGCTGAAAAGTACGATCCGTGAAGCCAATATGACGTTAACAGATGCACAACATTGAGCATGGTTTGTGGCCTCACTTACACTGCACTTAAGGATGGCGCTGTCATAGCAAAATCTTTTCACCCAGGCTGAAGCATTGGAGATGGCAATGAGGTTGCATGAGACCCCTATACAAGACCCTAGATTAGGAGTCTAACATATCCACACGCAGCTACAAAATCCGTGTCTGGAAATGCAGAGTTTGAAACAGGATAGGGCACCTCGGCTAGAGGCGAGCAAGGAAGTATGGTGCATAAAATGCAAAGACAAGGGCCACGACAAAGATCATTGTCTAATGTTCCCGAACTACTTGGTAAGATGAGGGCCAATGCCATTAAGACCAGAGGCACAGGCAGGGCCGAGTGCGACATCTACGTTATGGTGCACAATCTACCAGATATGAGGAAAACATACCACAGATAATTGTCATCTGTTGTAGAAGTATACGTAGGCGTCCCAACAGTTGTTTTGTAATTTCTGCAGGTCAGAAAGCCATGATGAACGCACCTGCCAAAGAAATGAATTAATGATGGATTATACTTATGCCTATAGGGTGCAGGCCAAAACACGAGCCCTCGACACAAATGAAGGGATAGTGCACACTGGATTTTAGGGGCATGGTCGGGGTCAAGGTGGAATGATACCAGGAAGGGGTCGCAGACAAATGATCTATTACAATTGTTGAGGGCCAGGGAATTATGCCCATGATTGTATGAACCCGACTAGGATATCATGTTGGCAATATAATTAGTTTGATCATGAGGTGGAAGATTGCCCTTCACTAATAGTGAAGATGTGCGAAAAGGGGGTACTCCAGCCCCTTTCAACCTAGAATTTAAAAATGATGAGTTCTGAACCGTGCGAAGAAGACCCAAATGTAAACATGATGCTGACGAGCAGTATGACAATGGGAGATGATAAAGGGAAGCAGCCAGAGGAAAGCACGTGGGTTCGCAAGCCTCCTAAAAAGGAACCCAATTTTGATTTAGAACGCTCTAAGGAGACATTCATGGAAGCTAAGAAGAGCTTCACGGAGGCCTCCACTTCAGGTAGTAAGGATCAACAAGAACTAGGGATGGATCCTTCAATGCTCACTACCTTTCTAGAGACATGCATGAAACTGCTATTTTGACAAAAAGGTAGTCAAAGGACTACAAGAACTTATCACTACGTGCGCGGGGTCAGGAGAACCTTGTGTGGTCCGAAAACTGGGAAAGCATGCATTGCGCATAGGAAGGGAGATGAGATTGACTACACAAATAGGCGAGTACTATATGGATCAGGTAATCCTGGACCTGGGTTCTGATGTGAATGTACTACCAAAGAAAACATGGGAATGCATGGGCAAACCCGTGTTATAGTGGTACCCTATTCAGTTATGAATGGCAAACCAACAATTGATTTTTCCCATGGGAAGATTGCAAGGGGTGACAGTCGATATTGAAGGTGTGAGCACACAAGCGGATTTTAAAGTGATAGAGATTGTCAATGATAGCAATCCCTATCCTGCACTACTAGGGATAGACTAGGCTACCGAGATGAATGGAGTCATAAATCTAAAGAAACACAAAATGATCTTTGGGAAAAAGTCACTACGCGTAGTAGTACCACTGGATCCATCCGAAGGAGCGCGATACACTAAACCGGTGTTTGACGATGATAGTGATGACGATCTCGACTGTATCTACAAGATAACTGCACAAGGATAGGAATGGATGAATACGACTGTAGATGGAAGGATTTCGTGGGAGCGTGAAAGCTCTTGCACTTCGGATTCAGATGAAGAGATAGAGCAATGGCATAATCGGCTGCACGAAGTAACAACACTAAACTGCAACATTGTTGGGTTGTGTTATATTCTTTCCACAACTAGCCCACGTAGTTAACCAGGGGTCACAGGGGGGGAGGTCACAGGGGGTTTGAGGGGTACCTGTAACCCCACTTTATGGGGTGCGGGGCAGCACCCCAGAAAATTTTGGTTTTGGACCCTATGTTAGGTTGGGTGAACCCACCTATGGTTTTGTGAATGATTTTCGCACATGTTTTTTTTTTTGGATGCGATGGTTTTCGGTCCATGGTTTTGGAAAGGATGGTTTTCGGTCCATGGTATTGGATGCTTCGGCATGTATAAATATGTATTGTAACATTGAAAGGAATATAATGAAAAATCAAGCTGGTAGTCTCGGTTTTGGGATCCAGGGGAAAATCTCTGTGTATATGTGTTTTATGTGTTATGCTCTCGCATTGTTTATTTTCTGTGTTTTAGAATTCGTATGCAAATAATTTCTTTGCGGGGTTAAAGCCTACAAACATGATGATTAGATCATTATGTTGTGTAAAAACAGAAGCAAGGCAGCTGCTGAATATGATGGATTGTCAGCAGTGGATGAATTTCTGAGCAAGTTCAAAAGTGCAGTACCAGAGCAGCAGCGGTTCGATGTACTGAAGTGGGCACTGCGTGCAACACCCACACGATGGTGGGGTGTGCATCAAGGAAATTTTGAAGACTGGCGCGGATGCAGAAGGATGATGTACCTACATTTTTGAAAACCCGAGCTTCAAATGAAAGTAAATCACATGGGTTAGAACAACTTGCGCACCCACCTTTTCCGATGGGTACATATTCCCGATGGGTACATATGGTGACGCGGTTACCAATTCCCCACGATGAAGCATCCCATAGGGTGTGCAGAGTACTAAACAAGGTTTACTAGAAAAAATGAACTGATTGGGACCTATGCATGCCATCGGTTTGATGGGCCTATAGGACCATGTGCAAAAACCTAAGCATGGAAATGATTCAAAAGGTGCAGAAGAGAGTCAAAACCGTAATTTCAGAAGAAAGGAATCCTCATGTAATAACTCCCACAGTTGGGGCAGTACGCGAAGACCAGGACAAAGGAATCATACAGCTACGTGAGGAAAAACATATAAGGATTTAGGAAGCCAATTGGCGAGAGAACCTTGGACTTCGCAAACTCGAAGAAGATCGGGTACGATTGAGGAAGCAAAGCCTGTTGATGGACACTAAGATCAAAAAAATGGAGAACGATATCGTGCAAACCTATCTCGTCGATACACTAAGCGTGACAAGGCCAGATACAGATAGTCATACCACTGTGTTAGACGATTGTTGCCGAGAATTTATGACTCTGCTACCATGGCTGAGACCGCACCTTACCAAATGCAGTAACAAGGGGAGCGCACCACATGAGGTAGAACACATTGTGCCAGCTATTGCAAGGGAAATTGAGCAGTGTCCACAGACTAGCCTGGAAGGTGAATTGGAGTCTCACACAGATGGTGCGACCACCTAACTGGCCGTAGGGAGCACAGTCTTAGCACTCCAAATAGTTGAAAGAGAGCGTGGGTCTAAAAGTGTCTGTTGGGGAACTGTGCGGTGAGGAAGGTGCACGCAGAATCTGCATAGTACAAGGTTTGTACCGACGTACGGGGGGCTGTGCTGCCACGCGAGTAGGCTGGGAAGTAACCATTGACATCACTACTCATGAAAAGATGCCCAATTTAAGGCAAAAGGGAGCAAGCGGCGGGAAATTAAAACATGAATTAAGAGCTAGATTTGGGATGATTTGCCGCCAAGGATACATTAATGACTCAGAAATGGGGGGCGCGGTCAAATTAAAATTCAAATTTTTTTATAAAATCTCCAAGGCTAGCCACGAGACAACACTTGTTCATTTGAGATTTGAGCTACTACGAAAAGCACAGAGTGCTGAGCGCCAAGTGGGATTTGAGCCCCCAAGTTTGCGAACAACCACAGACAGTTCGAACAAGATGACAACTACTAGGAGAGGTGTGGTATTTGTAGAGAGTACCACTGAGGAAGCCATGCAGAGCCCTATGGTGCAGGTGGGGGATGTGCCACAAATTTTGAAATCGCCCAGGACGTCGAAGGCTAAGAAGGATACACAGGAAGCAGGACCAATCTGCATGTCGCAGCGAAATCTGCAGTTTGGTAAACTTTTCATGGAAGACAAGGGAAAGACTATCAACCTTGAGACAAATGATGAGGAGGAGGACCTCCAGGCTTTCGTAGAGGAGATAGAGGGAGATGAAGAAATGGAAGAAGACATCCAGTCAGTGTGCACTGCAGCAAAACTGCTCGAGTATGTCCCTCCGTGGAAACGCAAAGCTAAAGTACCCAAGGACTTGGATGCCGCTAAGATCGCACTCCAAATCTTGCTCCTCCCAGATGGAATTCTTTTTGAAGGCTTGGTCCTGGGCCGCATGCCCACGATGAAATTTGAAGACTGGGACCTCGCGGACAGTGAAAAATTCCCACATTTGGAGACTAAAAACCTCATGAAACAGAGCAAGGAGGGGTTAGTTATAGCGCTAGAGCCACGGAAATGGCTGCGTGGTGTGGAGAAGGCTGGGCTACTCCACCTACTATGGATTTTTTACTTTCACCGTGCACCAATCATGATCTTTGTCATCAGGCAGTTGCATTGCCTAGTGCATGATGGGTACTTGTGGTTGGAGGAGCCTATTCCCATCACTGCGGAGCTTATTCATAGGACTCCTCGGCTTCCCTGTAAGGGAAGGGACCCCGTAGAGATAGCTGGCAAAAGTGGAGATTTGGTGCTCGCAGAGGCCATGAAGAAGAAGTAAAAATTGGAAAAGAACTAGAGAGGCTACGTAATCAGTAGCATTCAAGACAAAGGGGTGCACGTAGCCACCCAATTGTTGGCTGAGAAGGTGATGAGAAAATGCCGCAGCAACGAGGTACTAGCGCCGGGCATCACATTGGCAAAATAATGCACATAGGGGTCCAATTCAACTGGGCCAAATTCCTCTATCAAGAATTCCTCACCAACTACAAGGAAGCTCAAGAGCTGGGCAAGGCCTTCCACTACGCATGGTTGCTCTTGTCCATTTTATTGGTGACAGGGGAACTGCCTGAGGACAGCGAGTTCCCTCCTTTAGAATAGGACTTGCCAGAGGTGGCAAAATATGCATCACTATGGGCTACAAAGGACGCCACACGAATCCATGAGACAAAGATCTTTTGGGTGCTCATGGAGGTGATCATCCGGATGTGGCTTAACAGAAGGCCGCGCCTATCCCCCACAGTGTACAACAGTCTGTGAAGCTTTGCAAACTTCAAGGTAGATATGCACAATGTGTATATCAAGACGCATAAGGATCTCGCATAGACCTAGACCAAGATTCCTCTCATCACAATTGACGATGCTATCTTCTCCGTGCTCGACTCATGGCCTGTCGAATGGCGTGGCCCGGATCTAGCAGAAAGGGATAGAACAATAGCACAGAAGCAGAAGGATGCAACCAAGTTGCATGTCACAAAGTTGGCCTAGCAGAGATGCAACGAACAAGCGGCCATGAAGGTAAGGGTCGCTTGCGAAGCAGCAAAGGCAGTCGTAGAACAAGCCAAGGCCATCGAAAGAGCAGTAGCAGCACAAGCAACATGGGCCACCATGACACAAGAGGAATGAGGCCATGATGTGTCTACAGGACAAGGACCAGATACAGCAGAAGGTGCAGACCCAAGCACGACGTCCACCCAACTAAAATGGCCACATGTTGTGGAGCGGTCAGGTCCATGAAAGAAGGCCAAGGCTTCTAAACTAGACATCGAGGCAATTACACTGATAGAGGGTGACCTCTATGAAATTTGCGACATAGTTCGCAAGGTCACCAAAGAAGCACTCCAAGAAGCGATGATGGACCAAAAGAATGTGTTGGGGGCCCTAATGTTGCAGATGTAGGAACTGTAGGTGTGGCTCCCACAGGAAGGAGAAGTAGCCGCCTATGGAGCCACAAGTACATCAGTAGCAAAGCAACTACTACGCACAAAATTAGCTAACACCATAGTGCTGCCGGAAAGAGCACTAACAACAGAAAGCAAGGAGGACAGAGCCACAGTGGGCAGGATCAAGGGACTTGGCCTAAACGTGGTTGCCCTTCCATAGGATATATTATATTAGCTACAGGACGAAGCAACAGCAAAACTCCAAGCGAGGGAAGGACGTGCAGTCCAGATGCTCAGCGAACATAGAATCAACATTGAGTAGCTTAGTCTCCAACACGATGAAGCTTGCGTAGAAGCAATAGCTGGAGAAAATGGTAGAGGAAGCATGTCGCTGCATTCCAGAGCTAGAAATCATGACCAACCTACGAGTTGAATTGTGAATCCACAAATTAGCCAGTGGATTCTGCAAGGCAAAGGAGGAAGCAATGAGGGTATAGCTGGACTTCAACCTTCAGATTGTTGAGCTACGATTAAAGGCACAGTCCTCTACACCCCCAAAAGTTAGGGAACAACATGCTGGCACTATTCAAAAAGGGTTGGAAGAAATAGGACATGCAGTACAGAACTGCACCGCTATGTTGGAGGACTACTTCGCGGTCCTCACTTCATTACAGGAGGACCCCAACATACAATGCCTGGAAACGGAGGCACGGGAGCTTCTGGTGCAGTATGACAGTGTGCGCGGAACAACATAGACAGTTGTCCTAACCCAGCGGCTTGCGAAGCTACAGTAGGAAATGGCGTTGAAGGAAAAGGTGGATGTCGCGTGATAGAAAGAGGTGGTCCTTAAAGCACGCGTCCAGCCTTGGATTGATGAGTCCTTCCTCATCACTTCAGACATCGAAGGAAAGCTCACAAAGATGAAGGCGATGCATGCCTTAAGACAAGTTGTTGCCCCTGGCAGTGAGACTTCGGCCGAGAGAGTGGAGCATATCCAGCAGACTACAGATCAGTGTGCCACGGACCTCCGAGAAGCAAAGGAACAGTTGGAGGGGCTTCGTGCCAAGATCGTCGCACCAGCAGAGTGACTAGGGACGAGTCATGATGATTGTGTTGGGGGCCTGCTGGGCATGGAGTCCCCCCACAGTAGGTCTTTGGGGCTCAAAGCCCAAGTTTTGGTCAGAGATGTTGTAAAACTCAGCGAATTGCGGGCACAGAATGCGAAGTGTACAATTGAGTCATAGGGTTGTCCACCCTAAGAATTTTATTGTAAATTAGTGTAAAGTCGGCCTACCCATGGTCCGCAGACGATGGGATTGTATAAATAGAGTGAGGCTCTAAGTTGTAAAGATAGTTGAGGAGTTGATGAATAGATGAATAGCAAAGGAATGGTTCAAGCTTAGAGTAGAGTTCTATGTGTCTTGGGTTTTAGTAGTAGGAAGAAGCTCTGCAGCTGAGTGTATAGAGGCCTAGTAGAGTCTATAGCTGAGTGCGCGGACCCCTGCAGCTAAGTCCGCAGGGTGGTGTCAAGTTTGTAAGCAAGATTGAAGATTAATAAAAAGAGAAGTTGATTCATATTCCTGTGTATTTGTTGTGCATTATATTCTTTATGGTTGTATTTGTTTATGTATTGTGTGCACTGTTATGATTGATGAATATTCTATAATAACCATAAATCTTACACACACAAGGTATGTAATCGGTTAAAAAACAAGGATCTTGGGCATTATACGGATCGCGCCCCGAGTAGGGCTGCGCGGAAGCCGCACCATAGGTCGTGAAGGGATCACAAGTGTGCTTAGCAACAGGTCAGATCGCAGACCTCCAGAAGCCCATCAGACATCCTTAGGGTGCAGAAACATAGTTCTAGCACCCTCCCATACTACTTCAGATGAGACCTCAGTCTGTACTCCGCGGACTATTTCCAAAAAGGCCAGTAGTTCTGGGATTTTCTTGGGTAAATCACCTCTGAACCTCGGTCAGGCCCCACTAAGCCAACAGTAAGACGCTTGCAGCAGGGATTATTGAGCCTATAGAAGAATTAGACCAGATTAGTTCTATGGTGGTTTAGGAGAAGAAAATGAAGGGTGAAATCAAAATCTGCGTAGATCTAAGGAAGTTCACTGATACTTGTGTACATGATCCAGACTTGTGTGACGCTTTGAAATTTGCCTCGCTATGGGCGACGAAGGATCTTGATCACATCATGGAAACAAAGATATTCTTGGTCTTATTCGAGTCACAATTGCGGATTCTATTCAACCAACAACCACGTCTATCACCTAGTTTACATGCGTAGTATATTAATATTGTAGATTTCAAGGTAGATTTTCACAATCTATCCATACTCACAAAGAAGGATGCCACAAGAACATGGCATAAGTTGCCATATTTGGTCGCAAAGGATGAAATTATGGCGACCATCAGCAAATGGCCGAGCGAATGGCTCACCCCATCTAAGGCAAGCACAGAAACTAGTAAGGACACAGAAGGTGAAACAGGGAAAACAACAGTTGCAAAGAAAGACAAGGAGAAAGAAGAAAAAAAAGCTTCTACAAAAGAAAAGGTAGCGCAAAAAGAAATGATAGCGTAATAAGAAAAGGCCTCTACAAAAGAGATGAAAGTTCCAAAGGAGAAAGCTGCAACATCACAGGTCACTATTAACCTCGACGAACTTGAAACATAGCACGTCAATGTTGAGGTTTAGAATGAAAGTGAGGAGGAAGGGGGAGCAGACTTGGAGTCCCCATTAAAGGTTAGGAAGAGGCATAAGTGAAGTTTCATGGGACTTCGCAAGAAGCAGAAGTATGATAAGTCTACGAGTGTGACACCATTGGTCCTCATGGAGGGGGGCCTTGATGAGATAGGTGATGTTGTTCGCATCACCACTAAAACTATTTGGGGACACATTGACGACCAGTGCCACTAGGTATTAGACAAACTACAACAGGGCCTGAAGGAATTGCAGGTCAATATAGGGATGATCCAAGCAAGCATGGGACAAGTGAGAGTGGATCAAACGAGTGTGATGGGATTTAGTACAGTATAACTCACATATAGGCTTCACCCAATACCACTATCAGGGGGCTCTCTCCAGTTTGAGACAGTCGAAGAGCAGGAGTGCCCACAGTTCTAGAAGAACTTGAGTATCAACCTTGTAGCACTACCTATCCAGACCTTACATGAGCTACGCCAAGGAGTTTCAGATGAGATCCGTGTTTGGGAGAAGTAGGCACTGTTGATTATTTACGAGGTCAAACCTAACAATCAATAGACTTTTGAAGAGAAATAGCAGGCCCGCGATGAGGTGATACAACAGAATCAACAGCTAGAGACCGTCCTTACTCAGGTATGTAGTGAGCTCCCTGAGCTCCATATTCCAACAGAAGCAGCCTCAATATAGAAATTTAAGAAGTTAGCTGCTGCAGTAAAGGAATCTGAGGAAAATGGAAAGGTCCAGTTTGAGCTCCAGTTGTAGATTTCAGAGCTTCAACTTCAGCTGTAATCAACCACTCATCTGGAAGTCAAAGAGCAGCGCTAGGCTGCTATTAAAGAAGATATGACCTCTCTGGCCGCTACAGTCAAGGATCACACCCAATTGTTTGAGAAGAAAATGAAGATGTGGACCTAGATGTAGGAGGATCCACACTTGTAGAAGATCAAAGAAGAAATTCATGAAAAGCAACTACATTTTGACAAGATCAAGGTGACAGGTGAACCTTAGCACCTGTGCAAAGGTTCACCAGAGTCCAGGAAGGGAAGTTCATCAAGACCTAGATTGATGAGTTATGTCGGAAGGCCTCCATTTTCTCCTCAAGGATGCATCCATGGGCTGATGAGGCAAGTCAACTATCATAGACAATCTAGAGCAAGTTAAAGCCTTTGTAGCAGACACAAAGAACCATGGGCCTTGCAGTCGAAGGTCCAACCACAGAGAAATTGGTTGAAGAGGTTCGTCAAGCCGTTATGTAGGGAATAGCAGATCTTCAAGCATTGAAGATCGAATTTAGTAGTCTCCAAGAAAATATCGAGGCAACACGATCAAGTGACTTGGGACAAGTCACGACTTTGTGTTGGGGGCCTATTGCGATGGGGTCGCTTGGGGTCAAATTTTGTAAAGTCTTATTAAATATTGTAAAGTCTCTTCATTTTGAGGAGCGGAGCATGAGTAGCGTAGGTCAATAAGAGTCATAGGGCTTTAGGAAGGTCAAATCCCCTTAGTTTGTTAAGATTCAAGTTGTTTTGAGACCTGCCCATGGTTCGCAGACCATGGTATTGTAATGAAGAAGGATATAAAAAGGAGCCATAGAAGAGTCATAGATATAGGGAAGGAAGAATATAGAAGTACAAGATTTGGTTATGTTTTGTCTAATATGTACCTGGGCAAAGGGGAAGGCTCCTACAACTATGTGCATGGAGACCTTGGTGAGTTTGCAGCTGACTACGCGGGCCCCTACAGCTGTGTGCGCAGGGTTGGAAAGGATTGTAATTGAAGATCTAAAGCATAATAAAGGCTTGTTTCAAAGAATTATCTATGTATCTATGTATAACTATTTATCAACGAATTTATTATATTTTTTATTTGTTAAATGAAATTAATCTTCAAAAGTACTTAATAGAATCACGAAGAAGTAGATATGTTTATTTATATGATGTTATGAATGTTTAGCGCAATCGGTGAAGGGCATAGATATGTTAACTGTTAATTGTTGTAACTTGTAGGTCTTAAGGGTTAGGGTTCGTGAAGGTCGAGATAAATCCCCAAGATTAACAAAAAACATCACATGGTCCTTTGGATGGAAAAATCTGGTTCTAGCATCCCCTAATACTACCGCGAGTGAGACTGTAGCGTACACTACGCGGTTTGTTGCCAAAAGGGCCAGTAGTGTAGGGCTTTGTTGGTTAGCACAACTAACTCTAAACCTGGGTCCGAGACCCATCAAGCCAACACTAATTCACAACCTAACATTTCCACTAAGCCTTTTTCATCACCAAATGTTACTTTACATATCCCTCAACCTAAGGTAGATGTCCCACTCAAGATCCCCAAAGTTCCATTACGTCGAAATGTTTTTTTTCTAAAGTAACCCATACCTTTAGCATGATATATGACTTGGCATAGTCTATGTCTGCCATGTCAATGCTGGAAGTCCTCCAGATGTGCCCCTCCCAATGTAAAGCTCTATTATTTCCTTTGGGTGTTGTGGATCCCTCTTATGATCATATGATTGCCTTTGATGTTGATAAAGTAGAACATCCCCCCCTTTCCTTCATATATTGCCTTTCAAATACCATTCTCAATTAAGAAAGACATTGTCCAGTGGTGCATAATGTACGAATCTGCCTCCTCCTGTGTGATGGCTGCTAGTGTTTGGAAGTAACTTGGTTCTACTGAGGGATGGTCACCCCTCCCAACCCCTCGGTTTATATCAAAACTGCCCCATCCCTGTTATTGGCAAGGTGGTCTTGATCGACATTGAAGTCATTGATTCCATTTAGATTATAATATCTTGTTGGGTCGTAGTTACACATATGCCATGTAAATCCTTTGTCTTTCATAAGATGTTCTTTCCTGATAAGGGAAATGTCATTACTATTGCTTAGTTGACATACTATGACCCCCAGTCTATAAATCACCTATTTGAGCACTTGGAACACAATGGCACTCCACATACTCATCCAGCTAGGGGTATCATTCCAACCTTTGCATACCTGATTAGTCCCATCCATCGCATCTATTAAGGGGAAATATCTCATGATTAGGGGCATGATGGCACCCCTAACCACCTTCCCATTATTTATCATCTATCTCGACCTAGACCACAATGATCTAGGTATGGTTGATTATCCTTTCATTCCTTGGATAGTTTGTCCTACTGACCTTTATGGTGAGCCATATACACGTCACATATCATAGATGCTTGATTCCATATCTTCAAATATTATAGATACCACACTTACCACCCCGTCCCCATTTTTGACTTGGTGGGTGGGGATGATCCTAGGCATTCTCTAGTAGTCCATTCCTGTATTCCTTTCTTACCTTGATTCTTCAGTAGGAACCATCCTTAATAAGCATTAAGGTCATCTCTATAAAAGTAACACCACATACCTGAAAGTTGCAGATCTAAATTCTAACATTCGTTTTGTCTGCTGATATTGCCAATATTTAAGGCATTCTCCTCCTCTCCAAATTCTCCAACAACTCAATGTGCAAATGAATTGGATTCAGGGTCAAGAAACCCTTTTATATGAAAAATCCTAGTTTTTTCCCTTGGCCATTAAGAGAAAACAATATCTCAATTTGACGAACCATCAACATCATTGGAAATCTCTCACCGAGCTCTATAATGCCTCTCTTTGTGTTTTTGGTAATTTGACACTTCACCCCGAAGCCATTTCTTCCATGAGGTATCATTTCACCACCCATCAAAATTGAATCTCTTCATATGAGTCACCTGCACTCTATTACCACCTTTCCTTTGCACTTGTTGACTTATGTGCCAAGTTTCGTCTTGAGTAACCATTATTTGCTAATGTTTTTATGGCCCCCTTTAGGCCTCTCCCATATGGGAGAACTATTCAGTCACCCTTATTCAAAGCATCCGAGATGAGTCACCCTTATTCAGAGAATCCAAGATGAGTCACCCTTTCATCGATGGAGTCTCTTCAGAGTTCCATTGGCTCTTGCTATACTGTATCATCCATCTTTGGATTGCATTCATCCATTTTCTCTCATATTTCACCTCCCGCTATACTAAATCGTCTTTGAAAAGCCTTCAACTCAGTAATTGACCATCCCCTCTTGAATCAATCCAGTTGCAGCCAGGTCAACCATGGATATTATGCTCTAACAAGGGAAGTCATTAGTCTACCTCTCATCTTATCCTTCCATCGCTATCCCTGGTGTCATTCTCTCAGTCACATTAATATGATCCTCTCGCCTTTGTTGAGGACTCATCATCGCCTCAACTCTAGTAGCTCTCTTATATTGAGTTTAGCACATTTTTTCTAGTTGAGAGGCCTAGGGGGTAGTGTACCTTGGTTCCAACCTTCACTATTGTTCATTGTGTCGAATGAATCATAGGGAATCATCATTTCCCTATGACTTTGTTGTTTCACATGTGTTCGAATCCAACTCCTTATCTCACACTTGAGAATCATATAATTGATGAGCTAGTGATCCAACAATTGCACCATCATTTCTCAAGGTTGTTCAAGATGTCCCAGACCTCATCAGGGGGTGGCCCTTTAGGAAGTGCCCCACATGCCCAAATGACAACAGATAGCGATCCAACCTCAAATGCAGTATTTTTTATTTGGCTTGCTTGGTTTTTTCCAATCGTAGAGATCGCAACATGGCTATATCCTTCTAATTATCCATTTAGATCTTTTGATCCCTTTCCTATTTAATAGGGCTTCTTTGGTTTCTATCCCCTCTCATCGTGTCATCTTGAGGGAATTATGTCTCATTCACTCAGATCAACATATGTTATTATATTCAACCTTGGCTATTGTTTTCCAAGTGCATTATGTATATGGGACTCATTGTATTATTTTATCACCTTCTTTCCCATTGATGTCGGCATATCATCTATCATGTATCATGTACTTTGTTTCTTAAACCCAAATTTTTGGGCACATCATTATTATTTGTACTCGGGTATCTTGATGGGTATGGGTATGCCTCCCCTACCTCATAAATGATACTTCTACCAACTAAGTAGGTCTCACCCCCTCCATTCTCAGTCCTTCCTTGAATTGCTTCATCTTTCTCTCTCTCTCTATCTCACTCCCCTTCAATGTCTCGTGAAAGTGGAACCTACAATGTATTTTGGTCATATGATTTTCTCCTGACACTCTTACACTGGCGGGAAATCTATTATCACCCAAAAAATGATCACCTCAATCATTTAGGACAAGAATTACTAAGTTGAGGAGTCTAGTTTACAACATTTTCAGTCACTGATTTTTAGGGTTTTATCTACTATTTTACAGCCCTTTTAGACAGGTTTTTAACACACTTCACTCCATTTAGAGTCTTTTGTTTCCTTTCCCCATCAAGATCCCCTTGTGTATCCTTACTTTTGTAGCTTGTTCCCTATCCTTTTCCAGCATTTTCACCTCTTTTTTTTGTTGGTTTTTTGCTCCATTTTGAACAACCCTTTACCTCTAGACTAGTCCCCTAGAAATTATATCTTTTGGACATTTTTTTCTTGTATTTGAGTTTCTTGTTTGACTTTAATTTATTTAGCATATTTATTTCCTTCTTGGATGGGTGGTTGTGTGCTTTATTTTGTTGTTTATTTTACTATCCATTTTCAGCATTATTTACATTTTTGAGCACTTTATTTCTAGCAGGACATGGAATCATCAAAACATACTTAATTAACTCATCCACTTAACACATTGTTTCACACATGAAAACCCTAAGAGAACATGAGATTTTTTATCACCGCCAAGAAAAGGCTTGAAGAAAGCCACCATAATAGCTTAACTCACATAGATTAAGCCCACTTGGTCACTAGGGCCAAAACAATATTTGTACTTAGGTGTAGGATTGGTGGAATAGGTTTCCAATAACAACCATTGATCACTTACATTGAGACATATAAACTTGACATCTTAGGGACCATACATCATTCACAATCCCATGGTCCAAAGCCAGAGTGCATCAAAAACCCAATTCAAAGGGTGTTAGGCTAGATCATTGTACGAGCAGTTCTCCTCAGGGCTACCCAATCCATGGTAAGGAATTTTATGCCATTGTTGATAACCAAGAAGCTCAAGACTAAACAACCCCCATGGGACGAAGGTAACCTTAGTGGGAAATCTTAGCAAAACACCATATAGGATTGGTAGTGGGAAAGAAGTTAGTCCTCTACCCTACCTTTCTCTAAACATCTCTACTTGTGGGGATCTGATTCCTTCAAGTAAGAAGTTTCTTGGAAGGCCATCTAAAACAGTAGATCTACGACGTGTTTGAGGATTCAGATCACCTTTAGGCTAGAGGTCATTTTTTATTTGATAGGATGTGATTTCTTGAATTAGAGTAGCATATCATTATAGTTAGTTTACACTTGCACCAATGCACTAGTGCTTTCTTGTTTTTCGTTATTATTTTCTCCTGTCATCACCATTTAGCCTCTTGAGTCATCTTTTGTCTTGTAACCATTATGCCCCCTAGTTGTTTGTCATGGAGACTCTGTAGCCTTCACCCCTAGTTTCTTTTTGGACATCTTACTCTCCCTCGTCGAGTTCGAACCCATCCTCCTAATCCCCATACTAACTCTAGTTCTTATGATTCTTATTGTTCTTCCTCTGATTTCGCATCTTCCGATGCTCGTACTACCACCATGTTAGTCACCAATGTGGGTCGTGGAAACCAAGGTCTTAAAAAGGGTAACCCCACAGGCATAACATCTTCAGGTATGGCCAATAATCCCCCCTTTCTTCCCTATATGGTTTGTTTGAGCCTCCCTGATTTCATCCATCTTATCAATTATCCTCTTCTCCATAACCCCAATTGACCTCCTATGCCTACCAAGCTTTCTTTTGGCATTCCCAAGTTTGAAGGTAATCCTAGAGAAGACCCCACCAATCATGTTCTCTCTTTTCACACATGGTGTTTGTAGGTTTTAAACTCGTACATAAATTACCTGCATACGAATTCCAAAAACAAAAAATAAACAATGGTGACAGCATAAAACATAAAACAGATATACATAGAGACTTTCCCCTAGATCCCAAAATCAGGACTACCAGATTGATTTTTCATTATTTTCCTTTCCATGTTACAATATATATATATATATATATATATATATATATATATATATATATATATATATATATATATATATATATATATATATATATATATATATATATATATATATATATATATATATATATATATATATATATATATATATATATATATATATATATATATATATATACATGCCGAAGCATCCATAAACCCCAATCCATTAACCCTAGATTAGAATATAATTGTAGTTCCCTTGACCAGATCTACAAAATACCATGGACAAAAAACCATCATGCCCAAAACCATGTGCAAAATCCATGCAAAAAACCATAGGTAGGTCCGCCCACCTAATATAGGGTCAAAAATATTTTCCTTGGGCACTACCTCAGACCCCGTGCAAGGGGGCTACCGTCCCCCTCCATACCCTCTGGTACAACATAGAGAGGGGGATTCTGCCCACACGTGCGTGTGGTAGTTGTGGAAATAATATAACACAACCCAACATTTTCCCACTTATTGTTTTCTTTCCATAGGAGAGCTTAGTCATTGATCCAGCCGTGCAATGCCCATTGTTTCTGTTAGTGTCAATATCTTCACACTGCCATCAGTGATCAAATTCTGCTCTTTTGCATTTCATAGTAGGAGTCTCATTCTGTTGAGGTTGAATTCCATTATGTCATGGATCCACTGATGGTAGGGTTTGCCTTGGTTTTCCCTCATGGTATGTACTTGCTGATCTACTTCCATACCTTTCAATCATGATTCATGTTCATTTTTCAATTCATTCCATCAATTACATAGGGTTTGTTCTCATTAGGTTTTAGGGTACCACCATGGTAAAAAATTGATGATTACATGCCAATAATTATCAGCAAGGACATGAGGTGGAAATAATAATTGTTTCTCCTAAGCATCTAATGATGTTTCCAAACACTTGAAACTGCAAAAAATCAAGCCGTCATGAGCACCAATTCACCTGCAATAGTAAAGGAGAAACTAGCACTAAAACCCTAAATTCCTCTCCCACTGAGCTAGGGTTGGCTATGGGATCAAAGATATCTGAGTAGAGGAGGCATAAGGGATATCAAAAGGTATGAATCCATCTCATATCGTCAAACATCAGGTCTCCATCATTTGTCAGAAGTCATTCCAAGGGACAAGCCATTCACTACACATAAGGGACGGTTTTTCTTCAAACTATGTTATGAGAAAGAAAAGATGAATTTGAAAACAAAGAGAGAGGTTTTTGTCCATCATTGACCCAAGAATAAAAACCTCTTTCAGTTTTTGCACCGGTTTCATGGTTTGGGAGAAATGTCAAAAACATCATTTGCCTCAAGATGGTTAATGCACCTCTAGAGTGACCTTGGTAAAATCAATTTTTCTCCTAAATGGAATGACCAAATGACTTTCTTGATGAGTCAAATCATATTTAGGCACAAATATATTTCCAGTGAGCTATCATGATCTCAATTTGGAGTTGAGGAAGACTTTCAAAAGTTGACTGCAATAGCACTCTGCATTTAGGCAGCCTCATTCTGCACATTTTGACCAGTCTTGGGAGATTTGACCTTTGATAGGGAAAATGAACTCCAAATTGAAAAATTCAAGATGTTCTAGAAAATAAACTAGACAAGATTTCCAATGTGCTATCACACGCCCAATTTGGACACTGGTAAGGCCTTCAAAGGTGTCCTTCTAAAAGGTGCTACACATCTAACTGGCACTACGCACCTGGCAGCCAAGCTCCAAAATGTTTCAAATCACTCCAATTTGCCTAAAATTTTCCATGTTACCTCTTTGCAAGTAAGTACATTGATCTTTCTTGTTGAAAAGGGTTTTTGCATCAATCTTTGGTGACTCTTTCACTCATGAAGTCAAAACCCTAGTTTTCACTAAACTGTCTCATAAATTTAAAAGCTCACTCATTTATTGCTTTCCTATCTCATCCATTTGCTGTTCCCTAAACCCCATTCCCTCATATAAATTTCCTAAACCCCATTCCCTCATATATTTTCCCCAAATCCCATTCCCACATACAAATTTCCCAAACCCTACACACTTTATCCTACTCACTCCCTAAACCCTATTCACATCCCTAAAACCTGTTCATACATACATTTCCACACCCCCTCCCCATACACTCTGCCCATTCCATTCCTTCATCCTATTCCATACTATTATCCACAAACCATTCATATATAATCACATTTTTCAAAACCAAGGGAAAACAATGGAAAGAGACAGTGAATATGACTATGAGGAAGAGACACTAAGTGATAGTTCCATGGAGAGACATAAACAACAAAGCAAAGGAAAAGAGAAGATTCACAAGGATGACATAGATAATGAACAAGAAAGAGAAAAAACAGTTGGAGGATAAGCAAAGCCTAATGGAGCTTGAAATGTTGAAACTGAAGAGGCAAAATGACAAAGAGGACCATGTCACTTTGAATTCCATTGAGCAAGAGATTGAACATGACCAGGAAACTTGGTTTGAGAGGGTCAACATGCATCTTGAGGGACTGATCAACAAGGCCAATAGGGACAATAGAATGCTTCAGCACATGTCATATCATTATATGACTCGAAAACAAAATTTGCAATATGAGAATCAGGAAGCTTAAGGCTAGGTTGAGGAAGACCTTAAGGAGCAAAAAGGAGCAAGACAAGTTGAAAATCTTGGTTGAAGCCTCACTAGCCCATCAAAGAAACTAATGGTGGTGCTTTGTGCCAAATCTAGGCAAATTTTGATAAATTTTGGTCATTTTGAAGTTTTGAAATAGTAAACACAGAAAATTGCCCTACGCTTTTCACTGGAGGACTTTTTGAATAAATGGCTTACATATCTAGATTCAGTATGATGAGAACATCAAACCCAAAAGAGCTCAACAATTTTGGAGCAAAACTTGGTCACCAAAAGGTCAAAAATATATCAAAAAATTACCTCTCTACCTCTTTTTGGACACACAGAAGCAGCCTTAGGAGATTTCACTTTTGAGGGGGCAAATGACATCCAAATGAAAAAATTCAAGATGTTCCAAAAACTAGACAAGAAGACCTTTCCAATTAGCTATCTTGGGCGCAATTTGGCTAAGGGGAAGGCCTCCAGAAGTGGCTGTGAAGCGGCGCTATGCACCTGGCCAGTGGCGCTATGCACCTGGCTAGCGGCGCTACGCACCTGGCCAGTGGCACTATGCATAGAGCCAGTTTGCCCAAAAATCTAGTTTTCGCCCAGTTTCTATGCAAGTTGACTTTTTCTCTCTTCACGGATGAATTTATGATTTTAATTAATGCCATGGTGTGTAAATGTAATTGTAAAATTACCTCAGAGAGTAGATTCATCATTTTGAGGTGGTTTGGGGGTCAATGAATCAGTGTCCATGCTTATAGAGGCAAGTTGTTCCACTACCTATATCCCTGCTCCTTGTTTGGAAATGGTTGTAACAATTCCTTATCTCTTGGATTTGACCCCTGATGGCTAGCATAAGCGGTTTTGATGTCTATATTATGTATTTTTTGTAATGTCCCCTAATAATGAAAACAATAAAAATAATAAAATATAATATTAAACTATAAGAAAATAAATGATAAACAATAAATAAAAGATAATAATAGTAAATAAATAATAAATAAAGAAGAAAATGTAATAATAATAAATAAATAAAATAATAAATAACAATACTAGATTTCTAAATAAATATAAATAAAAATAAAATGTTAAATTTGGAAAAGTTAAATTTGGGATTGTTTATGATATTGAATGGGAATTGAGTTTAGATAATTAATATTCTTATGTTGATTTTTTATAGATTGTGTTCACATAGATTGTAAAAGTTGTGTTCCCATAGATTGTAAAAGTTGCATGTTGACATATGGAGTGTATGCATGTGGTTCTCCTTCCAATGTTTGCTCTATTTAATTCACAGTGAGGAAGATGAAAGGCATTCCATGATTCCATCATCCATTCTCTTGAGAGAAAAGTGTTGTGAGACAAAGGATTCCTTGGCAGTAGTACGTTGATTGAGGGCTCGAGGGTGGCCAGTTGTAGCAAGATTTTGTGCAATTGAGCCTACGGTTGGGTGGAGATTCGTCCCCAAAACTTTGTTGTGGTTAGCAGGATTCAAATAGCTTTCAACTCCAAAATCACAAGTAAGGAATATCATCGCCACAAGTAAGTTGTCTCTGCTCATATCTCCAAGGATGTTAAATAGTTGATAAATTGCGTGTTGATTATAAATCGCATGATTAATCTAATTAGTTGCATGTTTTAATTTCGCGGCTGTTGCATATGGTATTAGAGCGGGTTTTGACTCTATGTGACCTCTAGGTAAAAATTTGAAAATAGATATATATATATATATATATATATATATATATATATATATATATACACTTAATCAAATTTATCAATAATTTTGCTTACAAAAATTAATCAAATAAATTTGAAAAATAAGAATTCTTGTACAATTAAAATAATATATGAAAATATATATATATATATATATGTTTTTTTAAAAATTAGTCATTTTAATTATAAATTATTAAATAAATAACCTTTCTAAATAGATAAAAACCTTCTTTATTATTAAATATAAAATCCATGCACCTTTTATTTGGGATGTAAGAATCTACTAATATAACACCCAAAAAAAAATGCCTATTAAAAAAATTAAGTTTATAACATTGATATTATATGCATGATATTCCATGCTTACATATTTTAAATATATTCTAATTCTTGGAAGAAAAAAAAGGGAAAAGGAAGAAGAAAATATAATAATAATAAATAACAATACTAGAGTTCTAAATAAATATAAATAAAAATAAAATGTTAAATTTGGGATTCTTTATGATATTGAATGGGAATTGAGTTTAGATAATTAATATTCTTATGTTAAATTTTTTTATAAAAATAAATAAATTAATTAAAGTTAATTACTATGTAAAGTTTTTATGAATAATGTTTTTTTCAATCTTATATTTCAATAACAATAAAGATATAAAAATGAATAGATAACTAATGAAAACGCCATTAATTAAATTTTCATTGAAGATAATGAACATAAAATTATACTTTTAAATTAAGAGTTATTTTTAAGGTTCCTATATTTTTACTTTTTTTAATATAGAAAGTGTTATTTTTTTTTTATATATGTAAATTTGTTAAGTTTAGTCTACTTCTTTATTTATTATTTATTTACTATTATTATTTTTTATTTATTGTTTATCATTTATTTTCTTATATTTTAATATTATATTTTATTATTTATTATTTTTATTATTATTAGGGGACATTACATTTTTTCAGTCATTAGCAAAGGTTGGACTCTCTTGGATGCTCTGAGCTACATTGTACATCTTTACAACAGTTTGACAAGGAAATAAATCAGGATTTGTAGGTATTTTTGTGGGATACGTGTGGTAATGTGTTTTGGCATAGTTTCTTCTTCTTTCATTAGTTTTTCTCATGTGTTATGTGTGCCAAAATCTAATTCTTTCTTCTAACTAAATGAAATCAAGATAGATAGGTAGAATACACTAGTTACAGTGCTCTACCTTTGGAATCCATTTAGTTTTGATGTTTTCTACTCTTTGAAGAGGACTCATGATCTTTGCATGCGCTCCTCAGCTCCTCACTAGTCTTAGACCTACCATATCACTCAATTTCAAGTGCCAAAACACCTACCTCTCGTCCCATAGAACACCCTGCATTCTTGACTTGATTTCCCGGACCCAAATCTACCTGCTCCATTTGATCCAGCAACAAACCATCAAAATCAATCAAAAACCCTAGAGCTACTATACCTAGCCTAAAATCCAAATTTGATTCAGTCATCTCGACTAAGATTGACCAGGAGAGAGCTCTCTCCCAACCTGGTAGGGCTAGGTACCAGGTTAAGCTTGGTTTGTGGTTATCCTAGGATTGTCGCCCTTCAGCCTGAGGTCAATCTAGGCTCTAACATAGTGGCGACCATACTGGGAACATAGTTTTATGTTCCTCAGTAAAATGTATCAAGTTTAGATCTGATTGTTGATGATGGACAACGAACAGACACCGGAAGGCTGAAATTATTCACCTGGCGACTCTAAATCAATTTCGAGATCAAATTCAAGGACTTCACTGGAGGATGAACTTGACCAACAAAAACATGAAAGGACAATATGGAAAGATCATGTCTTCAAGTTGGAATTTCATCCAAGACATTATGTTATTTGTTATAAATTATTTCTTCTCTTTTCTCGAGAATGTCAAGAAGGCTTTGCAAAGTATATTGTATTTGAGAAAAGATCTTAGACCTGCATTTGATTCTTTCCCTTTAAATATTGTGAATACAAAATGTTCGCATGCCTTTGATCTTAATCAAGAACCTTCTTCTGAATCTTGTGATGACCGTCTTCAAACTGATGAACCTCAAGAGACCAAGACTGATTCTACACCTTCTGTACATATTCCTATACCTTGTATAATTTCGAATAGATACAAGCTTCTGATTTTACCTCCTATATCCCATGCTTTCCCTAAAATTCATGACCAATATCTACCAAGATTTGATGGTGAATGCAACAACATCATTGCCGTGAGACATGTACTGAATTTTGAGTCTTTTCTTGATCTTTTTGAAGTTGATAAAGAGGATGTCAGTATTAGGCTTTTTTCTCTTTCTTTGCAAGGCAAAGTAAAGAGTTGGTTCAAAACCCTGCCTGATGCAAGCATCTCAGATTTCCAGTAGTTCGTCAAAGTTTTCCTCAATAGGTGGGTGGTCAAACAAAACCCTTTCTTGATTCTAGAAGAGTATAACCAGCTCAAAATACTACCAAGGGAGACAGTACAACAGTTTTCAGCCAAATTTAACCAAGTCTATTTTTCGATGCCTATTAATATAATACCTCCTCCTAGATCCGCTCTCTTGCACTACCCAGAAGCCTTTGATCCAGAAATGGAATTTCAACTGAGGGAACGAAACATTGCAACACTTGAAGAGATGTAGAACAATGCAATAGATGTAGAGGCTAATCTACTAGTCAGAAGGGAAAAGTTGAAGGCAGAAGAGATGAAGAGCATAAATCTAGAGGAATCGACATATTTAGAGGTAAATATAGACATTTTGGTAAGTGCATTGGAAGAGATGATGCAAAATATCACCACAAGGAATGAGTATGATGTTCAAGACCATGGCTCGCTGATTGAAGAAGAACAAGTGGCTAATCCAAAACATTTTCTTTCTTATCCCAGTTGTCATAGATCTGATAATGATTGTTTTATAGATCATCTTGGAGAAGAGAGATCTGTTGATCTGACATGTATGCTTGATGATGTGTTTTATACTAATGATTTCCCTCAGTTTGATCAGTATGATGATGATTATTTTCTCCAAACAAAAGCTAATCTTGTAGACAAACCAGCAGCTGGTTTGTGGAGGGAGGAAGTTCACTTTCAGCAGTTTGAGTACAGTGATCAACCATTACATATCAGCCATGGAAGTGAGGAGGAAAGTGCAGCAAATGTTGAAGTAAGTGAAGAATCTTTGTCTTTTTATTTTTCTTCATTTCAGTTCATCAGAGACAACTTTCATGCAATCAAAAATCAACCATCGATAAGTTTCGATCTTGACCATCTAGAGGGCAATGAAATCCTTGTTCAAGACATCTCATATCCAGATTTGCAGTCTCTAAATGCCATTGAATGTCAGGTTGCAGATGAAGACTTGGAAGCTGGAAAATATGATCAAATGATGTGAGATGATTCCATACCATTCTGTTTTGAATCATTTTAGTTTTTGAATGGAAATTTGCATAGTATATCTTTAAATGAGCAGCCTGTAGAAAATCATGCAATCTCATTGGAACCAATAGAAAATGGGTTGCAAGAGTCTTTTCAAGTTTTTCATGATCCAATAGCTAATGTGTTGGATGATGTCTACAGTCAAAGTCCTTCTCCATTAGCTACCTGTGAGCTTGAAATGAGTATTGATACAAACTTGATCTAGTAGCCAATTTCTTTGTCATTATCAATAGGAGTCTCGTCACAAAGCTCAGATGAAAGTTTGCATTCATGGTATGAGGAGAATCAAAGTAATCCATTGGATGAGCCGAGTCCCAGTGCACATGAATTTCAAGATCTTTATGGAGTATTTTTGGAGTCGGATAGAGAATCCATATTGTTCAATGGATCTATTTACAAGTTTTCATGGGAGTTGCCTTTCAGTAGTTCTCTCTTGTTGTTCATAAGAAAGCACTTGCGAAGAATTCAAATAACAACTAGAATGATTACTTGGTTGTATTGGTTGTTTCATTTCACTTTATCATGTGATGAATGGAACAGTTAGAGTAGGTTTATTGAATAAGCTCCACTTCAAGCATCTTTTCCAGTTTATTAGTTGTGTTTTAGTACTAAGTCAGTTTCCAGTCAATTTGTGTCTTTGAGTCATCAGTATTCAGTCATGTATTTCAGTTTGAGTCTTTTTTAACTCCGTTGATCAATGGATGAGGCATTAATCTACATGTTCCCAGAGATCTATGGTTCTTGGTACCTCCAAGGAGCTACCATCCCCATTGGAGCCAATGTTACTGTCGGTGTCTTCACACTGTCGTCAATGATCAAAATCTGCTCTTTCGCTTTTCATAGTAGGAGTCTCATTCTGATGAGGTTGCATTCCATTAGGTCACGGATCCACTGATGGTAGGGTTTGCATCAGTTTTTACCTCATGTTATTGTTGAAGCCTCGAAAATCGGGTCGACAACAAGGGGGATACCCACCCGGTCCGGACCTTGGTTGGCAGCTCCTTATCCGTTTGGTATAGCGGGTCTGACTGGGGATAATGGGACCAGTTTCCCAATCTAAGGGTGTGTGTGTGTGCAGAGTTGGATGTTGCTGATCTAAGAGTTCTAATCTAAGCTACTTTAATCTAATTCTATGATATTGTAATCTAATGAAAACAGCACATCTAATCTATGCTAACCCGGGATGTATTTCTTCTATTATGCGATCTAAAGAGATTTCAAATAATAACTGGTAATTAAGATCATTTAGCTACCATAAGAATGGAAATCAATTAAGATGAACCACTTTGCATAAAAAGTTAGGCAAAATAGTTGTGAACAACATATCGCATAATAAGTTATTCATATATCAAAAATAAATAAATGACTCCATCGTACAAAAGTGCCAAATGGTAACTCAAACATTCATGCAATAACATATAAACAACTAAAAACTACATATCGCTTTAAGAATATAAGAAGAAATGGCCAAGAGATAAAAGTACCATTTATGACTGGTCCTACTCATAAGCTTCAAGCAACAATGATTTATCTCTCCTTGTTCTAATATCTACCAAGAGTACAGAAGTGCAACATCAGTGGAAGATATCAAATGCAAACATTAATAAACCTTGATCCATTCATTCATCAAAACCTCCTCTGAGGGTGCAAAAGTGCATGTTCTGAGGACAAGTTTTTGACAAATTTCTGGACCCTTCTCTAAATGCATGAGAAGGGTTTAAATACTGCTAACCAAATAACTTAATTAAATAAATTTCGGATACGGTTTAAGTGACCGCCCTTTATCTAAGCAAACTTATTTCTAAAAATTGAATCTAATTCCTAACTATTTCTGTATTTGCTCCTTAGCGCTGCGAGCATGCAACATTTGACTGGGAAGAGTCAGCTAGTCGTCTTCTACTTTTGTTTGAGCTATGAAAATAGAATGGCAAGCGCTGGCACCACTTTTTAGTAAACTAGAAGATATTTTTTTTTTTGAGAAGCATCTTCTGATTGGGCGAATTTATTATGTGTATACTTGGTAATAACCCAAATTCCTCTTAAACTGCCTCTGCTTTTGCTATCTCGGTTTCCGGACTTGTGGATGACTAAGCAAGTTAGGGACTTTGCTTTCTGAACAATTTTCTTAGCGATGCGCGATTAGTGCTAGGCGCTAATCGCGCATCAAAAACTGCCTCCGTTCTTTGCTCCGGGCCTTTCTGGTGCATTTTCCGCCTTTAGCGCCGTTTTCTTTACCGGGCACAAGCTTCAGAATTTTGTAAACATGTTGCTTTTGTGAGCTTTTGACCTTGAGTGTAGAATCGCCTATTGATATCAACATCTGTTCAGTAATACTCTGGAATCTGCGTTTCTGTTTCATGCGGTATCCATTTATGAGGGCATCTCTTCTCTATTCTCTGAGCATTGACGCTTTCCCTTTTTCCTTAGATGTTTCCTGGACATTGCTTCATGTTGTTCCCTGTTTTTTATTCCTGCAGTTCACGCAAAGGAAAAGGGTAATGATAATAAATTTCGATACGAAAGCTTTAAGCTCTACAAATGTATAAAATCATGACACCCACAGTGAACTGACTCTTCGAAAAACACAAAACTATCCTTCATGAATACTTTGGCGTACATTCATTAATTTCCTTTAAGGCGCGCGCCCAATTTTTGGTTTAGGGATAGCTTTTCTTGAATGCTGAGCAGAGGAAAATTTGAGATGGGTGATTTCTGTGACTCGCATCGCAGCATCGCGGATCGCATTATCAAGATGTGTCATCGTAGAGATTCCTAATCAGTTTAGCGCAGAATCGCGCAGATCGCAAGATCGCAGATCGCAAGATCGCATTTTGTTGCCATTTGTTAAGTTATTGTGCGTTGTTTATGCGATTTTTGTGATATGCAATGTTACATATCGGCCATCGGAGATTTCTCAAGATTTTCATTTATGGGCGCTTCTTAATGTATGTGATGCGATGAATTTCGCGTTGCTTCTTCGCAGTTGTTTATTGTGCTCATAAAGAAATGTTTCACTCTTCTCCGTGCGATGTATTTTTTGAGGAGTATAATACAAAAAAATTTATAAAATGTTTTTGGATTTTTACTAAGGGTCCCCACTTCTTTAGTGTTATTGCTAATACTAAAGAAGTAGGGGGGTTGTTGGTGGTCACAACAATGGCGATTCACTTGGAAGAACCAGTTATCTCTGCTTTTCTATTGAATTCTATAAACTTCCAAAACATAAAAATTTTCATAGATCTAAACTTTGTTATGGACAGATAGAGTACATTATGCCTTATTCTATCAATGATATTTTGTTTCAACTTCTTTCTATTCTAATTGTTTGCTTCCTCAGGCTTGTTCTTGTATCTACATCCGCCATTACTTGGTCTTGTAAAGATAAAATAAAGTCTTCTCTATGTGCTAGCTTTGAAATATGCTCTTTTGTCGTAGGTAGAGCCTCTGCTGCCAGCAGGCGTCCATAGCCTCGACAGGGTTACCTGTTTACCCAGCAATGATCCTTTATCCTGTTTAAGGTTATCTACAACCCTCAAAGAAAAATCCATATTGACACTTTTTCCTTTTTTTTATTCTTAAAGAAAAATGTCTTGGTTTGGTAGCCAAATTATGACACAGTCATTCACTTGATTTACACTTTTGCTGAACAAGCTGGCTCGTGATGAGACCCCTTGTCTTTTGATTTCAACAATCTTGAGTCGTTGCCCTATTTTGATGGACAGTGTTTGGCAAAGTCAGCAAAGTTATAATATCTGTGATCATGATAAGTCGGCTCATGATGAGACCTCTTATTCTTTGAGATATAGTGTTTCTTGGATTGTCTCTCTGAATGCTGCGATTCTTTTTAACAGGGAGGATATCATTGTTTTCCTTAAGAAAGCTCTGGACGACAATAATAGAGTTTGAAAACAACAGTTTTGCAGAGAATCTTTATTTTGTTATTGATACCTTTCATTGTGCTGATATAAAACAATTCCTTCCCTAAAGGTTGCTGTCATCAAATATTTTGAAGTTGAAACTAGTATCATATCTAGGCTAAAGTTTTTTAACTGTATCTGTCAATAATAAAGATCAAATTTTCAAAAAATTTCTATTTATACAAGCGAAAAGCTCAAAATCTGAAAGAGGATTGGTGTCTTTTCGCGAATACTGATAGTAACCATTAACAACTGGTTTTATTATGAAAAAAAGAAAAAGAAAAACAAAACTATTCTACAAAAAATAGAAGAATAATCTTCTATGGAAAATATACTTTAAGGATTTGACCATTAACAGGCAAAGAATCCCTTCTACCTGCTAGATCCTATAAGACAAACGTTGATGGACCTATGACTTCAACAATATGAAAAGGACCTAGCCACATCTTTTGAAATTTTGTATGTTTGCCCTTTTCTTCATGAGCCTTATCCCATTTTAAGACTAAATCTCCCATCTGAAAATTTTTTCTGGTCATTATGTTTGAATCGAAAGAGGATTTTATTAGCGCTTGATGATGAGCATGGGTTCTCTTAGCTTGTTCTCGTTGCTCTTCTAATTTGATTATTTCCATTTGTCTTAGTTGTATGGAGGAAGTAGGTACTTCATCAATGTATTGTATTAAAGACAAAGAGGGAATGACTAAGTGAGTTGGAAGAACCACTTCTTTCCCATAAACTAAATTAAAGGGGGAAGTGCCGATCGAAGCTTTTTTTGTTATTCTATCTGCCCATAAAGCATTTACCAAAGCTTTATGCCAATTCTTTTGGTTCTGGTCAACTGTTCTTTTAATAATCCTGATTAGGTTTTTATTTGTTGACTCAGCTAACCCATTACCTTGCGGATAGTAATTGGCTGAATATTTTAGTTTGAATCCTCTTTTAAGTGCAAACTCAGTCATTGCATTTCCAGAAAAGTATGATGCATTATCAAACATTAAAGCCGTTGGAAATCCAAACCTAGTGATTATAAATTGATCTATGAATTCGATAATATTTTCAGAATTAGCTGTCTTGAGAGGAACTGCCTCTACCCATTTAGTAAAATAATCTGTTGCCGTGAGGATGTATCTATGCTGCTTAGAAGAGTGAGGAATGATCTCGCCTATTATGTCCAAGCCCCACTGGCTGAATGGTTGCTCGATGTTTACCGGTTGTAGTGGTAGGGACGACTTCTTTTGTCTTCTAGTAGTAGTTTGGCAGACTTGACATTTCGTCATGTAACTGTGTGAATCTTTGAACAACGTAGGCCAGTAATATCATGCTCGTAAAATTTTATGTGCAGTAGCATCTCCAGCATAGTGTCCGCCTGCTGGTCCATCATGGAGTTCCTGCAAAACTTTTTCAGCTTCAGTTTTTTCAAGACATCTAAGAAGAACAGAATCATAATTTTTTTTCTAAAAAGAATATCATTTATGAGCTGATATTGTTTAGCTTTCAATCTCAGAGCTCTTTTCTTAGTGTGATCCAGATGTGATGGAGCATACCCGTTCTTAAGATAATAAATGATATCAGCATACAATGATTCTGCATCGTTTAGGCTTACCTCATACATTTGTACCTCTTCAGATGAAATTTCAGGGATTTGCGATGCTCCAACCAACATTTTGCAGAAGCCTTGACCTCTTACAATGTTTGCTGATTTAATCTCAAGATTGTATTCCTGTAAAGCAGTGATCCAATTTGCTCTTTTCTCGCCCATATCCTTCTGTACTAGAAGATTTCTTACCGCTGGAAACGGTACGATGATCTTAATATGGGTTTTGAGTAAGAAAGGTCTGAAATATTTGACCGCTTTGAAAACGGCATAGGCTTGTTTCTCTACGTCTGAATAATTGAGTTTAGCAACTTGTAAATTTGAGCTAAAACACACAATTGGAGCTTCTGGTTTTTCTTGATTTGCTTGAGTTAGAATCGCAGCATATGATTTCTCTGAGGCAAATGTGTATAAAACAAAAGATTCTGAAAAATTCGGGGTTGCTAAAGATGGAGCATTAATAATAGCTTGTTTGATCAGGTTGAATGCTTCATGTTCATCTTGACCCCATTTGAAAGTTGAATTCTTTTTAATCATGGTTTGCAAAGGAGACACAATTCGTGAAAATTCTGGGACAAATCTCTTTACAAAATTGATTTGACTAAGGAAAGATTGCATGGATTTTTTATTATGAGGTAGGGATATTTCAGAGATTTCTTTGATTCTGTCAAGGTTAATGTGAATACTGGATTTTGACACTATGAATCCTAGAAGTTTTCCTTCACTTAATGTGAAAAAATATTTCTTTGGGTTAAGTGAAATCCCATACCTTAAACATCGTTGAAAAATTTGTTTTAAATCTTTGAGATGGTCGCTTCGCTTCTTGGAGTACACTGTTATATCATCCAAATAAATCACTACAGATTTATTGACTAAACCCTTAAATGCGATGTCCATGGCTCTTTGAAATGTAGCGCCGGCATTAATCAAACCAAATGGCATCTTCTGATATGCGTATGTGCCCCATTTAGTTCTGAATGTGGTTTTCAACTGATCATTGGGATGCACCAGCACTTGATTATATCCTGAAAATCCGTCCAAGAAAGACATCAGTTCTGAGCATGCTACCGCATGTAGTATTTGTTCCATAGGTGGAAGAGGAAAATTGTCTTTTTGGCAGGCTTTGTTAAGATTCCAAAAGTCGATACAGATTCTAATATCTCTGTTTTTCTTTCTAACGGGTACCATATTGGAGACCCATTTGGAATGTCTGATGGGGAAAATTATTCTGGCTTTCTAAATTGGGGTGGATCTTTCTCAGTTTCTGTTGGACAGGTTTTTCGTTGTCAATCATAGGAATAGTATGCTGAATGATAGAAGTGTCGTACGTCTTCATCTCATTGTAATTCCAGGCAAAAACATTTTTGTATTGTCTCAAAAGACGAATATACGCTAGTTTTTCTTCAGGGGCGAGGCCTATGCCTAGATTAACATTTTGTGGTTTATCATCGGTTCCTAGGTTTACTAATTCGTAGTTTAGAGTTGGACTATAGAGCTTTGAATTGGTAGACCTTTTAAACCGGTTTTTCAAATCGTATAAGTCTTCTAACTTAACCACCGATTTAGGTATAGCATTATCAGTGCTATTTTGTTGTATTTGTCGATCATGATGGTCTTCGTCAATTATCTGATTGGAGTAGGATCCTTCAGAAGTGAGGAAATTTACAATATCAGGATCGTCATTGAATACTCTCCAATTTGTAATGTTGTCAGGGATGGACGGTCTAAAGAATAATTCTATTGAGAATCTGTCTGGACTAAAATCTTCGGAGGGAATAAGCCTAGAGGCTACGTTAGCCAAAAGGTCTGCGCTCACGTTTTGAAGTCTCAGGATTGAAGAAATATTAAATGCTATGAAGTGCTCAGTCAGATCTTGTACTAAAGATTGATAGTGCTTTAAATGACCTGATAGGCAATGTATAGTGTTACGTACCTATTTGACGATAATCTCAGAGTCTCCGAAGACTTGAAGATACTTGACGTTTAACCCGATTGCTTTGTATAGGCCTTGCACCAAAGCCTCATATTCTGTTGTATTGTTTGTGCAATTGAATTCGAGCCTGCATGTAAGCATAGTCTTGTTTCCTTCTGGACTAATCAGAACACATCCTGCTCCTGCTCCTTCGTTAGATTTAGAGCCATCGAAATATAATTTCCAAAACAAAGATGTATTTACAGGTTCATCTACAAAATTAACACACTTTGAACTATCAGTTTGGGAAAAAATTTCGACTTGGGACAAAACTGAATTTTCTAAGGCGATGTGTGAGCATTGAAATTACTGAGGAAAGAATCTACCGAGTAATTGCCTATGATACTACAGTTATACGATACTGCTTCATTTTCTCCCTCTAATTCCATTACTATGTACTTCTGGTGTAACTCTCGTTCAACTTTTATTTGATTTGGTTTACCGTTGCAGGGTAACCACATGTGCGACCAGTGGGTTGCAAAGTATCCATGGAGTTTCTCGGACCAATCCCTGCTAAAAATTAAGCCGTAGAATTCTGGGATATCAGCCACAAGAATGTCAATAACTTGACATACCTTCGGGTTGGATGACAATCTTATGGTTACTTGATTAATTTCACCAACCACTTCGACTTGAGATCGATCAAGCTGAAATATGCGCACTGCGGATTTTTGTGGTTGAACATTCAACTTGGCACATACTGATCTGGGTAAAATATTCGATGAAGCACCGGAATCTACCAAACAATTGTGCACATTTTTGTTGAAAATCTCGTAAGTGAGAAGAAACGGGGGAGTGTGAGATCTTGATCTTCCTCCAATTAAGGCGATATCATTTGGATCAATCTTATTGATCGCGTTAGTTGGAGGTATTCCCATGTTATGGGAAGCTTGAGAGAGTATAGAGGTAGGCAAAGGTACAATAGGCACAACATGTAATTCTTTCATCATTATCTTCTGTTGATGCTTCAATTTGCTCAATTCATAAAGGGTAATATTAGCCCTAGTCTTTTTCATGTCATCAATAATATTGTACTCCATTTCATCTGACACTATCAGTGTTTTCGATGGAGTTGTTGGATCTACTGGGACTGGGCTAGATTGAGTCGCTTTAGCGGTTGTTTTCTTTGTTTCGACTTTAGGGCTTGCGCTCTTCTGCTTAGGGGTAGTTTGGGGAGGATCAAGCTGATTTTTGCTTCGTGTGCTAACTGGAAATACTTCTTGATCTTCTTCTTGTGGGAGGATGAAATCCCACATTCCTTGTAATTCCACAACTTCTTCATCATCAGCCTGCCCTTCAGTGGCACTTTTTTCTTCTTCCTCTTCCTCAGTTTCAACACTTGAGATGGCATTGGGTGGTTTTGCATCTGTTGAAGGGCCTCATTTAAAAGCTGTGAAAGGCGTTTTTGTTGAAGTTTCTGCTACTTGTTTTTTTATGTCGATCATCTCATTAGACATGGTCTTTAAAACTTTCTGCAATCCCTCCAAATCAAAAGCGTCTTTTGTTTGTTTCTTCTTGGAGTCTTCCTTGAAGGTGATTTTTTTAGACTTGCGTTCCTCTATCGCGGATCTCTTTTCCAGGGCCATTACGCATTTCTCTACTGGTATCGCCTCTGTCAAGTTTTCAACTAAGGTTGTTTTATTTGCTCTATCCACAAAGATTGCTAAGTTTGGTGGTAAAGCAGTAATATACCATTCACATCGTACTTCTTCGCTGGGTTGGGAAGCAGCGTGAATTTTGTTGAGAATTTTATTGAACCGTAAATTGAAATCTTTGATAGGTTCTTTAGCTCCGGCTTTGAGATTGGATAGGTCATTGATTAACATTTCCGTTGATCTATCATCATCGAACTTGGCAAGGAATTGATTTTGGAAGATATCCCAGCTTGTGATAGACCCGGAGGGTAATGAAAAGTACCATGACCCGGCTGTTCCTTGCAGTGTATAGGGAAAAAGGCGAACAACAGCGTCTTCATTAGTAACTCCGTTGAGATTGATAGAAAGCATGAAATTGTTTATGTGTTCTTCTGCTAGCATGCTTGCTTCTGGATTGAATTTGGGCAGCCATTTCTCAGGATGGGCAGGTATTTGACTCAAGGGTGTAGGCATTAAAACTGCCCCAGGGTTGTTCCATGGAGACTGGGCCATCGTTGAGCTGTTAGTAAATGAAAGTGTAGAAGATGATCCCTGTGGCTGGGAAGATGAGGATATTATGATCGTAGAAGATTGAAGAGGGGTTGTGGGGGTTCCGGTCGACGGATGGATGATGGTTTGGAATGGAGGTGTGGGTGGTTGACTTCGCGGTGAGGTAGTTGAAATGGGCGATGTAGATGAAAGAGTCTCACTGTCAGACTCTTGTGGTGATTTCATCACTCTTTTCCTGGTGGGAAGAGGCAACTCAGTTGGATGGATGCCAAATTTTTCACTCTTTAACCTGGTTAGGGGATGAGCAGGATTGTACTGCGAAGTCACACTACTTTGAGATTTATCAGACCTCTGAGGAGAAATGGAAAATCCCTGAAGTTTGTGAATCAGAGATTCAACTCCAAGAGGTTTAATGAAAGAATGGTCTGAAATGTCAGGGTGTGTAGCAGTGATTGATATTCAAGCGACTTCTGACTCTGGATTCAAATATACTGGAGAAGTCGGGGGAGATGATGAGGGTGATTTACTCTCAGAATGGTATTTAGATTTCGATTTAGGTGCCATTCATAGTTCGGGCCCTCCTTCTAGCGCCAAATATGTTGAAGCCCCGAAAATCGGGTCGACAACAAGGGGAATACCCAGCCGGTCTGGAACTTGGTTGGCAGCTCCTTATCCGTTTGGTATAGCGGGTCCGACTGGGGATAATGGGACCAGTTTCCCAATCTAAGGGTGTGTGTGTGTGCAGAGTTAGATGTTGCTGATCTAAGAGTTCTAATATAAGCTACTTTAATCTAATTCTATGATATTGTAATCTAATGAAAATAGCACATATAATCTATCCTAACCCAGGATGTATTTCTTCTATTATGCGATCTAAAGAGATTTCAAATAATAACTGGTAATAAAGATCATTCAGCTATCATAAGAATGGAAATCAATTAAGATGAACCACTTTGCATAAAAAGTTAGGCAAAACAATTGTGAACAACATATCGCATAATAAGTTATTCATATACCTAAATGACTCCACCGTACAAAAGTGCCAAATGGTAACTCAAACATTCATGCAATAACATATAAACAACTAAAAACTGTATATCGCTTTAAGAATATAAGCAGAAATGGCCAAGAGATAAAAGTACCATTTATGACTGGTCCTACTCATAAGCTTCAAGCAACAATGATTTATCTCTCCTTGTTCTAATATCTACCAAGAGTACAGAAGTGCAACATTAGTGGCAGATATCAAATGCAAACATTAATAAACCTTGATCCATTCATTCATCAAAACCTCCTCTGAGGGTGCAAAAGTGCATGTTCTGAGGACAAGTTTTTGACAAATTTCTGGACCCTTCTCTAAATGCATGAGAAGGGTTTAAATACTGCTAACCAAATAACTTAATTACATAAATTTCGGATACGGTTTAAATGACCGCCCTTTATCTAAGCAAACTTATTTCTAAAAATTGAATCTAATTCCTAACTATTTCTGTATTTTCTCCTTAGTGCTACGAGCATGCAACATTTGCCTGGGAAGAGTCAGCTGGTCGTCTTCTGCTTTTGTTTGAGCTACGAAAATAGTAATGGAAAGCGCTGGCACCACTTTTTAGTAAACTAGAAGATATTTTTTTTTTAGAATCATCTTCTGGTTGGGCGAATTTACTGCGTGTATACTTGGTAATAACCCAGATTCCTCTTAAACTGCCTCTGCTTTTGCTATCTCGGTTTCCGGACTTGTGGATGACTAAGCAAGTTAGGGACTTTGCTTTCTGAACAATTTTCTTAGCGATGCGCGATTAGCACTAGGCGCTAATCGCGCATAAAAAACTGCCTCCGTTCTTTGATCCGGGCCTTTCTGGTGCGTTTTTCGCCTTTAGCGTTGTTTCCTTTACTGGGCATAAGCTTCAGAATTTTGTAAACATGCTGCTTTTGTGAGCTTTTGACCTTGAGTGTAGAATCGCCTATTGATATCAGCATCTGTTCAGTAATACTTTGGAATCTGCGTTTCTGTTTCATGCGGTATCCATTTATGAGGGCATCTCTTCTCTGTTCTCCGAGCATTGACGCTTTCCCTTTTCCTTAGATGTTTCCTGCACATTGCTTCATGTTGTTCCCTGTTTTTTATTCCTGCAGTTCACGCAAAGGAAAAGGGTAATGATAATAAATTTCGATACGAAAGCTTTAAGCTCTACAAATGTATAAAATCATGACACCCACAGTGAACTGACTCTTCGAAAAACACAAAACTATCCTTCATTAATACTTTGGCATACATTCATTAATTTCCTTTAAGGCGCGCACCCAATTTTTGGTTTATGGACAACTTTTCTTGAATGCTGAGCCGAGGAAAATTTGAGATGGGTGATTTCTGCGACTCGCATCGCAGCATCGCGGATCACATTATCAAGATGTGTCATCGTAGAGATTCCTAATCAGTTTAGCGCAGAATCGCGCAGATCGCAGGATCACATTTATCGCAAGATCGCAGATCGCAAGATCGCAGATCGCAGATCGCAAGATCACATTTTGTTGCCATTTGTTAGTTATTGTGCACTGTTTATGCGATGTTTGCGATATCGCATATCGGCCATCGGAGATTTCTCAAGATTTTCATTTATGGGCGCTTCTTAATGTATGCGATGCGATGAATTTCGCGTTACTTCTTCGCAGTTGTTTATTGTGCTCATAAAGAAATGTTTCACTCTTCTCCGTGCGATGTATTTTTGAGGAGTATAATACAAAAATTTTTATAAAATCTTTTTGGATTTTTTACTAAGGGTCCCCACTTCTTTAGTTTTATTGCTAATACTAAAGAAGTAGGGGGGTTGTTGGTGGTCACAGTAGGTATGTACTTGCTGATCTACTTCCATACTTTTCAATCATGATTCATGTTCATTTTGTAGTTCATTCCATCAATTACATAGGGTTTGGTCTCATTAGGTTTTAGGGTCCCACCATGGTCAAAAATTGATGATTATATGCCAATAATGATCAGCAAGGACATGAGGTGGCAAATAATGACTACTTCTCCTAAGCATCTAATGATGTTTTCAAACACCTGCCACTACAAAAAATCAAGCCGTCATGAGCACCAATTCACCTGCAAAAGCAAAGGAGAAACAAGCAATAAAACTTTAAATTCCTCTCCCACTGAGCTAGGGTTGGTTATGGGATCAGAGATATCTAGGTAGAGGAGGCATAAGGGATATTAGAAGGTATGAGGCCATCTCATATCATCAAACATCAGGTCTCCATCATTTGTCGCGAAGTCATTCCAAGGAACAAGCTATTCACCACACATAAGGGATGGTTTTTCTTCAAACTATGTTTCTGAGAAAGAAAAGATGAATTTGAAAAAAGTGAGAGAGGTTTTTGTCCATCATTGATGCAAGAAGAAAACCTCTTTCAGCTTTTGTACAGGTTTCATGGTTTGGGGGAAATGTCGAAAAAAATCATTTGCCTCAGGAAGGTTAATGCACCTCTAGAGTGACCTTGGTAAAATCAATTTTTATCCTAGATGGAATGACCAAATGACTTTCTTGATGATTCAACTAATAATTAGACATAAAAAAATTTCCAATGAGCTATCACGAGCTCAATTTTGAGTTGATAAATACTTTCAAAAGTTGACTGCAATGGCACTCTACATTTAGGCAGCCTCATTCTGCACATTTTGACCAGTCTTGGGAGATTTGACTTTTGACAGGGAAAATCAACTCAAAATTGAAAAATTAAAGATTTTAAGGAAATAAGACTTGAAAAGCGTTCCAATGAGCTATCACGCGCCCAATTTAGACACCGGGAAGGCCTTCAAATGTGTCCTGCCAAAAGGCGTTACGCACCTGGCAAGGTTTTCCTTTGTTAATTTGCACTGGCGCTACGCAGCTGGTAGCCAAGCCTCAAAACGTTTCAAATCACTCCAATTTGCATCAAATTTTCCATGTTACCTCGTTGCAAGTAAATACATTGATCTTTCTTGTTGAAAATTGTTTTTGCATCAATCTTTGGTGACTCTTTCACTCATGAAGTCAAAAGCCCTAGTTTTCACTAAACTGTCTCACAATTTTAAAATATCACTCATTTATTGCTTTCCTATCTCATCCATTTTCTGTTCCCTAAACCCCATTCCCTCATATATTTTCCTCAAATCCCATTCCCACCCTACACACTTTATCCTACTCACTCCCTAAACCTTATTCACATCCCTAAAACCTATTCATACATACATTTCCACACCCCCTCCCTATACACTCCACCCATTCCATTCCTTCATCTTATTCCATACTATTATCCACAAAACATTCATATATAATCACATTTTTCAAAACCAAGGGAAAACAATGGAAAGAGACAGTGAATATGACTATGAAAAAGAGACACTCAGTGATAGTTCCATGGAGAGACATAAGCAACAAAGAAAAGGCAAAGAGAAGATGCATAAGTATAATATAGATGATGAACAAGAAATAGAACAAACAATTGGAGGATAAGAAAAGCCTAATGGAGCTTGAAATGTTAAAACTGAAGAGGCAAAATGACAAAGAGGACCATGTCACTTTGACTTCCATTGAGCAAGAGATTGAACATGAACAGGAAACTTGGCTTGAGAGGGTAAACATGCATCTTGAAGGACTGATAAACAAGGCCAATAGGGACAATGGAACACTCCAGCACATGTCATATCATTATATGACTCGAAAACAAAATTAGCAATATGAGAATCAGGAAGCTTAAGGCTAGGTTGAGGAAGACCTTAGGGAGAAAAAATGAGCAAGACAAGTTTATAATCTTGGCTGAAGCCTCACTAGCCCATCAAAGCAACTAATGGTGGTGCCTTGTGCCAAATCTGGGCAAATTTTAATAAATTTTGGTCATTTTGAAATTTTGAAATAGTAAACACAGAAAATTGCCCTAGGTGCGTAGCGCCATTGGCGCTACGCTTTTCACTGGAGGACTTTTTGAAAAAATGGCTTACATATATGGATTCAAAATGATGAGAACATCAAATGCAGAAAATCTCAGCAATTTTGGATCAAAACTTGGTCACCTAAAGGTAAAAAAATATCAAAAAATGAGCTCTCTACCTCTTTTTCGACACACAGAAGCAGCCTTGGGAGAGTTCACGTTTGAGGGGTCAAATGACATCCAAATTAAAAAATTCAAGATGTTCCAAAAACTAGATAGGAATACCTTTCCAATGAGCTATGATTGGGCCAATTTGGCTAAGGGTAAGGCCTCCAAAAGTGGCTGTGAGCAGCGCTATGCACCTGGCTAGTGGCGCTACACATAGAGCTAGTTTTCCCAAAAATACACTCTGCCTAGTTTCTTTGCAAGTTGACTTTTTCTCTCTTCATGGATGAATTTATGATTGTAATTAATGCCATGGTGTGTAAATGCAACTGTGAAATCACATTAGAGGGTAGATTCATCATTTTTAGGTGGTTTTGGGGTCAATGAATTAGTTTCCATTCTTATAGAGGCGAGCTGTTCCACTGCCTATATTCCCGCTCCTTGTTTGGAAATGGTTGTAACAGTTCCTTATCTCTTGGATTCAACCCTTGATGACTAGAATAGGTGGTTTTGATTTCTATATTATGTATTTTTTCAGTCATTAGAAAATGTTGGACTCTCTTGAGTCTTGGATGCTCTGAGCTACATTGTACATCTTTACAGCAATTTGGCAAGGAAATAAACCAGGATTTGCAGCTATTTTTGTGGGATACTTGTGGTGATGTGTTTCTGCATAGTTTCTTCTTCTGTCATTAGTTTCTCTCATGTAATATGTGTGCCAAAATATAATTCATTCTTCTAACAAAATGAAATCAAGATAGATAGGTAGAATACACTAGTTACAGTGCTCTGCCTTTGGAATTCATTTAGTTCTAATGTTTTCTACTGCTTGAAGAGGACTCATGATCTTTGCATGCCCTCCTCAGCTCCTAACCAGTCTTAGACCTACCATCTCACTCAATTTCAAGTGCCAAAACACCTACCCACCTCGCCCCATAGAACACCCTGCATTCCTAACTTGATTTCCCGGACCCAAAGCTGCCTGCTCCATTTGATCCAGCAATAAACCATCAAAATCAATAAAAAACCCTAGAGCTACTATACCTATCCCAAAATCCAAATTTGATTCATTCATCTCAACTGATATTGACAAGGAGAGAGCCCTCTCCCAACTTGGTAGGGCTAGCTACCAGGTTAAGCTTGGTTTGTGGTTATCCTAGGATTGTCTCCTTTCAGCCTGAGGTCAATATAGGCTCTAACAGTTTCTCTACACCAAGAGAAATTCTCAATGTTGATAGACTTTGTCAATGCATTTGCAATATTCTTCAAAGTGTCCACCTTTACTAGTAACACCTTTTCTCAACCATATCCCTCACAAAGTGGTACCAAACATCAATGTGCTTTATCTTTGAATGATAAGCAGGGATTTTTGCCAAGAAAATTGCACTTTGGCTGTCATATTCTATCCTTATATCTCTCTGTACTAACCCCATACTTGAACACAATGTCTACAACCAAACTTCTTCCTCGCATGCATGAGTGGCTTCCATGTATTCTACCTCTATAGTTGAAAGTGCCACTATAGACTATCTCTTATTCATCCAATTGACTGCACCTCCTAATAGGTTAAATAGATACCCACTTGCAGATCTTCTTTGATCTAGATCTCCAGCCTAGTCTGCATCAACAAATCCACGAATGTTCAAAACTCTATCCAATCTCAATCTTGCTTGGTAGCATAAACCATAATCATTGGTGCTAAACAAATACTTGAAATTTCGCTTCACTACTATCCAATGCTCCTTCCTCGATTTTGACATAAACCTGCTCAATACTCCCACTCCATGTGCAATGTATGGTCTATTACAAACCGTTGCATACATAAGGATATCGACTCCACTTGCATATGGAACACAGGACATATCCTCGTCCTCTTCTTGTGTCTTCGAACACTGTTCAGGAGATTTCTTTACACCTACAGGAATAGGAACCCTCACCGGTTTACTATCCTTCGTATTAAACCTCTGCAGTATTGTCTTGACATACTTCCTCTAGTTTAACCAGAGCTTCCTCTTTGCCCGATCTCATTTAATTTCCATGCCCAAAATATAGTTTGCAGCACCAGGATCTTTCATGTCAAATTTGGAGGATAATTGGGTCTTCAAATCCTAGATAATTTCTTTCCCATTTCCAACTAGCAACATATCATCCACATACAAGACCAAATAAATAACATGGTCACCAATTAATTTAAAATACACACAGTCATCTTCTTTGCTTCTGGTGAAGCTGAGTCCCCGTATAAATGCATCAAATTTCTGATATGACATCTTTGGTGATTTTTTTAACCCATACAGAGACTTTTTTAACTTGTATACCAGTTCTTTCTTACCCTTCACTGTAAAGCCTTCAGGTTGCTTGATGTAGATCTCTTCTTCCAAATCCCCATGAATAAATGTTGTCTTCACATCCATCTGTTCTACTTCAAAATTAAAAGTAAAAACAACAGATAATATTAATCTAATAGAAACTACCTTGGAAACAGGAGAAAAAGAATCACCAAAATCAATTCCCAACACCTGGGAATAACTCTTTTCTACCAAACAAGCTTTGTATTTCTCCACCTTGCCTTCTGCATTCATCTTCTTCTTAAACACCCATTTTCTACCAATTAGTTTCCTTCCAGCTGACAACTACACTAGATCCCAAGCCTCATTTTTGTGCAAAGATGTCATTTCATCTCGGTTGGGATAGAGTCCCTAGGGTCAATTTTGGGTTAGTTTAATCAATTTTTGAGTAGAATTTTGTAAAGAATGTAAAGTCTCCGTGAAATGTGGAAGTGGAGTGTGCAACTAAGTAAGAGTCAAAGGGGATTTAGCCCCTTGTATGGGTAAGTGATAGGATGGTTTTGAGACTCACCCATAGGTCGTGGGCCATGGTATTGTAATAAAAAGGCTATAAATATTTGAGTCATAGCGAGTATAGGAAAATAACTTTTGGTGAAGAACAAGTGTAAAGGAAAAGTTCTAAGGCAAGGAAACTCTATTTTCCTATACTTAGGAGAAAGGGGAAGGCTCTTGCAGCTGAGTGCGCAGAGACCTTGGCAAGTCTTCCACTGAGTGCGCAGGCCCCTGTAGTTGGGTGTGCAAGGTGGAAGAATCTGTAATTTGAATGTGGAATCTAATAAAGACTGATTTTGGACCGAATCTATTGTATTTGTGCCTTGTTCTTATTTCTGTTAAGTTTATGCATCATTGTGTAATGATCTGTTTTCTATGAAATAAAGTGTATTCTTTGTGCGAATTTGTTAGATCTTTAATACTCATGCATGAAAAGTATAATAAACTATTCCACGAAGATATTAGATAGATCTAGTAATATAACTATTTAGAATGGGTAGATCTTCGCGAAGGTAGATCTAGGGTTGTTATTTACTAAGTGAAAGTTGTGAGTCTGCTCCTTTTAGATCTTAAAAGCCTAACTGTAGACCTTCGCGAAGGTCTGGGAGGCGTTTGGATAGAGTTGTAATAGTCGACCATAGGAAGGTATAGATTTGTACGAAGGTAGATCCGAGCTACCAGGGCTTCAAAATACACATCACATGGCCTTTGGATGCAGAAACCTAGTTTTAGCATCCCCCACTACTGCTTCGAGTGAGACTGTATCCTGCGCTATGCAGGTTGTTGCTGAAAGGGCGAGTAGTAGGGTTTTGTTGGTTGGTGCGAATAAATCTAAACCTGGGTTAGGCCTCCTATCACCAATAATTGTTTTGTTGCCAGGAATGGGATCTATCTAAGAGATGTGTGATAAATGGTTTCTTATAAAGAAAGAGATTGAGAAGTGGATTGATTGAAAAGTGCACACATTTATGGCTTAAGAGAATAGGAGCCCTAAATTATCCAAGGAGTAGTGGTTGTAGAGATATTTGTACACAGATGAGACTGAAGTGTTCTTATGTTTCTTCCCTGATGAACTACACGAATGGTCGTCTAAATTGCAGATAGTGAAGGGACGTGGAGGCTTGACGGCCCTATAGTTTGGACACTGGAACTAGTGCGGTGTCTGGAATCATCAGAAAGCAATATCATGTGGACCATGGATCAGTGGATTGATCATACACTTGGAAGTTTTGTGACTGAGTTTGTGATTGATAGAAATATCAGCTATAGCGAAGAAAAATGTAGGCTCTTCAAGGGACTGTGAGGTAAGTATTTGAAATCATTGAAAACATGGATTAAAATGTTGTTATGTGAGAAGAGGGTTACGCAGTTATCTTGATGTTTGGGGCTACGCAAAGCGGGAAATTCTTTAGAAGAAACGAAGGATCGAGCTCGGAGAATAGTTCATGGTGAGCACTAGTATTGTAGTAGGAATGCTACAACTCCTGGGGCTGCCAACTTTACTTTATCAACTGGGGGTTCATACAAACTTTGAGGTGACAATGCTATATACACAAGTAAATGTGATGGATCTACTCTTTGTCACTACTCAGCTGCGATAGACCATGTTATCACAAAATCACACACTGAAGGCTGCCTATCAGTAAGATAATGTGTAACTATTTCAAACCTAGCTTTGGACTAAGGCTTAGCCTCCTTAGTCTGAGAGGGCTCTCTCACAGATTATGAATGTTGATCACTAACAAGGAAAGATGGCTAACTCTTTAACAAACACACGAAAATAAGCTGGCTGGACAGATATCAGATTGATTCCCATTAGGCTTATGGAGTCTCACACATCTCAGCAAACCAAAATACTATTTTTCATGGAAGTCAGGGCTCTTTACATCTATGCTCAAACATAAATAACATAAAACACAGTCTACCATAACATACAGGAAGTCAGAGCATGTGGGCATGAGTTCTGAGTGATTATGCAATAACAGAACTGTAAAAGAACACTAAAATAACAAGCCACCATACATTTGAACAATGAGATCTATTGAGAATCCTGAGGCAAAAACAACAGTCATTTGTATTCCTGAAACATGCTTTACATAAACCAAAATAGACTTGTTCTCTATCAAAGTATCCAACCCCTATTACATCCAAGTTTGATCCATATATAGGAATACATGCTTAACCACCTCGAGCTTCCTCCTCCAGCATGAGGGGAGCATCGAAGGTTGCTATTAACTATCCTTATCTACTGTATAACTAATTCATTAATTACATGATTGTTGAACTGTAATTACAAATGGTCTTAATTTACTCAAAACTCAAAATCTGTCCTCCTCGTAGCATGATGCTTTTCTGACTCTTGACACATGTCCACTATCTATTTTGGTTGAGGTATCTTGGAGGAGAATACACTGAACGAGCTGGCTTTGGATTCTAGTTGCGCAGATGGCTCATTAATTAACCAAGAGAAGTGCTCTGTTTTTACGGTCCCTGTCTCCCATCATTCTTCATCACTTAAAGAACATGTCCCCTGCTCTCTAATTCTTCATAAACAACGCATATCACCATACTCTCCAATGAGCTGGAAGCCTTGTGAGCTGAACAAGTGTACAAACAAAAATCTCCGATAACCTTAACAAGAACCCTAACAATTCGGTCATAAAGTACCTTTAACGAGACTTGAGCTAGAAACAAAATATTTCACCTTTTCCAAAATGCACATCTGTCATTCTCTGAATAGCTAGGAGAGTCTTTTAAGGTTTCCCTTATGTCCTTGAGGCTTTTCCTTCAAAAATTTGCTGACCTCATCATTAAACTCCTTGTTTTTCTTATAAAACAGCACCTACAGCAGTTTCGTAGCGCGCTACGAAACTGTTGTTTTTGCTAAAACAGAATGCATTTGCACTAAAGCTTCCTTTGCTTAAACTTTTGACTTTTCAAACTTCCTCTACAGGTGTCAAAGACTTAGATGACTTCAAAATAGTGGAACTCAAACAAAATTGACCAAAACTGAAAATATCACCTTTTCCTCAAATCAATGAGCTAGCTGACCTAGCCGTATCTTCAAATTTGAAATCTCCTTCTTTAAAGCTTTGTTTTTAGCTCTCAGGGTCAGGTTCATTTTTCTGAGGAGTTTAGCTTCCTTGAGGGCTGGGACCGTCCAGGTATATACATCAGCCACGGAATCTGTCTGACCCACTAGGTTTTTGCTGCCCTTTAACACAGCTCTTTTATAGTTGGCATACCTAACTGCACGCTCCTTAATCACATTTTTGGCTTTGACAATTTCTTCTTTGGTTGCTCCCACCTGATCTTTTATGGCTGTTTCCACTTGACTCTTTATGGCAATCACATTTCCTCCTTGGGTGATGATGACCTTCTTATTCTTGTCTTTATGTTTGACTGCCTCCACTGTTTTTGTCAATACTTCAATTACCTCTGTTCTGGGTGACTTTACAGCTTTCTTTGCTTTATGCACTTTCTCCTTTACAGCTTCTTCTCCTTTATGCACTTTCTCAGCCTCTTTAATTTGTTTCCTTGTAACTGGCCTTCTTGGCTTGAACATAAACTCCTCACTAGGCTCATCAAACCTTAATCTTTTCGAAGCTTTTGATTTCTTAGTGCTCTCAGGAGAAGATTGGGTCAAATCAATATGCATGGGTTCAAGATGCACTGGTTCTTCCTGCTCAAATTCAATAGCCTCAAGTAGGTCACTTAGGCTGGCCTTTGAAATTGGACTTTCTTCCACAGCTACTGATTTACCTTTCTCCTTGCTTAGTTGACCCCTAGTTTTAACTCTTGATGCTTTTTCAGATTCAGCTGATCCATGAACATCCTTCTTTTGCTTGACTTTTTCCTTTGATGATGACTGTGGTGGCTGAGGTGCCTCTTTAATAACCAAGGCTTTGACTGGTTTGTTCAACTGAGATTTAACCTTCTTTTTCTCCCTAGCTTCCTTTCTAAGCTCAGCAATAGTAGGTTCCTCCATTAATTCTTCTCTTCCTCTAAGTGGCTGTGGGGTGAGGCCTGTCTTACTCTGGAAACCAGCCACATAGATGAAAGAATCCCAATCCCTACCAATCTTCTGCAAACCATCCATCACTAACAGTTTAACTAGGCCATGATGAAACAGTGATGACTCACAATCATCCTTCCTCAATTGAATTTTATCACACATCTTACTGAGGCTTCGAAACAAGTAAAATGGGAGATCTATAGATGCTTTACCCGTGAAATGCAGCAACAACTTGAAATGATATGAATAAAATTTGTTATATCTGCCCTCACAAGTTAAATATTTTTGAATACAAGTAAGAAGCATAGCATAACTCTCCTTAACATAACTTCTAGGTACAGCCTTGGTTAAATCTTCATTCACATAGGCTTCCTTCAAGAATACTTTACAGGGGCTCATATCAAATTTGAAATTTTTGAACCACTCCTGCCCTCCTCTAGGAATCTCAGTTACCCTAGCAATAGCCTCTGGAGATACTGGGAATTCTAACATAGATACCTTGGAACTTAAGCCTGTAAAATTCAAGGCAAATTCTTTTGTTACCTGAGTGTGTCCTCCCTTCAGCTTTTCACAAAAACTCTAGCAGCCAGCGTCTTTGAAGGCCTTTTTAACACTTTCCTCCCTTAATGTCAAGTCCAATCCTTCGGGCTCTGCCCTTTGACACCTTCCGGACCGATGCTCCTTCTTCTCCATTACACCTTGAAAACTTTTGCACAGACAAACACCAGCAGCTTCAACTCGAAAAGCAAATTCAAACTTTAGAACACAGGCTCGCTTGGAATGCAGCTCTCTTGAAGAAGAAACTCAGGCTCGTTTCAATTCAAATATCTTAACATATAAGCTGGCCACTTCATGTTATAATAACAGAACATCATGACACAACCATGTATGACAAAAACATTTGAATGAACTTAATGTGTATGACTATGAACCTATTGGTGGAATGATATCTCGTAAGTGCTTGGAAGGTACACTAACTGACAACAACCGACCGAACACAATGACTCATCCCCGGACATGACATTTCGAAGATCTGCGCTGCAAAATCCCCGAATCCGTGATTTCGTAGCGCAGACAGTTATAACTTAGCGACATGTGCTGCGAAATGGCTGGCGCTACGAAAAGGCTAAAACATTATTGTGCTTCAAAATCAGCCAATCAAACTGCGCTACGAAACTGCGAAAAGGACAAATGACATATACGAGATAAGACACATCTTAATCAATCATAATGGAGGATGATTAACGGTTTTGAAAATGATTCTCATTGACATCATTGAAAAACATGACCCCCTAAGTAGTTAATATAGGATAACAACCATTTGACATCCATTTTTAACAATGAAATTTTGGACTCAACTTATATACATGTGACTGCAGTTCTCAGTGATAACAGTGGCTCCACTTGGGATAGTGTGCTCCTGTAGTACACTAAGAACTCGTAGAACCAGTGCCTTGTCCATAAAAAAAAACAAAACACACACACAACCGGCAAGCATCGCTTTCAAGCTTTGTGGGCCTTCTCCTCGGGCTGAAGCTTTTCTGTTCAGCTTGTCATTTATTCTTAACAAGAAACTTCAGAAAACGGATATATACAATGCTCATGAGATAGTTGGCAGACCTTCACTGAGTGTAATGCTTTAAGAACCTGCCATTAACAGGCCCTCCAGCACATGGTGTTCCATCAACTTCCTACAGAATGTAAGTATTTTTCCCATGGAAAGCAGAAATCTGATATGGCCCTTTCCATAAATTCTCAAATTTTCCATGTTTACCTTTCTCCTCAATTCTGGCTTCCCATTTTAGGACTTTATCATTGATTTGAAATGTGTCCTCTTTGATCTTCTTGTCAAAAGCTCTCTTAACTCTATTCTGATTTTGTTGATGGTCCTCAAATACCTCATTCCTCTTCTCCTGCAAAGCTATTAACTGATTAATCCTCCTCTGTATGGCATTTGGTTCCTCTTCTAATCCTTGAATTAGCTTCATAACTGGTACCCCAAGAGATGTTGGGAAAATTGCCTCTGCTCCATACACCAGTTCATAGGGAGATGTTCCAATGGACCTCTTTGTGCAAATTCGATCAACCCACAAGGCATACTTCAATTTCAAATGCCATGCCTTTTTATTATCTTGCAACAGCTTCTTAACAATCCTCACAATACTCTTGTTTGAGCTTTCAGCTAAGCCATTTCCCTGTGGGTAATAGGCAGTGGAATGACCAAGGGAAATGTGATATTGATGACAAAAATTTATCAGCCTTTTAGACTTGAAAGCCTGGGCATTGTCTGTGATAATCTTGATTGGACAACCAAACCTTGATAAAATATTATTTTCTAGAAAAGATATTATCACTGAGTCATTAGCTTGCCTGGTAGGTATTGCCTCTATCCACTTTGTAAAATAATCAGTGGCTGTGAGTATCCAGCGATGCTGTCCTGATGAAGGAGGATGGATTTCACCTATAAAATCTAATCCCCACTGTTGGAAGGGTGCTTCTACATAGATAGGAACCAATGGTAATGGCATGAGCTTTCTTCTTCCTTCAAATATTTGACATTCATGGCAGGCTGCTATTTTCTTGTAAATGTCTCTGAACATAGTTGGCCAAAAATATCCAGCTCTCAAAACTTTATTTGCAGTGGCTTTCCAATAATGATGGCCTCCACAATCTCCCTTATGAAATTCATCAATCACCTTATCAGCCTCTTCTTCAATGAGACAATTTAATAGAATCCCTCCAGCATCCTTCCAAAATAAATTCTGCTCATACACAAAGTATCTAAGGGATTTTAGCTTGGTGAACCGAGCTTTAGATTTGGAGAGGTTATCAGGGGCTCTATTGTGCTGCAACACAAATGCCACATCCCTATACCATTCTGATGTCAAAAATTTTTCACTGATTTGGACCAACTCTTCTTCATCCTCGGAAATTTCTGATATTTCTGTGCTAAAATTTATACTAATGCAGTCCAGATTTGACTGAGTTAGCAACTTTGCCAAGCCTTGACCCTTCACCAACTTAGTGGGCCTAATCTCAATGTCATATTCTAGCAGCTTGGCTATCCACTTTCCTCTTTTTCCATCCGGGTCTGCTTGTGTAAGGATATCTTTTATAACAGCACTTGGCACGTATGCAACAATATGAGAATGCAACACATAAATTCTAAAATCCTTAATTGCCTTTACCAATGCATATGCTTGCTTCTCTAAAATATTGTATTTTAACTCAGCATTAGCCAATGTCTTGCTAAAGAAAGAGATGGGCTGTTCAGTACCTTGACTTCCTTTCTGCAGTAAAACTCCAGCAATTGTATCTTCAGAAGCAAATGTGAAAATTATGAATTCCTTGGTAAAATCTGGGTTGATGAGGACTGGTGCTTGAGTGAGGGCCTTTTTAATTTCTTCAAATGACTTCCTTGCTTCAGTTGTCCACTTGAAATCTGATCCTTTCCTTAACATCTTGGTTATATGCTTGACCACTTCAGCAAAGTTAGGAATAAATCTTCTAACAAAATTAACCTTTCCAAGAAAAGATTGAACTTCTTTCTTGCTTCTTGGCAAATCCAGTCTTTGAATAGCACTGACTCTATTAGGATCAATTTTAATACCTCCTTCAGAAATAATATGCCCAAGTAACTTACCAGAGGTTAAAGCAAAGATGCTTTTGGTTGGATTTAAGGAAATACCAAACCTCCTACACTTCAACAAGATCCTTTCTAGGTGCTTTAAGTGGTCTTCTTCCCTCTTAGAAAATACTGTGATATCATCAAGATATACCACCACTGATTTATCTTTTTCTTCAGCAAAAGCAATGTCCATAGCCCTCTGGAAAGTCGCTCCTGCATTCATGAGGCCAAAGGGCATCTTTGCATACATAAATGTGCCCCATGGTGTGGTGAAAGCTGTCTTCTCCTGATCCTCTGGATGAACAAGGATCTGATTATACCCTGAGAAACCATCCAGCATAGACATTCTTTGGGAGCCAACAATATTTTGCAAAATAAGATCCATTTTAGGAAGAGGGTAATTATCTTTCAGTGAAGCCTTGTTCAAGTTCCTGAAATCTATGCAAATTCTAATCTCCCCATTCCTTTTCCTGACAGGAACCAAGTTAGCAAGCCAATTTGAGAATCTGATTGGAACAATGATCTTTGCATCAAAAAGCTTTTTCACCTCCTTTTCAATCAGTGGCATCAAAAGGGGATTAATTCTCCTTAACTTCTGCTTAAAAGGCTTCTCATTTGGCTTAATTGGAATGGTGTGTTGTATGATTGAAGAATCATACTGCTTCAGATCAGCATAGCTCCATGCAAAAACATCAATAAACTTCTTCATCATTTCAACATACTTGACCTTCAGATCAGCTGATAAAAACTTTGAAATCTTGACTAATTTAGGCACAACTGAGTCACCTAAATTACAGCTTTCTATTTCCTCTTCATTAGCTTGCAACCTTGGCGCTTTAAACACATCATTCTGATCAAATAACTTTTCGAGAGGAATGAGGCCTTTGGGGATTGAGTTATTTTGCAGCTGCAACACTTCAGACTTTCCCTTTGTCTCAGCCAACATATTCTGCTGATCTATTTGATTATCTTCAAACTCTTCTTTCAACTCAAGAAAATTTCTTACCTGCTGATCATCTTCAAATACTTGCCAATTTATGACATTATCTGGGATGACTGGTCTATGATGAACTTTCACATCATAACTGTCAGAAGAATGTTTGGGAATAACAAAAAGACTGGCTGCTACAGCAAGAGAATCTGCAATAGAATTTTGATTTCTATTCTTAATGCTGAAGGAGTAGGATTGAAACTTTTCTAACAGCTCCAATACTAAGTTTCTGTAGGCTCTCATCCTGACATCCTTTGTTTGATATGTACCCTATACTTGCTTAATAATTAATTCAGAATCTCCACAAACAACAATGTTCTTTGCCTTCAACTCTATCAAGGTTTCCAAGCCTAACACCAGAGACTCATACTCAGCCATGTTATTGGTACAATCAAATTTAAGTTTGTATGATAGAAACTTACTTTCTTCTGTTGGACTAATAATCCAAATTCCGGCCCCAGCGCCATCTTTTCCTTCTGCTCCATCAAAGTATAAGGACCAACAACCATTGATATCTCTTTCATTACCTTGCTGTTCCTCCTGACACTGATTTTCTGCATGATCATCTTGTGATTCTCTATCAACCGACTCATGAAACAAGATAGCTGACCCCAGGCCTGTATCACATGAGTAAATAGGAAAATTTTGAGGCTTGTCCTTGCTGCTTACCATGTATGCCATCCTTGTTTCACGATACAACCTCCTTTGTTCGCCAAATACTGGAATAGTAGCATATGTCAGATCCATTTGCATAGTACCCTTGATCTTTGCAGCCCATGATCTTGAAAGGAGCATCCCAAACTTAGGTGGAATGTCTGCAACAACAATGTCCATGACAGTTGTTTTTGCTGGGATTTGTGTTAAAGCCACAACAACATCCTTTATCAACCCAATGCAATGGACTCTTTTTGAATCAAAAGAAAATAAATCCTTGTATGGTCTAGTTACTTCTAATCCCATCCTCTCCATGATTACCTTGGGCATGAGATTATGTGACGCCCCTGAATCCAGCATGGCATTATGTAGAGTCATATCATGGATATTGATGCTGATATAAAAAGGAGGAAACTCATCACTTTGCTCATCTTCAAGTCTTGGTCCTAAACAGATAATAGGATTATCCTCTTGCACACTTAAAATGTCAGCCCCTCCTGGTGGAGAATTAAGCATTTCCACAATCTTACTTCTATATTTGTCTACTTTGAGAATTTCATTAAATGGGACTGATATTTTAATCTTAGCAATCTCATTTTCTATATTAAAAACAGAAGTAGACCTTTCAATCTCCTTAAGAATTGCAGGGTTCTGAATATCTTTCTTATCAACAGAAGTATCACCTTTTCCATCAGTCTGCTTTGACTTTTCCTTTTTGTCTTCAACTGATTTTGAAACATTTTTCTTGGGCTGTACTTTATTTGCCGTAATAGGGACATCTCGGTTTCTGAGATTGTACTGCTTTTGAATTTCAAATATAGCATGCTGATAACCCTTTAAGAAATCAGAAGGTTCCTCTTCTGCCTTTACCAAACTAGACTCATCATGTTCCTCTTTTGTTAAGAAAATTTTTGAGTCTTCTTCACCAAAGCAATGAATAGACTCCTCAGGTACCTCAGGATCTTCCTCTTCATCTACCATGTTTTGTTGGAAAGGAGGTCTCACTGGAGCATCTGCTGGCTGATTTCTATTTTCCCTTGGCCTTTGCTGATTTTGAGGCCTTCTAAATTGAGGGTTCCTAAACCGAGATTCTTGTTGAGCTTGAGGAGCAGCAGCGTTCCCAAGTGCTAATTGATCCATTAATTTCTCCATGGTTTTCATCATGACTTCAAACTTGTCTTCTTGAGCAGAGGTAGAAGGCTTGTCTTCTTCTTTTATCTTAGCCTTTGCCATCTTTGACTTCTTAGCAGCTAGTATATTCCCTTCTACTTTAACTGCATCATTCTGCATGTCAGCAAGAGTAGCAGACTCTCTTTCTCTGAGTAAAAGAGAGAAATCTGAATCAAAAGCCTCAGCATATCTTAACTGTGCCAAGGCTCCAGGAGGCTTCAAATGTGCTGGAATGGAATTATATACTTTATTAAACCTCTTGGAAAAATTTTGAACAGTTTCATCTGGAGCTCTTCTTAAACTATTATATTCATTAAGGGCTTGAACAGGATTGGTCCTATTTCCCCATTTTCTCAGAAAACTATCTTCAAATTCAAGCCAACTATGAATACTACCAGCTCCAAGGGCTTTAAACCATTTTCGGACTTCCCCAATGAAGGTTTGAGCAAACAGTCTTAACTTTACATCTTCATCATCTACTTCTTCCCTATCAACAAAGTCATTGAATCTATCCACATGTTCCTCAGCAGAAATTTCATCATCTCCTCCCCATGTTGGAATCCTAGCAGCATACTTACTAGGAAGATCATGCAAAACAGCAGGGAGAGCTAAAGGAGCATACCTAGCAGGCACAGCCATAATGAAAAGAGGAGCAGTGATAACAGGTACTGTGTGACTAGGAGGACCAGAACCAGTATGAGTTGTTGACTGAGGAGTATTTGGACTAGCAGAGGCAGAAGATAAAGTATGAGTACGGAAAGGGCTATTGGGACTTTGTAAACCACTGACAAAAGAACTCCAGTTTGGGAGAGGTAAACCAGTTTTGGATTTAAGTAAGACTTCTAAAGGGTCAAGCTCCTTAAGCTGTTTCAAATCTTCTTCTTCTAATAACAATTCAGAGGTGACAACTTCCCAAAACTCTTCTTTATCTCTTTGTGACACCAGAGATGAAGTATCAATACCTTTCTTTTGTAAATCTAATATGATACCAATAAGCTCCTCTTCATTTTCAGACCTCAACAACACTTCTTGGATTTTATCATCAACAATTTTATTTTCAGGACTTCTAGAAAACTCAGGAAACAAAGACTTTGAAATGTTTGAAGTACCTGGTATGTCAGGAAATCTTTGTTTACTCCTTGAGATGATATTAGGATTTTCCACAGGACTAGGTGGGTTTGGGTCAGGATTACTCCTTGTATACCTCCCTCTCGAAGCCACCTTTCAAACTTTAAAATTCATGGAGTCACCAAGGTAGAATGCAGCCTCGAAAACCTTTTTTGAACTCCTGCTACCTTTAGAAATTCAATCTTATCACTACGGGAATGAGTAATCTTCAGACTCCCTGCAGACGCACCAAAATGTTATCACAAAATCACACACTGAAGGCTGCCTATCAGTAAGATAATGTGTAACTATTTCAAACCTAGCTTTGGACTAAGGCTTAGCCTCCTTAGTCTGAGAGGGCTCTCTCACAGATTATGAATGTTGATCACTAACAAGGAAAGATGGCTAACTCTTTAACAAACACACGAAAATAAGCTGGCTGGACAGATATCAGATTGATTCCCATTGGGCTTATGGAGTCTCACACATCTCAGCAAACCAAAATACTATTTTTCATGGAAGTCAGGGCTCTTTACATCTATGCTCAAACATAACTAACATAAAACACAGTCTGCCATAACATACAGGAAGTCAGAGCATGTGGGCATGAGTTCTGAGTGATTATGCAATAACAGAACTGTAAAAGAACACTAAAATAACAAGCCACCATACATTTGAACAATGATATCTATTGAGAATCCTGAGGCAAAAACAACAGTCATTTGTATTCCTGAAACATGCTTTACATAAACCAAAATAGACTTGTTCTCTATCAAAGTATCCAACCCCTATTACATCCAAGTTTGATCCATATATAGGAATACATGCTTAACCACCTCGAGCTTCCTCCTCCAGCATGAGGGGAGCATCGAAGGTTGCTATTAACTATCCTTATCTACTGTATAACTAATTCATTAATTACATGATTGCTGAACTGTAATTACAAATGGTCTTAATTTACTCAAAACTCAAAATCTGTCCTCCTCGTAGCATGATGCTTTTCTGACTCTTGACACATGTCCACTATCTGTTTTGGTTGAGGTATCTTGGAGGAGAATACACTGAACGAGCTGGCTTTGGATTCTAGTTGCGCAGATGGCTCATTAATTAACCAAGAGAAGTGCTCTGTTTTTACGGTCCCTGTCTCCCATCATTCTTCATCACTTAAAGAACATGTCCCCTGCTCTCTAATTCTTCATAAACAACGCATATCACCATACTCTCCAATGAGCTGGAAGCCTTGTGAGCTGAACAAGTGTACAAACAAAAATCTCCGATAACCTTAACAGGAACCCTAACAATTCGGTCATAAAGTACCTTTAACGAGACTTGAGCTAGAAACAAAATATTTCACCTTTTCCAAAATGCACATCTGTCATTCTCTGAATAGCTAGGAGAGTCTTTTAAGGTTTCCCTTATGTCCTTGAGGCTTTTCCTTCAAAAATTTGCTGACCTCATCATTAAACTCCTTGTTTTTCTTATAAAACAGCACCTACAGCAGTTTCGTAGCGCGCTACGAAACTGTTGTTTTTGCTAAAACAGAATGCATTTGCACTAAAGCTTCCTTTGCTTAAACTTTTGACTTTTCAAACTTCCTCTACAGGTGTCAAAGACTTAGATGACTTCAAAATAGTGGAACTCAAACAAAATTGACCAAAACTGAAAATATCACCTTTTCCTCAAATCAATGAGCTAGCTGACCTAGCCGTATCTTCAAATTTGAAATCTCCTTCTTTAAAGCTTTGTTTTTAGCTCTCAGGTTCAGGTTCATTTTTCTGAGGAGTTTAGCTTGCTTGAGGGCTGGGACCGTCCAGGTATATACATCAGCCACGGAATCTGTCTGACCCACTAGGTTTTTGCTGCCCTTTAACACAGCTCTTTTATAGTTGGCATACCTAACTGCACGCTCCTTAATCACATTTTTGGCTTTGACAATTTCTTCTTTGGTTGCTCCCACCTGATCTTTTATGGCTGTTTCCACTTGACTCTTTATGGCAATCACATTTCCTCCTTGGGTGATGATGACCTTCTTATTCTTGTCTTTATGTTTGACTGCCTCCACTGTTTTTGTCAATACTTCAATTACCTCTGTTCTGGGTGACTTTACAGCTTTCTTTGCTTTATGCACTTTCTCCTTTACAGCTTCTTCTCCTTTATGCACTTTCTCAGCCTCTTTAATTTGTTTCCTTGTAACTGGCCTTCTTGGCTTGAACATAAACTCCTCACTAGGCTCATCAAACCTTAATCTTTTCGAAGCTTTTGATTTCTTAGTGCTCTCAGGAGAAGATTGGGTCAAATCAATATGCATGGGTTCAAGATGCACTGGTTCTTCTTGCTCAAATTCAATAGGCTCAAGTAGGTCACTTAGGCTGGCCTTTGAAATTGGACTTTCTTCCACAGCTACTGATTTACCTTTCTCCTTGCTTAGTTGACCCCTAGTTTTAACTCTTGATGCTTTTTCAGATTCAGCTGATCCATGAACATCCTTCTTTTGCTTGACTTTTTCCTTTGATGATGACTGTGGTGGCTGAGGTGGCTCTTTAATAACCAAGGCTTTGACTGGTTTGTTCAACTGAGATTTAACCTTCTTTTTCTCCCTAGCTTCCCTTCTAAGCTCAGCAATAGTAGGTTCCTCCATTAATTCTTCTCTTCCTCTAAGTGGCTGTGGGGTGAGGCATGTCTTACTCTGGAAACCGGCCACATACATGAAAGAATCCCAATCCCTACCAATCTTCTGCAAACCATCCATCACTAACAGTTTAACTAGGCCATGATGAAACAGTGATGACTCACAATCATCCTTCCTCGATTGAATTTTATCACACATCTTACTGAGGCTTCGAAACAAGTAAAATGGGAGATCTATAGATGCTTTACCCGTGAAATGCAGCAACAACTTGAAATGATATGAATAAACTTTGTTATATCTGCCCTCACAAGTTAAATATTTTTGAATACAAGTAAGAAGCATAGCATAACTCTCCTTAACATAACTTCTAGGTACAGCCTTGGTTAAATCTTCATTCACATAGGCTTCCTTCAAGAATACTTTACAGGGGCTCATATCAAATTTGAAATTTTTGAACCACTCCTGCCCTCCTCTAGGAATCTCAGTTACCCTAGCAATAGCCTCTGGAGATACTGGGAATTCTAACATAGATACCTTGGAACTTAAGCCTGTAAAATTCAAGGCAAATTCTTTTGTTACCTGAGTGTGTCCTCCCTTCAGCTTTTCACAAAAACTCCTGCAGCCAGCGTCTTTGAAGGCCTTTTTAACACTTTCCTCCCTTAATGTCAAGTCCAATCCTTCGGGCTCTGCCCTTTGACACCTTCCGGACCGATGCTCCTTCTTCTCCATTACACCTTGAAAACTTTTGCACAGAGAAACACCGGCAGCTTCAACTCGAAAAGCAAATTCAAACTTTAGAACACAGGCTCGCTTGCAATGCAGCTCTCTTGAAGAAGAAACTCGGGCTCGTTTCAATTCAAATATCTTAACATATAAGCTGGCCACTTCATGTAATAATAACAGAACATCATGACACAACCATGTATGACAAAAACATTTGAATGAACTTAATGTGTATGACTATGAACCTATTGGTGGAATGATATCTCGTAAGTGCTTGGAAGGTACACTAACTGACAACAACCGACTGGACACAATGACTCATCCCCGGACATGACATTTCGAAGATCTGCGCTGCAAAATCCCCGAATCTGCGATTTCGTAGCACAGACAGTTATAACTTAGCGACATGTGCTGCGAAATGGCTGGCGCTACGAAAAGGCTAAAACATTATTGTGCTTCAAAATCAGCCAATCAAACTGCGCTACGAAACTGCGAAAAGGACAAATGACATATACGAGATAAGACACATCTTAATCAATCATAATGGAGGATGATTAACGGTTTTGAAAATGATTCTCATTGACATCATTGAAAAACATGACCCCCTAAGTAGTTAATATAAGATAACAACCATTTGACATCCATTTTTAACAATGAAATTTTGGACTCAACTTATATACATGTGACTGCAGTTCTCAGTGATAACAGACCACTAAATTTTTTCAAACCAAACTTCTATGGATTCAGAAGAAGCTTGATTACCAATGAGGAAAAGAGAAATCTACACTAAGAGAAAGCTTGTCTACTACAGTAAGGAAAAAGACTAAAACCAAATGCTTAAACAGAAGATTTTCTAACTAACTGCTGAGAGGTTATGCTTCAAAATAACGCTAAGTTAACATGTATCCAATCCTACTGTCCTAAGAATGAAAATTCAAAACATCAAACATTCTACGACTCTGCATGTAAATTAATAAAATAAATTTGTTTTTCTTTTTGTCCTTTTTTTTATGTGAAAGTGTGAAAGATAATCTCTTTTGGTGATGTGGCAGGTGGCTTAGGGATGATGGTGAATGGTCAAAATGCTTGGGATACTAGTAGGGGTCCTTTCCTAGCTTCCTAGAGAATTTTTCCTCAATTCTACCTCAAAACAGACCACTACAGGTAAACCTACAAGATGTCCTAATGTGTTCTACAGGATGTCCTCAAAACCTACAAGGTTCCCTGTATTTCTACAAGATATAGCCATGAGAAAAAGGATGGATGTTGAAGGTGATGGAAGGCTTAGGGAAGGTGGTTGGTGGATGGAATGATGCAAGGGAGTGCCTAGGACCACTTCAAAACTCAAAACCAGAGTGTGAGATGGTTGGATTTGCTCAACAAGCTTGGAGAAATTTTCTTGTGAAATGATGAGATTGGTGAGGGTTTTAGTGAAAGGAAGGAATGATCATGGCTGGATGAAGTTGGGATGAGGTTGCTAATCATGAAATCTCTATGTACTTCTGAAACACCAGCACTGCATCAAACATTGACATTTACCCAAAAGTCATGTAAACAAGAAGAATTTCTATTGTCTAAGGAAAACAGAATTTCATGAGCTATCCGCCTACTTCATGCATGAGGAAAACTTGCAAAATAAGATGGAACATTGATGAAATCTAATGTAATACTAAATATATAAGAAATGATAACTAAATCCTACTCTTGGAAACTGATCAAATGCTGGCGTAAGTACATAAAACCCTAAATTCCATGAGAAAGTAGAATTCTATCTTTTTGGGGTTGAATAGGAGTTCTTTCCTCAAACCATGATCCCTGAAGGAAGGAGTGAGGTTGAAACCACCTACTGATAGCTTTTTGATGTTCTTTTATCCCTTCTAAGCTACTGCTGAAGTAAAGCACAAATGGAAGCAAACTAATCAAATCTACACTACTTGCAGTGAAATAATTCTAAAGACAATTCAACCATTAATCTATGGAATCAATCTAAGCATAAAAATACAAGAAGAGGAGACTTTTCTTCTAGGGTTGGCCCCTAACCCAAGAGATTCGACTCTCTGAGTTAACTTAGTGTTGGATCAAGGAAATGCTCATTCTCATTATCAAATCAGAAAATTACATAACAATGTCTTCCACAAGTCTTGAACTCGAAAATGACTAGTGTTTTTACAACAAAAAATTGAATCCTAATGACGATCTAGGCCTCTTTATTTATACAACTGAAGTCTCCAATGACTTCCTTAAATCTAGGGAGGCTCAGCTCCCAAACTTGAGATAAACTAGCTCTTTAATTGTCACTTTCTCAACTGCCTTTTGATCTCCATGACTTGGTTGCTTGTACTCCAATCTAGTGTGATTGATGGAGGAATATTCGAATGAGTGAGGAGTAAAAGAGGAGGATTTACGTCCTACAATATCTCCTCCTTGTCTCATTCGAGTTTCATCCTTTAATTAGCCAAAATTTCCCTGATTTTCTCTCAAAAACCTGCAATTAATACACATTAGTCCATTAGGCATAATATCTCACTTTGACTCATCTCACTAAACAAAATACAATCAAAATATGAAATAAATTGTGAGAAGAGTTGATTTAACTAAGCTTGGAGGTGGATTAAGGTCCATATAGTTACCCAATGATGAGGCTCATACACACCCCCTACAGAAAGTGTTTCTCATCCTCTGAGAATCAATATCCATGTCTTTCATTACTCTAGTGGCTTCCCAGACATCCCATGCTTTTGTTGTAGTTTCCTCTTCCTCTGCATAAAATCCTGCCTTCCTTTCTATCTCTTCCCACTACTTTCTTTCTTCCTCTTCCTTCCTTCCTTCCAACATCCCTAAGAGAAGTGGACTGAGTCTCAAGATAATCTAATTGACTTTGAGTCTTTGGAGAGCTTGCTTGTACATGGGTGTCCTGTTCAGTTCTTCTCTCATTCTTTGAGGAGAATGGTACTCTCTGATTTTCAAACTATAGGGAAAATTATCCCATCTCATTTGTCAAGCTTGCATGTTGTCGTCCCCTAACAGCCTAAACATGTCCTCAAAGTGTGTGATTTCATGCTCTTGGGTAGCAAGGTACCTAGGTGCAAGTTGAGGGTCATTTTCAATCAAGTTATGTGTGCTGATGATAGCCATTGGATTTGACTGCTCAGCTCTTATCATCAGAGGTTATGTTTCTTCCCTTGCCATAATTTTCTTCATTTTTGCAGCCCTTTCTTCGTCATGGTTCATCCCTGATGCAAAAGCCATCAACTATAATTCCCCTAGTTTTGAATTAGGGTCCCATACATTCAGATTTGTCAAGGCTAGGTTATGTGGGTAGAACTCAGATAGTTTATACCTATCCTCCAATGTGCTTTGGTCACAAATATAAATGAATTGTCTATAATCCTAGAATGGCATAGGGCCTCTATGTGCTATGGTCTTGATTTGGAATTGTAGCCATTGTTCCTTAAGGTATAATGCATAGGACTTAGATGGCATCCTACACTAGATTTCCTCTAAGGATAGACTAGCCATGGATGCTAATTGATTCTCTCTTTCTTGTAACTGTCCTCTTAATCATGCATTTTCTACCTCCAATTGAGCTTTCATCATTGTATCTCTATCCCTTAGGCTTCTCAGTTCTCTGCCCATCTCTTTAACTTTCTCCTCCATGTGACCTATGTCCTCCACTCCTTTGGATCTGGCAATCTACATCCATCTATGTGTTCTTGCCCTCTCTTTATCAATCTCAAAGAATAAGGGGATGGAAAATTTCTATGGAATGACCCAACCCCCTTCAATAAACCTATATTAGGAGTGAAGATTAGGTTGAGGACTAGGTTCCCTTAGCTTTGGATCCTCTTTCTTTCTTTCTTGTTGCATACTTCCTTTTTTGTCCAATTTCTGAGTTTCCTATAGGTTTAGGAGAGTTTCCAGTAGGACCTTCTGTGTATCCTGTAGGAGGCCTTTTCCTTTGGATGAGGCAGATCTAGTGGCAGACCTCCTAAAGTAATTGATAGGAGACTTGGGAGAGGCTTCTCCTGATTATCATTATCCTTGATTTTTCATAAGAGGAGCTATCTTTTCCTGTTGTTTGGGTGAGTCTTCAATGACAATAGGAACCTTGGTGGGAGTTTGAGGTTTTCCTTGCCTTATTCTTGTACTTTTTCTTGTCCTAAAGTACAATGGAGTTTGTCTTTGTCTCTTTCCTTTTTGCTTGATAGGGGTACTAAGGGCAGTGAGGGCAGCTGCTGCCTCTTTCTCAGTGGGTTCTGGAGATACCCTGGGTGATTCCTCCTTGTCTTCTACCTCCCCTTTTTCATTTTCCTTTTCACTCTTGTCTTTCTCCTCTTCTTCTCCCTCTAGTTCCTCACTATGTTCATCAGTTTCCTCCTTTGCATCCTCTTCTATCTCTTCACCACTTTCCTTCTCTTTTTCTTCCTCTTCTTCCTCGTCTATTTCCTCTTCATCCCTCTCTATTTATTCTTCCTCCTTTTCAATTTCTTCTTCATCCCTTTCATCGGCAGTGGGGATCTTGTCATATTCAAGGGCTTTTATATCTTCCTCTATCTGCATGTCTCTGAAAGTTTCCCATGTGATAGGGATTCTGAGGTTTTGGAGGGAATCTTCTATGATAAGTATAATTAACCCATGATGGGCTAGATGTTGATGGTTTCCTTCGTGCACTTTAATGCTCATATCTATCACTGATTGAAGAAGGAAGTAGGGAATGTTAAGTCTATTTTGAGGAGGTGTATCTGCTCCAAACCTTAACTCTTGGAGAAGCCTAAAGTGGCATCCATATATGACATTATACGTACCTTCACATGAGATATACTTTATAAGATGGTAGCTAATTTCATTCCAGGGATATGGTAGGCTTGCTCTTCTTTGCAGTTTGGCTATTTCCCTTATCCTCCTTTCTCCAAGGCACTCCTAGAGGAAGTGTGGTAATTCTCACTATGATTTCAGAGGTGGGTTCTATAGAGAGGCCTTTCACCACAATAGTGGCATGGGTCCTAGTCATTGGAATGAGGGAGATAGAAAAATATTTGGCTACTTCATCATCATATCCCCTCAAATTTTCAAAGAAACCCATCCAATTTTGCCTTGTGAATATCTCTAGTACATGAGGGTGTTGATGAATCCTCACTTTGTTGATGGGATCCCTCTTATTAAACCCCCCTATCATTTTTCTTTGATGGATGGAGGGGTGTATATTTCTAATACAAAATCTAATGACTGAGGAATTTTAAATGAAAATTGTGTGTATGCAATTCCCCTGGATTGCAATCTTTTTCAATAAACTACAAGGATTTTCTATATTATTTTCGCTTGGAAAATGTGGGGAAGTATAGAGCCTACCTCCTTATCACTCCTTGATGAAGCCAACCTCTATTTTTCCCTTTTAAAACTGCTCACTGCCAATCTTGTAGGTGCTAGACTCTATCCTGTAGAATTTCTTGTAGGGTCCTATAGGTGGTCTTGCGCTAGAAAGAAGCAAATTTTACCTTTCCTATAGACTGCTTGAGGGCCGAGAGCAAGTTTTCAATTGTGTAGCCTCGAGAATGTGAATGTCGATATGCATGGGGATCAACATTTATTTCCTCATATGGGTGATTTAAGTGGGGTTTTGCACTTGCAGCCGAGGTACGAGTATCCTTTTTTGGACCGTTGATCCCACTACCACATCATCATTCTCCTCACCTCGTAATCAACTCCCACTTCGAGCATCTGTAACTTAACCACTTTCAGTCTCATCTCTCCTTTTCCTTGACTTGACTACTAGCACGTGTGTAAGGATTAACTGCTTTCTCCTCGTTGACTGAATGAAGGTAGCCAAGTTAACTGGCCAAATTTCGCTTATAAACCAACTCTTTCATAACTTTTACATGTTTGATCATATGATTCTAATGAGAGAGTGGAAGCAAGATACTTACCTGTGGTAATGATGCCTTGATGCTATTTGTTGAAGGATGAAGTCTTTGCTATGCGTTTGCTACATCTGCTTTTCTCTTCTTTTTTTTATTATCCTCTGATGATTTTATTTGATGTGTAGGTACTTGGATGTTGATGCTGATGATCCTGATGCTACTACTAGGCTCTGGAGGAGCTTCTTTGACCTTTGGATCTCCATGCTTGAAGCTGACTGAAACCTGTGATTTTTTGTTTTGTGGGATAGGCTGCTATAGGATTTCCTACAAGATGTCATGTACCTGCTTTTTAATCATTTTCCTCTTCTGGAGCATGAGGATGGTTGCCATGGGCAGAGAAGACATATATGAATTTGTGAATGAGGAAAATAGCCTGCAGGTTTTGTCCCCTTGTTCTCTATCTTCATCCTCTTTTCTCTGTTTTTTTCTTTGAAAACTGTAATTTAAATTTTTTGAAACTGACTTTTTTTTTGGATGAATGCAGGGGTGATCATGGTGGAGAGAGGTATGGTGATGAGATGGTGAAGTAGAACTATATATATATATATATATATATATATATATATATATATATATATATATATATATATATATATTTGACATGGGAAGGTCACTCCCTTGCTCTAGGGTTACTTCTTTTAGGATTCCCAATCCACTGTAATTCCTACAAGATCATCCTGTAGGCTTTCAGGGAATCTTGTAGCTTTCTAGGGAATTTACAAGGAATCCTGTAGAAAACATGGAACCCTTGCAAACTGAGGTAATTGAGTGGAAAAATGGAGGGAATGATGGAATGATGAAGGATAATGAATGGAGAAATAAAAACATGAGTTGGATAGGTAACTTTTGATTCTCTCTTGTTGCTCTAATCCTCCTCCTGTTGACCTGCAAACAATATTTTCAAAGTTTTCTTTTCTCTTTTATTTTAATTTTCTCTCTTTTCTTTTTGAAAGAAACTAGTCTGCCTCCAAGAGGTTTTCATCCTAGCTGCTTGCCTTGGGCACCTCAAAAGAGGTTTTCACCCAGAGATCTTTTTATTTCTCTTTTTTTTTGTGTTTTGACACCATTGGGCCACCTCAAGAGGTTTTCAACCCAACAGTGGGACTCAGGTGCCTCATGGAGGTTTTCACCTAAGTCTCCTTATTTTTCTCTTTTTTCTTTTTTCTTTTTACCCTTTTTTTTCTCTTTTCTTTTTTAGTGACTTGATGAGGTAGGAGCTGAGACTTGTTGCACCATAATCATTGTTTTGCTGATACCATCAATGGACTCTTTCTTTTAAAGTGGCTTCTATAAACCTTCAATCTGTGCCCATTAACAAGTAAAGGAATAGCCTTTGCATCTATGGTTCTAATTTGTACTAAACCATTATCATGAAATCTATCTATGACATAAGGCCCTAACCATCTAGTCCTTAACTTTCCATTAAAGTTGTTATATTTGGAATCATATAACAAATCCTAATCACCTTCTTGAAATTGTTTGTCCTTGATGTTCTTTTCATGCTTCATCTTCCTCTAAATTTGAGTCACCTCTGTGTGCAAGAGGGCCTGCATTCTAAACTCATCTAACCCATTCAGCTAGAGCAATCTCTATTTTTATGCGCTGCTCAGATCTAGATCTAGTTGGGCTGCCATCGTCAATGTATTGTACTCAAATTCAATGGACAACAGGGCCTTCTTCCCATAGACCAACACATAGGGGGTGAATCCAGTGGTGGTCTTCTAGGTGGTATTGTAGGCCCAAGTGGCCTCAACTAATCTATCTTCCCAATATTTTCTACTGCTATTAACCACCTTAGTCATAATTCTCTCCAGCACCCTGTTGGTCACCTCCACTTTCCCATTAGCTTGTGGGTGATAAGGAGTGGATGTTCTATGCTTGATCTTGTGCTAGCTTAACAAGTCTTCAATCATGTTTGATGTAAACTGGCCACCTTGATCAGTGACCAGTTCTCTAGGGTACCCAAACATGTAAAATACATTTTCCCTTAAGAAATCAACCACCTTCTCCTCTGTTGCTGCCTTCATTGCCTTGGTTTCAGCCCACTTGGTCAAATAGTTAGTGCACACAATGATGTACTGCTTTTAATTAGATAGAGGGTCAATCGGTCCAATGAAATCCATGCCCCACTTGTCAATTGGCTCGAAAGTCACTTGAGGTTTCAGAGGCATTTCATCCCTTGGAGTAGGCCTTCCCATCCTTTGGCACTATTCACACTGACTAGTATACCTTCTCACATCTTGATGAAGAGTGGGCCAATAAAAACCAGTTTGTAACACCTTGAATGCTATCCTCTTGGCTGCAAAATACCTCCATAAGGCCCATCATGATAGGTTAGAAGGATGTCAAAGACTTCCTCCCTGACACAACTTCTCAAAATTTGATCTGGGCCTAGTTTGAAGAGGTTGCCCCCAATCCAAGTGAATGGGGCACTCTTCCTCACAATCTTGCTTTTCTCTTTGGAGGAAAAATTCGGTGGGAAATGTGCAGACACCAAGTGTTGGAAAATATACTGAGAGGGGGGGGTGAATCAGTATTATCAAGTCAATTATTTTTCATTTTACAATCAGATTTGTATACGCTACTTCAGTTAGTAAAAACCGCGTATGTACTCAACTGCAGTTAAGGAAACTAGCGTATAACCAGCAGACTTGTAATTTAAATTATTCTTTAGATGTTGATCATTAATCTATGCATCAAACCATATAAACAATAACCAAGAACAGTAAACAGAACAGACAGTCACACATAAGAACACAAGATATAAGGTGGAAACCTAATGTGGGTGAAAACCACCTGCTGCAATTTGTCTCTCTCTTATTTTAATTAGAATCTTCTTTTTACAGTTCTTTTGTACTAGTGAAGTCTTATACCAGTACGCAGGCTGCTACTTGCAGAAGGCTACAACCTTCTCTTGTTATCCAGCTTCTCCTGGAAGGGAGCTACAACACCCTTAGCTCTTGTACTAGCTGAGGTACTAGTACGTAGGTGCTGACCTATGGAAGGCTACAACCTTCTCTTTTTACTTCCAAGGACCATGTTTAATAAATTTTCAGACTAGATCCATCAATAACAATAGTCACTCATCAAATATATCTACATCTCCTTTGCTCCAATCAAAACTGAATCAAACAATTACTTCTCTGAATGCTGCAACCAGAATACATTAATAGTAACCAAAAACCAATCCTGAACCCAAACCACTGTAGCAATAAACAGAAGTAGCTAAAACATATTTCATGAGACGTACGCTACTTCAATATGTAGACCCTGCATGCATATGCTTCTGTATTAAGGCCAACCAGTGTATATGCAGTTTTGACTTACTAAACCAGCATGTATATGCGCCTCTAATGTGCCGAACCTGCATATAGATCGATAAAAGATAATTCACCCTTTCCAATATTCAGACATCAGTTATACCCAGATTATCAGATTTATAGATCAAGTCATGTGCCAAATATAACAGATCAAAATCACACAACGATGCTACTATTCAAGCCTTAAGATCTTGACCCATCCATAGGACTTATCCTTCTTCTAGCACTCAGGTTCCTCCTTGGTTCAGATCCAACTATGCACCATTACTTAATGACTAGTATTCTAGATCTTCTTCTTCATCAGATATTCAATGCTTGAGTCCATGCCTTTGCCCAATGATCTCCTTCCCCTTTTATAGTCTTAGGCCTTACTCAATACCATGGTCTGAAACCATTTAGAACCAATACCAGGGACCCAATACCTGGGTTCAATACTTCGGACGCAATACTAAGGTCCAAATACCATGGACCCAAAACTTAGTTTTCCGACATGTACGCGCCTTTGCTTGCGTGAATGTGCGTGTGTACAATATGCGCACATTTGTATATAGTGAAACTGCGTGTATACACTACTTGGTATATAGTGAACCTGCGTATATACGTGAATTGGTATATAGAGAACCTGCATGTGTACACGACTTGGTATATAGTGAACCTGCGTATATACTTTTCTTTCTTCATTCTTTATAGTCTGATCATCAATTCTTTGCTACTGACCTACTGTACTATGATCTGTCATCTGTGTGAGTTGTTCTGCTACAAGTGGGTTGCCATAAAGTACAACACATGCATCATAATGCCAATAATCTCCCCCTTTGGACTTGATGGCAACAACCATACCAAGTCACTCAAAGTCATTCTCCCCCTTTGTCATCAAGGGAAAAGGGTTATGCTCCCCCTGAGTACATGCTGAATTCTTTGCTTTGCTGAAATGTGATGTTCATGCTCCCCCTAGCTGTAAGAAAGGTTTGCAAAAACATGACTCTATACATCATAAATGACCTTCCTATCACCAAAGACTCATACATATATCCATCTCCCAACCAAGTGGGGATTCACTAAAAGTTTACACATGATAAAACAAGAACATTACATTATCCATCCCAGGCATAGTGGGGAAACCAAAGTAGGCCGTTACATGACCTTGATAGAAAAAAGGAATACATGACATAGAGATGAAATATCTACAAAAAGACTATGATACTCATCAACAACTATCATTAGCAGCATTTTTCAATCATCATTTAGACTAGCAACCATGATCTCCCTCTGTACCTATTTCACCTGAAACCAAAAACAACTATGAACTTAATCCAACATCTAAGATAATGGCAACAATGCATTATTAGAAGTATATGCTCCCCCTGAACCTATGCCAGATGGTCTCTGTCAGACCTATATCAGACTCTTCTCATCCTGAGTCTGGCCCACTGTTTGTCTTCAAGCCAACATATACGCGACTATATCCACAAAAACTGGTGTATGTACGCGGATACGCTTCATGAAACTCGTGTACAACCTCTGTTCTCTGAAACGGATAATTTCAACAGCAAGATGATGCATCAACTACTCCCAGCTTCTGTCTGAGATATTCAAATGTTTCCCTGGGCAGAGGTTTGGTGAGTATATCAGCAACTTGATCCTTGGAGGGAACATACTCCAATTTGACCTTTGTTCAAGCACTTGTTCCCGAAGAAAATGATATTTGATAGGTATGTGCTTGGTCTTCGAATGCATGACTGGATTCTTTGAAATATTGATTTCACTTGTATTATCACATAAAATGGAGATAGGTGGAGTACAAGTGATTTGAAGATCTTGCAAAGTTTGCATCATCCAAAGGAGTTGTGTGCAGCAAGATGTAGCAGCCACATATTTTGCTTCAGCTGTAGATAGTGCATTTGAGCTTTGTTTCTTGCTGAACCAAGATACTAATCTGGAACCCATAAAGAATGCACCACCACTAGTGCTTTTTCTGTCATCCACGCTTCCTGCCCAATCTGCATTTGTATATGCATGAAGTGTGAGATCTGTATCTCTAGGATACCATAAGCCATAATTTTGAGTTCCTTGAAGATACTTGAAAATTCTTTTAACTGCCTGAGGATGAGTTTCCTTTGGATTTGCCTGAAATCTTCCAACTATTCCCACTGCATGCATGATGTCTGGTCGGGTACCTGTTAGATAGAGCAGACTACCAATCATGGATCTATAGGTTGGTTGATGTACTGTTGTTGATTCATCATTTACACTGAGGCTGCGTCCTATTACCATAGGGGTACACACTGGTTTCGAATTCTCCATCCCATATTTCTTTAAGATCTTCTTGAGGTACCTGGTTTGTGATAGAAAAATACCGTCTCTGTTTTGTTGGAATTGTAAACCAAGAAAATATGTGAGCTCACCAAGCAGGGACATTTCAAATTATTTTTGCATCACCAAAGCAAAGTTTTGACTCATGTCTTCTTCATTGCTGCCAAAGATGATATCATCAACATACACAAAAAGTATTAGCAACTTATCATTGTCAATTTTTATATATAGATTGCTATCTATTGATCCTTTTGAAAAACATTGTTGATGGAGGTACTTATCCAAACGATAATACCAAGCCCTTGGAGCCTGTTTAAGGCCATAGAGAGCCTTTTTGAGTCTGCATACAAGTTTTGGATCATTTCCAAGGATAAACCCATTTGGTTTCTCAATATACACTTCTTCTTCCAAGTCTCCATTCAGAAAGGCAGATTTTACGTCCTTTTGATATACTTTGAACTTCTGAAAGCTAGAAAGAGCAAGAAACATTCTTATCGCTTCAAGTCTGGAAACTGGTGCAAAAGTTTCTTGAAAGTCTATGCTTTCTTTTTGAGCATACCTTTTACAAACAAGTTTGGCCTTGTTTCTAATAACATCTCAATCTTCATTCAGCTTGTTTTTGAATATCCATTTTGTCCCTATGACATTCTTATCATTTGGTCTAGAAACCAACTCCCAAGTGTTATTCTTTTCGATCTACTCAAGTTCTTCATTCATGGCCTTGACCCAGCATTCATCTTTGCATGCTTCACTTACATTTCGTGGTTCAGTGGAGGAAAGCAATGCTAGATAGCTTGAGGCTTCTGAGACAGTTCTTCTTGTTTGTACACCTGCCTCTTTCTGCCCCAAAATTTGAGTTTCTAGATGATTCTTATGAACGTACCTGGATGGAGTCTTTTCTTCTATCCTTATCTTTTCTTTTGGTGCCTCATGGGTTTTTTCTTCATCATAAGTCTGATTTGATGTTGAAGGATAGTCCTCATCATCTTCGAAATCTTCGGATTTTACCTACCTAGGAATGTTTCCTTCTTCATCAACCACTACATCAATACTTTCAACAATTTTTCCAAGTCTTTTATTGTTACACTTATATCCTTTGCTGTGGTGAGAGTAACCAAGGAGAATGCCTTCATCTGCTCTAGGTGCAAACTTGCCAAGCTTTTCATCAGTCCTTTTGATGTAACATTTGCTTCCAAAAATTTTGAAGTATTTTACCATGGGAGTCTTATCATACCAAAGTTCATGAGGAGTTTGAGTGTTGTTCACTTAGATGTTTGTCTTGTTGAGAATAGTAACTGCAGCAAATGCAGCTTCACCCCAGAAGGTTGCGGGAGTTCCAGATTCATCAAGCATAGCACGAGCCATTTTTTGAACCATTATGTTCATCCTTTCCACTACTCCATTTTTCTGAGGAATCCTTGTAGTAGAGAATTCCCTTCTTATTCCATGTTCTTCACAAAAATCAAAAAATTCATCCGAGGTAAATTCCCCTCCTCGATCAGACCTGAGGCATTTGATTCTGCGATCTGATTCATTTTCAACCAAGGCTTTGAATGCTTTAAAATTTTTGAAAGCTTCGTATTTATGCTTCAAAAGTCCTATCCAACACATCCTGGAAAAGTCGTCAATGAACAATATGAAGTATTCTTCTCCTCGAGGTGACCTTTTCCTACATGGGCAACATATATCATTATGGACAAGTTCAAGTGGCTTACTAGTTGAGCCTTCCTTCTCAGGGAAATTAGTTCTAGTTTGCTTGCCAAACTGACATGATTTGCATATTGTATTGTCTAGAATTCTGATGTCAAGGAGATCACGAACCGCTTGATATTTGAATGCTTTCCTTATCTGTGAGAAGCTTAGATGCCCCAATCTTCTATGCCATAGCCAGTGTTCATCATTCTTTCTTAGATAGCATTGTTGTTGTCCTCCCTTGAGTATGTATAAATTATTTGGAGTTCTTATGCCCTTGATCACTGTTTCTCCTGTATCAAGCTCATGAACAATACATCCATTTGATCGAAATATTACCTCATTTCCTTGATCACACATTTGACTGACACTCAATAGATTATGCTTTAAGCCATCAACATACATAACATTTCCAGCTTTGACCTTTTCTTTCAAAAGAACAAAACCTTTACCTTTTATGAGTGCAGGGGTGTCATTTCCAAATGAGACCTTCCTTTCCTTTTCTAAGGCACTATATGACTTAAGTTTTTCTTTATCACCTGTCATATGTTTCAAGCATCCACTGTCGATGTACCACTGATTTTCCTGTCCTTCCGTATATAAGGCTATACGACATCTTTCTGGTTGCGGATTTTTCTTTCTCCATTTTTTGGGACTCAATGAAGCTTGCTCCTTCTGAGTTGTTTGCCGAAACCTACTACTGCATTCAGAATCTTCATGACCGAAGTTGTTACAAATAGAACATTCTATTTCATTTTCAAGGCCTGAAAAGTTATTGTAGGTCCTTTTCATGATCCCAGTCATACTCCTTTGTTTTTGAGCTTCTCTAGTCATGATGGTCTTGTAGGCAACACATTGAGCAACTTTGTGTCCAAAGTTATGACAAGAGAAACATTGGCCATTGAAGAAATTCCTGCTATTATCAAACCTACCGACCAAATTATTGTAGTTTCTATTGACATCCATTCTTGAGGCAAATTGAGAATGATTTACCTACGTTGCTTGTAGCTTCTGTTCATCCTTGAAGTGGGTTGCCCCCGATTGACTTGGCGATCTCTTTTCATTCTTGAATTAAATTGTCCCTGATTTACCTGGTGATCTTCATTATGCCTTTGCTATCGATTATCGACCTGTTCACTTCTCCTTGCTGCATCAAGATAACTTTTGGAAGTGGATGAGTTCTGTGCATGAGATGCTTCTTCAGTATATCCAAGACTTGTCTTGATTAGAGGAGAATGCCGTGCTTTGATAATCTCATCTAAAGTTTCAGATCCTTTAGCAAATCTAAGATTAAGAGCTTTCGTTTTCTCAATATCTTTTCTAAGTCCCACAATTTCACATTCTAACTTTTCACTGTGTTTTTCCCTTTCAGCAAGTTGGAATGTCAGAGTATCTATAATCATATTCTTTTTTTCTAAACAAACTTTGAGTTTAGAAATTTCTTCATAAAGACCTTCTTCATCTATAGCATCCAAGAAATCATCATCTTCAAAAGCCATCAAAATTCTATAATCATTACATTGTTCATCTTCATCACTATTTGAAAACCCATCACTGTCTTCATGTGTATAATATCTCTTCTTACTTACATTCTATTTTTTGTTCCATCTAACTGGTTCCTTACCTTTGTCAAGCTTATCTTTATGAGGAAATTTGGCTGCATAGTGACCGACTCTTCCACAAGCAAAGCATTTAAAAGGTAGCTTACCTCTGAATCTTCCAGAACCCCATTGAAGGTTCTTGACAAAGTTTGATTCTTCCTCTCCTTCTAACATATGTCCTGACTCATTGTATTCTCCTTTTCCTGAGGCTTTGAATGCAGATTCTCTCATGTTTGATGGTCCCCCTTTTCTCATTTCGAAAGAAGTTAGGATTCCGTGCAGCTGTGACATGGTAATGCTCTGTAGATTCTATTTTTCTTCTATGGCAAAAACTTTTGATTCAAACTTAGAAGACAAATATCTTAGAACCTTTTCAACCAAAGTAACTTCTTTTCTCTCTTCACCCAAGTTTTTCATATGATTAACAATCTCATCTATACATAAGAAATAATTAGCCACACTTTCATCATTGTGCATTCCGATATTTCCATATTGAATTCTGAGAGTTTATAGTTTTGCACGTTTTACCTTATCGTCTCCTTCATAGCTTAGAAAAATCTTGTCCCATATTTCTTTTGCGATTTTGAGCTGCACAACCTTGACAAATTCTGATTGAGATAAACTCCCTAATAGAGTATTGATAGCCTTTGCATTTGTTTCATACTTCTTCTTACCAGCCATATCTGTAGGAGTTGCTGATGGAAATGTGTATCTTATTTCCACGATATCCCAAACTTTTGTGCCAAGAGATTGAAGATAGGTTGTGATTCTTACCTTCCAATAGACGAAGGCCTGATAGATGCCTCCTTTTCGTAGTTTCTCATGATGATAGATCTTCCTTCAAGTGATCAAGCTTCTTCTAAAGGACCTGCTCTGATGCCAATTGTTGGAAATAATACTGAGAGGGGGGGGTGAATCAATATTATCAGGTCATTTATTTTTCATTTTACAATCAGATTTGTATACGCTACTTCAGTTAGTAAAAACCGCGTATGTACGCAACTGCAGTTAAGGAAACTAGTGTATAACCAGCAGACTTGTAATTTAAATTATTCTTCAAATGTTGATCATTAATTTGTGCATAAAACCATATAAACAGTAACCAGGAACAGTAAACAAAACAGGCAGTCACACATAAGAACATAAGATATAAGGTGGAAACCCAATGTGGGTGAAAACCACCTGCTGCAATTCGTCTCTATCTTCTTTTAATTAGAAACTTCTTTTTAAAGTGTTTCTGTACTGGTGCAGTCTTATACCAGTACGCAGGCTACTACCTACAGAAGGCTACAACCTTCTCTCGTTCTCCATCTTCTCCTAGAAGGGAGCTACAACCCCCTTAGCTCTTGTACTAGCTGAGGTACTAGTACGTAGGTGCTAACCTACAGAAGGCTACAACCTTCTCTTTTTACTTCCAAGGACCACGTTTCATAAATTTTCAGACTAGATCGATCAATAACAATAGTCAATCATCAAATATATTTGCATCTCCTTTGCTCCAATCAAAACAGAATCAAACAATTAATTCTCTGAATGGTGCAACCAGAATACATTAACAGTAACCAAAAACCAATCCTAAACCCAGGCAAGTGTAACAATAAACAGAAGTAGCTAAAACATATTTCATGAGACGTACGCTACTTCAATATGTAGACCCTGCATACATACGCTTCTCTATTAAGGCCAACCAGTGTATACACAGTTTTGACTTACTAAACCAGCGTGTATACGCGCCTCTGATGTGTCAAACCTGCGTATAGATCTATAAAAGATAATTCACCCTTTCAAATATTCATACATCAGTTATACCCAGATTATCAGATTTATAGATCAAGTCATGCGCCAAATATAACATATCAAAATCACACAAAGATACTACTATTCAAGCCTTAAGATCTTGACCCATCCATAGGACTTATCCTTCTTCTAGCGCTCAGGTTCCTCCTTGGTTCAGATCCAACTATGCACCATTACCCAATGACCAGTATTCTAGATCTTGTTCTTCATCAGATATTTAATGCTTCAGTCCATGCCTTTGCCAAATGATCTCCTTCCCCTTTTATAGTCTTAGGCGTTACTCAATACCATGGTCCGAAACCATTTAGAACCAATACTAGGAACCTAGTACCTGGGTTCAATACTTCGGATGCAATACCAAGGTCCAAAACCATAGGTCCAAATACGACGGACCCAAAACTTAGTTTTCCGACATGTACACACCTTTCCTTGCATGAAAGTGCGTGTGTACAATATACGCACCTTTGTATATAGTGAAACTGCGTGTATACACTACTTGGTATATAGCGAACCTGCGTATATACGCGACTTGGTATATAGAGAACCTGCGTGTGTACACGACTTGGTATATAGGAACCTGCGTATATACTTTTCTTTCTTCATTCTTTGTAGTCTGATAATTAATTCTTTGCTACTGACCTGCTGCACTATGATATGTCATCTGTGTGAGTTGTTCTGCTACAAGTGGGTTGCCATCAAGTACAACACATGCATCATAATGCCAACACCAAGTAGTTTATTATGTCATCAAACCATGGAGAGAGAACTAAAATGGAGAATAAGTGTTTATCTGGTAATTTATCATCAACCATTCCCTCCTGCCCTATAGGTAAAGTTAATATGGACAAAAAATTTGCAACAACATTTTCCTTGCCAGACTTATCAACAATAGTTAGATCAAACTATTGTAATAAAAGTAACCATTTAATAATTTGGGCATTCACATTAGGATTATTCATTAAATATTTAATTACAGCATGGTCAGTATGTAAAAATGTTTGATAACCTGTAATGTAATGCCTAAATTTGTTCAATGAATGCACAATAGCTAGGAGCTCATTTTCGGTCATTGTGTAGTTCAGTTTGACCTTTGACAGATTCTTACTGATAAAGTAAATGGCATAAGGTAATTTGTCATCTATCTGACCTAGAACTACTCCTATGGCTTTGTGTGAGGCATCAGCATGTATATGAAAAGGAAAGGCCCAATTTGGGCCTTGGAGAATAGGTGTAGTGGTCAAATTTTCCTTCAGGGTGTCCAAGGCCTCTTGGCAGCTTTTTGACCATACAAATTCAGATTCTTTGGACAACAACCCAAATAAAGGAGAAGCTAACTTGTTGAAGTATTTTATAAACCTCTGATAGTATCCAAATAAACCTAGAAAACCTCTAACATCTCTCCATTTTTACGGAGGTGGGACCCTTTGGATGATGGCTATTTTGTTTGGGTCCACCTGCAGTCCTTGCTGGGATATTGAATGACCTAGAATAGTCCCTGCAGTCATTAAGAACTCACATTTTTCGAGACTAAGGGAAAGGTTCACTTCAATGCATTTGTTCAGCACCTTACCTAAGTTGGACAAAACCTCCTGGAAATCACACCCATAGGATGTGCAATCATCCATATAAATCTCTACTGCATCATGGACTAGCTCGGCAAAGATACTCAAACCTGCTCTCTGGAAAGTGGCAGGGGCATTACATAGGATAGAGGGAAGGACCCTATAGGTGAAAGCACCCCAAGGACAAGTGAAGGTGGTTTTATCCTGGTCTTCTGGGCTGATCTAGATTTGATTGTACCCACTGAACCCATCTAGGAAAGAGAAAAAAAAATTCCCTGCCAAGCTATCTAGCACTTGGTTAATGAAAGGTAGAGGGAAATGGTCCTTCTTTGTTGCTATATTTAACTCTCTATAATAAAAAAAAATCATCAACTACCCATTTTTATTGGGAACGAACACCAAAGGAGAGACCCACTCACTATCTAAGATAGGGTAAATAAATCCTGCATCTAGCAGGTTTTGCAGTTCTTCTTTGACTAAATCCTTGAGAGCTGGATTCATTCTCCTTTGGGGTTGTTGGACTAGTTTGCAACCTTCTTTGATATAAATGTGGTGAGTACACACCGAGGGGTGCACTCCTTTCATTTCGTTGTAATTCCAAGCAAAGGCATCCAGATGTTCCTTTAGCATGTTGCACAACTTTTCTACTTGATGTACAGTAAAAGATGGGTTGATTTTCAAGGTTCGCTTAGGGCTGAATTCCATGGTTTTGACATAGGTATGGTTTGAATCAGCTAATCATAGATCAATCTGATGGTTGTTCTGGGTTTCCTTTACTACTTCATCTAAGGACAATGTGTTGGGAGTTGGACTTTGGAGTATATGTTCAATCAAATCATCTTCATCCAATTGTCCTCCTCCCATGGTTGTTTCTAAGGTATAGAGTTGGGCTGAATAAACTTCATCTTCTTCCTCCTCTTCCAGCCTTAAAGTTAAGTCATGTTCTAGAGATGGCTGAGCAGGAGGGTAGAGGACTAACTTCTTGGACATATGCCCATTTTTTATAATCATATTTCCAGCCCTACAGCTAATGCAGGCTTCGGCAGTGGCTAACCAGGGCCTCCCAAGGATGAGAGGGTAACCAGTAAGCTTGGCCCTAGGTTGGAGAACTAGGAAATCTGCAGGGTACTCTGAAGATTCAATGGAGACCATCACATCCTCCACAATCCCCTCAAGGGTCACTGTCGAGTGGTCTGCAAGTTGCAGGACTGTGGTGGTCTTTCTAAATGAACCCTGGAGGTTGAGCTTGAGCATGGTGTCCTTGGTCATCACATTAATGGTATCCCCAAGGTCAATCAAAGTGTGTGGGACAATGGCAACATTGATGTGCACATCTACTACAGGGCTTCCAAGGTCCAAATACTTTGGGCAAATTACCTGCCCCAGCATTAAGTCGGATAGCTATCCAATGAAATTAATGGTAGGGGTGTCTCTTTTTCGCCTCCCTGGATGTTTGAAGCACTTCTCCTTAATCAACTTGTTGTAAATAGGTACATCTTTTATAGCTTGGAGAAGTGGAATTTCGACACATAGATTTTTCAATTCTCCCAGAGGTTCAATCTCTTTTGGGGTAGGCTAGACTGTATGAGTTGATTTCTTAGGAAAGAGTAGTGGATTTACTTTAGGCATGCTTTCCTCTCTTTCTTCCTCACTCTCCCTAGGTGGAGGTAGAGGTTGGTTGTCTGGGAGTACTCTCCCATATCTCGGGTTGATTTCTTGAATCTCCACAGCATAAGCAGGATAGGATATCTATCCACTACATACTTGATGTGCTTCTCTGTTTTTTGGGTTCGGATTTGACTGGGCAAGAATATGGGGTTGTTGAGGTGGAGCAGGGTATAAAAGATGTGGTTGAGTAGGTGGTGAAGGCAATAAAGCTGGAGCATTATTGTATGGGGGCCTCCACCGCTAGGGTGGTGCATTCCACTGAGGTTGTGGTGGAGCATATGGCTGAAATGACTAGCTGGTCAGCTGGGAATGATACTGAGGTGCAAAGGACCAAGGAGGAGGTGTAGAGCAGGAAGGATGAGTAGGGGTCCCCCGAGAGGGAATGGATGTGGTCTGGTTGGGGTTGTAATAGGCGTGGGATGACCCTTTGCATGCCCTACTAGTATGGCCAAGGCCTATGAGGTCTCCTTTGATTTATGTAGTAAAGTTGTTCAGTCACCCCTTCAGTTCCTTGATACACAACTTTTAATCCAAGTAGAGAAGGGCACTTGTCTGTGGAGTGGTTTTCTTCACAGACTAAGCAGACTTCAATCAAGTTTAATGGACATTCATTCCTAAGGTGCCTCCTTATGCATCTAGGGTGGAAAATGGCTAAGTCTCTCACTACTTCCTCCTATTTTCTCTTAATGTGCATAGTGCCCGTCTGTAGCACAAGGGTTTAAATCATCTCATTCTTGAAATATTCTAGCATGTTCCCAACTTCACCCTTGATGGATGTTTTGGAAGAGGATGGACTGGCCATCGGTTAACTACCCCTACCCTTTTTCCTAGCTACCCTAGAATGGTTCCCAAAGATAGTCTTCATATATTCATAGGGTAGCTGGTAAATGTCCCCTCCTGCTAGCAGGTTTAGGGTATCTAGAAGATCTTCCCTTACCCCTCTAATCAGGACTAACTTCAGCGACTCAGGGTCAAGTGTTCACTTGGCCCTTTTTTAGGTAAGCTATAATCTTTCTTCATAATCCTCTAGGGATTCATCATGGCCTAAGGTCATCCTAAAAATTTCTTCCTTAGTGTCATTGGACCTATAGTAGTCTCGTTACTTGTTGTTGAAGGCTTGTTGTATCTAAGACCAAGTTGTGATGCTATCCCCAGGAAAACCCATGAACCAGTGCAAAGCTGCATCTTTGAGAGTAGATGGGAATAGTTTCAACATCTACTCATCATTGGTGTAATCATAGGTTCTACATATGACAACAAACTCAAAGAAGAAAGTGTTTAGATCTTCTGAGGTTAGGCCATGGAAATCAGGAAGAATTCCACAACTCCTGGGGCTACCAACTTTACTTTATCAACCCAAGGTTCGTACAAACTTGGAGGTGACGGTGTTGTATACTATTGGCTTGTTGGGGCCTGACCCAAGTTCAGAGGTGATTTAGCCAAACAAATCTCGGTACTACTGGCCCTTTTGGTAACAGTCCGTGGAGCGCAGACTGAGGTCTCACCCGAAGTAGTATGGGAGGGTGCTAGAACCATGTTTCCGCACCTTAGAGATGTCTGATGAGTTCAAGTGGTCTGCTGTTCAACCCTGCATGCATGTCACTATGCGCACTTTCCCATCCCTCGCAACCTAAGATGTTGCCTTCGCGCAACCCTACTCGGGGGCTGAATGTTGTTATTACCCAAGTCCTTAATAGTATTCCACTGTTGGTTGATCAACTTAGCCTACTTGCATGCTTTAAGTTATACTTATCAATATAAATCATTCATGCAAGTGCGCAAAGTAAATAAATAGTATATTTGTAATTTATATCAAACATGCATTAACCCAAGAACAGATACACAAATTGGTAACAAAACTTCTCCTTATTAATTTCTTCTTCGATTACAGACTTGACTCCACCCTGTGAACTCAGCTGCAAGGGTCTGCACAATCAGTTGTGGACTACTAGGCCTCCGTGCACTCAGCTGCAGAGCCTTCTCCTACCCTACGACCCAAAGACACACTTAGATACTTAGACTCTTTCTTTTATTTACTACTCCACTATGCTCTCTTTTACACTTAGAGCCTCACTCTATTTATACAATCCCATGGTCCACGGACCATGGGTAGGTCTATCCAGCCGACACTACATTGCAAAACTAGGATAGATAACCCTATGACTTTATCATACATTTCACGCTCTACGCCCGCAATTTGCAGAGTCTTTACAACAATATTGGGTCAAAACTTAGGATTTGAGCCCCAAAACATGCCTTGGGGGGATTCCATGTCCAACAGACCCCCAACACAGACATAGTGACTCGCCCTTGAGTCACTCTATCAGCGCAGCGATCTTTGCATGGAGTCCCTCCAATTATTCTTGAACTCTGCTGAGGTCAGCAGCGCACTGAGATGTTGCTTGTTGAATCTGCTACATCCATTGTTACGAGATCTCTGCATCCGAACTACTTCCATACATCTATACCAATATCTGCTAGATATGTTTATAGTCCCACGCCTTTGTACGACTCCTTGGAGCTCAAAGAATGTGCTTCTGCCAGCTAGTCAGATAGTCGGCCCACCCGTGTAGGGATTCAAGTGGCTACCATTCACTTTGCCTGGGAAGGGTTCTCCATTTAGTTTGACTAGCTAGACCGTGCCTCCGTCTGTGACCTCCTTAACCATGTATGGTCCTAGCTAATGCATTCTAAATTTTCCCGTGAATTTTTTAAACTTACTATCGTACAACAGAACTAAGTCATTTAACTTGAATGTGTGCAACTTAATATGGCGATCGTGCTAGGCCTTTTCACATTGCTTTTGTACCTACTGATGGAAACCAGCCAAGAACCATTCCTCTTCAAGTTCTTCTAATTGCACGAGCCTCTCCTCCAGAGCTTCGCGGTCCGTCATCCCTATGAGCGCTGCTATGTGTAGACTAGGTACGATATATTCCATCGGCATGACAACTTCCACGCCATAAACTAACTGAAAAGGTGTTTGTCCCGTCAATTTCTTGCACATTGTCCTATAATCTCATAGTAATACAGGTACACGAAGGTCCCAATCACTTCGTTGCGCATTGCACACTTTGGTTAGTGCAGTCTCCAATATTTTTTTGAATGCTTCTACTGACCCATTGGCTTGTGGGTGATACAATGTACTTTTTTGATGATACACCTAGAACTCTTCTGTGAGCATGTGTTTGGTCAATTTAGAGTGTCCTAAATTGTTATATTAATTGTCAATCCAGGAGTCGTAAACTGTTGAAGTGTGGCGCACTATATGTGCAAGATAACCTATTTCTTACTTTTTGTCGTTTTTGGTTTTTATTTTGTTTTTGGGTTTATCTTCGTTGATTTCATAATGTGCTATGGAAATTCTAAAAGACAAGTATGGATCTAAATGTTCAAGGAAATGATGTCCTTTAAAATGATTTCCAAAACTTCAAACTTTTCAAAAAGGTTTTAAAACACGCAATGATGAAATTAATTCCTAAAAGAGAATGAAAATGTGCCACTATTCTAATTAACCAAACAGTGAACTATTGATCATGAAACCATTATCCTTGCTTCTGTCTAAATACAAAAGAAACTGTACTCAAAGAAATCCGAAAATTGCAAGCAAAGTAAAGCTAAAATCAAATTACATCAATTCATATTCTGACCCCTCACCATTAGTCTCGTTATGGATTTCGGAGGTAATCATAAACAACTTGAGCAATCTGATATCTAATTTGCAAAAAAATAAACTAATATCAAATTACACACTCATACTTCAATCCCTCACCATTAGTCTCGCTATGGCTTTCGGAGGTAACTGGTAATGACATGAGAAATTTAATATCTCTCTTGCAAAAAAATAAACTAATATCAAACTACACACTCATAATTCAATACCTCACCATTAGTCTCGCTATGGCTTTCGGAGATAACTGAAAATGACATGAGAAATTCAATAACTAACTTTCAGAAAAATAAACTAATATCAAATTACACACTCATACTTCAATCCCTCACCATTAGTCTTGCTATGGCTTTCGGAGGTAACTGATAATGACATGAGCAATTCAATATCTAATCTAACTAATAAAGCCAATGAACAGAACTGAAATAAACAAAACAGTGCTGGAATTAAAAACTAAGAAAAATAAATCAGCAGAAAGATAAGACTGTTTCCATGTCATTAGTCATTGTAAAACTATGTGCAAATGCCCGGGCTGCCTACTGTAATCTGGAACAAAGACACTGATCAGTTAACAGCATTATAAAGCATGAAAAATTATGGACATAAATAAAACGTTAATACCATAAGAAATGCAATATATACACGTGAATAACTATGGCATAATGAACGTAAGGAAATAAAGCATGAAACTATACAGCAATAAACAAAACCTCGGCGTGTGCAGGGGCCCTCTGCACAACCTCGGGCAACAACTATCAACCACGAATTATGCTTATGAACAGAGTCTTCTCATGTATTCAAAACACAGTCATAACAAAGAAATAATGTCACGGCACAGTGGGCTTTCTTCACAACAAAATTACATTACAAAGACTAACTACTATGCGTATGGAAACGCATTATTTATAGCAAACGTTTACATAACTGATTTCCTAAGAACTGCGCTGACAGAGGACACGTGAACAACGACGTCCAGGGATCTAGCATCATGGCTGCCGTGATGATTAAATCTATTGAGGGTGGCTGTTGGATTCGCCTTATGGAGCAGTCCACAGGTGTTGATATGTCCCCAGAGATCTAGGAATGGCCACGCAATGTCTTCACGTGTTGAAAAGTAGAGTCCTGTTACCATATGACTCTTCTGTTGACCACCGCTTGACCACCTTTGACCATGACCTTCTTTGATGAATTCGACTGAGTCAATAGGACTCGGTCCATGTCCACATCATTTCCAACTTGCCCATGTGGCTCGATTTGCCTAAAGACACCTGCAATATAGACATTAACAAAAAGGCTGCGGAAAGTTGAACTGGCTGCGGAAAGTGACAAGATTCCGCAGCTCAATGAGCAAAAATCTAATTCAAATAGCAGGCACAAAACATAGTTAGGAAACCACTTTATGTGCTCTTTTAACTAAATATGCAATGATGTTGACAGCTTAGGAGGTCCAGGTAAATGGAAAAAGTCTAGAAAGTGTATAGAAAAGATGCAAGTTTGGGGCTCAACAGCGCGCTGATGGTTTTGTTCAGGAAATCTATTCCGTGATCACTCATTAAGATTTTCGGACAGCCAAATCAGGTCAACATGTTTTCAAACTAAAACTTCGCAGCCGTAGCGGCCGTGCAATCTTTGACCGATTGCACTTCCGCCCAACGTGTCAGGTACTTTGTCGCGGTGATGATGTAGCACACGCCTGTCTTTCCCTAAGGTTTGATGGGTCCCACAAAGTTGATTTCCCATTTCTCGAACAGTTGCAGTGTCATTTGTGGATTCAATGACATCTCATCCCTCTGCGATGGTTTTCCGATCCTTTGACATATATTGCAGGCATTATAGTGTGCTTTTGAATCCTGGTGAAGGGTTGGCCACCACAACCCTGCGTGACGAATATTTTGTGTGGTCGCTTGTCCTGCATAGTGTCCTCCTACAGTTCCCCCATGAGCTTCCGCAAGGATCTGACTTCATTCAAATTTAGGTACGTACCTTCGCAATATCTCATCATTTCCCCTTTTCTATAGGTGCCCCGCGATGACAAAAAAGTCTGTCACGCGCACCACCAATTCCTTCTTCTGTTGGATAGAGTATTCCTTCGGCGTAGTCCCTGTTGTTAGAAAGTGGATTATATCTTCGAAGTGCCCATCCACAACATGCACAGGAAAGAGTTGTGCATCAGGTAATCCTTCCTCCAAACTAGTAGGTTCCTCGCCCGTCTCAATACATGACAAGTGATCCAGTCCTTCGTTCAGGCGTCCAAGTTTTACCACGACTTCAAAGTTATATTCTTGGAACAATAAGAGCCACCTACATATCCACCCCCCAAACACAGGCTTATTGACCAAGTACTTTAGCATGGAGTGGTCTGTATACATCTTGAAATGTCCTCCTAGCAAATAGTGCGAGTATTTTTGGAGCGCATACACCATCACCAACCCCTTGTGCTCGGTTGTGGAATAGTTCTTCTCAGATTTGGAAAATCTACGACTTACAAATGCGACAGGGTGATCCAAGCCCTCTCCACCCTCTTGTGTGAGCACTTCTCCTAGCGCGATACATGACACATCAACATGGACATGAAACTCTATATCCCATTTTGGGAAGACCAGGATTGGATCGGAGGCCAATTTCCCCTTTAAGACATCTCAGCTCTTCATGTAATCATCATTCTAGCAAAATGTGACATCCTTTTTCAATAGTTTCTCCATCAGCACGGTGATTTGGGCATAGCATTTGATGAACTTCTTGTAGTACCCTGTGTGTCCCAAGGTAGCATGCAGCTGTTTAACACTTCGCGGTGCTTCCAAGTTTTGAATCACTGCAATCTTCGCAGGGTCCACCAATAGTCCTTATTTTCAGACCACATGTACCAACAAGTTCCCAAAGGGAATGAGGAATGTGCACTTCTTAAGGTTCAGCGCAATCTGGTGTCGTCGACAAGTATCCAACATCAAGCGTAAGCTTGTTACATGGTGCTTAACAATCCAAAGACAGTCCAATCATCCAGATAGACCTCTAGGAACTTGTGGATGTATTCTTTGAATGCGGAAACAACGTTGTGCGAAACAATGGCTGGCACATTCTTCAATCCAAATAGCATAATGGTGTATTGAAAGCAACCCCATTCCATTCCGAAGGTTTTCTTGCTCCTTTCCTCCGGCGCGATTTTGATCTGGTGGAACCCTGAGAATGCGTATGTGAAAGAGTATGCTTCTTTTCCGCCAAAATTTTCTAATACTTCATCTGTGAATGACGTCTAGAATGGAGCATGTACATAGGCATTATTCAACTTCCTGAGGTCCAAGCATATTCTTATCTTGCCCTTCTGCTTTTTCTCCTTCACTACCATAGGGCTCACCCAGTCGGATTCTTCCACCGACTCAATAATTCCGGCTACGAGCATTTTGTCTAGTTCTACACGGACCTTTTCCTTATACTTCGGATTCAAGAAATAAGGCCTCTACTTGACCAGCTTCGCATTAGGTTTTAGGGTGATATTCATCATCCCTAAGTTGCCAACTATCCCTTTTAAGTCCGTAATCTCGGTCGGGAATGTGTCTTGGTACTCGCGGAGTAACTCAACGACCTTATCCATCGTGGCATCATCCAATTAATCATCGAGCATTACATACTTGGGTTTGGCCTCCGTACCAATGCTTACCTGCTTCGTTTTTAGCAGTGTGGTGATGTCAGGATCTTTAATCAATGGTCCTAGGACCTCGCGACAGCCTTCAGTTTCTGGAATATTAATTTTTTGTGGATGCTCATCATCCTCCTCAATATTTACATTGTAACACTCCAGTGTGCATCTCAGCTGGGTCGCCCATTTCGGCTGAAGCACTTCCATTGGCTCCTAGGTTATGTTGAAGATAGTTGCTTTTATTGCTTTTAGTGCATCATCAACAGTATCCCACCAACGATCTTCAAATGTGAAGGTTAACATGAATCCTTCATGAAATACATCCCATTTTCTCATGCCATGGTGAAGCTCCGTCTCAATATACCAATTCATGTGTATGATATCCAGGGTATGACAGAACAGATGCACCCACTTAGGTTGTGTTTCTTCCACGTAGACCTTGGTCCATTTTGCGAGGTGTGTACGTGGATCATTCCGTCCATCATACTTTTTTGTTAGCCACATCTGACATTTCCCAAATTGTAGGCGCATCATTCTTCTGCATTCCTGCCAGTCCTCAAAAATTTTCTGGTGCGAACCCCACCACCTTGCGGGCGTAGCGCGCAGTACCCATTTCAGAGTATTGAACCATTGTTGTTCTGGTACTTCTCTTCCAAACTTGGTTAGGAAATCATCCACCTCGCTCAACCCATCATACATAGGCATATCTCTTATCTTTGTTGTCACACAATGCTTTAACCTTACCATCACGTTACAGTTGAGCGTGGTTACCTTGTGTAGTTGGTTCTGCCATCGTTCTATCTCCTCGTTCGAATTTTAGGTACAGGAGCTTTCGTGCTCCCACAAAAGCCTACCATCCACTGTTGGATTCACCCAATCCTTCTCCCACATAGTTATCTTATAGATACAATCTAGATCGTCGTCGCTCTCATTGTCGCGCACTGGCTATGTGTAGCGCAATCCTTCCGCAGGGTCTAAAGGTACCACTACGTGTAGTGACTTTTTCTCAAAAATCATCTTGCGCTTCTTTAGATTTATCAATCCATTCATATCAATGGCCCAATTTATTCCCAGTAGTACCAGATAGGGATTGTTGTCATGAACAATCTCTATCACTTCGAAATCTGCAAGTGCACTTGCACCTTCGATATCTACCGTGATTCCCTGCAATCTTCCCATGGGTAGGATCTTTTGCTGGTTTTCCATTCGCAGTTGGATCGGTGACCATTGCAGTGCAGGCCTACCCATGCACTCCCATGTCTACTTTGGTAAGACGTTCACGTCTGATCCTAGATCCAAAATCAATTGATCCATTTCATATTCCCCAATTTGCGCGGTCAATCTCATCTCCCTTCCTGTTCGCATTGTGTGCTGCCTGAGCTTTTGGACTACGTGTGGTTCTCCTAACCCAACACATCTAGTGATGAGTTCTTGTAGTCCCTTCATAGCCTTGCTGTTGCGCAGCAGCTTCATGCATGTCTCCAGAAAGGTAGTGAGAATTGATGGGTCCATCTCAAGTTCTAGTTTTCCTTTACTACCTAAAGTGGAGGCCTTCGTGAAGCTCTTCTTAGGTTCCATGAATATCTCCTTTGCATGCTCCAAACCAAACTCTAGTTCCTTTGTTGGAGCCTTATGAACCTAGGCACTCTCTTCGGGCTACTTTCCCTTGTCATCTCTTGTCATGATACCGCTTCAGAGCGTGATGTTTACATTCGGGTCCTCCTCGCGTGGCTCAGACCTCATCATTTGTAGGTTCTGAGTCAGTGGAAGCTAGAGTGTTCCTTTATCGCGCAACCTCGCTATTAGTGTGAGGTAGTCCTCCGTCTCATGATCAAACTGGGTAAAATATAAACATGATGCTCTTGTCATTTTTGTACAATCATGAGCATAATGCCCTGACCCTCGAAATTGTAACAGAACAGTTGTCTGCGACCCCTTCTTGGTCCCATTCCACCTCGACCTCGTTTGCGCCCCTAAAATCTAGTGCAAACCATCCCTACATTTTGGTCGAGGGCTCACATTTTGGTCTGAACTCTGTAGGTAGTAGTCTAATCCATCATCAGTTCATAATTTTTACAAGTACGCTCATCATGGCCTACTGACCTGAAGAAATTACAAAACAACTACTAGGACATCTGCGTATACTTATGTAATAGATGGCAGTTATCTGTAGCATTATTCCCTCATATCTGACAAATTGCGCACCATAATGCAGGTGCCACGCTCGGTCCCACTTTTTCATCTGGTCTCAATCGCATCAGTCGTCCTCCCGCCAGGTAGTTCGTGAAGACTGGAAAATGGTCCTTGTCATGTCCCTGGCCTTTTCACTTTATGCACCATACCTCCTTGCACGCTTATAGGTGACTTGTCCTGTCTTGTTTCAACCTCTGCATCTCGAGGCACAAGTTTTTCAGCTGCATGTGGATATGTTGGACTCCCAGGTTAGGATCTTTTATTGGGGTCTCGTGCAATCTCATTGCGATCTCCAAAGTCTCAGCCTGAGTGGATAACTTCTGATGTGACAGTGCAGTCTTTAGATGTGGTGTTAGTGACGCTACAAACCATGTGCAGTGCTTCCCATCCATCAAGGTCATGTTGGCTTCACAAATCATATCCTTTAGCTCTAATCCAGCTCCCAGGGGGTCTCGCCTGGAAGCATAATGATTTCCTTAAACCTGATAATTGACCGTGTCTCAGATTTTGGCCTGCTAAATTCCCTATTTAGCGTAACTTGGATATCCGCGATCCCTACGTTTAGATTGTCATTGGAATGCTTAATGTACCACATTAGTGCGTGATCCTGCAACGCGCTTACCAGTGTTTCCTTCTTCATATTTTCATCTGTGACTCCTTGTGCTTCCCATACAACCTTTACCACAAACCAAAATTGGACTGGATCTTTGTTCCCTACTCCTTTGAACATGACAACTTTATTGCACTCGCCATATTAAACTATGGTGGTGGCGGAGGTGGTGTGGGCGGAGATGGGGGTGAAGATGGTGAAACTGGTGGTGTTGTAGGTGGGGGTGGTATGTGTGGAATTTGCTACCTTATCAGACTGATCTCACTTGTTGGTGAAACTTTCGCGAGCTCTTCCTCGCTTTCTCACCAAGGTGAAATCAAGGGACTAGTTTCTATCTCTATGCTAGCTTCATTTCTGTAGATCCTCCCACTTTGCATAGCCCCAAACATCAATTTATTTTCATAATCTACTTTTCACACAGTAGCATCTTAATCCAAGTGTTCAAATATTTAACGTACTTACCTCGCGGTCCTTTGAGGAAGCATCGTTCTGCCTCGTTGTAGCTGATTGAAGTATCTACAGTGAACTTGGTGATAAGCCCTCCTATAATTCGATCGAGCCAATGGTCCATAGTGTGCGCGATCCTATCTTTTGATGCTTCTAGTCTGCACACCAACTTCGGGGTCCACACAATAGGTTTGTCAAGCCAACACCTTCCCTGACTGTCTGCTAGCTTCACGATCCACTTGTACAACTCAGAGGGGAAGGATGCAAACAAAATTTCGTGGATTTCCGTATATAAGTAGTGCTCTAACCACTCTTCCTTTGATACTCGCGGATTCCTGTTTTCCTGCGCCATGAACTTGTGAATCTTTCTGTCCAACCACTCTTCAATTTCTTTCTTTGTCAGATTCAAGTGACACGACTTCAGACATCTCTTATGCATATGCCAATCCTAGAAATGGAACCATTTGTTGGCTTGTTGGGGCCTTACCCAGGTTCAAAGATGATTTAGCCAAACAAATCCCGGTATTATTGGCCCTTTCGGCAACATTCCGCGAAGCACATACTGAGGTCTCACCCGAAGTAGTATGGGAGGGTGATAGAACTAGGTTTCCACACCCTGGAGATGTCTGATGAGTTCAAGTGGTCCGCGGTTCAACCCTGCACACACATCAATACACACACTTTCCCGTCCCTCGCAGCCTGAGATGTTGCTTTCACGCAACCCTACTCGGGGGCCGAACATTTTTGTTACCCAAGTCGTTATTGGTATTCCACTATTCGTTGATCAACTTAGCCTACATGCATGCTTTAAGTTATACTTATCAATATAAATCCTTCATATAGGTGTGCAGAGTAAATAAACAATATATTTGAAATTTATATCAAATAGGCATTAACCCAAGAATAGATACACAGATTTGTAACAAAACTTCTCTTTATTAATTTCTTCTTCGGTTACAGACTCGAATCCGCCCTGCGCACTCAGCTGTAGGGGTCCACACACTCAGCTGCGGACTACTAGGCCTTTGTGCACTCAGCTGCAGAGCCTTCTCCTACCCTACGACCCAAAGACACACTTAGATACTTAGACTCTTACTTTTCTCTACTACTCTGCTATGCTCTCTTTTACACTTAGAGACTCTCTCTATTTATACAATCCCATGGTCCACAGACCACGGGTAGGTCTATCCAGCCGACACTACATTGCAAAACTAGGGTGGATAACCCTGTGACTTTATCATACATTTCGCGCTCCACGCCCACAATTTGCGGAGTCTTTACAACAATATCAGGTCAAAACTTTGGCTTTGAGCCCCAAAACATGCCTTGGGGGGATTCCATGCCCAACAGGCCCCCAAAACAAACATCATGACTTGCCCTTGAGTCACTCTTTCGTCGTGGCGATCTTTGCACGGAGTCCCTCCAACTATTCTCGAATTGTCCTGAGGTCAGAAGCGCACTGAGCTTCTGCTTGCTAAATATGCTACATCCGCTATTCCGAGATCTCTCCATCCGAACTGCTTCCATACATTTGTACTAGTATCTGGTGCATATGTTTATAGTCCCACACCTTTGTCTGGCTCCTTGGAGCGTGAAGACTTTGCTTCTATCGGCTAGACAAATAATCAACCCACCTGTGTAGGGCTTCAAGCAGCTGCCATTCACTTTGCCTAGGAAGGGTTCTCCATTTAGTTTGACTAGCTAGACTGCACCTTTGTTTGTGACCTCCTTTACCACGTATGGTCCCAGCTAATGCATTCTGAATTTTCCCAGAAATTTTTTAAACTTACTTTCATACAGTAGCACTAAGTCATTTACCTTGAATGTGCGCAACTTAATATGGCAATCGTGCCAGGCCTTTTCATGCTGCTTTTGTACCTGCTAATGGAAACCAACCAAGAACCATTCCTCCTCAATTTCTTCTAATTGCACAAGCCTTTCCTCCAGAGCTTCATGGTCTATTATCCCTGTAAGTGCTGCTATGCACAGACTAGGTATTATATATTCCATCGACATGACAGCTTCCACCCAATTAACTAACCGAAAAGGTGTTTGTCCCATCAATTTCTTGCACGTTGTGCTATAAGCCCATAGTATTGTGGGTACATGGAGGTCCCAATCGCTTCGCTGCACATTGCACACTTTGGTTAGCGCAGTATCCAGTATTTTTTTGAATGCTTCTACTGACCCATTGGCTTGTGGGTGATACGGTGTACTTTTATGACGATACATCTAGAACTCTTCTGTGAGCACGCTTTTGGTTTTGTTCAAGAAATGTGTTTCGCGATCACTCATTAAGATTTTTGGACAATCAAATCGGGTCAACACATTTTCAAACTAAAACTTCGCAGCCATAGTGGCTATGCAGTCTTTGACCAGCTGCGCTTCCGCCTAGCGTGTCAGGTACTTCATCATGGTGATGATGTAGCGTGCGCTCATCTTTCCTTGAGGTTTTATTGGTCCCACAAAGTCGATTGCCCATTTCTCAAATGGTTGCAGTGTCATTTGTGGATTCAACGACATCTCATCCCTCTGCGATAGTTTTTCAGTCCTTTGACATATATCACAGGCGTTATAGTGTGTTTTTGAATCCTGGTGAAGGGTTAGCCACCACAACCCTGTGCGAATCTTATGTGTGGTCACTCGTCCTGCATAGTGTCCTCCTGCAGTTCCCCCATGTGCTTCTGCAAGGATATGACTTCGTTCAAATTCAGGTACGTACCTTCGCAATATCTCATCATTTCCCCTTTTCTATAGGTGCCCTGCAATGACAGAAAAATCTGTCGCATGCACCACCAATTCCTTCTTCTGTTGGATGAAGTATTCCTTCGGCACAGTCCCTGTTGTCAAAAAGTGGATAATATCCTCGAAGTGCCCATCCGTGACGTGCATAGGAAAGAGCTATGCGTCATGTAATCCTTCCTCCAAACTAGTAGGCTCCTTGCCCGTCTCAATACGCAACAAGTGATCCGGTACTGCATTCGAGTGTCTAGGTTTTACCACAACTTCAAAGTCATATTCTTGGAACAATAAGAGCCACCTACATATGCACCCCCCCAACACAGGCTTATTGAACAAGTACTTTAGTGCAGAGTGGTCTGTATACATCTTGAAATGTCCTCCTAGCAAATAGTGCCAGTATTTTTGGAGAGCATACACCATCACCAACCGCTCACGCTCGGTTGTGGAATAGTTCTTCTCGGCTTTGGACAATCTATGACTTGCAAATGCGATAGGGTGATCCAAGCCCTCTCTGCCCTCTTGTGTTAGCATTGCTCCCAACGCAATACATGACACATCAACATGGACATGAAACTCCATATCCCATTTTGGGAAGACCAGGATTGGAGCGGAGGCCAATTTTCCCTTTAGGACATCTAGGATCCTCATCCAATCATCATTCTAGAAAAATGTGACATCCTTTTTCAATAGTTTCTCCATCGGTGCGGTGATTTGTGCATAGCTTTTGATGAACTTCCTATAGTACCCTATGTGTCCCAAAGTAACGAGCAACTGATTAAAACTTCGCAGTGCTTACAAGTTTAGAATCACTGCAATATTCACGGGGTCCACCAGAAGTCCCTGTTTGTAGACCACATGTCCCAACAGGTTCCCAAAGGGAACAAGGAATGTGCACTTATTAGGGTTCAGTGCAATCTGGTGTCGTCGACAAGTATCCAACATGAAGCGTAAGCTTGCTACGTGGTGCTTAACCAATCCAAAGATAATCCAATCACCCAGATAGACCTCCAGGAACTTGTGGATGTATTCTTTGAATGCGGCAACAACGATGTGTGAAAAGATGGCTGGCACGTTCTTCAATCCAAACGGCATAACGGTGTATTGAAAGCAGCCCCATTCCGTTGTGAAGTTTGTCTTGCTCCTGTCTTTCGGCATGATTTTGATCTGGTGGTACCCTGAGAACCCGTCCGTGAAAGATTATGCTTCTTGTCTGCCAACATTTTCCAATACTTCATCTGTGAATGGTGTCTAGAATGGGTCGTGTACATAGGCTTCATTCAACTTCCTAAGGTCCACACATATTCTTATCTTTCCTTTCTACTTTTTCTCCTACACTACCATAGGGCTCACCCAGTAAAATTCTTCCACCGACTCAATAATTCAGACTACGAGCATTTTGTCTAGTTCTACGCAGACCTTTTCCTTATACTTCGGATTCAAGGGGTAAGGCCTCTACTTAATCGGCTTCATGTCGGGTTTTGGGGTGATCTTCATCATCCCTAAGTCGCCAACTATCCCTTTTAAGTCCGTAATCTTGGTCGAGAATAATTCTTGGTACTCACAGAGTAACTCAGCGACCTTATCCACTGTGGCATCATCCCAATAATCACCGAGCGTTGCATACTTTGGTTCAACCTCCATCCCAATGTTTACCTGCTTCATTTTTAGCGGTGCGGTGATGTTAGGATCTTCAATCAATGGTCCTCGAACCTCGCGACAGCCTTTAATTTCTAGAATGTTAATTTTCCATGGATCCTCATCATCCTCCTCAATATTTACATTGTAACACTCCAGTGCACAGCTCAGCTGGGTCGCCCATTCTGGCTAAAGCACATCCATTGGCTCCTAGGGTATGTTGAAGATAGCTGCTTTTACTGCTTGTTGCGCATCATCAACAGTATCCCACCAATGATCTTCAAACATGAAGGTTAACAGGAATCCTTCACGCAAGATATCCCATTAGTTCATGCCATGGCAGAGCTCCATCTCATTATACCAATTCATGGGTATGATATCCAAGGTATGACACAACAGATGCACCCACTCAGGTTTTGGTTCTTCCCCATAGACCTTGGTCCATTTCGCGAGGTGTGTACGTGGATCATCCCATCTATCATACTTTCCTGTTAGCCGCATCTGAGGTTTCCCAAATCATAGGCGCATCATTCTTCTGCATTCCCGCTAGTGCTAAAAATTTTGCTAGTGCGTACCCCACCACCTTGCGGGCGTAGCATGCAGTACCCATTTCAGAGCGTCGAACCGCTGTTGTTTCGGTACTTCTATTTCAAACTTGGTCAAGGAATCATCCACCTTGCTCAACCCATCATACATAGGCAGATCTCTTATCTCTGTTTTCATGCAGCGCAGTGACTGTACCATCATGTTGTAGTTGAGCGTGGTTACCTCGTGTAACCGTATTTGCCATCATTCTATCTCCTCGTCTGAATTTGAGGTGCAGGAGCTTTCGCGCTCCCATGGAATCCTGCCATCCACCGTTGGGTTCACCCAGTCCTGCTCTCACACAGTTATCTTGTAGATACAGTCTAGATCATCGTCTCTCTCATTGTTGCGCACTGGCTCTGTGTAGCGTGATCCTTCTGCAGGGTCTAAAGGTACCACTACGTGTAGTGACTTTTTCTCAAAAATCATCTTGCGCTTCTTTAGATTTATCACTCCATTCATGTCAGTGGCCCAATCTATTCCCACTAGCGCGGGATAGGGATTGCTGTCATCAACAATCTCTATCTCTTTGAAATCTGCAAGTTTGCTCGCACCTTCGATATCCCGTGATTCCCTGCAATCTTCCCATGGGTAGGATCTTTTGTTGGTTTTCCATTCACAGTTGGATCGGTGACCATTGCAGTGTAGGCCTGCCCATGCACTCCCATGTTTGCTTTGGTAGGACGTTCATGTCTGATCCTAGATCCAAAATCACTTGATCAATTTCATATTCCCCGATTTGCGCAGTTAATCTCATCTCCCTTCCTATTCACGTTGTGTGCTTCCCGAGCTTCCGGACTACGTGCGGTTCTCCTGACCTAGAACATCTAGTGATGATTTCTTGTAGCCCCTTCACATCCTTGCTGTCGCGCAGCAACTTCATGCATGTCTCTGGAAAGGTAGTGAGCATTGATGGGTCATTCTCTAGTTCTAGTTTGTCTTTACTACCTGAAGTGGAGGCCTCCGTGAAGCTCTTCTTAGCTTCCATGAATGTCTCCTTTGCACACTCCAAATCGAACTCTAGTTCCTTTGTTGGAGCCTTGCAAACCCAGGTACTCTCTTCGGGCTACTTTCCCTTGTCATTTCCTATCATGATACCTCTTCAAAGCGCGATGTTTACATTCGGGTTCTCCTCACGCAGCTTAGACCTCATCATTTGTAGGTTCAGAGTCAAGGGGGGCTGGAGTGTTCCTTTATTGCGCAACCTCGCTATCAGTGTGGGGCAGTCCTTAATCTCATGATCAAACTGGGTACAATATAAACATGATGCTCTTGTCAGATTTGTACAATCACAAGCATAATGCCCTGACCCTCCACAATTGTAACAGATCAGCTGTCCGCGACCCCTTCTTGTTCCCATTCCACCTCGACCTCATCTACGCCCATGAAAACCAGTGTGCGCCATCCCTACATTTTGGTTGAGGGCTCGTGTTTCAGTCTGAACTTTGTAGGTAGGAGTCTGATCCATCATCGGTTCATAACTTCTACAGGTACACTCATCATGACCTACTGACCTACAAAAATTACAGAACAACTACTGGGATGTCTGCGTATACTTCTATAATAGATGGCAGTTATCTGTAGCATGCTTTCCTCCTATTTGACAAATTATGCACCATAATGCAGGTGTCACGCTCGGTCCTGCTTATGCCTCTGGTCTCAATGGCATCGACCCTCCACCCACCAAGCAGTTCGCTAAGACTGGACAATGGTCCTTGTCATGTCCCTGACCTTTTCACTTTATGCACCATACCTCCTCACGTGCTTCTAGGCGACTTGTCCTGTCTTATTTCAACCTTTGCATCTCAAGGCACAAGTTTTTCAACTGCACGTGGATCTGTTGGACTCCTAGTTTAGCATCTTGTATTGGGGTCTCGTGCAGTCTCATTGCAATCTCCAAAGCTTCGGCCTGAGTGGATAACTTCTGTTGTGACAGCGTAGTCGTTAGATGCGGCGTTAGCGACGCTACAAACCATGCATGGTGCTGCCCATCCGTCAAGGTCATGTTGGCTTCACGAATCATACCCTTTAGTCTCTAATCCAGCTCCCAGGGGGTCTCACCTGGAAGCATCGTGATTTCCTTAAACCTAATAATCGACTGTGTCTCTGATTTTGGCCTGCTAAATTCCCTGTTTAGAACAACTTGGATATCGGTGATCCCTGTGTTTGGATTGTCATTGGAATGCTTAATGTACCACATTAGTGTGCGATCCTGCAATGGGCTTACCAATGTTTCCTTCTTTATATTGTCATTTGTGCCTCCTTGTGCTTCCCATACAGCCTTTATCATGAACCAAAATTGGTCTGGATCTTTTTTCCCTACTCCTTTGAACACCGATAGCTTTATTGTGCTCGCCATATTAAACTGTGGTGGTGGCGAAGGTGGTGTGGGCGGAGATGGGGGTGAAGATGGTGAAATTGGGCGTGGTGTAGGTTGGGGTGGTATGTGCGGAATTCGCTACCTTATCAGACTGATCTCACTTGTTGGTGAAACTTTCGCGAGCTCTTCCTCACTTTCTCACCGAGGTGAAATCAAGGGACTAGTTTCTATCTCTGCACTACCTTCGTTTTTGTAGATCCTCCCACTTTGCGTAGCCCCAAAAATCAATTTATTCGCATAATCTGCTTTTCACACAGTAGCATCTTAATCCAAGTGTTCAAATATTTAACGTACTTACCTCGCGGTCCTTTGAGGACGTGTCATTCCACCTTGTTGTAGCTGATTGAAGTATCTACCGCGAACTCGTTGACAAACCCTCCTATAATTCGATCAAGCCAATGGTCCACAATGCACGTGATCCTATCTTCTGATGCTTCTAGTCTACGCACCAACTATGGGGTCCACAAAATAGGTTTGTCGAACCAACACCTTCCCTAACTGTTTGCTAGCTTCACGATCCACTCATACAACTCAAAGAGGAACGATGCAAACAAAATTTCATGGATTTCCATATATAAGTAGTGCTCTAACCACTCTTCCTTCAATACTCACACATTCCTGTTTTCCTGCACCGCAAACTTGTGAATTTTTCTGTCCAACCACTTTTCAATTTCTTTCTTTGTCAGATTCCAACGACACAACATCAGACATCTCTTATGCAGATCCCAATCCTGGAAACAGAACCATTGGTTGGCTTGTTGGGGCATGATCCAGGTTCAGAGGTGATTTAGCCAAACAAATCCTGGTGCTACTGGCCCTTTCAGCAACAGTCCGTGAGAGCGCAGATTGAGATCTCACCTGAAGTAGTATGGGAGGGTGCTAGAACCAGGTTTCTGCACCCTGGAGATGTCTAATGATTTCAAGTGGTCCATGGTTCAACCCTGCATTCACGTTGCTACGTGCAATTTCCCGTCCCTCGCAGCCTGAGATGCTGCCTTCGCACAACCCTACTTGGGGACCGAACACTGTTATTACCCAAGTCCTTACTAGCATTCCACTATTGGTTGATCAACTTAGCATACTTGCATGCTTTAAGTTATACTTAGTAATATAAATCATTCATACAAGTGCGCAGAGTAAATAAATAGTAGATTTGAAATTTATATCAAATAGGCATTAACCCAAGAATAGATACACAAATTGGTAACAAAACTTCTCTTTATTAATTTCTTCTTCGGTTATAGACTCGACTCTGCCCTACGCACTCAGCTGCAGGGGTCTACGCACTCAGCTACAGACTAATAGGCCTCTGCACACTCAGCTACAGAGCCTTCTCCTACCCTACAACCCAAAGAAACACTTATATACTTAGACTCTTTCTTTTCTCTACTACTCCGCTATTCTCTCTTTTACACTTAGAGCCTCACTCTCTTTATACAATCCCATGGTCCATGGACCATGGGTAGGTCTATCCAGCAGACATTACATTACAAAACTAGGGCAGACAACCTTGCGAATTTATCATACATTTCACGCTCCATGCTTGCAATTTGCGGAGTCTTTACAACAATATCAGGCCAAAACTTGGGCTTTGAGCCCCAAAACATGCCTTGGGGGGATTCCATGCCCAACATATACACAAGTAAATGTGATGGTTCTGCTCTTTGTCTCTTTTTAGCTAACGATAGACTAGTAAGTTCTTTCAAACCAGACTTCTATGGATTCAGAAGAAGCTTGATTACCAATGAGGAATAGAGAAATCCACACTAAGAGAAAGCTTGTCCACTGCAGTAAGGAAAAAGAATGAAATCAAATGCTTAAACACACCATTTTCTAGCTAACTTCTGAGAGGCTCTGCTTCGAAAGAATGCTAAGTTATCATGTATGAAATCCTACTTTCACAAGCATGCAAATTCAAAACATCAAACATTCTGGCTTAGGGATGATGTTGAATGGTCAAAAGGCTTGGGATACTAGTAGGGGTCCTTTTATAGCTTCTTAGAGACTTTTTCCTCAATTCAGCCTCAAAATAGGCCATTACAGGTAAACCTACAGGATGTCCTAATGTGTTCTACAGGATGTCCTAAAAACCTACAAGATCCCCTATATTTCTATATGATACAGCCAAGAGAAAAAGGAGGGATGTTGAAGGTGATGGAAGCTTAGGGAAGGTGGTTGGTGGATGAAATGAGGCAAGGGAGTGCCTAGGACCACTTCAGAACTCAAAACCAGAGTGTGAGATGGCTAGATTTTCTCAATAAGCTTGGAGACGTTTTCTTGTGAAATGATGAAATTGGTGAGGGCTCTAGTGAAAGGAAGTAATGATCATGGGTGGATGAAGTTGGAATTAGGTTGCTAATCATGAAATCTCTATGTACTTCTGAAACACCTCCATTGCATCAAACATTGACATTTACCCAAAAATCATGTAAACAAGAAGAATTTCTATTATCTAAGGAAAATAGAATTTCATGAGCTAGATGCCTACTTCATGCATGAGGAAAACTTGCATAATAGGACGGAACATTGATGAGATCTAGTGTAAGATTGAAGATAGAACAAATGATAACTAAATCCTACTCTTGCAAACTAATCAAATGCTAGCCTAAGTACAGAAAACCCTAAAGTCCATGAGAAAGTATAATTCTGACTTTTTGGGGCTGCACAAAAGTTCTTTCCTCAAACCATGATCCCTGAAGGAAGGAGTGAGGCTGAAACCACTTACTAAAATATTTTTTATTTTCATTTATCCCTTCTAATCTACTGCTGAAGTAAAGCACAAATTGAAGCAAACTAATCAAATCTACACTACTTGCAAGGAAGTAATTCTAAAGACAATTCAACCATTAATCTATGAAATCAATCTAAGCATACAAATAGAAGAAGAGGAGCCTTTGATGCTATGTTTTGGCCCTAACCCAAGAGCTTCAGCCCTCTGATTAACCTCAGTGCTGGATCAAGGAAATGCTCATTCTCATTATCAAATCAAAAAACTACATAAGAATGTCTTCCACAAGTCTTGAACTCGAAATGACTAGTGTTTTGACAGAAAAAATTGAATCCTAATGATTATCTAGGCCTCTTTATTTATACAACTGAAGTCTCCAACGACTTCCTCAAATATAGGGAGACTCGCTGATGAGCCCCAATTTTTGGTACAATTTGGGCTCATATTGGCCTACTTACCTTGCTCAACCATTCATCTTTTACCACTTATGCATTCATGTCTTAGTATATTCGTGTTGTTTGTAGGAAGAAGGGCAGGCATTATATCTATGTGGCTAACACATGATGATTTCAGGTTTTTGGCATTAAAGAGAGCAAAAGACCACGCAAAAGGAGACAAGGAGACAGCAAAGGTGACATTGCGGGTTCATAGGGAGGTTGTCCACAGTCTTGATGACCCTCCTCGTGATTTTCACCTTAACTCCGAGCTCTAATAGCTCTCCCCACCGAGCTTAAAGGCAGCCAACACGTTCTACAGGATCAGCAGTTTTACAGCAGTTTGACTTTTAGTTGGACAGCCAAGCTCCACGAATGGAGGAAGCCAGCTTGATCTTCATTTTGTATAAATATGAAGGCCGTAGCCTTTGTTAGGAGCTTTTTGAACTTTTGGACTGATATTGTAATTCTTGAGCATAGCTCGGTGTTTGTTTTTGTAAGCCAGTTTTGGCATGACATTAGACTTTTGATTATGAATAAAGGCAAGAAGATTTGGATCTAATTCTAAGCTTTTAAGGGAGCTATAGCTCTCAGGTTAGGGCCCAACCTGAGAGCAATAGATCTCCTCTTCTTGTAGTGTTATTTACCTTTCTTTCCAGCATTTTGTTTCCTTGTTTTGATATGCATTTCAAAGAACACAGTTTGCTGATTTGATTTCTTTAATAAGATTGAGTAGGATTAGCTTATGGTTAAATTACTTTCAGCTGCTTAGATTAGGATAGGAGGTTTGTAATCCACTGGAGCTCCAAGAAAAGGTTGTTAGTGCCTCCACTGCCATCTTTGTTTAGGGATTGGAGTGCAGTCTATACCAACCACCAAAAAAAACGCAGTCTTTTTCTACTTTTATGCAAGCTGCAACACAGTCGTTTTAATCATGGATCCTTCCATGCATTTTGCTCTTGAGCTGTACTTCTTCACTACAATTCCATGCACGACTTTTCTTCATGATTTACATTGTTGTTCATTGGTTTAATAGCACAGGTAGCACTGGTTAATGAATTCTCGTTTTTGGTGCAAGATATAAGCAATTTGTTTTATTTACACTGCTCCATATCATTCTACTTCCTTCTTCTCCTTCTTAACCTCTCCTCAAGCCACCTACTCACTCTCTATTCAGCTCGTTTACCTTCCAACTCATCCATTGCCACGTAGCTTCATTTTTTGACCTTTCGTTGCTGCCATCCTTCTATCCACCAACCAACTCCGTGCACTCTCTCTCCATCTTATTTCTCTGCCCCTGAGCCATCACAAGTTCCATCTCCACCGCACCTATCCACCCATACCGCTCCATCACTTCACCATCACCCAAAACTTCCACTTACAGCACATCTTATAGAAGGTAGCAGACTTCCTGTAGAATTCCTTAGTTTCCTGTAGGATCCCCTGCAGACATCCTGTAGAAGCCTGCAAACTTGGTTGCCGAGCATCTGAAAGTTGTAGACTTCTGTGGACTGATGCTAGGGACCCTCTGGAACCTCTCCTAGCCATCCTGACCTTTCCCAAGCTTTCTCTCCCTTCGCACCACCTCTGAACAGCCAAACCCTAATAAGAAACAAATTCATAATCACTCCATCCACTTAAGCAAAAATACAAAAACAATGTTCTTTTTCATAGAAGTAGTTTGAGTTCATGCATTTCACATCACTAGAAGTAATGGCATCATTTTTAGACATTTGCACTTTCACTATTGCATCATGGAGGTCAAACTAGTCAAATTAGGGTTTACTAGGGTTTCATGTTTTGGTTGGCTTTCAGTTCATTTTTGCAAAGTAGATTAATTTCCTTTGAAATAGCCTTCGTCCATCATTTAGAAAGCTTCTTCTGAGAACATATAGAAGTTGGCTTGAGCCCTAGCGGACTTGTGCCAGCTGACCAAGTGACAGCTGCGACAAGAGCTAGTACTTGTGCATACAGCACCGTCGCTTCCAAGTTTGTACGAACTACCGGGTTGATAAAATTAGAGACAGGAAGCCCCAGGAGTTGTAGCATTATTGCTACAATACTGGAGCCCACCATCTTTTTGGTGCCGTTGCTGGGGAAGCATCAGAGTATTAGTAATTGTTGCTTTTCTTCTATTTTCCACTACAATCTTCTGCTAAGTAGTTTATTTCATTTCCATTCTGCAAAAGTAGCATAGACGTTTCCTGCTTCCATAGATTAGCATTTCCTGCTTTCATAGATTAGCATTTCCTGCTTTCATAGACTAGCATTTCATTTCTGCAAGCGTAGACTAGTGTTTCCATTCCTGCAATTTCATTTGAGCAAAGTAGATTAGTTCTTTCCTGCTTTCAGTTTAATTCTGCATCTTTATAGATTAGTTGTAGATCAATCTGTTTCATTTTTGCAGGTACCAAAGAAAAAAGCAAAAGCAGTCAAAAAAGAAAGTCTTCTCCATTTCATGCCTCGTAGGAACCGAGATAAATCAGGCAAATTCCTACCCAACACCCCCACCACATCACTGAGTCACCCTTCTCTCTTCTTTGGTGACAGTGATCCAGAAGAACCTGTAGGTGAACAGCCCGAGATATACGAAGATCCTATAGCAGAAGAAGAATTAGAGACCACTCCATCTGAAGCTATGGCTGACAATAGAAGAGAAGATGAGAGAATAGAAGGTGCCTTCCCCATCCGAGAGACCAATGGAGAGATGAAAATGAAGAACATTAGCCCCTCCGCCTTACCTCACTTCCATGGACTGACTACTGAAGATCCTGATACCTTCCTGTTTGAGTTTGCTGTCCTTTGTAGAACCTATGACTATACTGAAGATGAGCAAAAGCTGAAACTCTTCCCTTCAACTCTTAAGGATGCAGCATTACGCTGGTTCATTGGTTTACTTGGGAATAGTATCACCACTTGGGCTCAGATGCAGCAAGCTTTCAATACCAAGTACATGGATTATTGTAGGTCTAAGGAAACCAAGGGAGAAATCTTTCAGATGACCATGGGAAATGATGAGTCCTTAGAGGATTATGAGGAGAGGTTCCAACTTAGCTATAAGCGGGCCAGGTGCACACTTGACCCTGAATCCCTCAAGTTGGTCCTGCTCCGAGGAGTCCCTGAAGACCTCTTAGATACTCTTCACATGTTAGCTGGGAGGGACATTTACCAACTGCCTTATGAGGACATCAAGACTGTGTTTCGAAACCACTCCAGGGCATCTCGGAAACGAGGTAGGGGAAACCTCCTCTCAGCTAGTGTCCCTTTCTCCAAACATGAGCTTGCAAATCAATTAGAAGATCTCAAGAGTGACGTGAGACAGACCATTTCCATGCAGCTGGACACATTCAGAATCCAGCGGAGGAAAGAAGAAGCTGAGAGAGCCTTGGCTGTCTTCTGCCCTAGGTGCACAAGGAGACACCCTAAGAACGAATGCCCATTGCATTCGGTTGAAGTATGTTTCGTTTGTGAGGAGGACCATCCCACAAATCAGTGTCCAACCTTACTTGGGTTTAAAGCCATGTACCAAGGGACAGAAGCTCCCACTAAACCTCTCTATTACCTCAACCAAAGGAGGCCACAGGGATCTAGACCTTATCAACAGGGAATTCAAGGGGCACCTCAAGCTTATTACAGCCCCAACCAATCGACTCCTATGCCTTCCTGGGGTCCCCCTGCTCATCCTTCCTGGTCCATGCCTCCTCCATGGTCTTATCCACCTCAGTACCCTACTCAACCTACTTCTCATTCATATCATTCACATGCCCAGCCACAACCTCAGTGGAATGCACCTCAGTCGGGGTGGAGGCCCCAGTACATTACTCCTCCCGCCATTTTGCCTCCACCACCAGTTCAACCTCAGCCATTACCTCCTGCTCCTCCAAGGCAACCTCAAATGCCTGCTCAACCGAACCCAAACCCCAACAATAGACAGGCCCAGCAGGTATACACTGGGGAAACCTCATGCCCTACCTATGCTGTGGAGATCCAGGAGATCAATCTTCGATCTGGAAAGACTCTACCAGATCGCCAACCTCCTCCCCCAGAGGATGAGGAAGATAAACAGGAAAATGAACCGAAGGCTATTCCACCCTTTCCTGAGAGACTAATAGCCACCACACAACCCAACCCAGAGGAGGATGAGCTTCTGGGTGAGCTCAAGCAGTTGTGTGTAAAAATACCACTTCTCCAAGCCATCAAGGATGTGCCAATATACAACAAACTGGTTAAGGAAAAGTGTTTCAAACACCCAGGCAGGCGGAAGAAAGATGCTTCAACCATCAATGTCATAGGACAACTGTCTGACCTTATGTTAGGACAAGTCATCTGCCCAAAGTACCTAGATCCTGGAAGTCTTGTAGTAGATGTCCACATCAATGGCACCATCATACCTCACACCTTGATTGATCTGGGGGCTGCCATTAATGTGATGACCAGGGACACCATGCTCAAACTCAATCTTCAGGGTTCCTTGAGGAAGACCTCGACAGTACTGCAATTAGCAGATCGCTCCACTGTGACTCCCGAAGGGATTGTGGAGGATGTCTTGGTCTCTATCGACTCTTGGGAATACCCTGCAGATTTCTTGGTTCTGCAACCCAAGGCAAAGCTTACTGGATATCCCCTCATTTTGGGAAGGCCTTGGTTAGCCACTGCAGATGCTTACATAAGTTTCCGTGCAGGAAATATGACCATCAAAAATGGTCCTATGTCCAAACAGCTAGTCCTATACCCTCCTGCCCAACCCTCCTTAGAGCATGACCTACCACTCTGGTTAGAGGAAGGAGAGGAAGACGAGGTGTACTCAGCACCTCTGTGCACCTTAGATACCACTAGAAGAGACCCCCCAATCGAGGATGACTTGATTGAGACCTTGATCCAGAATCCACCTTCCAGTGCACTATCCTTAGAGAAATTGGTGGAGGATGCCCAAGCTAGCACCTTAGTGGATCTTTGTACAACCAACCCTGTCACTCCCAGAGTCAAGAATGTGGAGTTCGGGCCAGAGAGAATGTTGAAGATCAACTCCTCCCTATCTCCTTCCTAGGAAAAGGAGCTGTGTAGCCTGTTGGCCAGTCACCTAGATGATTTTGCTTGGAGCTATAAGGAGATGAAAGGAGTCCATCCTTCGGTTTGTACCCATCACATATACATCAAAGAGGATTGTAAGCCGGTTAGGCAACCCTAGAGGAGAATGAATCCAACTCTTAAGGACATTGTCAAGGAATAATTGCAAAAACTGTTGGATGTCGGATTCATCTACCCCATCTCAGATAGTGAATGGGTGTCCCCTCTGGTGTTGGTTCCCAAGAAAAATGGGAAATGGAGAATCTGTGTGGACTACCGAGAACTGAACAAAGCTACCAAGAAAGACCATTTCCCTCTACCTTTCATAGATCAAGTGTTGGATGGACTGGCAGGAAAGAAGTTCTTCTCTTTCCTAGATGGGTTTAGCGGGTACAACCAAATCCAAATCAGCCCGGAAGACCAAGATAAGACCACCTTCACTTGTCCTTGGGGCACCTTTGCCTACCGAGTCCTTCCCGTTGGGCTATGCAATGCTCCTGTTACCTTCCAGAGAGTTGTTTTGAGCATCTTCTCGGAGCTGGTCCATGATGCAGTGGAAATCTATATGGATGACTTTACTCCTTATGGGGCCAACTTCCAGGAAGCATTGTCCAATCTGGGAAAAGTCCTAACTAAATGCATTGAGATGAACTTGTCCCTTAGTCCTGAAAAATGTGAATTCCTAATGACCGAAGGGACCGTGCTAGGCCATACCATTTCTTGCCTAGGGTTGTAGGGGGATCCTAACAAAATTGCTCTCATCAAGAAGGTTCCACCTCCTCAAAAGGTAAGGGATGTTTGGAGTTTCTTGGGATTAGCAGGATACTACCGGAGATTCATTAAAGATTTCAGCAAGCTAGCCTCGCCATTGTTTGGCCTGTTGGCAAAAGATGTGGAGTTTAAATGGACTGACGATTGTCAGAGGGCTTTAAATGAATTGAAGGACAAGTTGGTGTCAGCCCCAATCCTGAGAGGTCCAAACTGGGCCCTACCTTTCCACATCCACACTAATGCCTCGAACAAAGCCATAGGTGCAGCTTTAGGACAAGTTGAGCAAAAACTTCCATATGCCATTTACTTTGTTAGAAAAAACTTGTCCAAAGCTGAGCTGAATTACACTGTAACCGAGAAAGAATTCTTGGTTGTGGTCCATGCACTGAACAAGTTCCGACATTATATTACTGGCTATCAAACCTTTGTACATACAGACCATGCTGCAATTAGATATTTAATGAATAAACCAGATGTGAATGCTCGTATTATTAGATGGTTACTTTTATTGCAGCAGTTTGATTTGACCATTGTTGACAAACCAGGTAGAGAATATTTTGTTGCTGACTTTTTATCTAGATTGGATTTGTCTGCAGATGAGGATGGAACGGTGGATGACCAGATGCCCGATGAACATCTGTTTGCTATTTCAGTACTCTCTCCATGGTTTGCTGATATAGCAAACTACCTTGTTTCAGCACAGTTCCCTCCGCACCTATCTTCCAGAGAGAAGAGAAGAATCATCAGAAAAAGTGCCTCATTTACTTGGATCGGGGGCAATCTGTTCAAGCTTGGCCCCAATTAGATCTTAAGGCGTTGTGTAGGGGAGGAGGAAGTCTTTGATATCCTCCTCACTTGTCATGATGGGCCTTGTGGAGGACATTTTGCAGCAAAGAGAACTGCCTTCAAAATCCTGCAGGTAGGCTACTATTGTCCCACACTTCATCAAGATGTCAGAAGATATGTCAGCCAGTGTGACCAATGCCAAAGAATGGGGAAACCGACCCAAAGGGATGAGATGCCTCTCCAACCTCAGGTGACTCTTAAGCCATTTGAGAAGTGGGGTATGGACTTTGTGGGCCCAATCAACCCTCCTTCGAGGCAAAGGTCTTACATCATTGTGTGCACTGACTACCTGACAAAGTGGGCAGAGACCAAAGCAATCAAAGCAGCAACAGAAGAAAAGGTGGCCGAGTTCCTAAGAGAAAACATCTTCTATAAGTTTGGCTATCCAAGAGAGCTGGTCACCGATCAAGGGAGCCAGTTCACCTCCAACCTGGTTGAAGATCTACTAGCTCATCACAAGATCAAGCATAGGATTTCCACCCCCTATCACCCTCAAGCAAACGGACAGGTGGAAGTCACCAATAGAGCATTAGAAGGGATCTTGACTAAGGTGGTGAGCAGCAGCAGAAAGGACTGGGCAGATCGCCTGGTTGAAGCCACATGGGCTTACAACACCACTTGGAAGACCACCACCGGCTTCGCACCTTATGAGCTGGTCTATGGGAAGAAATATTTGTTGTCCATTGAGTTTGAATACAACACTTTGAGGATGGCAGCTCAGCTGGACCTAGATCTCAGCCATGCACAACAAGAAAGGCTATTACAGCTGAATGGCCTGGATGAGCACCGAATGCAGGCCCTCCTTCACTCAAAAATGGTTCAACTTCAGAGAAAGGTGTGGCATGACCAACATCTCCATGACAAGCAATTTCAGCCGGGAGATTGGGCTTTGTTGTATGACTCCAGATACAAAGATTTCAAGTGGAAGCTGAGAACCAGATGGATAGGGCCATATTCAGTGGAAAAATGTCATGACAATGGATCTGTTCTTATTCGTACCATTGATGAGGAAGCCATCCCCATGCTTGTCAATGGGCATCGATTGAAGATCTACAGGAAGCCTCCCTCAAGACAAGAGTTCATCAAAACTATGGAGAAGGCAGTGTTGGTCATAGAGAAGGGTTCTACCTCCGCTTTGGGCATACCCTGAAGAATCTATATATATATATATATAAAATATATATATATATATATATATATATATATATATATATATATATATATATATATATATATATATATATATATATATATATATATATAGATCCTTGGGTGAAAACCTTTCTGAGGCGCCCAAGGCAGGTGGTAGGGCTGAAAACCTCATGGAGGCGCCCCTATTGTCTTTTCAAAAAAAAAGAAAAAAAAAAGAAAAAAAGAGATTGGAAAAAGATCCTTGAGTGAAAACCTCTTTGAGGCACTTAAGGCAGATGGCAAGGGTCAAAACCTCAATGAGGCGCCCCTGTTATCTTTCAAAAAAAAGAAAAAAGAAAAAGAAAAAAAAAACACAAGAAAAAAACAAGGTCAGCAGATGCATTATGTAAAATTGCATGCAGGTGTTCTATGGAGGAGAGGAAGCCTCTCAACTCAAAGCCAAGGGTCCTCATCATGCAGTCAGGACACCTCACCATCACGTCCTCCAAGAATACTCATTTTCTCCAAGGTATGTGCAATTTTATTACAGCTTGAGTCTTCTATAGGAAGACGCAGATTTTCTACAAGAAAATGCAGAGTTTCTACAGGAAGATGCAGATCTTCTACAGGAAGGTGCAGACTCTCTACAGGAACGCATCCTTTCTACAGGAAGCGTTGTATTTCTACAGGAAGCTTCCTGTAGAAGCTCAGAACGGACCAGAATTCATTTCATGAGGAGATCTAACGGCTAAGGATCGGTTTGGACGCATGCACGCCACTGTTGTCAACCATGCACATTGTTGTTATCTTGTTCCACCATCCTTGTCGACATGCAACAAAGTCACCTGCACCAGCAAAGCAGATCGATGAGTCTCGAGAAAAAGAAAATTGTAAATGGAAAAAGCACTAGAGATCTCACACCATATTCATCACAGTTATCCAGAAGCTCCGAGAGCATGATCGTGAGGCCATCCATCGTCATGCAGCATGCACCCAAGAAGGAAGAACTGTTCCAAGACATCCCGCGGGAGTCCTGTAACAATTAAGCCTGCTAGAGTGGATACCATTCACCGCGCGGGCCATATGAAATGAAATGTGGGCGCATGCAACCAAAGCATTCCATCCATCGTCGGCAGCTCGTGAACATGGACCTCCGGGCCTGTGTAAGTTCGCCAGCAGCAGGTAAATCAACTCATCAACGTCCAAAGAGCCGAAACATCGTGTGCAGCCACGCAGGTAAGTGTCTCGACCCTTCCTTCCATCAGATTGCATGAATGTTACTTTGATTGATTGCTTAAGTGTAAAGGTGAATGGGTTGAGCGGCTGTACGGCCAGTTGGCCGGCCACGTCGGCCAGTTAATGGTCTAGTTGGATGTATGGGTGGCGGCCGTGACAAAAAGAATGGGCAGCACGCACGTGAGAGAAATCCTGTCGAGAAAACGAATTTAGCAGAAGAGGCGGCGGCAGATCTGCGGGAATTGATGCAGCAGTAAGTGAACGCGCAGTTGAATGATGGGATGACGTCACACAATGGTCCGGCGGGGACAGCTCACCCCCGTGCCATGGATTCCGCCGAATTTAAAATCTAATCGGCTAGATTTCACTCATACATTTATCAACCACCGTTTTAAACTCGAGCGGCTATCCTGATCCTTCTGCAGTGTGATACGCCGAGCCTTTGGCTATCAGAACGATTGAGAAGCACACCCAAGGCGCAGACCGACTGCAGTCTCTCCCGAAAATCGCGCGCTGCATTCTACAGGAACGCTGTCATTCTACAGGAACGCTGCATTCTACAAGAACGCTGTCATCCTACAGGAACGCAGTTTTCTACAGGAAAGTGGGTGCCTCACGTAAAAAGGTGGCCAATTAAAGAGGTAACCCTGAACTCTTCATGCAACTGGTTATTAAAGGTGGCAGAATTGTCGTCCACAGTCTGGTCATAGAAAAATGGTGAAATTGTTGTCTGTTGTGCCTATACTGTCATTCTACAGGATGTCGAGTAACTAAACTGTGTTAAGTTCCTCAGGGATAAGTTTTGTGGGTTATGTGCATGACATTCTACGCTCTGTCTCAGTAAACCAAAATCTCTTCCACAATCACCACCTCTAGTTAAGAAAACTGTTTTATCATGCCGGGTGGGTTTATAAGACGAGAACCCACTTATTCAACCAAATTAAGGGAAAACCAGGAAGTGGTAGAGCTCTTCACATGGGTTCAATGGATATCTTTTTGTGACAAGTTGCAGGGTTATGATGATGAAGTGGCAGAAGAATTTTTGCAGGCTCTGAAGCCGAAATCCAAGACACTGGCCACAGTGAACTTCAGGGGTCTAAGCCTCAAGCTAACCCCGCAATATATCAGTCGAATTACTGAACTTCCGATGGGTTTGCCATGGGATAAGGAGGAAAGGAAGTTGAGCCAGCAGACCAAGAAAGAATTCTTTCCACCTGAGGAGGAATTCTCGGACGACAAAAATGGGGTGCGAAGAACCAGCTTGCTGCTACCATGGAATGAAGTCAGCCTGCAAATCATGAAGTATATAACCTGTGAAGGCCGTTTTAGCATCGTGTACGCATATCACTTTCGGTTGCTCACTGAATTGAGGCACCAGATTGATCTTCCTGTAGAACAAAAACTGAGCATTCCTTATTTCCTGCTACAGTCCCTAATTGAGTGTGCCACAAAGTTAAAAGAAGGCATACCAGATCAGGTAGCCCACCATGGGTTGATCAAACATCTTGTGGAGCATGCGCTTCATTCATATAAGGTTCCCCTCTCATGGGAATCATTCCGGAATTTGACAAGAGATGGAGACATAAAAATGTTGATTGAAGAAACGGGTTCCTCCAGCAGTGAGGAACAAGAAGCAGTGGCCGAGGGAAAGAGAGAAAAAGGCCAGAAGACCCCAACCACAGTGCAGAAGAAAGAACAAAAGAAGAAGCATGAGGAAAAGGATGACAAAGAAAAAGGTGGCACACCCATCTTGTCAGCAAGAGAAAAGAGGTTGAAGAGCAGAACAGACAAAGCTGAGGTGGTCCACATCAGCCCAAGTACCTCGCCAGCACCTGCAACCAAAGCAAAAAGCAAAACCCATGCAGCAAAGCAAGAAAAGATGATGACACCCGTGTCTACAGGAAAGCAGAAACAGGCTTCTACAGGAAGCCCGAAAACATAGACAAGGGCTTCTACAGGAATCCCGAAATTGGAAAACGGGCTTCTACAGGAAGCCCGAAAATCATTAAAAAAGAGGCTTCTACAGGAAGCCCGAAAATTACCAAAGCAAGGGCTTCTATAGGAAGCCCGAGAGTGGCTAAAATAGGGTCTTCTACAGGAAGCCCAAAATTGGTAAAGAAAGGATCTTCTACAGAAGGCCCGGAAGTGGGTAAAGCAGGGTCTTCTACAGGAAGCCCGAAATCTGAAAAGAAGGGGCCCTCTACAAGGAGCCCTGAGAAAGAAAAACACAAGAAAGAGAAGGCTGGTATTCTCGAAAAGGAGGCAACAGCTGCGCTGGCCGCCCTCAGTACACCTCCAAAGCCGAAGGAGAAGAGAGAGAGGGAGATCCCTCTACCTTTTGAAGCCAGGAGAAGTAAGAGAATAAACACGGACAAGCCGCAGCCTCCACCTAGCAGCCAAACCATTTTAGGGGGTGTCCCTACTTCACCCAGTAAAAGATCCCGCTTTAAAACATCGGCCACCCCCGAGAGGGGAAGCCCAAAAATAACTTCCTGGACACGAAGGATAGGCCAATCGGCTTCTGAAGCCCGGCTCAAGGAAACGGGAAAGGGGGAGGAAGCGCCACCCTCGTCATCGCCAGGGGCAGAAAAGGCAGGGCCACCAAGAACAGGAAAGGAAGAGCATGCTCCGGGGTCTAGTTCTCGGCCAAGGACAAGGAGCTGGAGCAAAGTTGCTCAAGGATGAGCAAATAGTTTAGCTGGGGGGTGATGATGAGCCCCAATTTTTGGTACAATTTGGGCTCATATTGGCCTACTTACCTTGCTCAACCATTCATCTTTTACCACTTATGCATTCATTTCTTAGTATATTCGTGTTGTTTGTAGGAAGAAGGGCAGGCATTATATCTATGTGGCTAACACATGATGATTTCAGGTTTTTGGCATTAAAGAGAGCAAAAGACCACGCAAAAGGAGACAAGGAGACAACAAAGGTGACATTGCGGGTTCATAGGGAGGTTTTCCACAGTCTTGATGACCCTCCTCATGATTTTCACCTTAACTCCGAGCTCTAACAGCTCTCCCCACCGAGCTTAAAGGCAGCCAACACGTTCTACAGGATCAACAATTTTACAGCAGTTTGACTTTCAGTTGGATAGCCAAGCTCCACGAATGGAGGAAGCCAGCTTGATCTTCATTTTGTATAAATATGAAGGCCGTAACCTTTGTTAGGAGCTTTTTGAACTTTTGGACTGATATTGTAATTCTTGAGCATAGCTCGGTGTTTGTTTTTGTAAGCCATTTTTGGCATGACATTAGACTTTTGATTATGAATAAAGGCAAGCAGATTTGGATCTAATTCTGAGCTTTTAAGGGAGCTATAGCTCTCGGTTAGGGCCCAACCTGAGAGCAATAGATATCCTCTTCTTGTAGTGTTATTTACCTTTCTTTCCAGCATTTTGTTTCCTTGTTTTGATATGCATTTCAAAGAACACAGTTTGCTGATTTGATTTCTTTAATAAGATTGAGTAGGATTAGCTTATGGTTAAATTACTTTCAGCTGCTTAGATTAGGATAGGAGGTTTGTAATCCACTGGAGCTCCAAGAAAAGGTTGTTAGTGCCTCCACTGCCATCTCTGTTTAGGGATTGGAGTGCAGTCTATACCAACCACCCAAAAAAACGCAGTCTTTTTCTACTTTTATGCAAGCTGCAACACAGTCGTTTTAATCGTGGATCCTTCCATGCATTTTTCTCTTGAGCTGTACTTCTTCACTACAATTCCATGCACGACTTTTCTTCATGATTTACATTGCTGTTCATTGGTTTAATAGCACAGGTAGCACTGGTTAATGAATTCTCGTTTTTGGTGCAAGACATAAGCAATTTGTTTTATTTACACTGCTCCATATCATTCTACTTCCTTCTTCTTCTTCTTAACCTCTCCTCAAGCCACCTACTCGACCTCTGTTCAGCTCGTTTACCTTCCAACTCATCCATTGCCACGTAGCTTCATTTTTTGACCTTTCGTTGCTTCCATCCTTCTATCCACCAACCAACTCCATGCACTCTCTCTCCATCTTATTTCTCTGCCCCTGAGCCATCACAAGTTCCATCTCCACCGTACCTATCCACCCATACTGCTCCATCACTTCACCATCACCCAAAACTTCCACTTACAGCACATCTTGTAGAAGGTAGCAGACTTCCTGTAGAATTCCTTAGTTTCCTGTAGGATCCCCTGCAGACATCCTGTAGAAGCCTGCAAACTTGGTTGCCGAGCATCTGAACGTTGTAGACTTCTGTGGACTGATGCTAGGGACCCTCTGGAACCTCTCCTAGCCATCCTGACCTTTCCTAAGCTTTCTCTCCCTTCGCACCACCTCTGAACAGCCAAACCCTAATAAGAAACAAATTCATAATCACTCCATCCACTTAAGCAAAAATACAAAAACAATGTTATTTTTCATAGAAGTAGTTTGAGTTCATGCATTTCACATCACTAGAAGTAATGGCATCATTTTTAGACATTTGCACTTTCACTATTGCATCATGGAGGTCAAACTAGTCAAATTAGGGTTTACTAGGGTTTCATGTTTTGGTTGGATTTCAGTTCATTTTTGCAAAGTAGATTAATTTCCTTTGAAATAGCCTTCGTCCATCATTTAGAAAGATTCTTCTGAGAACATATAGAAGTTGGCTTAAGCCCTAGCGGACTTGTGCCAACTGACTAAGTGACAGCTGCGACAAGAGCTAGTACTTGTGCATACAACACCGTCGCTTCCAAGTTTGTACGAACTACCGGGTTGATAAAATTAGAGACAGGAAGCCCCAGGAGTTGTAGCATTATTGCTACAATACTGGAGCCCACCACTCGCCTTCCAAACTCGAGATAAACTAGCTCTTTAATTGTCACTTGCTTAGCTCCCTTTTGATCTACATGACTTGGCTGCTTGTACTCCGAGCTAGTGTGATTGATGGAGGAATATTCGAATGAGTGAGGAGTAAATGAGGAGGATTTACCTCCTACAATCTCTCCTCCTTGTCTCATTCGAGTTTCAGCCTTTAATTAGCCAAAATTTCCATGCTTTTCTCTCAAAAACCTATAATTAATGCACATTAGTCCACTAGGCATAATATCTCACTTTGACTCATCTCATTAAACAAAATACAATCAAAATATGTAATAAATTGTGAGAAGAGTTGATTTAACTAAGTTGGGAGGTGGATTAAGGTCCATATAGTTACCCAATGATGAGGCATCAGTCTGCTCATTGAACCCCCTTCAAGTGACGAGAAAGGACAATGCTGACTACACCATGAAGTGTAGTACAGTTGATTAAGCAAGGTATCCTGAGGATAACTCATTCGTCCACTCTGCCTCCACCTCCACCTCCACGTCATATGCCAACACCTTCACCTCCACCTCCACCTCCACTACCACCATTCAACATGGCAAACATGATGAAGATGTCAGTTTTTAAAGGGATAGGGAGCGAAGACCGCGAACAATTCTAGTTTATTGCAGGAGCTATATGGATGGCACAACAAATTACAGATGATAACATCAAGAAAGAGCAGTTGGTCACAACCTTACAAGATCGAGCATTGACATGGTACATCAAGTACTGCACTGACAACCCCACTGCGATGTTGGCAGAAACCCAACAAGCTCTGAACAAGGAGTTTAGGAAGCCTAAGTCAGAGGCGCAGTCGGTGACTGAGTTTAAAGAAATTCGACAAAAGATAGATGAGACACCCTAGGATTTTGATCAAAGGTAAAAATGCATGAACATGAAGGCTAATATGGTGATTACAGATTCCCATCATTAAGACTGGTATATCACGTCACTCTTAACACACTTAAGATTTCCGTTGCCACAACACAAGATAGCAACACAAGCAAAAGCCTTAGAAACCGCGATGAGGCTGGAAGCCTCGCCCATACAGGATACAAACCTTGGAGTGTAACATATTCACTCACAGCTGGGAAGCGTGCACTTGGAGTTGCAGAGCTTTAAGAAAGGAAAAGAAGCCCAACTTAAGGTGTGCGTTGAAGTCTGGTGCTTTAAACGCAAGGGCCATGGGCATGATAAGGACCATTGCCCAGTTTATAAGAACTATTTTATTGGGGTAGGGCTTGTTCCCCTGAAACCAAAGAATAACATTGGGCCGAGTGCGGGAGATATGACATGGTGTGCTATCTCTCAAGTTATAGGACAACATGCGACTGATAATTTCCATTTACTACAGAAGTTTGTACAAACCCCTCACTAGTTTCTTTGCAATTTTTGTAAATATGTAGGTCATGAGGAACACCATTGTAGGAGTTATGAGCTAATGATGGATAGAACTCCTACCTACTAAATGTAGGCCAAAAATCAGCCTCAGGATTAGGGTGCAGAAGTAGCGCGCAGAGGATTCCAAGGTTGAGGACGAGGAAGAGGGGGGCAGAGTTGGCCGACGACGTGGGTAGATAATTTGCTATAACTGTGGCGAAGCAGGACACTTCGTGTGAGATTTCCCAGACCCCATGCATTCGTCATGTCAATATTGCAGATAGTTTGACCATGTGATAGAGGAATGTCCAATCCTTATTGCAAAGATGCAAGAAAAGAAGACGCAGCCCCAGTAGCTTACACAGAACATCCAGATGATGAGGGAAGAGTTGTTGGCTTATGGGAGCCTAACCCAGGTTCAGTGTTAATTAGCCAAACAAATCCATACACTACTGGCCCTTTCAGCATCAGTTCGCAGAGCACGGACCGAAGTCTCACTAGAAGCAGTATGGGGGGATGCTGGAACCAAGTTTTTGCACCTTGAGACGGTCATGATGCCGTTTTATTCTTTCTATTCCCGCCTCCACACAGGTTACTTAGTTCTAGGGCTCTGTCTACCTAACCCCTTATTCCTCCCTTTGATACCTCTGCGAAAGGGTACGATTGACCTTCGCGCAACCCTAACCCTCGATCTAGACACTTCCGCACTGTTAAGGCACTATATTGCACATATTTTCAAGTTGTCTTAAAAATCTTACTTGTCTTATTAGATACTCACAGTTAGCACCACATAAACAAATATCCTTAATTGCATTCATTTTTCTAATGTAATTACATTCATTCACGCATCATATAAGCATTATAAAGGAAATTCATACATAAAATGACAAGATGCATTAATAGAACAAAGACCCAGGAATTGCAAAATATTTCTCTTTATTGATATCTTCTAAGTGATTACAGACTGTATCCACCTTGTGCACATAGCCGCAAGGGTCCGTGCACTCAGTTGCGGACTTCTACCCTAGGCCTCTGCACACTTAGCTGTAGAGCCTCTACCTATGCTACAACCCGAAACTTAGAATTCTTACTTCAAAGCCACAACTCTCTTACATGATTATTTTTTCTTTTAAAACTACTTAGAGCTTAGCTCTTTTTATACAATCCCATGGTTTACAAACCATGGGTAGATCTCGTATAACTGACTTTACTTTACAAAACTAAGGGCAGACAACCCTTTATGACTTATGACACCTTTGTGCTATGTGACCACAAAATGCAGAGTCTTTACAAGTTTATTACAAAATTTCACTCAAACATGGGCTTTTAGCCCCAAAACTTTCCTTGGGGGTTCCTGTTCCCAACAAGCCCCCAACATAAACATCGTGACTCACTCTCGAGTCACTCAGTAGGCACAGCGATCTTTGCATAAAGCCCTTCCTGCTCGACCCGTATGATTGCAACCTCGGCCATGCATTGAGTTGCCGCCTACTTCGCGTCTTCCACTATCTACTTAGTCACCACTCCTGCACTTTCAGCCTGAAGATTTTGCTGCATCGCTTGTAGAGTCACAAGCTTTCCTTCGATAGATCTTGTTACTATGTAAGCTAGGGCTTTAGTCTTGCCTTCAGCACTGCTTCCTTATGCAATGCTGTGTCCAACTATTCCTTCAGCTGCTTGGCCTCATACAGCTTGGCTAGTCTTTGTGTCAGTGCGACGGTTCACGTTGTGCTCTTAACCTCATCATAGCGCTGTTGTAGCTCGCGCGCTTCCGTCTCTAGCCTCTGTACATTGGTTTCCTCTTGCAAGTTGGTAAGGACCTCAAATGATTGTTCAAACAATTGTGTGCAATCTGCTACTACAATGTCCACCACCACTACTGCTTATGTGACAGTAGTCGCCCGCTGTTCCTTCACTTTTAGTGGAGTTGAAGGCTAGGCCCTCAATTGTAACTCTGTGATTTGTAGGTTCAACTCCAACTGAACCCATGCCATCTCAGTCTGAGTGTCATGCACCCTTGTGGCAAACTTTCGGATGCGTACCTCAACTAGCTCGTCCTCCGGAATGGCCAACTCTGGGACCATTCGGCATGCCTCGTCAATGACTTGCATAATCCACTTGCTCTGATTGGTTGCCTCGGTCTCAGTGGTAATGGCAGCATTTCTCTGTAGGGAAATCTTCTCATTGTTGATCCACTATTCACTGATCACTTGGAGGGCGAGGTGCTCATGAGCCCTCAACTCTACAATCACTCCATCCTGCAAGAGGTGGAGTGCTTCATGCGGGAGTGCTGCTAGGTTCAACCCTACTCCCTTTAGGGCACTGACAGTGAGCCTGTCAGCCTCATTCTCTGTGGTCAGTGCTCCATCAGGTAGCACTATCACACTGGATGCCTTAGCACACAACATATCAGTAGCCTCTGAAGTGCCAATGGCCAAGATGGTAGACACCATACTAGCTTGTGACACATGGGTCTGAAGCTCCTGCAACCTTGTGTGGATAGCCCCCAGGATGATCTGCTATTATTGTTTAAATTGTTGCAGGGCCTTTGCGGTGACATTCCTCACTGTGTCACCGATATCATGCAAGTCACCGTCTATTCATGTGATGGGGTCTAGTGAGGTCTTGGTCACCTTTGACTTCTTCTTGGGCCCTCCCTTCTCCAACTTCTTTCGCCGCTTAATGTAGGTGGACGTCTCCTGAGGGTCCGCGTCGTGTTGTTCCATCTCCTCATCTGTCTTAGGTGAAGGCAACCTTGCACCTTTGTCAGATCCCTGTGCTGTCCCACCTATTTGCTTCCCTGTTTGCTATGCAGCCTCACGCTCCATTTGGGCCTTATCAGTTGCCTCCTTTTTCCTCTTCTCGGCCAGCTGTGTCATCTTAAGCTTGGCCTCCTCCTTCTTCTTCTATGCGGTGGACTTGCTCCCACCCACCACTAAGTCTATAGTAGTGCACCACTGTGTCAACAATTAATCAAGCACCACATCAATGGCATCATCTGTTACTAGATAAGGCAAGTCATACCATTTCTACATAGGGTCCTTCCATGCCCTGATGGATACTCAATGGAATTATTCTTTAAATTTTGCATTGCCCTGCAGGTTGGTGTACACCATAGGCAAAAATCATGGTTTGTGATTGATGGCCATCCAGATGCTCATCTCCATCAGGATCCAAAAGACCTTGATATCCCTAATGCATTGTGCGTCCTTGGTCGCCCACAGCGAAGTGTACTTCATTGCTTCAGGAAGGTCTGGCATGACCGAAGGGAACTGGCTATCCTCTGGCATCTCCCACACTATCAGTACAATTGACAGCAAGAGCCATGGGTAGTCTGACCAGTTGAACTGGACTCCTTCATTTCACTGCGCTGCTAGCGCGACGACATGCGTCGGTACCTCATCAGCGTGACACTTCCTCATCACTTTCCCTGCGAGGACCTGCGTGGCCACCTTCACAGCAAGGTCACAGATGCTGGATAGAGCATATCGTTGTGACTTCTTCACCAACTTAAATTTATCCTTCATAGACTCTGCAAGAGCCTGTTCACCTCCATTTCCACCAAATATCATGGTCAAATTCTTGACTATATATGGAAATCACGTTATCTGATGAATCAACCTATCTGTGATGGGTATTGGCTCCTCCAGCCACAGACACCCATCATGCACCAAGCACAGTACTTGCTTTCTGACCAAAACTGTCACCGGGGTGTAGTTGTAGTGTGGCACCCAGAGCAGGTTGAGAAACCTTGCCTTTTCTACCCCCTTGAGCCATCTCCGCGGCTCCAATGCGGTCATTCCAGTATTGGTATCAATGATGCGGCGCATCAGCTGCTCGGTCGCCAGGTACGGGAACTTCTCGTGATACGCCAAGTCCCAGTCTTCAAGTTTTAGCAGCAGCACTCATGCCAAGGGTGGACCATCAAAAACAATTTCGTCCAGCAACAGAGTGGTTTGCAGGGGAATCTTGCTCTCATCCATGTCCTTTGGTACCTTGGTCCTAGGCTTGCACGGAGGGACATACTCGAGCAACCGAGTTGTTAACGCTCAGGTTGTTCCCTTTGACTCCCAAGGGAATACGGCCGAGGTAACCACTAACCAATCTTTGGGTCACAGGTTCTAGCCTACCTATGACCAGAGAGGGCTCTCTCTTTATGTTTTTTGTTTGTGTAGTATTTTAGGCTAGCTATGATGCTCAAGGTTTGTTTTGGACTTTGTTGGATGATGATTTCAGTCAAGATATATTTATGTGCTCACTAGAGTGTCCTAAGCCATTGGGCATGGAGTCAGTGGTCCTTTAGTTGTTTGGTGTGCTGTGTTGATATAGTAGTGATGTTGCAGAGCTAGATAAGTGTCTGAGAAACAACGCTTTGAAATTGTGATTAAGTATGATGTATCCAGTTTATGAAAGGCGATTAAGAATCTTCCAATAAACTGATATGCAGAAAACGTGAGAATATTATTTAGAAGCAGTGAAGAATTTTTAGATAACATTCATACTTGTAGAATTAATGAAAAACATGAGCAATTAAGAATTCATGTCCATAGTTAATTCTGAAGAAAACATTTACAACAATAAAAGATTGAGCACAAGGTGTAACCAAACATATCCTGCACTATCCCTTTTCTCTATTGCTAGATCAGTGAAACATGAGCATGATTTAATAACATAAGAAGACAAAACAGAGATTGAGAAAAACTTATTATTCCATCAGACAGCACAAGAATTCTGTAACAGCACACATGTCATCAGCAAGACATCAAAATTTCAGGAAATCACTGAGCTGGTCCAGCCCTTTACATTAGATAATCTGAAAGTATACAATACATTTGCCTCAGAATGAAAATCACCAACCCCTATTCCGTTGCTAAGGGGGGTATATATACAAAATTTACATGAGAAAAAATATCAAGAAAATGAGTTAATGGCTCATTAATGTTATGCCAACTCCTGGAGCTTTGTAGCTGAGATAGTTAATGCTGTAGTAACTCTTCAGTGCTTTAGCTGTCCAAAATAGTCAGAAACTGTTGACTTGGTGGCTGTTGGAGTCGGCTGAGGATACGCTATCCAAAATTTGCATATTTTCTTATCCTTTGGGCTAGCTGTCGTTGTCCATGTGCTGAGTCATCTTTCAGCTGCCTTAAATGCTAACTTTATTTTGTTGTTTGTCTTCTAGTGAGTTGGAGCTGGCAATGACCGAGCAACTGAGGCTACCGTGGCAAAATTTGAAGCATTGCCTGCCACCAATCCTCCTTGGGCATTTGGTGTCTTCTGATCTTCACCAAAGTCTCATCTACTTCAGTATATCTGTAGAAATTAGGAGGAGTCTCAAAAAGGTGGTGGATTTCATTTTCAATGAAAAATATATTTTCGAGTTTCTGTAGAAGACTCTGCCCTGTTGGAGGCCCTGTCTCCTCCGAAGTACTGCCAGCTGCAGTAATTTGATTTTCCACAAAGGTGGTCATTCTGTTTGCATATTGCTCACGGGGGAGCAGTCTTCTTGTGCTGTTTAGTAGGCTAGGCAGTCCTCTGGCTTGCAGTGCTCCCATTTTGGCCTTGTACTCATCCACCTCAGCCTGGATTTCATAGCACTCCCTCTCCATAGTTTGAACATAATTTTTGAGAGTGAGTACCTTTTTAACTGTAAGGACAGCCTCTGTTCTGTTGACAATATTGATGGCTGCCAGTTCTTCCTTTGTCTGTCTGTTCAAAAAATCTATCAATCTATTGGCCAGCTCTAGCCTGTTTCCCAGCACTATTCTGGCCCTTTGAATCTTTGTATGTGCTTGGCCAATCAAATCCATCTGCTCATGCACAGTCTTAATTGATTTCCATTGCTTGGTGATGGATTGGTCAATGCGGGCCCACAAAATTCTTTTGATTTCTGCTACAGCAGTCTCTAGCTTGAGTGCCTTCTCCAAAGTCTTTATTTTTTCTTTCAAGGCCTTTATTTCTCTGCCTTGTTCTGCCACAGTTACTTTTGATTTATCATATTTGGCATCTAGTTCTGCCAACTTTTCCTTGGCCTGCTTTATTTCATTTGCCTGGAGCTCCATTTCTTTAACAGCCTTGGTCAAGTCTTCCATGCTTGTACCGGAGTCTGGAGCTGTTGTCTTTGCTGCTTCTGTTGTTGCTGTTGTTGTTACAGGGGCCACTGCTGCCTCTGTAGTTGTTGCAGTGGTTGGAGGAGCTTGGGATGTAGACTCTCCCTGTTTATCTTGTAATGCCCCTTCAAGCTCTTTCTCCAAATCGAGGACCTTCTGGTTTAGCTGCATTATGAGGTCCAGTTGCTCATCGACCTGCTTTTCCTTTTGTAGCTCTGCTGTTTGAGGGTGTTCTGTGGGCAGCAGCTTTAACCTCTTCTTTAGTGCATTGAGGTCATCTTCTTTTTTCTTCAGGAGGGCCCTTACGCCCTTTGGATCCTTAGGATCATGTCCTAAGTCTACAATGATGTCTTCCAGTGATTTTATTCTATTGTCCTTGGCCATGGAGGACATTCTTTCAAAATCCAACTGAATGTTGGTATTTTTCAGTGATTCTTTTAACTCATGGGCCATAGTTTCCCTGTCCACCAAGGTGGCATAGACCATCTCTCCAGTCTGCTTGTGGAGTTCTATTTGGTCCATGGGATGAATGTCTTTTGCCATGACTTCCACCCTTGTCTTCACATAATCCGCAGCTGATTTTGGATGTGGCACTGTAGGCTTGAAATGACTGAGGATCATTTTCTCCTCTTGAATGTCATATACAGACATTAGCCTTTCTTTCTGGGCTGGTGTTGCATTTAGAAATTGTTTATAGACTTCCACCCTCAGCAAGTCATTTTGTGCCTTGATTTGCTTGAAAGAAGCCTTAGTGCTTTTAGGCTTCTTGCTCTGCTGAGTGGAGGATGACACCTCCAAGCCAAGCTGCACTCCCTGCTCCTGCTGAAAGGAGCTTGTACCTGTATGTTGGCTGCCTTCTCCATCTTTCCTTGAACTGTCAAGGACTTCTTCAGTGATGTCTTCTACCTCTGGGGAGTCAACCCTTTGTCTATTGGCCTAGGGTTGTTGGGAGGATCCACTAGCAGGAGTGGACTCTTCTCTATCTCTTTTCATACCCCTCTCCTCATGTGCTGGGGTCTGCAAAATTGGTGCTACTGGTGGCTCAGTTTGTGGAGGAGGGGTGTGCTCTTGTTGCTGCCCTATTGAGGGGGCAGGCTGTTCTTTCACAGTTTGCTCTTCAGCACCCATTATTCCTTTACCTTTGTCTGTGCCTGGTGCTACTGTGGAAGATATCTGTGTGGTTGGTGCAGCTGCTGAGGCCGAGGTACCTTCTCCTACTGGCTGCGGTCGTTTGAAGGGTACCTGCTGCACACAATCCAAGTCAAGAGTCTTTTCCAAATCCTTGACATTCTTTATCATTATCTCTTCTTCAGTCAATTTTTCAACTAATGTATCTGGCAGCCATTCTTGCTGATTGGCATATTTTTCAATATGTGGGTATTTGCAGTGCTCATAACCTAGCAGTCTGTACTTGACTCTCCTAGCAGTGATGAAGCCTTCAGGGTCATAGGGGACCCACCGGAAGCTTTTTGAGAGCATGTACTTATCTTTAAGGATTAGCTCAGCATCTTGCCATCCCTCCTTTTTATTCATTATGAATGGGCCCAGGTGGTGTTTGAATTTGAGATGGGCTTTCTTTTTGGAGCTGTGAAAGTGAGTGAGATCAGAGTGAATGAGCTGCCTGTAATACTCCAAGGCAAATATCCTCATGGGCACATATTTTGGGAGCCTGTATGGACAGAGCTCACAGCCATAAATTCTGATGACTGTATGATCCTCATATAGGTACCAATCACCTATTTTGTAATTCTTGGAGAGCTGCAGGACTTTCTGCATATCAACTGATATTCTGGGAGGAGGGGAGTTCATTAATAAACAAGAGACTGGAAAAACAAACTGATCAATAAATTCACAATATGAATATGGTGACCTTTGCACTTGATGGAAGACAGATGTCCAGAAGATAACAGATCTTCTTTCCCCTTTAGAATCCAGCTTTTTAATGTAGCATGGAAAGGCCTCAGACTGATAGTACATGAAAAGGTGATAGATATATGATGAATACTTGAAGACGCCCTGTCTGTCTACTTTGCACAACTGATCATGAATCTTGTTAGCTATGAACTTGGCAAAATTATATTTGCGGGCAGGGGGTTGGCCATGGCTGTAAGCAGCTAAAAATACCAGCATTGTTTCATCCACATGCTCACTGGTTCTGTACCCCAGCACATAAGCAATCATGTCCAACAAAAGTCTGCCTACCTCAGTAAAATAAACATCCAAGTAGGGAGGTGGCCCTGTGGGCTGGCATTCAAGTCTCATAAATATCTTGGTGATTTTCTGAATATCCTCACTGGTCATCTTGGCACCAGTGTCCAGTAGATAATTCATGGAGAAAGGGAACAACAGCTCAGTCTGATTGAAGTTAAGCATCTGGTTAATGGACTCAGCATTGATGTGAAAGAGGATGCTCCCAGAAGGAGACTTAACAGCTTTGTGCTGCATATCATAATTTTCAGCACATAGGCGAATAATCTCAGGAAAAACATTGACGGAGGGGAGACAGTAGTGTGGCAGATTTGACTCCCATATCCCATATGTATCCTGGCCATTCAGGTAGTCATCTCTTAGTTGCCTGAAGGTCTGAACATAGTCCCTGTTACCCACAAAGTCTTGGATGAGGTAGTCCCTGTCAGCAAGAGGCAAGGACTCCAGGTCTTTGTTTGGTGCATTTATCGGAGCAACACTGAGGGCTGTGGGTGCAGGAGCAGCCATTATGTAGTCTAAATTTGAACGAGGTGAGTGCAATGGTTTGCAAGGTTCCTCAAAGCTTAAGTGACAGGCTTACTGTAGATAATGCTTGAAATTTTCTTCAAAGTGGAACAAGCAGGCTTGGCAGACTTGTCTCTGCTATTTTTTGGTAAATTCACAGGGATTGTGAATTGATGAGGATGATTGCAGAGGGTGTGCGGGCTTCAATTTGGTGACATGCAGCCTTGGGCCTCCACCCGGCAAAAGGGAACAATGCCGGGCAACTCGGGGCTAAATTTGTAATTTTCAAGCCGTGAATTATCGTTTGAATATCAAATTTATGGAGCTGGGGCAATGTGGGTTGATTTAATTGCAAATTAAGTAGTAGACAGTGTGCAATTTAGGATTTGACCGATGCTTATTGGAGAATTCGCAGAGAAATGGCATGCATAGGGGCGAAACAAGGAACTTGTGGTGAATACCTGGAAAAATAGCACGGAACGCCTTCGGGCCGAACAGGGGGAGCTCACTGCAGCTGAATTGACAAGTTGTGGCAGCCGCAACTTCGAATTTGATGGTTCGGAGGCAGTTTCGCGGTGAACAGGTTAACAATGGCTGCGTCCTTTTCGCGTGAAAATGACAATAAACGGCTAGTTTGGGCGTTTTTAACGACAAATTTGGACAAAAAGGGTAATTGGCGCTTTTTCCGCCAATGACGTCAGCATGACGTCATGGCGGGCCTGGGGTACGGAGGGTGACGTGGACGCTGAGCTGGAGGCCAGCGTGGACGGACATGGTGGCCAGCGGAGAATAGTGGCAGGGCTACGTGGAGGGCCACGAGGTGCGGGGGTGGGCGGAGGCAGCGCAACGTCATGGTGACGTGTAGGTGACGTAGCAGGGGAGGTGGTAATGGGGAGGTGGTAAGCGGTCTCCCCGCACCACCTTTGGGCAAAGGCGGTATCGGCGAGGGGGGCTGCGAACAACCCCGCCGCTTGCCACGCGTCCTGGGTACGGCCGCCAATACTGCCATTCCCCGGACGTTAAAGGACGACGGGTCGAGATCTAAAAACGACCGCCCACCGTTGGATCGGGGGCGGCGGACGATCGACGGTTGGCGGGCGCTGTTGATCAATCGCACAGTTTTGGGTTGGGTCCCACCTGACTATTAAAATATTCAATTTAATATTTGTGGCGTGGGTCTATAGGTATTGGGTTTTTTGTGGGTTTTATATTAGTATGTTGGGGGGATAAGGGTTAAAAGTGGGTTTAAGCAGAGGGAAAGGGGTTTTTTGTGAAATTTTTTTAAAAGAGGGGAAGTGAGGGCTTAGTACAGGTTATTACTCTGACCAGAGGTTAGAGTGATCCCAAGGCTGGGTTGACCATAGTCCCTGGTGGACTAATGTCTCCCTTGGACAAACTTATTTAGCTATAGTGCTAAAAAGGGGGGGATATTTATACATGTTTAGGGGTTTATACACCATGGTGTTATAATAGTAGGGGGAAGGGAAACATAAGGGATTTAGTGTAGATACAGTCAGTAGTTAGTACTGGGGGGAATGAGAATGGGAAATGGTGTTTACTAAGCTTTTTGGGAATCAAACTTAGTTAGGAAGTAGATCAAAATGAAAAGAATTTTTACACAAGAAATGTGGCTTCTTTTCAAAGAAAGAAGTCATTTATGACATAAAATTTGTACAAATGAAGAGTATAAGGAGGACTGATCAGGCAGATCCTGCAGTGCTCATGGGAGGTTAGTAAGAAACTTTGAAGGGGATGAGGGAAGTTAGTGATGATTTAGCACTTTGCCACTTAGGCCACTGCTCTTGCCTTTCCTGCTGATGGCCACTTTGATTTACTCCAAGTGATGTCCTTGGATTTAGCTTTCTGCAACCCTCCACTACCTACCCTGCCTATTTCCTAGCATTTTTTGTTACTTCAAGGAGGGTGCACTTGGACTTGCAAACCCTTAGGTGCCTTTTCTTTTCCTTTGGCTTTTCTTTTGATTTTCTATCTAAGGCTAACCTTATTACTTCCAAGGCCCCAGATTAAACAGTTGGGAACCTTCTTTCTCTACCTAACTACTTTGTCTGCCAAGATTGAACTGTTTGGATAGAGTTCTTTCTCTAATCTATAACAAAAATTGAAACATGGCCTGACCCAGCTTAGGCTGTTGGATCACCCATTGAGAAGTAGGGCAGCATCAACCATATGTAAATGTGTGTCTTCCATCAGAATATGAGATCTTTGCATCACCAAAGTAGATCATATTGGCACTTCCCATGCCAATCATGAAAAATGAATCCTATTGGTATAGATAGCTAACAGTGGCTCCACTTGGGGATGGTTTTTCTTCTTGAAAGACCAAGAACAGCAGGTCAGATTGCCTTGGCCCTTGATCTGTTCTTACCAAAATTTGAAAATTCTCTCTTTGTACTTCAAAACTAGAGGCTATTACCTCTGTGGAATTTCTGGCATATAAAGCCCCTTTCTGCTTATTTATAGTAACTTCTCAAACTGAACTATTTATATGCTGAAAGAAAATATATACAGCTGATTATGTACAGAAGGGGAAACCCTGTTATATACATGGAAAGTAGTCGAAATAGTGCTTCAACATCCTGCCGTTTACAGGACCTTCACCTAAGTCAGTGCCATCCAAATTTTCCAAAAAATAAGTGTTATTTCCCTGTAGTGCTTGTATGACAAAAGGCCCTCTCCAAAGGGAGTCAAATTTTCCATGCTTACCCTTGTCTTCTCTTCTTGAATACCACTTAAGCACTATGTCCCTTCTCTGCATGTCATTTGGCTCTGCTTGACTTTCTTGGAGTAACTTCATGACAGGGACCCCTAGTGATGAAGGAAATTTGGCTTCTAATTCATAAACTAACTCATATGGGCTGACCCCAATGGACCTCTTGGTTGTTAGTCTATCTGCCCATAAGGCATTCACAAGCTTCTTATGCCAATTCTTCTTATTTTCTTCCAACACCTTCTTTATGATGTTCACAAGGCTTTTATTTGATGATTCAGCTAGGCCATTCCCTTGAGGGTAGTATGCAGTGGAATGGCCCAAAGTAATATGAAATTTGTGGCAGAATTTCACCATCTTCTTGGATCTAAAAGCAGCAGCATTGTCTGTTATTATCTTGTTGGGGCAGCCAAATCTAGACAATATGTTATTCTCCAAAACTGAATGATTGTTGAATCATTTGCCTGTCTACATGGGATGGCTTCAATCCATTTGGTGAAGTAGTCTGTGGCTGTGAGGATCCATCTATGTTGGCCTGAAGATGAGGGATGAATTTCCCCAATGAAATCCAAGCCCCATTGCTGAAACGGTCTCTCTGTTGCAATAGGCCTCAAAGGGAGTGGCAGTAACTTTTTCTTTCCCTCAAATATTTGACATTTGTGGCATGAGGTAGAAAACTTTTTAACATCAGAGAACAAGGTGGGCCAATAGTAACCAGCCCTCAGTATTTTATCCACAGTGGACTTCCAATACAAGTGTCCACCACAATCACCTGCATGAAATTCTTCCATGATTTTGTTAGTCTCACTCTCAATTAAGCAGTTTAACAATATACCCTCATGGTTTTTCCAAAGCAAATTGCCACCCATGACACAAAATTTTGAAGCTTTCATTTTTAGGAACCTACATTTAGTTCTGGACAATCCTGGGGGAGCACACAGGTTTTGTAACACATAACATATATCAGAATACCAAGGGGATTGTTCAAAGGCTACGTTGATCTTTGGAGTCGCCAGCTTTGGTTCACTGTCCAGTTAGTTGATGTCCAAGGCTTGGAAGTTTGTTTCAGACATTAATTTGGCCAAACCTTTCCCTTTTATCAGCTTTGTAGGTTTTATTTCAATGTCAAATTCTAAAATGTTGGCAATCCATTTTCCTCTTCTGCCCTCTAAGTTCTCTTGAGTAAGTATGTCTTTCACAATGGGACTTGGAACATAAGCTATAACATGGGAGTATAGGATGTAAATCCTAAAGTCTTTGATGGCTTTGACTAAGGCATATGCTTGCTTTTCCATGATCTGATATTTCAGGGGTGCATCTCTGAGAGCTCTACTAAAGAAAGCAATGGGTTTTTCATTTCCTTGGTCATCTTTCTGTAATAAAACAACAGCAATGGTATGCTGGGAAGAAAAAGAGAAAATGATAAATTCTCTGTCAAATTGAGGATTTGTTAAGACTGGAGTTTGGGTAAGGGCCAATTTTATTCCTTCAAAAGCTTGATTTGCTTCTACCGTCCATTTTACTTTTGAATCCTTTTTTAGCATGTTATTTAGCAATCTACTCAATTCTGCCAAATTTGGGATAAATCTCCTTAGGAAGTTGATCTTTCCCAGGAATGCTTGTAATTCTTTGATGTTTCTTGGGTGGGGCATTTGCAAGATGGCCTGTATTCTATCTGGGTCAATCCTAATGCCATCCTTTGAAATAATATGACCCAATAACTTGTCTTCTTCCAAACCAAACAGGGATTTCTTGGGATTTAAGGAAATTCCATATTTCCTACAAGTTACGAATATTTGCCTTAGATGTTTCAAATGTTCTTGATCAGATTTTGAGAAAGGTGTGAGGTCATCTAAATAGATGACAAGGAAATCATGAATTTCTTTGGCAAGTGCTATATCCATTGCTCTTTGAAAGGTAGCTCCTGCATTTTTCAACCCAAAAGGCATTTTGACATATTTTAAGGTTCCCCATGGGGTTGTAAATGTTGTTTTGTCATGATCATCAGGGTGGACTAGGATCTGGTTGAAACCTGAGAATCCATCAAGTAAAGAAATTCTTGAGGCCCCCACTACTCTTTGCAAGATGTGATCCATCTTGGGTAAGGGGTAATTATCTTTCAAGGACACTTGATTCAAGTTCCTTAGATCAACACAAAGCCTTATTTCACCAGTTTTCTTTCTGGTAGGAACCAAATTTGAAACCCAATCAGAAAATCTGATTGGTGCTATGATGCCAGCCTTAAACATTCTTTGTACCTCTTGCTCCATTGCTGGGAGAAGCATAGGATTGATTCTCCTCAATTTTTGCTTAAAGGGTTTTTGATTTGGCTTGAGAGGGATAGTGTGTTGAATAACAGAGGTGTCATAGGATTTTAAATCCTCATAACTCCATGCAAAGACATCTTGGAATTCTTTAAAGAGGTCAATGTATTTAGGTTTCTGATCAGGTGGTAAAGATGCAGACAATTTAATTATCTTGGGTTGTTCTGCAGTTCCAATGTTACACTCTTCTATGGTAGTATTGAGGGGCTGCAATTTTGGCTTCCTGAGAATATCATTTGAGTCGAAAATGTCTTCCAAGGGAGTGAGGCCTGTTGGGAGGAAATTGTCTTTCAGTTGTATAATTTCAGCTTCATTATCAGCTATCTCCTCACAACTGATTTGTTTAAGTTCTTGTAGGTTTTCTTTGTTAAAAATGGTTGGATGTAACATTTGGTTTGCTGTTTTGGGTGAAATACTTGTTTGGTGCTGTTCACCTGGTGTTTGTGAATCACTCGCAGCCTCCATATCAATGTTTAGCCGTGAAAATTCTTGCTGCAGAGTCAAAAATTGATTTATATGAGTATCATCCTCAAACACTTGCCAGTCCTTGACATTGTTTGGGACAGAAGGTCTGTGTTTTACCTCGGCTGTAAAGCAATGATGGGGTTCAAAAGGAAGTTTACAAGTGCTTGCAAATGTAGCCAAACTATGAGCATGCAGGTTATGGGTTCTAGGAATTTTGGTAATTTGAAATTCAGTGAAGGACTTTAGTAGTTCAGCAGCAGCAGATCTATAAGATCTCAGTCTTTTGTCATTGGTGACAAAATTACCCTTTACTTGTTGGATAACTAGGTCTGAGTCTCCTAGGATTGAAACTTTTATGGCTTGTAAGGTTTTTACTAGCTTGAGGCCTAGTAAGAGAGCTTCATATTCTGCCATATTGTTGGTGCACCTGAAGTTTAACCTATAGGCTCGGCCTTCTGCATGACTGTTTTGTTTATTATGTATCCAAACCCCTGCTCCTGCCCCTAATTTGTTGACTGACCCATCGAATTCAAGAAACCAGAGGACTTCTTGGTTAAGGGAAGAATTGTCAACTGTTATGGGAGTTAGCATCAACAACTTGAGATCTTGGCTTACATTTGGTTTTCCTTCTTGAACAGTTTTGTTAATTGATTTCTCAATCATTATTTCTTGAACAGCAGTTTCTTCATTTATATGCTGATCTTGTTTGAGTGTCTGGTTTTCTTCATCATTTGTGGGACCTGTTTTATCACTGAAGAGAATATAGGAGTCTATGTCAGAATGGACAGCATATATGGGAAATTTTTGAGGTTTTTCTTCACTGCTGACCATGTATTTCATAAGTGACTCTCTATATAACCTCTTGGGTTGACCAAAGACTGAGATGGTGGCATATGACATGTCTAATTGTAGGGAACCTTGGAGTTTAGCCCCCCATGATCTTGATAACAGCATCCCATATTTGGGTGGGATATCAGCAACTACAACATCCATTAGAATTGTTTTATTTGGGTACTGAACAAGGGACACACATAAGTCTTTTATTAAGCCTAAACACTTAACTTGGCTGGAGTCAAATGAGAATAGGTCCTTATATGGTCTTGTAATATCTAGATTCAATCTTTCCATGACTGATTTAGGCATCAGGTTGTGAGAGGCACCTGAGTCAAACATTGCATTGTGTAGTATCTTATCATGAACATGCAGGCTGACATAGAAAGGTAAGATCCCTGTAACTGCTGTCTTTCCATCAACCTCTGGACCGAAAAGCAATTCTGGGGTGTCATCCAACACATTGACATTATCTTTATTACGAGTAAGTTGAAGGGACTTCTTGATTTGTTGTTTATAAATGTCATGCTTGGCTAGTTCTGAAAGAGGAATAGCTACCTTCAATTTGCCAATTTCAGCTTCTAAGTCAAAGGGTCTTTTAGATTGGATCTTGGTGTTGTGGGTGACAGCCTTTTCCTTGTTCACTAAGTTTTCTTCTTGATTCTTATCTTGATCTTGAGGCTTGTCCTTCCTACTCATCTCTTGAGGAGTGTTACTTGGATTAGGCTGCAAGGGTGATGTAGCCATAGGTTGTTGTTTTGAGGGCAATGGTTCAGTAACTTCTTGAACGGTTACTTCATTTGTAACTGAATCAGTTGTGTCATTTGGCTCTGTGACTATGGCTCTTTTGGGCTGCTGGCTATCCTTTGTTTTTTCAGGCTGTGTTACATTTATAGTTCTGCTTCTTAGCTTGTATTGCTTATGAACTTCATAAACAGATGTGTCATAGCCTTGTTTAAAGTCAAATGACTCACCTGACCTGGTTTGGATTTGCTGAATGTCATCATTCTTATGATGTTCTTGACTCAGAAAAACTTCGTGCTCATCATTCAGGCCCATCAGGTTAATGTGGGTGTCATCTGTTTGCTCATTCGAAGTGGATGTCTCAGTATAGTTTTCCTGGAACGAAGGTCTTATGTCTGGATCAGAACCGGCCTTGCCAACGTTTGGGTTTTGATTTCTCCTAAAATTGGGATTCCTGATAGGGTTATTTTGTGGTGCTTCCCATGATGACTTTCTCTCAACTGATTCTACTCTATCACCCAATCTCTTCATACCAGTGAGTATTGCATCCAGTTTTTGATCAAAGGCTGAGGGTTATTCTTTGAAGGTGGTTCTCTTTTCCAATCTTGCCCTGTTTCTTTTGGCAATTAGGTTAGCCTCTACTGTGACAGCAACCTTTTGGGCATCTTCAAGGGTTTCAGGGGCTCTTTCCTTCAACTGATATGCCATATCAGGGTCAAAACCATCAGGAATTTTGTACAAGGCTAAATCGGGAGGAGGTCTTAAATTCTGTGGTATTGCGTTATATACATTGTTGAATCTTGCACAATACTCCAAAATGGTCTCTTGAGGACCTCGTTTGATTGTATCATATTCACCAAGTATGTGCAGCGGATCTTTCGTTTTCTCCCATCTGTTAGTAAAGGCTTGATAAAGCTCATCAGGAGTTGTGATGGTATTTACAGCCAGTGATCTAAACCAAGTTCTTACATCCCCTGTCAGGCTCTGAACAAAGATTCTCATTCTCACACTGTCATCATCTATTTCATAGTTCTCAAAATGGTCTTGCATCCTTTTGGCATGCTGAATTGCTGTGAAAGGGCCAGTGGAGTCAAAATATGAGATCTTGGATTGGTAGTCCTGAGGTAGAGCTGCAGCATTAGCAGGCAACTGCAGGGGTGCATATCTATTAGCCATATTTGCAGGATTTATAGGATTGACAGGGATAACTGGGATAACATGAACGACTGGTACAACAGGGGTAATGGGAATGGTAGAAACTAGAATGTTGGTCAAGGGAATATGTGCAGTGGATGGAGGTGTGAAAGGAGGGCTTTGAGATGTAGATGGTGAACTGGGGGAATCAGGGGTAGACCGAAATAGAACCTTGATTGGAGTGGGAACAGGGTTTGGGTAAGCTGTCTCAGGACTCAAATCAGCAAGAGTTTCCTGTCCTTGCTGCTTCCTACTGATTTTAGGGATTAAATTAGGATTTTCAAAAACATATGGTGGATTGGGGTCAGGATTTGACCTTGTATATCGCGGATTCTTCTTGGGAGCCACCTTCTGAACTTGTTTTTTGAGTATGTTTTTGGAATATTTTTGTGTCTACAAGGGCCAGAAAAGATTTTGGAATGGCTGTGTATATCTTAAAGCAAGCATGAAGATTGATTGAAGCAGATTTTATCAGAACCTGTTAATGTAGAACAAAAATGGTTTTGAAGGCTTCACTGGCTGACATTCAGTGTTCATCTGCAGCTTTAAGAAATATACAGAGATTAGAAAATCCTGAGGAGGTCCCCAGTGGAGTCGCCATTTATGTTAACGCTCAGGTTGTTCCCTTTGACTCCCAAGGGAATACGGCCGAGGTAACCACTAACCAATATTTGGGTCACAGGTTCTAGCCTACCTATGACCAGAGAGGGCTCTCTCTTTATGTTTTTTGTTTGTGTAGTATTTTAGGCTAGCTATGATGCTCAAGGTTTGTTTTGGACTTTGTTCGATGATGATTTCAGTCAAGATATATTTATGTGCTCACTAGAGTGTCCTAAGCCATTGGGCATGGAGTCAGTGGTCCTTTAGTTGTTTGGTGTGCTGTGTTGATACAATAGTGATGCTACAGAGCTAGATAAGTGTCTGAGAAACAACGCTTTGAAATTGTGATTAAGTGTGATGTATCCAGTTTATGAAAGGCGATTAAGAATCTTCCAATAAACTGATATGCAGAAAATGTGAGAATATTATTTAGAAGCAGTGAAGAATTTCTAGATAACATTCATACTTGTAGAATTAATGAAAAACATGAGCAATTAAGAATTCATGTCCATAGTTAATTCTGAAGAAAACATTTACAGCAATAAAAGATTGAGCACAAGGTGTAACCAAACATATCCTGCACTATCCCTTTTCTCTATTGCTAGATCAGTGAAACATGAGCTTCATTTAATAACATAAGAAGACAAAACAGAGATTGAGAAAAACTTATTATTCCATCAGACAACACAAGAATTCTGTAACAACACGCATGTCATCAGCAAGACATCAAAATTTCAGGAAGTCACTGAGCTGGTCCAGCCCTTTGCATTAGATAATCTGAAAGTATACAATACATTTGCCTCAGAATGAAAATCACCAACCCCTATTCCGTTGCTAAGGGGGGTATATATACAAAATTTACATGAGAAAAAATATCAAGGAAATGAGTTAATGGCTCATTAATGTTATGCCAACTCCTGGAGCTTTGTAGCTGAGATAGTTAATGCTGTAGTAACTCTTCAGTGCTTTAGCTGTCCAAAATAGTCAGAAACTGTTGACTTGGTGGCTGTTGGAGTCGGTTGAGGATACGCTGTCCAAAATTTGCGTATTTTCTTATCCTTTGGGCTAGCTGTCGTTGTCCATGTGCTGAGTCATCTTTCAGCTGCCTTAAATGCTGACTTTATTTTGCTGTTTGTCTTCTAGTGAGTTGGAGCTGGCAATGACCGAGCAACTGAGGCTACCGTGGCAAAATTTGAAGCATTGCCTGCCACCAATCCTCCTTGGGCATTTGGTGTCTTCTGATCTTCACCAAAGTCTCATCTGCTTCAGTATATCTGTAGAAATTAGGAGGAGTCTCAAAAAGGTGGTGGATTTCATTTTCAATGAAAAATATATTTTCGAGTTTCTGTAGAAGACTCTGCCCTGTTGGAGGCCCTGCCTCCTCCGAAGTACTGCCAGCTGCAGTAATTTGATTTTCCACAAAGGTGGTCATTCTGTTTGCATATTGCTCACGGGGGAGCAGTCTTCCCGTGCTGTTTAGTAGGCTAGGCAGTCCTCTGGCTTGCAGTGCTCCCATTTTGGCCTTGTACTCATCCACCTCAGCCTGGATTTCATAGCACTTCCTCTCCACAGTTTGTACATAATTTCTGAGAGTGAGTACCTTTTTAACTGTAAGGACAGCCTCTGTTCTGTTGACAATATTGATGGCTGCCAGTTCTTCCTTTGTTTGTCTGTTCAAAAAATCTATCAATCTGTTGGCCAGCTCCGGCCTGTTTCCCAGCACTATTCTGGCCCTTTGAATCTCTGTCTGTGCTTGGCCAATCAAATCCATTTGCTCATGCATAGTCTTAATTGATTTCCATTGCTTGGTGATGGATTGGTCAATGTGGGCCCACAAAATTCTTTTGATTTCTGCTACAGCAGTCTCTAGCTTGAGCTCCTTCTCCAAAGTCTTTGTTTTTTCTTTCAAGGCCTTTATTTCTCTGCCTTGTTCTGCCACAGTTACTTTTGATTTATCATATTTGGCATCTAGTTCTGCCAACTTTTCCGTGGCTTGCTTTATTTCATTTGCCTGGAGCTCCATTTCTTTAACAGCCTTTGTCAAGTCTTCCATGCTTGTACCAGAGTCTGGAGCTGTTGTCTTTGCTGCTTCTGTTGTTGTTGTTGTTGTTACAGGGGCCACTTCTTCCTCTGTAGTTGTTGCAGTGGTTGAAGTGGTTGGAGGAGCTTGGGATGTAGACTCTCCCTGTTTATCTTGTAATGCCCCTTCAAGCTCTTTCTCCAAATCGAGGACCTTCTGGTTTAGCTGCATTATGAGGTCCAGTTGCTCATCGACCTGCTTTTCCTTTTGTAGCTCTGTTGTTTGAGGGTGTTCTATGGGCAGTAGCTTTAACCTCTTCTTTAGTGCATTGAGGTCATCTTCGTTTTTCTTCAGGAGGGCCCTTACGCCCTTTGGATCCTTAGGATCATGTCCTAAGTCTACAATGATGTCTTCCAGTGATTTTATTCTATTGTCCTTGGACATGGAGGACATTCTTTCAAAATCCAACTGAATGTTGGTATTTTTCAGTGATTCTTTTAACTCATGGGCCATAGTTTCCCTGTCCACCAAGGTGGCATAGACCATCTCTCCAGTCTACTTGTGGAGTTCTATTTGGTCCATGGGATGAATGTCTTTTGCCATGACTTTCACCCTTGTCTTCACATAATCCGCAGCTGATTTTGGATGTGGCACTGTAGGCTTGAAATGACTGAGGATCATTTTCTCCTCTTGAATGTCATATACAGACATTAGCCTTTCTTTCTGGGCTGGTGTTGCATTTAGAATTTTTTTATAGACTTCCACCCTCAGCAAGTCATTTTGTGCCTTGATTTGCTTGAAAGAAGCCTTAGTGCTTTTAGGCTTCTTGCTCTGCTGAGTGGAGGATGACACCTCCAAGCCAAGCTGCACTCCCTGCTCCTGCTGAAAGGAGCTTGTACCTGTATGTTGGCTGCCTTTTCCATCTTTCCTTGAACTGTCAAGGACTTCTTCAGTGATGTCTTCTACCTTTGGGGAGTCAACCCTTTGTCTCTTGGCCTGGGGTTGTTGGGAGGATCCACTAGCAGGAGTGGACTCTTCTCTATCTCTTTTCATACCCCTCTCCTCATGTGCTGGGGTCTGCAAAATTGGTGCTACTGGTGGCTCAGTTTGTGGAGGAGGGGTGTGCTCTTGTTGCTACCCTATTGAGGGGGCAGGCTGTTCTTTCACTGTTTGCTCTTCAGCACCCATTATTCCTTTACCTCTGTCTGTGCCTGGTGCTGCTGTGGAAGATATCTGTGTGGTTGGTGCAGCTGCTGAGGCTGAGGTACCTTCTCCTACTGGCTGCGGTCGTTTGAAGGGTACCTGCTGCACACAATCCAAGTCAAGAGTATTTTCCAAATCCTTGACATTCTTTATCATTATCTCTTCTTCAAACAATTTTTCAACTAATGTATCTGGCAGCCATTCCTGCTGATTGGCATATTTTTCAATATGTGGGTATTTTCAGTGCTCATAACCTAGCAGTCTGTACTTGACTCTCCTAGCAGTGAAGAAGCCTTCAGGGTCATAGGGGACCCACCGGAAGCTTTTTGAGAGCATGTACTTATCTTTAAGGATTAGCTCAGCATCTTGCCATCCCTCCTTTTTATTCATTATGAATGGGCCCAGGTGGTGTTTGAATTTGAGATGGGCTTTCTTTTTGGAGCTGTGAAAGTGAGTGAGATCAGAGTGAATGAGCTGCCTGTAATACTCCAAGGCAAATATCGTCATGGGCACATATTTTGGGAGCCTGTATGGACAGAGCTCACAGCCATAAATTCGATGACTGTATGATCCTCATATAGGTACCAATCACCTATTTTGTAATTCTTGGAGAGCTGCAGGACTTTCTGCATATCAACTGATATTCTGGGAGGAGGGGAGTTCATTAATAAACAAGAGACTGGAAAAACAAACTGATCAATAAATTCACAATATGAATATGGTGACCTTTGCACTTGATGGAAGACAGATGTCCAGAAGATAACAGATCTTTTTTCCCCTTTAGAATCCAGCTTTTTAATGTAGCATGGAAAGGCCTCAGACTGATAGTACATGAAAAGGTGATAGATATATGATGAATACTTGAAGACGCCCTGTCTGTCTACTTTGCACAACTGATCATGAATCTTGTTAGCTATGAACTTGGCAAAATTATATTTGCGGGCAGGGGGTTGGCCAGGGCTGTAACAAGCTAAAAATACCAGCATTGTTTCATCCACATGCTCACTGGTTCTGTACCCCAGCACATAAGCAATCATGTCCAACAAAAGTCTGCCTACCTCAGTAAAATAAACATCCAAGTAGGGAGGTGGCCCTGTGGGCTAGCATTCAGGTCTCATAAATATCTTGGTGATTTTCTGAATATCCTCACTAGTCATCTTGGCACCAGTGTCCAGCAGATAATTCATGGAGAAAGGGAACAACAGCTTAGTCTGATTGAAGTTAAGCATCTGGTTAATGGACTCAGCATTGATGTGAAAGAGGATGCTCCCAGATGGAGACTTAACAGCTCTGTGCTGCATATCATAATTTTCAGCACATAGGCGAATAATCTCAGGAAAAACATTGACAGAGGGGAGACAGTAGTGTGGCAGATTTGACTCCCATATCCCATATGTATCCTGGCCATTCAGGTAGTCATCTCTTAATTGCCTGAAGGTCTGCAAATAGTCCCTATTACCCAGAAGGTCTTGAATGAGGTAGTCCCTGTCAGCAAGAGGCAAGGACTCCAGGTCTTTATTTGGTGCATTTATAGGAGCAACACTGAGGGCTGTGGGTGTAGGAGCAGCCATTATGTAGTCTGAATTTGAACAAGGTGAGTGCAATGGTTTGCAAGGTTCCTCAAAGCTTAAGTGACATGCTTACTGTAGATAATGCTTGAAATTTTCTTCAAAGTGGAACAAGCAGGCTTGGCAGACTTGTCTCTGCTGTTTTTTGGTAAATTCACAAGGATTGTGAATTGATGAGGATGATTGCAGAGGGTGTGCGGGCTTCAATTTGGTGACATGCAGCCTTGGGCCTCCACCCGGCCAAAGGGAACAATGCCGGGCAACTCGGGGCTAAATTTGTAACTTTCAAGCCGTGAATTATCGTTTGAATATCAAATTTATGGAGCTGGGGCAATGTGTGTTGATTTAATTTCAAATTAAGTAGCAGACAGTGTGCAATTTAGGATTTGACCGATGCTTATTGGAGAATTCAAAGAGAAATGGCATGCATAGGGGCAAAACAACGAACTTGTGGTGAATACCTGGAAAAATAGCACGGAATGCCTTCGGGCCGAACAGGGGGAGCTCACTACAGCTGAATTGACAAGTTCTGGCAGCCGCAACTTCGAATTTGATGGTTCGGAGGCAGTTTCACGGTGAACAGGTTAACAATGGTTGCATCCTTTTCGCATGAAAATGACAATAAACAGCTAGCTTGGGCGTTTTTAACGACAAATTTGGACAAAAAGGGTCATTGGCGCTTTTTCCTCCAATGACGTCAGCATGACGTCATGGCGGGCCTGTGGTACGGAGGGTGATGTGGACGCTAAGCTGGAGGCCAGCGTGGATGGACATGGTGGCGAGCGGAGAACAGTGGCAGGGCTACGTGGAGGGCCATGAGGTGCGGGGGTGGGCGGAGGCAGCGCAACGTCATGGTGACGTGTAGTTGACGTGTAGGTGACGTAGCAGGGGAGGTGGTAACGGGGAGGTGGTAAGCGGTCTCCCCGCACCACCTTTGGGCAAAGGCGGTATCGGCGAGGGGGGCTGCGAACAACCCCACCGCTTACCACGCGTCCTGGGTACGGCCGCCAATACCGCCATTCCCCGGACGTTAAAGGGCGACGGGTCGAGATCTAAAAACGACCGCCCACCGTTGGATCCGGGGTGGCGGACGATTGACGGTTGGTGGGCGTTGTCGATCAATCGCACAGTTTTGGGTTGGGTCCCGCCCGACTATTAAAATATTCAATTTAATATTTGTGGCGCGGGTCTATAGGTATTGGCTTTTTTGTGGGTTTTATATTAGTCTGTTGGGGGGATAAGGGTTAAAAGTGGGTTTAAGCAGAGGGAAAGGGGTTTTTTGTGAAATTTTTCGAAAAGAGGGGAAGTGAGGGCTTAGTACAGGTTATTACTCTGACCAGAGGTTAGAGTGATCCCAAGGCTGGGTTGACCATAGTCCCTGGTGGACTAGTGTCTCCCTTGGACAAACTTATTTAGCTATAGTGCTAAAAAGGGGGGGATATTTATACATGTTTAGGGGTTTATACACCAGGGTGTTATAATAGTAGGGGGAAGGGAAACATAAGGGATTTAGTGTAGATACAGTCAGTAGTTAGTACTGGGGGGGAATGAGAATGGGAAATGGTGTTTACTAAGCTTTTTGGGAATCAAACTTAGTTAGGAAGTAGATCAAAATGAAAAGAATTTTTACACAAGAAATGTGGCTTCTTTTCAAAGAAAGAAGTCATTTATGACATAAAATTTGTACAAATGAAGAGTATAAGGAGGACTGATCAGGCAGATCCTGCAGTGCTCATGGGAGGTTAGTAAGAAACTTTGAAGGGGATGAGGGAAGTTAGTGATGATTTAGCACTTTGCCACTTAGGCCACTGCTCTTGCCTTTCCTGCTGATGGCCACTTTGATTTACTCCAAGTGATGTCCTTGGATTTAGCTTTCTGCAACCTTCCACTACCTACCCTGCCTATTTCCTAGCATTTTTTGTTACTTCAAGGAGGGTGCACTTGGACTTGCAAACCCTTAGGTGCCTTTTCTTTTCCTTTGGCTTTTCTTTTGATTTTCTATCTAAGGCTAACCTTATTGCTTCCAAGGCCCCAGATTAAACAGTTGGGAACCTTCTTTCTCTACCTAACTACTTTGTCTGCCAAGATTGAACTGTTTGGACAGACTTCTTTCTCTAATCTATAACAAAAATTGAAACATGGCCTGACCCAGCTTAGGCTGTTGGATCACCCATTGAGAAGTAGGGCAGCATCAACCAAATGTAAATGTGTGTCTTCCATCAGAATATGAGATCTTTGCATCACCAAAGTAGATCATATTGGCACTTCCCATGCCAATCATGAAAAATGAAACCTATTGGTATAGGTAGCTAACACGAGTAATAGGGTCCACACCCTGGGTTTCAACCTCCTCTACTTCGACTCCCACATCCTCATCGTCCATCGAGATGTCTTCAATATCTTCCCCCTCTGGCTCCAAATTTATAGCCTTGCCTTTCTCCTGTACGGTGGGTTTTGGTGGGTTTCTCCTTCGCGATGCGTGCACCGGTATGGCAGGCATCTTGCCCTTTTTATCCTTCACGGTTTCTTTGGTCAGGGTTAGCTTTAGTCTCGGCATTCTTTCTGATTTAGGGACTTCAGCAAGCACTTCGATGACCTCTGGAGTAGCTACTCCTACCTCCATCTCCATTTACAGCACTGATTCCTCTCCTTTGGTATCTCTAGTGTCAACATGATTTTATGTAAGAACTCCTGTATTTCCTTCAGCAATGTCTCAAATATTTTAGTAGCAATCAGAAGTTCATAGTTCTCACGATTCATGTGCGCCTAAGAGCTCAAAAACTCAATTCTCAAAATGCCAAGTGTTTTTCATTGGACAACCACTTGTAATTTATAGGGCATTTTGAATTCAAATCCAACTATTCCCCTCAAATTCTGTTCATTAGTGCCAGATTGGCAGCAGATTTTCAAGGATCTAAGCCATAAATTTCATCTTAAATGCAGTTCTCCCACTCCATTTGGCCACATTTCAACCATCAAATCATGAAAAGTGACTTTAACGGTCACTTCCTGACTGACCTCTGTGAATTTTCCCTAGGTAGCACAACTCCCTTCGCACTGCCGTTAACCCTGTGACACCTCCTTGCTTCACACAAATCTCCAAACGTGCAGCTCCCCAACCCAGGAAATGTAGTTTATAGTCCCGTGCCTCCTTTCAGCTACCTAAAGTGCTAAGATTATGCTACCTTCATCTATTTACATGGTCAGGCCGTTGGTGTATGGCTTCAATCGACTGCCATTCACCTTTCCTGGGAAGGGATCTCCATTCAATTTGACCAGTCGTACTGCTCCTCCATCGGTAATATCCTTAATGATATAGGGCCCTAACCAATGCATCCTGAACTTCCCTGGAAATTTATCAAACTTACTATCATATAACAAAACTAGGTCATTTACCTTAAACGTGCGCAGCTTAATGTGTCGATCATGCCATGCTTTTTCCAACTACTTTTGGACCTGTTGGTGAAATCTAGCTAGAAATCTTTCTTCCTCAAGCACATCTAGCTGTGTGATCCTTTCCTCCAGGGCTCCGTGATGCATCATACCTGTGAGTGCCGCTATGCACAGGCTAGGCACAATATATTCGATAGGAATCACTGCTTCAACCCCATACATAAGCCTAAAGGGAGTTTGTCCAGTCAACTTCTTGCATGTTGTTTGATAAGCCCATAGTACTGCAAGTATGCGTAGGTCCCAATCACTTCATTGAACATTGCAAACCTTGGTCAGCACGTTCTCCAGCCAACAGAACTATTTGTTTGCTTGTGGGGGCCTAACTCAGGTTCAACATTAATTAGCCAAAAAAATCCCTACACTACTGGCCCTTTCGGCATCAGCCCGCAGAGTGTGGACCAAAGTCTCATCTGAAGTAGTATGGGGGGATGATGGAACCAAGTTTTTGCACCCTGAGATGGTCGTGATGTCGTTTTATTCCTTCTATTCCTACCTTCACATAGGTTACTTAGTTCTAGGGCTCTGTCTACCTAACCCCTTATTTCTCCCTTCGATACCTCCGCGAAAGGGTACGAATGACCTTCGCGCAGCCCTAACCGTCGATCTAGACACTTTTGCATTGCTAAGGCAGCGTATTGCATAGATTATCAAGTTGTCTTAAGAATCTTACTTGTCTTATTAGATACTCACAGTTAGCACTGCATAAATAGATATCCTTAATTTCATTCAGTTTTCCAATGTAATTCCATTCATTCACGCATAATATATGCATTATAAGGGAAATTCATACATAAAATGACAAGATGCATTAACAGAACAAAGACCTAGGAATTGCAAAATATTTATTTTTATTGATATCTTCCAAGTGATTACAGACCCTATCCACCCTACGCACACAACTACAGGGGTCCACGCACTCAGCTGCAGACTTCTACCCTAGGCCTCGACGCACTCAGCTGCAGAGCCTCTACCTACGCTACAACCGGAAACTTACACTTCTTACTTCAAAGCCCTGAATCTCTTACATGACTTTTTTTTTCTTTTCAAAATACTTAGAGCTTAGCTCTTTTTATACAATCCCATGGTCCGCAGACCATGGGTAGATCTCTTATAGTTGACTTTACTTTACAAAACTAAGGGCGGACAACCCTTTATGACTTATGACACCTTCGCACTCCGAGTGGAGTCTTTACACATTTATTACAAAATTTGACTCAAACATGGGCTTTTAGCCCCAAAACTATCCCTGGGGGATCCCGTTCCCAACAAGAGCCCCACAAAGAAGATTATAGCATCAATATAGTAACAAGAAGTGGGATGGATATTGGTGTAGATAAGGGAAAGTAGCCTAAGACTAATGAGTGGGTGTGCAAGGCTACTGAGAAAGGAATATAATTTGATCTTAATCGAGCTAAAGAGACCTTCATGGAAGCAAAGAAGAACTTTGTTGAGGCCTCCACCTCAGGAAGCCAAGAGAAAATACCGGAAACTAGTACGACACAAGAGGTAGATCCATCAGTATTAGCTAATTTTCTAAAGACATGTATGAAGTTATTGCGTAATAAGAAAGTAGTAGAAGGGTTGTAAGAGTTAATCAGCAAGTGAAAAAATAAAGAAAATACCCTTGTTGAATAGCACACTGTGAGAAAAATTGGTAAGCATAAGAAGCGAACGGGGCATGAGATGACGTTGATCGTGAAAATAGGAGAATATGAAATGGACCAAGTAATCTTGGATCTATGATCTGAATCAAATGTCCTGCCTAAGAAGCCATGGGAAAGGATGGGGAGACCTCTACTGCAGTGGTCTCCTATTCAGCTATGCATGGAAAATCAACAGAAGATTATTCTGGTGGGGCACTTATATGGTGTAACAATAGACATTGAGGGCGCTAGTGCACCGGCTGACTTTGAGGTCATTGAAATAGTGGACGATAGTAACCCATACCCCATGCTACTAGGGATTGACTGGGATTTTGATATGGACATGGTAATCAACTTGAAGAAGTGGAAAATGACGTTTGAAAGGAAGTCGCTCAGGGTGGTAGTACCACTAGACCCTGCTGAGGGAGCATGCTATACTGAACTTGTTCATGACTTTGTGGAGGATGATGATGACTTGGATCAGATATACAAGATCACAATGCAAAATGAAGATTGGATCAATCCTATGGGTGATGGAAAAATTGTGTGGGACACAAATAGTTCCTACACCTCAGACTCGGATGAAGAGCTTGAACACTGGTAGAATCGATTGCATGAAGTATCTACGCTCCATTGCAATATGATGACCAAATCGTTGCGGTGTGTCTCAACCGAGGTAAGGAAGCTTCCACATTATAATGTTTTGACTGATGTTGATTTGTTTCTAGATGAATTTGAAAGGAATGTACCTGAAGAACATCGCTTCCAAGCACTGGAGTTGGCACTGCACGCTACACCTGCCCATCGGTGGGCTATGCACAAGGAAAGCTTCACTCGATGGAAGGAATACAGAAGAAGGATGAGATTAAAGTTTGGGTATCCTAGTACCTAGATGACAGAAAAATGTACAGTGGGAAGGATGATCTGCATGATAATCTAGCACGATGGACTAAGGCCTAGGGAATGGAGCCACAACCAGAATGGGTACACATTTTCTGTCATACCTTAGATACAATCCCAATGAACTGGTATTTGGAAACAGAGCTTCGCCATGGCATAGTTGAATGGGATATCTTAAGAGAGAGTTTCCTATTGACTTTTATCTTTGAGGATGGGTGTGAATGCATTGATAAAGCACTCCAGGAGATAAAATCATCTATATTTAGAATGCCTAAGGAACTGATCAAATGGGATCGGACGAATTGGAGTACATAGTTGCGCCATGTGTTGGAATGTTACAATGTGATTGTTGAAGAGGAAGAAGAAGACCCATGGAATATTAACATTCCAGAAATATAAGGACAACACGAAGTTGAAGGACCAAAAGTAGAAAAATCGGATGTATCGTTGTTGTTGAAAACTAAACAAGTAAATATCGGATCTGAAGTAGATCCTAATTTTTCAAAGATAAGAGGATATTGGGACGAAGACATAGTTAATAAGGTGGCCTAAATTTTTTGTGAATCAAGGACCTACTTCCAACAAAGTTTTCGGATCTGAAAGGGATCATTGGATATTTGGGCATTATGAAGATTACGTTGAAACTAGAGGCAAAGCCCGTTAAGAAGAGACCTTATCGGCTAAATCCAAAGTATAAAGAAAAGGTGCACTAAGAGATTGATAAGATGGTGGATGTCGATATTATTGAAATAGTAGAAGAATCTGATTGGGTAATCCCAATGGTTGTCCAAGAGAAGAAACATATAGGTGAAATCAAGATATGCGTAGATCGAAGAAAGATGAATGATGCATGCGTGCACGATCTGTTTCCAACATTTACAGATGAAGTATTAGAGAATGTTGGTGGATAGGAGGCTTATTCATTTACTGATGGGTTCTTAGGATACCATCAAATAAATATTGCACCAGAAGATCGAAGTAAGATAACCTTTGCGACAGAGTGGGGTTGCTTTCAGTATATAGTAATGACATTCGAATTGAGTAACATGCCTGCAATCTTCTCTTGGGTAGTAATCGCGATGTTTAAGGAATTTATTCATAAATTTTTGGAGGTATATTTTGATGATTGGACTATGTTTGGGTTGGTGAATTGCCATGCTATGAGTCTGAATCTTATGTTGGATACATGTTTAAGGTATCAGATCGCTCTGAATTTGAAGAAGTGCATATTTTGTGCGCCCTTTGGAATTTTTATCAGCCATGTCATATGTAAGAAGGGATTGATGGTGGACCCTATGAAGATCACTATGATTGTGAATTTGGAAGCTCCTAGGAATGTAAAACAATTGCGTGCAACATTGGGGCACACTGGGTATTATAGGAAGTTTATCAAGGCATATGCTTAGATAACTGTGTCGATGGAAAAATTATTGAAGAAAGATGTGATGTTTTGTTGGGATGAAGAATGTCAGCGCAGTCTAGATGTCTTGAAGGAAAAGATGGTGACTGCACCTATTTTGGTGTTTCCAGACTGGAAGAAAGAATTCCATGTGCATGTAGATGCCTCTTGCATTGCACTCGGTGTGGTATTGACACAGGTAGGAGAAGGGGAAATTGATCATCCGATAGCCTTCGCGAGAAGAAAGTTATCAAAGGTTGAGAATAATTATTCCACTACAGAATGCAAAGGGTTGTGATGGCCTACACGGTGCAAAAGTTTCGACATTATTTGTTGGGAAAAAATTTTAAAATGCATAGAGATCACTCTATGCTAAAGTACCTGGTTAATAAGATTGTGTTAGGGGGGGGGGAATCTGCCGATGGTTATTGTTGTTTCAAGAATAGGACTTTGAAGTGATTATGAAGCCTGAAAGGTTGAATGTAGGACTGAACCACCTGTCAAGGATTGAAACAGGTGAAGAACCAAATAGTTTAGAGGAAGGACTGCTATATGCACAACTCTTTGTGGTGCGCATCATGGATGACTATTTTGCTGATATCGTTTAGTTTTTAACCACGGGTGCAGCTCTAGAAGGGTATTCCATTCAGCAAAAGAAAGAGTTAGTGATCCGCTCTATAGATTTTTTGGTGATTTCAGGTCACTTGTATAAGATGGGAAAAGATGAAATACTACGGAGGTATGTTCCATAGTTTGAGCACACTTGTATCCTCGTCAAAGCACATGGAGGAGTGGCAGGAGGACACTATGCAGGGAAAGCAACTGCGCAAAAGATTTTGCGCGCAGGATTATGGTGGCTAACATTACACAAGGATTCTAAGGTGTACTGCAAGGCGCGCGATGCTTGCCAAAGAATGGGAAAGCCTTCGCGAAGAGATTAATTTCCTTTAAGTCCTCAAATTTCATTGCAGGTATTTGATAAGTGGGATATTGATTTCATAGGCCCAATACAACCACCAGGAAAGAAGACGGGCACACGGTATATTATTACTGCAACAAATTATTTAACTAGATGGGAAAAACACAACCATTGAAGGATTGTATAGCCGCCACCACTGCGAAGTTTTTGTTTGAATATGTCTTAACACAGTTTGGATTCCCTGAGGTGTTGATGAGTGATAGAGGTACACATTTCTTGAATGAAACAATCAGTGTGATGCTTGAAGAATTTGAGGTGTATCATCAAAAGAATACACCCTATCAATCACAAGAAAATGGAATTGTGGAGGCATTTAACAAAATCTTGGAGAATGTGTTGAAAAAGGTCTACAACATGCAAATGAATGATTGGGACATGTGTGTACCAACAGTTCTATGGGCATATAGGATGATCTGCAATAAGTTGACAGGCCAAACATTGTTTAGCATGGTCTATGGGATTGAAGCAGTGATGCCTATGGAGTACATTGCACCAAGTCTATGTATTGTCGCTTTGACATACATGGAGGATCGTGAGACCTTGGAAGAACGGATCGTGCAGCTGATGGAATTGGAAGAGGACCACTTTCTTGGAGGATTTCACCAAAAGTGAAAAAGGAATGTGAGAAAGCATGGCATGATAGGTATATTAAGTGGCCCACTTTCAAGGTGGATGATTTAGTGTTGCTATATGAGAGCAAGTTCACAAAGTTTCTGAGGAAATTTCAAATGCACTGGTTAGGGCCATATGTTATTAAGGAGATCATGGATGGTGGCACAGTTTAGCTCATGAAGCTGGATGGTGAACTATTCCCTAGAAGAGTGAATGGTAGCAGGTTGAAATTGTATATAGGGGATCCTACCCCTGTGCAATGCCTACATGGTAGTAGAATAGTCTTAATGATCCAGGAACTTGCAAGGGAGTGAAGGACTATAAATGACGCTGTGCAGGGGGAAGAAAATTATATTAAGGTGGTTGCACGATGGAGGCAAGTGGTGCAATAGAAGAAGATGTGATACATGAGTTGCACCACAGGGGAGGTACCGCGCAGACGGTTGCAAAAATAGTTGTTGGAGTCACTATTCATGATTAGATGGAAAAAATCCTATTAGGAGTAGTGGGTATGGTGGAAATATTTGGAGATATGCCACCAAAGATGCATTTATGATCAGAAATTGGAGGGAACGATCAGATTTGAATTCAAAATCACCTATAAATCGAGCATGTTGGTGTGTCGAAGAACACTTTGCATTCTGAAGATTTTGTATGAGCCCTCTTATTCCTGCTATAAGAGTCAATAGTTTTGGGGGGATTTAGCTTCAAGCCTAATATTTGCAACCTTTCTTGAGTGGAACCAGAAGATCATCCTTGAAAATATGTCTGCGCTAGTCAATTCTGAAGTCATTGTTTCTCAAGAAGAAGGCCCTGAAATCATCTCCATGGAAGCTACGACCTCACTGCCTATGGCGCCGAGGTTGCCTGAGCCGAAGAAATTGGCTACTAAGGAGAAGAAGAAGAAACCTATGCTGGTGAGGCACTTACTAAGGAAGAACCCGAAGATTCAACAGAAAGAAAAGAAGGACAACGTGAAGAAGTTGAGAAACTAGTGGAATTGGAGGTAGAGGAACTCTGTGATGGAGTTGAGGAGTTAGACGCTGAGGAGGGTGAGCCTATCAAATGGATCCCGGTGTATATCCCTCCATGAAAAGGGAAGGCCAAGGTGCCCAAGGACTCAGATTCATGAATGTTCACTCTCTCTACATCACTGTTGCCCAAGGAGGTAGTTTTTGAAGGCGCGCTCTTAGCGCGCATCTCGGTGTTGAAGATGGTGGATTGGGATCTCCATGACCTTGAAATGTTCCCTCATCTAGCTACCAATAAGTATATGATGAATATTTACTACGAAGAAACTGGGGTCACAAGGTTGGAACCCATGAAATGGGTAAAAGGCATTGAACAAGCCGGATCGCTGCATATGCTTTGTGTACCACACTTCCACCAGTCAATCACCAACATTGTTTGTGTGCGCAAGCTTCTCGCGTTGGTGAATGATGGATGCTTATGGCTTGGTGAACCCATCACTATAACTGATGTGCTCATTCATAGAATTACAAAGCTACCTTCTAAACGGGGGGACCATGCCAAGGATTTTGGAGGAAGAAACAGAGAAAAGGGGTTGGCAGATAAGATGAAGATGGAGTTTGAGTTGATAGAAGAGTCGCACAGATATTCTATCCACTCAATGCAAGGTTAAACGGTGTATTTTTTAGCCCAAATTCTAGCCGAAAATATAATGAGGAAGTGTCGTGCAGACAAAGTTTTGGCACCAGTAGTTTTGTTGGTTGCACAGTGTGCAAAGGGGGTGCAATACTTATGTAAATAATTCCTAGTGAACTATTGTAAAGCACAGGAGGAGGACAAGGCATTTCACTATGCCTGGATCCTATTGTTGATTGCATTAGTAGCATGGCAACTGCTAGAGGATAGTCAGTTTCCTCTGTAGGAAGAAGAATTACTGGAGGCAGCAAAGTTCACTTCACTGTGGTCGATGAAGGATCCAAAGCGAATCATGGAGTCAAAGGTTTTTTGTAAATTTGTTGAGATGGAATTACACAAAGTGATAAGTTAGCAGCCAAGGTTGTCTCCAACCTTGTTTAAGAAACTACAAGACTTCGCGGAGTTTAAGGCTGACTTCCAAAATGTATCGATCCAGATGAGGTGAGACCCTAGGCATATCTGGAAAAGGTTGCCATACTTGGTTGCAGAGAGAGACATGTAGGAAATTGTGGGGAGTTGGCCAACAGAATGGTGACAACCCATGGATATTGGCACAGGTACCAGTCAAGGTAGAGAGATCTTTGCTGCACAGACGACAGCTACATAGAAACGAAAAGAAACAACACAGGTAACAGCCCCAACATTGGTTGAGTAGAGAAATAAATAAGTTGCTGCTAAGGTAGCTGCTACGATCCATAATGGATCCTAAACCCTCTAATGATTTCAATACTTAAACACCATCGCAAAGGGTAAACCTTCCAGAATGGCTAAAAACACTATCGGATAGGAAAAACATGCAAAAATGGTGAAAACAGAGCCTATCGAAGGCTATAACAACATTGCATAGGAGTCGTTGGATTTGGCCGATCAACGGTCCAAATCTAATTGGAATATCGCAATCGGAGGCAGCAAGCGAAGTCTATCGGAAGCGGCCTTATGGAAATCACAATGGCAATCAGCACGATTAAATGAGGACTGTCGATCAAGCGCGTAGATTAATGGTCTAGATTTACCCGCACTATCGCATCGCTCATATGCAGAAGGACTTAGCCCACGGTTAGAAGGATTGGCAATATGCGATTGCGATATATCACATCGCAATATCGCATCACAGCTTTGTAAGGGGTGATGCCAAGGAGGCCAGCGACCATGCAATGCGCCGATAGCCGATAAGGCTGATCGGTACAGTCTGTGATCGAAAGCCAAAAGGGATATGTGATAGCGATATATAGCCAGACCCAAAAGGGTTATGGATGCGATATTATAATATTTGAAGTCTGAAATGGGGCATTTTTGTCAGGTTTTCCTTTGTATTTGGGGTTTTTCGCTATAAATCCAAATACGAAGGAAACCATGACTAAGTGATTTGCGATAATGATTTAAAGGTGGACCTGATGGAGTTTAGGGCGGATTCCATAATATTTCAAGTCCGATAAAATGCTTTTTTGTGGATTTTATAGCATTTTATGTGTATTTATCTTTCTAAACAGAGGAAGGATAAGATTTTTGTGTTTTTAACGCGTTGATGGTCCCTTCCGTTACAAAACAAGTGGCCACAATCCCTGAAGACATTTAAGAATGATTGTTTAACGCTCAGAGGGGATTTGAGCGGACAGAGGCCAGGAGCCAGAGAGCTCGAAAGAGAAAACGAACAGACAAGCATCGATTGGCTTAAAAGCCACTGAATGATAGAGACGGGAGCAGGAAGTGCTAAGACAGAGAGAAAACAAAGACAGAGAGCAAAAGGGAGAGTCTGTGTACTCAAAAAGACTTGAGGGATTCAAGCAAAACCCTTTTGTATGTTCCTATTGTATTGAGATTCAATTTGAGCTCACATTTGTAAAAACTCTTCCCTTTAAGACATTATAGAGAGGCCACCACTGAAATCTGGACCAGGAGACGTAGCCTAAGAGTTTTGGGCAAACTCCTTGATTATTTGTTGTGTGATGTGTGTGTGTGTGTGTTATGTTTCTCTAATTGCTCATTGTCTATACTATTCACAATATTTTCGATCGTTGAACTAAGTAATATAGGAAAATCCTACACAAGTCTGTAATACCTTAATTTTAATATAAGATCTCATTTTCAGATCAAGTGGTATCAAAGATTTTTGGTTTTTGGTTTGTTAAGGTTAGACAAGCTTGTGTTGGATCTTTTTTTAATGCTAACTAGGTCAAAGCTCAAACTGAGAAAAGGAGAACTTGTTGAGGCCAATCTAGAAATTGGAAGACTCTATCCTCGGAGGAAGATGGCAAAATAAACTCCCTTGGGAGAAGAATCTCAATTTATGGAAGGTTTTAAGGCACTTCAAGCCATGGTGGAAGAGATGTATCGAGAATTTAAGAAAGGTCGAGGTGAAAGCACTTCAACATCTCAACTAGATAAAGGAGTAGAGGAACCTCTTCTAGATGCCTATCCAGAAGGCAAAGGAAAAGAAGAGAGGCTTTCTCCACCATCTACTCCACCATCACCTTCATCATCCTCATCATCTTCTTCACATAAAACTAGCACTGAAAAGAAAAAGAAGAAAACTTCTTTGATTAAATTACATGTAAAGTTTGACATACCAATTTATGATGGAGAATTAAATGCAGAAAAGCTAGATAACTGGATTAGACAGATTGATGTATATTTCAGGGTGTAGAACATTAATTCAGAAAGGAGAAAGATTCGTCTGGCTAGCCTTCACCTTGGAGGAACCGCACTAGTGTGGTGGGAAGGAAAGACACAAGCTGATCTGAAGAGACATGGTAAAATTATTTCTACCTAGAATGAATTTGTTTCTGCCATCAAAAAACAATTCTATCCTCTAGCTTATATGCAACAAGCAATGATGAGTTGGCAAACTCTTCACCAATTAAAGGGCCAAAGTGTACAAAGCTATACCCAGGAATTTAGAAAAAGAGCTTTAACTCTAGGCATATCTCTAGACTCACATGAAAATTTGTTGAAGTATATAGGTGGTCTGCATAGCTATTTGAAGCAAACCATTCTCATGTTTAACCCCACTAGCCTAGATGATGTATCAGTTTAGGCTACACATCTAGAAGCTAGAGGCAAGAACGTGAACCCAGAGATTGGGGGATCATCAAAACCCTCCGCAAACAAGAACGAGGAAAAGAAGAAGCTGAAATGGAAGGAGAGGAAGGCAAACATTGTACAGGACGACAAAACTTCATGCACTCACTACAAGAAGGATGGACACGATGATGAACACTACTAGTCTTTGCATCTAGAGCTAAAACCTAAGAAGTTCGGTGGTAAGGAGAAGAAGACTGCTGCTGCTATTCAGAAAGAATTGGGGTCAGACTCAGGTGATGAAACAACAGTCACAGCCACATGTATAAAAGGTAAAAATTCTGAAGCATCTACAAGTAATTCTACACAATCTATTGATAATGAAGATAATGAGAGGAAAAGACATGAGATTTTACATATTAGAGTTATTTCCAAGCACCAAAAGATTGATACTTTATTTGATATTAGATCACAAGTAAACTTGATTTCTGAAACAATTGTAAAGAAGTTGGGCTTACTAACAACACCTCACAAGAAGCCATATCCATTAGGTTGGGTATGTGATAAAGCAAAGCTACAAGTGACTAGACAATGTAAACTTAGGTTTACTATTGGGTCAACATTTGTAGATGAGGTTGAGTTAGATATAGTTCCCTTGGATATATGTGGTATTGTTTTAGGAAGTCCTTACTTGTATGATAGAAAAGCCATTTTCTATAGAGCTGAAAATAAGTATCAAATCACTAAAGATGGAATAGAATATATTGTAAGAGGTCATAAACTCAGAAATAACTATTCTCTCATAAACTCAGGGCAGATGAAAAGAATTGTAAATTCATGCAAGTAATTTTTACTAATGGTTGTAAAGGAAAAGAACCCTGATAAAACCAATGTATTTGAAGGCTGTGATGCTAAACAGAAAGCTGATTTAGTTAAAGTTGTTTCAAAATATGATATCCTATTTCAAGAACCTAAAGGTATGCCACTCAAAAGGGAAATAGTACATGATATTCATTTGCAGCAAGATGCTCCATTACTTAACATCAAAATGTACAGGTTATCTGCTTTAGAGAATTCATAGATCAAGAAGCAGGTATAGGAGCTACTCGATAAAGGGTTCGTAAGACCAAACACATCACCATGTGGATCTCCAATCGTACTGGTGACAAAGAAAGATGGTTCGTGGAGGATGTGCATTGATTATAGAGCACTGCATAAAATAACGATCAGGAATCATTATCCTCTTCCTTGCCTTGATGATCTATTAGATCAACTGAAAGGAGCAGTTTACTTCTCCAAGTTAGACTTGCATAGTGGCTATCATCACGTTAGAGTAGCAAAACAAGATGCATGGAATACTGCTTTCAAAACAAAGCAAGGGCGGTATGAATGGCTGGTTATGCTTTTTGGCTTAACTAATGCTCCTGCCACTTTCATGAGAGTTATGAATGATGTACTCAGACCTTTTATTGATGATTTTTTCATTGTATATTTAGATGACATTCTTATTTTAGTAAAACATGGGAAGAACATTTGAAGCATGTAAAGCAGATTTTATATGTTTTGAAAAGAGAAAATCTCTATGTGAAGTTATCAAAATTTGAATTTGGCAAAACATCTTTAAATTATTTGGGTCATATTGTAGGCGGTAGTGAACTGAAGATAGATCCATCTAAGGTTGAAGTCATTCAGAACTGGCCTAAACCAAAATCTGCTACAGAAGTTAGGAGTTTCCTAGGAGCAGCACAATATTGGAGAAAGTTTATTGCTAACCTTTCCTTGATTGTAGCTCCCTTACATGCTTTAACAGGATTGAACAAGGTGTTTCAGTGGAGAGACAAACAGCAAAGAGCCTTCGACACCTTGAAAGAAAAAATTAGTACAACACCACTACTAGCACTGCCAGATCTTTAACATCCATTTGAGATTGAAACAGATGCCAATGACTATGCCATGGGAGCAATGTTGATACAACACGGTAAACCCATATGCTATCATTCTGAGACATTTAATTCTACAGTAGTTAATTATCCCACATATGATAAAGAATTGTATGCATTAGTATAGAGTGTGAAAAATTGGAAACATTACCTAATGGGTAAAGAGACAATTATGCATACAGATCATCAACCACTTCAATATTTGCAGTCACAAACTAAATTGTAGCAATTAAGACATTATAGGTGGATGGGTTTCCTACAAAAATTTCATCTTGTCATCAGATATAAGAAAGGCATACACAATAAGGTTGTAGATATTCTATCAAGACTAATCATAAATGCATCTACTATACTTGAGCATAACTCAGTAATGCATGAAAGCTACATTGAACAATATGCTTAAGATGTATATGCAACTTTAAGTCATGGAAAACAAGTAGAAGAATTGGATTATTATGTTAAGGTCCAACTCTTGTATCATTTGGGAAAGTTATGCATTCCACAAATTGATAGAGTTAACATAATCCGAGAAGCACATACTTCTCTTATATCAGGTCATTTTGGTGTAATTTAAATAGTTGCACAGTTGCAAAGGTTCTGTTATTGGCCAAGAATGCATGAAACAATTTCTAGATATATTAAAGGGTGTACCATGTGTGCTAAAATCAAGCCCAACAATAGAAAAATAGGCTTATACACTCCACTTACAGTTCCTTCTCGTCCTTGGGAAAGTGTTTCCATGGAATTTGTTGGAGGATTGCCAAAATCTAGAAAAGGTCATGATTATTTATATGTTATTGTGGATAGGTTCACCTAAATGTGTATTTTGATGCCTTGTAACAAGCAGGTTACAACTGAACAAACAACGAAGTTGTTCTTTCAGCATGTAGGGGTTCATTTTGGGTTACCCACTTCTATTGTATCTGACCGAGATGCCCGATTTGTTGGGAAGTTTTGGTCAAGTCTATGGGATTTGATGGACACCAGATTGAAGAAGAGCACAACATTTCATCCACAATCAGATGGTCAAACAGAGGTGGTCAACAAGACAGTGATCCAGTTTCTCAGAGGCTATTGCAGCAAGCATCCCCAGCTTTGGGATGAGCATTTATGTTATGTGCAACATGCTTACAACCATGCCAAGCACTCTTATACTCAGAGATCTCCATTTGAGACTTGTTTTGGTTTTATACCAAAGTCTCCCTTAGATTTTGTCTTTGGTAAAGACATAGCAGTTGATGGACACAGTGATGTGGACAAAGCAACCAAGTTCATCGAACAGATCTAAGAAATTCACCAGGCAGTGCAGGAACAGCTGGAAAGAAGCCAGGCCAAGTACAAGGCAAGGCATGACAAGCATCGAAATGAGCACAGCTTCCAAGTTGCTGATCAAGTCTGGTTGTACATCAGCAAGGATAGAATGCAAGGTGAAGGTAAAAAGCTAAAACCAGTAAGGTATGGGCCTTTCATGATACTTGAGAAAATTGGTGAAAATTCTTTTCTCCTTGATTTGCCAGCTTATATGCATATCTATTCAGTCGTTAATGCAGAGAACATGAGACTGTATGAAACTTCATTGATTGAAGATCCCGAAGATCAAAGTCACTTGCCTTCTATTGATGATTTGTTGCCTGAATATCTCAATGAGTTGCAAGAAGACACAGTTCTGGACAGGAAGGTGAGAACTACATGTAGAGGGGATTTTGAGTACCTGAGAATCTGACTCAAAGGTTCAAAGCCAAGTAGTGCACGATGGATAGAGATTGGACAAGTGAGGAAGTTGTATCCTCACTCGATCGATGATTAAAAACCAACTTTTGGTGGTCCAAAAGCTTTTCAGTGGGAAGGCGTGATCCAAAATGCATCCTAAAACCCTCTAAGTCTTTCAATACTTAAACACCATCGCAAAGGGTAAACCTTCAAGAATGGTGGAAAACACTATCGAATAGGAAAAACACATAGAAATGGTGAAAGCAGAGCCTATCAGAGGCTAAAAGAACATTGCATAGGATCCGTCGGATCTGGCCAATCAACGGTCCAGATCTAATCGGCATATCACAATCGGAGGCAGCAGGCGAAGTCTATCGAAGGCAACCTTATGGAAATCATGATGGCGATCAATGCGATTAAACGAGGACTGTTGATCAAGTGCGTAGATCAATGGTCCAGATTTACCTGCGCTATCACATTGCTCATACGCAGAAGGACTTAGCCCGTGGTTAGAAGGATTGGCGATATGCGATTGCGATATATCACATCGCAATATCGCATCGCAGTTTTGTAAGGGGTGATGCCAAGGAGGCCAGCAACCATGCGATGCACCGATAGCCGATAAGGCCGATCGGCACAGTTGGTGATCAGAAACCAAAAGGGATATGCAATAGCAATATATAGCTAGAACCAAAAGGGTTATGAATGCGGTATTATAATTTTTTAAGTCCGATATGGGGCATTTGTGTCGGGATTTCCTTTGTATTTGGGATTTTTCACTATAAACCCAAATATGAAGGAAACCACGACTAAGCGATTTGCGATAACAATTTAAAGGTGGACCCGATGGAGTTTAGGGCAGATTCCATAATATTTCAAGTCCGATAAAAGGAATTTTTGTGGATTTTACAGCGTTTTATGTGTATTTCTCTGTGTAAATAGAGGAATGATATTTTTGGGTTTTTAACACGCTGATGGTCACTTCTATTACAAAACAGGTGGCCACCATCCCTAAAGACATTTAACAATGATTGTTTAACGCTCAAAGGGGATCTGAGCGAATAGAGGCCGAGAGCCAGAGAGCCCGAAAGGGAAAATGAACAGACAAGTGCTGATTTGCTTAAAAGCCACTGAATAACAGAGATAGAAGCAAGCAGTGCTGAGATAGAGAGAAAACAGAGACAAAGAGTGAGAGGGAGAGTCTGTGTACTGTGAAAGACTTGAGGGATTCGAGAAAAACCCTGTTGTTTGTTCTTGTTGTGTTGAGACTCAATTTGAGCTCACATTTGTAAAAACTCTACTCTTGAAGACATAATAGAGAGGCCACCATTGAAAGCTGGACCAGGAGACGTAGCCCAAGAGTTTCAGGTGAACTCCTTGATTATTTGCTATGTTATGTGTGTGTGTTTGTTATGTTTCTCTAACTGCTCATTGTCTATACTAATCGCAATATTTTCGATCTGTTGCACTAAGTAATACAGGCAAATACTGCACATGAGTCTTTAACACCTTAAGTTTAATCTAAGATCTCATTTTCAGATCATGTTGAAATAGAGCATGCCGAGAAAGAGCATGCTGAGATAGAGCCCACCGACACGGTGGAATTCGAAGCATCATCTTCCCAGCATACTGAGGAACAGGAACTAGCCGAGCAAGGTGGAGATAGAGGGGACAAGTAGAGTACTCCCTTCACATTAGAAGTGGAGTAAGCAGACAACTGTCAGGCCAAGGAAGAAGCACAAGTCAGGTAAGAAAGTACACATTGACCCAATGGTCCTCATAGAGTGGACCTCGACAAAATTGGGGGCAAAGTCAAAGACACCACAACAGAGTTGTGGCAACAATTTGAGCATCAATACATGCAGATGCTAGAGAGTGTCCAAATGGATCTGTGTGAGCTGTAGATCTAAATAGGCAGGATTCAAGCAAGTGTAGGTCAAGTGAGCAGGGCGCAAGTGAGCCTAGTGCAAGGGAGAAAGAGAGTATTAGAGATGGAAATGACTCTAGACCTTAGATTCATTTCCTTACTAGAAGGATTATTCCGCATGAAAATAGAGGAAGGCTATGCTCTATTGGGTATGATCAAAGACATAGAGGTAAACTTAGCCACGCTACCACTTCAGACCCTCCATGCGTTGCATCAGGGGGTCTCGGATGAGCTTAGAATCAGAGAGAAGCACACACTTTCAGTAATCAATGAAGTTAAGGTAAACTATGAAAAAATATTCACTGAGAAAGCTCAATCCCTAAAAGAAAACGAAGAGCTAGAAGCATGGAGTCATAGCCTAGAAGTAATAATTACATAGGTGTGTAATTCTATCCCAGAGTTACATATTCTGGAAGACGCCACAACTACAACGAAGATCAGGAAATTGGCTACTATGGTCCGTGAATCAAAAGATGAGATAGGCAGAGTTACATATGACTTCCAGATGAAGATATCAGACTTACAGCTGAAGTTATAACCGACTACTCTGCTAGAGGTTTGGGAGTAGCACAACACAACTATAAAGGAGAACATGACTACTCTGGAGAATGCAATCAAAAGCTGCAACTTCCTTTTTAACAACACCATGGAGTTATGGGACACTTTGTAGGAGGACCCAAACTTGTAGAGACTAAGTACTGAAATCAGAGAGGCCTAGCAAAGATATGATGAGATCTGGACAACTTCGTGCACATTAGCACTAGTCCAACACTTCGCGTGCCTGTAGGAAGGGAAGTTGATACAGGCACAAGTACATGAGTTGCAGCAAAAATAATTAGTGTTAAAGGCTCGAATTCAACCTTGAACAGAGGAGGCCAACCAGATTTCTTAGACCATTAAGGAGAAACTGAAAGTGCTGCAATAGAATCATAGAACCATGCAGCTTGCGGTAGAGGGACCAACGACAGAAAAGTTGGTCGAAGAGGTGAAGCAGGTTGTAGTACAAGGCATCATAGAGATGGAATAATTAAAGGAGAATTTTAGTGAGCTCCACCACAAAATATAGAAGCCAATTGAGTGACTCGAGGGTGAGTCACCATATTTGTGTTGGGGGCTTGTTGGGATAGGGTCCCTAGGGTAAATTATGGGTTAGTTTAATAAATTTTTGAGTATAATTTTGTAAAGAATGTAAAAGTGGAGCGTCAAGCTAAGTAAGAGTCAAAGGGGCTTTAGCCCCTTGTATGGGTAAGTGATAGGATGGTTTTGAGACTCACCCATAGGTCGCGGGCCATGGTTTTGTAATAGAAAGGCTATACATATTTGAGTCATAGCAAGTATAGGAGAATAAAATTTGGTGAAGAAAAAGTGTAAGGGAAAATTTCTAAGGTAGGGAAACTCTGTTTTCCTATACTTAGGTGGAAGGGGAAGCCTCTTGCAACTGAGTGCGCAAAGACCTTGGCAAGTCCGCAGCTAAGTGCATGGGCCCCTGTAGTTGGGTGCACAAGGTGGAAGAGTCTGTAATTTGAATGTTGAATCTAATAAAGATTGGTTTTGGACCGAATCTATTGTATCTGTGCCTTGTTCTTATTTCTATTAAGTTTATGCATCGTTGCATAATTATATGTTTTATATGAAATAAAGAGTATTCTCTACGCGAATCTGTTAGATATTTAATACTCATGCACAAAAGTATAATAAAATGTTTTGCAAAGATATTAGATATATCTAGTAATATAACTATTCTGAATGGGTAGATAAGCACAAAGGAAGATCTAGGGTTGTTACTTACTAAGAAAAAGTTGTGAGTCTACCCCTTTTACGTCTAAAATCCTGATCATAGACCTTCATGAAGGTCTAGGAGCCATTTGAATAGAGTTGCAGTAGTGGACCATAGGAAGATATAAATCTGCACGAAGGTGGATCTGAGCTACTAGGGCTTCACAATACACATCACACTATCTTTGGATGTAGAAGCCTGGTTCTAGCATCCCCCAATACTGCTTCGGGTGAGATTATAGTTTGCGCTATGCAACTTGTTTTCGAAAGGGCTAGCAGTTAGGGTTTTGTTGGTTGATGTGAATAACTCTAAACCTGGTTTAGGCCTCCTTAAGCCAACAATCAACCATGGCCTCTTTCCAGATTTTTCCATCCTCTAAATCTACTACTTCCCTCATATTTTTGGAATCATCATCAGTAACAGATAAAAAAAAAATGAACAGAAAGTAGATGGACTATACCTTTCTGGCTGCCTTCTTTCTCGAACTAATCTTCTCACAGCCGGAGTTTGTGGTTCTTCATCTTGTGATTCTTCTTCTGTTATAGAGTCTGATTCTTTATCCTTTAGCTCAAACTCTATATTCTCAGGTTTCTTTGGTAGGACTTCATATTTAATAACATCTTTCACCTCTCTAAACACCAAATCTCGATTATACACAACCTTCCTTGTTTCTGGGTTCCAAATCTTATAACCTTTTAAACCAATCCTTATACCCAATAAAGATGCACTTTTCAGATTTACTATCCAACTTTGTTATTTTCTCCTTTGGAACATGTACAAATGCATCACATCCAAATAACCTCATATGTGAAAGAGAAGGTTTCTTACCAGTCCATACCTCTTATGGAATCTTATCCTCCAATGATGATGAAGGTGATCTATTGACCTGGTAACATGCAGTCTTGACCACCTCTACCCAGAATTCCTATCCTAACCTGGCAACACTAAGCATGCTTCTTACCGTTTCCATCAACGTATTGTTCATTCTTGCTACAACTCCATTTTTCTCAAGTGTGTATGGAGTATACTTCCGCCATTCTATACCACACTTCTTATAGAACCCTTCAAATTCCTTCTTGCAAAACTTTCCACCGTTATATGTCCTTAGAACCTCTATCTTCTTCTCTGTTTGGTTTTCCACCAGAGCCTTAAATTCTTTAAACCTCTCAAAGACTTTAGATTTCTTCGTAAGGAAATATATCCATGTATTCCTTGAGAAGTCATCTATAAATGATACATAGTACACAAACTTTCCTAGTGATGGAACCGACATAGTTCCAAACACATCATTGTTCACAAGCTCTAATATATGTTTATCCCTCTTACCACCAGAGGGGTAACTCACCCGATTCTGCTTCCCATATACATAATTTTCACAGAAATCAAAATCAAGAGAGCTATTATACATACCTTCTACCATACCATTACCATGAAGTATTTGAAGGCCCTTCTCTCCAATATGTCCAAGCCTTTGATGCCATAGCATGGTATTTTCTCCAGACACCATTAGATTTTTTGCTCCACTTTCAGGAACCACAGAACTGTTGCACCCATCAATAACAGTGCTACCTTGAAGCTTGAAGCTTGTACATAGTTCCAATCCAAACTCCCCGCATCAATGCCTATGCTCCCCGAACCATCTTGCAGGTATCTTTCTCGAACACTTTCTTTACACCTGCATCATCCAGCATGCTTACAGAAATTAGATTTCTGGCCAATACAGGAATATGTAGAACATCCGAAAGTGTTCTAATCCTTCCACCTTGCAACTTCAACTTGAGTTTTCCACAACCAATGATTCTACCCTTCTTGTAATCCCTTAAGAATACATCACCACCATCATATTTCTCATACTTGTAGAACTAATCTCTATGGGGAGTGAAGTGAAAGGATGCACTTGATTCAATCAACCATGCCTCATGATCTACATGTGTACTTGAAGAAGAAGCCAAGTACACATCCCCACCTTCATCTGAGGTGGTTTTCACCTCTGCATAAGGACTATCATTAGATCACTTTCCTTTCTTAGGATATTTAGATTTATAGTCCCTTTTATAGTGCCCTTCCTTTCCACATTTCCATCACACCTTTACAGGTTTTCCTGGAGATTTATATCTCCCTCTAGATTTAGATCTCCCACTCGACAAATTATTTTTGTTTCTGTTATGGGATGGTCCTCGTACAGACAAGGAATCACCATTCTGGCCCCCATATTTTTCTATCTCATCTCCTCCAATGGCAAGGATGAGACTATTTCATCAAACTGCAAGGCAGTTGTATTGCTACTTATTGCAACAAATAGACTATCCCACGAATCTGGTAGAAAAAAAAACAAACTAATGCACTTGTCTTCATTTGAAATTTGAATATCAACAGATAATAATTGTCTTACCACAGTATTAAATGCATTCAGATTCTCTACTATCGAGTCTCAATATTTCATCCTCGGGTTATACATATTTTTCTGTATGAACAACTTATTCACGAGAGACTTAGATCGGTACAAAGTCCCTAACTTTTCCCACAAAGCCTTCGACGAAGCTTCCCGTGATACATTCAACAATACTGAATTTGAGACACACAATCATATAATGCTCTTTATCTTCCAATCCAACTTCACCTAGTCTTTAGTTGATATTGTTGTTGGTTTAGTACCTGGATCTACTGCGATCCACTGATCTTTATCCACCGGTAAATCCTCCATCTTGAGTTTCCACAAATAAAAAATATGACCATTAAATTTCTCGATCTCTATCTTTCCACTACTCACCATCTTCTTTCACCTCAAGAATCAATCCCATAGATCTCGCACTAAATAGGGTCTACTACAGGCCTGAGAAAAACCCCTTAGCAGTAAAGGTGTCCCCTTGAAACCAAAACATCTCTGACACCAAATGTAGGTTTTAACCCTGTACAGAAATTACCTACATACGAATTCTAAAAACAGAAAATAAACTATCGTGAGAGCATAAAAAATAGAACATATATACAAATATATTTTCCCCAAGACCCCAAAACCAGGACTACCAGATTGATTTTTCATTATTTTCCTTTCAATGTTACATATACATATATATACATGCTCAAGGATCCATAAACCCCAATCCATTAACCCTGGATTAGAACATAACCATAGTTCCCTTGATTAGATCTACAAAATACCATGGATAGAAAACCATCATGCCCAAAACCATGTGTGAAATCCATGTGCAAAACCATAGGTAAGTCTGCCCACCTAATGTAGGGTCCAAAAAAAAATTCCAGGGGCATTGCCCCGGACCGCCCCCCTACATACCATCTGGTGCAATGTATAGAGAGGGTTTCCACCCACCCTGCGGTTGCCCCACACACAGTGTAGTCATGGAAATAATATAACGCAATCCAACAACGTTCATCAAATTCCATTACCAAAGACTCTATTCATCTTCGTCTCTTCCAATGCACCCTAACTGGAGCTACTGCCAAATCGCATGTGGAAAATCCACATGCCTCCCATTATACGTTTGCAACTCTCACCAAATATTTTATTTCATATTTATATTTACCTCTCTGACATGACACCGGTACTGATATTTTGACCTATTTTCATCAAACTTCTACCACTCGCCTTTCTAAGCATGTCCAAGCATGGCATAAAAGGAGGAGAATGTGTAGATCCCATAAGTTTGAAGATTGTGTATGCATGGATTGGTTTCTAAGAATTCATTTGGCCCCCATCGGTAAATATGTCACTTCTCACTTCCCTTATACTAAGGAGGAAGTCCTCTCGATGGTCGTAAAATATGACCTGGTATATGCCCAATCAGGTTATGTTTATATTGTCCTCCTTGATCTACCTTGACATGGTGTTGCTAATGTGCTAGGGGCATCACATGCCACTAACAATATCATTGGATCTATTTCCCACCCTTAACCACCTCCATATCCTCAACCTCACATGAGTTATGGTCTACCCCAGGGGGGACTAGTTCTTCTTACACCTATCCCCCTCCTGATCCTTCGCATGTCAACTCTTACCAAGGTACAAGCACATCATATTTATATCCCCATATGAATAAAATAATTTTAGGTCTATCTCTTTCTCAACTTGGTTACCAAAATGTTTCCACATCTCCTTACTATCCTTATGACTGCCTAATGCTCCATCCCCACCGGCACCAGTGCCTCAACCTCCCACGCCCCTGTCTCCTCTAGCACAATAACAACCACCTCCATAGAATCAAATGTATCCTAAGAATATTACTACCAATCCCCCTAATTCCAAGAGAAGAAATAAGGGGAAGGATAACCAAAATCAACAATCTCAAGGTAATCAAGGCAATCAAGGTCAACAACCTAATTCCCCTCAAAGTGACAAGATTAATCCTGAAACCAAGCAACACGACGAACAACCCAAGTAGAACAAGGCTCTTCAGAACTAATAAAAATTGTGCATATTGTGGATTTTTTGGCCATTATACTCATCAATGTCCCCTTTTACCTCAGATATGTCAAGTATGGGAAGCTCAAGCAATTGCTTCTAGAGGACCTCAAACCACTACTCCACCTCCTCCCCCTCTTGCTTTATTAGAACTGACAATGTTTACCAACCCTTTTCCACATCAAGCATAAGTGGTAGACCAACCCTCAAAGAGTATTGCATCCCTTGAATCTTGATATTATGGCTACAACAATTACCATATTCTCATGATGAATTCCAAATAAGTCAACACTAAATAAGTTAACCTCTAGACTTGGTTACGTTAATATGAAAAACCTCCTATGAAGTTAGTGACTGATTCACAACAAAACGTTTCCACTAAGCCTCTGTCGTCACTAAATGGAACCTTACAGATCGATCAGCCTAAGGTAGAGGTCCCCCGCCAAGATCTCAAAAGGTCCATTACGTCAAAACGTTGATTTGTCTAAAGATGCCCTGTTATGGGAAAATTTAGTGTTTCTTCAAACGATTAACTCCTAGACCTAGTAGCAAGACTAGAACAACAGCCAAAGTAATTCCATTGCTTTTCCTATAGCTAACAGATAAAAGAAATATGAACAAAAGAACCAACCTATATCTCTCGCTCGATCCCTCTCCCCTTTGACCACTTTCGTCATTCCCTTCCATACTTAACTCGCTTGGAAGGTACCTGCACACAAGACGAGATAGAAAACCATCAAAGCATACATATCGATCTGTTAACTACACATATTATAGAATCAAAAGTACAATATACATCATATAACACATGAATGGGAAAAAGCATAAAACTCTTTATTAATAGAAGGAAAGATTACAACCCATGTAGATGCATTCTCAATTTAGTGTCATCCTTCCAGCTTCAAACCCTTCTCTCCTCATGAAGAAACAATTTGACATGATACCATTACTCTCTCTACTAATCTCATTCAAACAAAATTTCCTTAGCTCAAGAAGTTTCAACCTATACCAGCCTTTGAATGCTTGGTCCTTTTATAGCTGAATGGAGGAGGTTAAGCCATTAATGGCCGTCATGAATGCTTTGCCATAATTGGGAAGTGGTTCCATGGAGGAAGGGATAATGGATTAAGGTTCATTCATCTCCTTCCTCATCCAAAAGCAAGCTCAATCCTTCTAGAAACCTCCAGAATAATCGATTGGATGAAGAATCCAATGGATTCATTTCAAAATTCAATGGATCTCACTTAACGCAGGTAGAACAAAGGCTAGGTGCGATGCATAGCACCCAAACAATTCAGTTCCTGCAATGCATTGCATCCAGATAGAAGGCCACCTGCGTTGATCTCCTTAGGGGCATGTTTTGGATGAATGGTGTCATGAAACTCTTGGGAGGAAAGTATGATGTAGGTTAACTTCATTAGGGAATGAAAACAACTGAATTAGGGGTTGATGGACCCTAATAATACAAATCTGGAAGTCGGGGTTGATGTGCCCAAATTTTCCTATAACAGTTGCCCCCTAAAGCATGAAGTTGAAAATAAACATGTCGAGTGAGATGCTTTTCCACTTGGAGAGAATGTTTTGAAACAGAAGGTGACTTGCATTAGTTACAATACAAATATCATGATACTTTGATTTTTTTTCTCACAAACTAGCTGAGGGAAGGCATACCCATGCTCAGCTTATAAACTTTCATTACATGTACAAATATAGTCGTTTACAGATATAGACCCATGAATAGATGACCATGAATGTAAGTCCATTGTACATTTGATATAGTACTCCTGAAAATATATCGCAGCCCAGATGGATGAAACTAGATCCGGGTTCTTCAATCTCGTCCAATCTTTCACTTAAGCACAAGTCTAACCATGTGAATAGATGTTCTGAAGTCGAACATGGAGAGACATCGTCTGATTACCAGCCAATGATGTAAGCCATTAATAGACACGAGAGGAATCACCGATAATGATAATGGCCCTCAAGGTACTACAGTACATTCTGCCTGGTGTGAATAAATGATTTGATGTCAAACACCATGCAAAGTCTTTCGGTCGAAGGCCATTGATGTCAACCTATCACTCGAAGCGAGAAATTTTCCATCGATGTATGCAAGCCTCAAGGTACTGAAGGGGTGTTTCTAAGTCAACTTCTTGGATGATGTGCTGATGTTGACAAGAAGCGACTCATCACAGGAGGGCCTTGATGTATCCCACATCAATGACATGAAATGAGGTAAATTATTTTTGGAGATGAAACATTGACTAACGACACAAGGTTCAGGAATGGCGGTCATGAAAATGAAGGTTTACAGTATTGTAAAGGATGAAGTTTTGAACTGAATGACTTCTCTTGAACATATCGGCGACACTAAAGTGAATTGGTAGCATTGACCCAAAACAAAGTGATGGATGGTATGATATACCAATGGTTTGATAACCATCAAGCTTAATGACCCAACCCACATAGTCACGGTGATGAGGTGAAAGTGTCATGTTCAAGAGTGACCTGCTACCATAAAGTGTTCCCAGCTTTTTCCCATTTCCCCAGTCATTTCTGACCAGTGCCTCTTTATTTTTAATCAAGCTTGAGGAGGATAACATATGCTTGTTGTATAATTTCACCCTTCGGGTGAATCCATCGCTATTTGATGCTTTAACGAGTCTAGCAAAGGTGAAACTCGGTCTTGTCTAGATGTAAAAGTTTGTCGCTATTTAATGTTTTTTAGCGAGTTTAACGACCAAGATAACTCAATCCTTTTCACATTTAGAGAGTCCGAAAAGGGACTAAAAGAAAACTCCACAAGTTATTTTTCATACATTTGTCTCTCAAGTCCGAAAAAGCATAAAACAATACAAGAGAGAAGCTATTGATCATGTTTGAACAACAAGTACCTTTTTCATATTTAATCTATCTCAGCCCGAAGAAGGGGTAAAACTATACTGAGTAGATATCGATTATCATCCATTAACGAGCTAGAAACAACAAGTTCTCAGCAATCTTTTCATGTTTAGAGAGTCTAAAAAGAGATTCAAGAGGACTCCAAGGGGGTTCCTTTTTTGTTTTTAACAAAGCTTGAAAAAATGATAAAAGTTTGCTTTGTGGTCAAAGATGTTCAATTTACATGTAAGCACATCATAACTGCTTGCCAGTTGTTAATCCTGCTCAAGATACCATCAAAAGATTAAACAATACATTTTCATGGATTAAATAAATAAAAAACCAATGTTTAATCGATTAGTGTGCAAGAAATAAACATAAAAACCGGTTCTTACCATTCATTTTCATCATCTTGTTTTTACCTTCTGATCTCTAGAGTATTTTTTTTCCGAAATTCACCAGTTGCTGCGGAGGATTGAAGGGATCATTCCTTGTGCAGTTCGGACTGGGTAGGATCTAGCTCAGTTCTCTTTCATTTCATTTATCTCTTGTTTTAGTGAAGAACATTTTAGGGTTTTGAGGTTCTAGGGTTTCTTTTTCCAATTCAGGAATTTGAAATGGTACTCATATGGAGAGAACAAGAGCATGAGGAACAACATGTCATAGCCTTGAGTAATCCAGGAACAGTTGAGGCCCTAAGAAATTGTGGGTTACTCAAGTATTTTAAGCTATCCAACGCGGCAGCAGATGGATCTTCTATGGTTTCTTATTCAATCATGGGATCCGACCGATCAAACTTTTCACATTCGAGACAAAGAATTCCCTTTTACCATTGATGATATATACTTTCTAACTAGACTGTCGAGGCGAGGTGTTATAGACATTTTTGTGCCTTACAGCATGAAGCATGAAATGTCAATAATCTGAGGGATCCAAAGTCCCTAAACATGTTGTTCCTATCCCTAGAGGAACAAGGTCAACAAACCACAGCACTGAAAATCAGTTCTCCACCTGAAAACACTCAAAAACAAGCTAATTCTGGATCATGTCAACTGCTCCACTGAGCATCTGCACTGAATGTCAACTGCTCCACTCTGTACCTACGCTAAATGTCAAATCTAATGAAGGCTACCTACGCTGGGCGAGATTGGCCAAGTGGCACAGTCATTCTGCAAGGTGTCAAATGCCCAGGAAGCTTCCAAAATGACACTTGGATCAGGGAATTCGCCTTGTGATGAGTAAGAGGATCTAGATCTCCAAGTGGAAGCAAGAAACTCCAAGTGGACTCAAGAACTAAAGTATAACTGAAGTGGGAGAGGACACTAGTCAGCTTCATGTCCAAACTCAAGCTGACTCATCCTTTCTCCAAATCTCCTATATATAGAGCTCTCTCATGAGGTCTATGGAGGCTGGAATCTTGTGAATGTAAGGAAGTGCTGTTGGTTTGAGTATAGAACTATTGGGTGATTTGCTTGAAGGAGGTGAAGAGGAGATTTCTTTCTGCTGGGAGGTGTTGCTGGATTGGGCCTCTTATGGTTGTAACACTCTCAGAACTTTACTTCTTCCATTAATAAAGCATTTGAGGTTCTTCTATATGCATGTGTCTCTATGGCGAATTGATACTTGTATATTTGATTTATTCTAATCCTTGAATCAATTATGAATGTATGCTTCTTGTAGTTTCCCTCTCTTGTTATTTTGCAGGATCTACTATATGCATGTGTCTCTATGGCGAATTGATACTTGTATAGTTGATTTATTCTAATCCTTGAATCAATTATGAATGTATGCTTCTTGTAGTTTCCCTCTCTTGTTATTGTGAAAGAGCAAGGAGTTGGGAGCAAGCAACAAAGAGGGAAGATTGGATCAATCATTAGCGGAAGATAACGGTCAGTGGATCTCTTTCTCCTCTCTCTTACATCTCATAAAGAAGTAATATCAAATAGCTTTGCATTCGGTTGTTGCTAAGGTACTATCACCCTTAGAGTGGGATAGGGTCATTCCGTATTGGAATACTTTTCCCAACAACAAATTGGCGACTCCGC